>OX387392.1:10302144-11502144 GCA_947563765.1 Anarsia innoxiella
CAGCCCTTTTAACGTCTCCACTACTGCGGCACGAGCCTACTCTCATACGAGAGTGATTAGGCCGTAAGATCATCACCTAAAAAATAGCTAACTGTATAAAGAATGTAGGAACCTTTACACAGCTGAACATAGAAAACGACAGGACATTAAAACAAGTCAGTTACCCCAATATACTCGTACAACAAGGCGGGGTAGAGATTTACATAACGAATTACTAATTACAAACTACACTAATCATAGGTTACTCGTGTTTCTCTTTTCAACAAACTACACTAAAATCTCCGGCATTAAATAATACTTATACACTTCGGCCATCTTCGGATTTCCGAAAATAAACGAAGCCAAAACATGTGTATCAATTGATCAATAATTTAGATTTATATGAGAGTAATTTTAAAGACCATTTCTAAAGGGAGAGGAAAGATGCTGGGTCACCTGATACGACACGACGACTTTGTAAAATACAGCTTAGAAGGAAAAGTAGAAGGAAGACGAAAGAGAGGGAGACCACGAAGGACTTACATAGACCAAATAAAAGAGCGGATAGAAGTTGTGTCGTATCAGGTGCTCAAATGGACGGCAGAGAATAGAGAAGAGTGGCTTTTAAATTTATGATGTTGATAATGTATAGGTATATTAAAGTACCCTAAATAGACGTGCATGTATGAGGCGACTAATAAATGTGAATGAAGCGAAAGAAGTGTGTTGCGATCGTAGCAAATGGAGGGAAATGGTGTCTTTCATACCCGATAGGAAAGAGATGTGACAAATATGTATAATTGCAGTTTGTTTTACTATATTTAAACTACAAACTCTTAATTGAATATTTTGTGCGTAAACTATGCTAAAAAAAGTAATTATCCGAAAGTTGCTTTACGAAACCCTTATCAAAATGTTAAGGAAAGTGACTACTGGTTTTTCGTAATTAAATACCTATTACAAACATTAATTAACGAAACACGGCTACGTTCAATTTGGATGTGGTATCGTAATAAGTAAAACCGACCAGACATTCCATATATGAAACCAATAAATAGACAAAACAAACAAAAAATCTGTAAAAACCGACATTCTTTCGGGCTGTTGTTGAAAATAACAAGAAACTCGAAGATTGCATGATTTTGACCTACGAAAATGACAATGTCAGGTTAATGTTAGCCCCCAGTTGCTTAAAAAGCTCGCTAAGTTAATAATCAGAAAACATGAAGGTGTTCAGCTCATCCCGCCACCTTTTCCGCGGTCTAACGCGAGGCCTTTTAGCGTTTTATTGTTTAGGTTGTTGAGATTGCCCAGAAATGATTTATGGTATGTGGCAGACATGGCCGGCAGAAACCCACTAAGAAATCTTCAGTAAGTAAATGCTCTACATTTTAACACCTATGTGTATTTGTTACTTTCAAGAGTTTTAAAAAAACTTTCTTCCCTATTTCTTTAAATGATTTCGCGACAAAATTCATTCATTCTATTAATGAAGTTCAATTAAAGAATGAATTTTGTTTTCATTCATTCATTCATTCAAAATTCATTCATTCAATTAATGAATGAATGCATTTTGTCACAAGAGTTTCAATAAATTTATTTTCTTTTTTCTTCTTTCTTTCTTCAAAATAATTTCGCGACAAAATTACCAGAGCCACGGCATCACACATCCTTAAGCCCCCGTTACATGTGGTAACACCTTATGAATATTAACCAACTCCACATCAATCATATAAGATCCTACGATATAATACCACCACTCGTTTGTTAACCAAAGGATTGCCTATTTATTCTAACAGGAACTAGGTTAATTAACGTGCAAAGTAATGAGATTTTGTATGCTTTCATTTAATGTGTTATTGAAGGGAATGGTTAGAAATTGTATGTTTTTCCTTTAATAATAAGTATTTATTTATCCACAAAATAAGCACACTTTTAAAATTACAAAAGTCCTTAAAGTTAACACGTCATTGGGATGCTACATCTTACAAGAATTAAGTCTCCCAAACTAGGCTTATACCTGTATTTTGGGAGAAAAGACAATTTTCCAAAATAAACATTGTGGGTAGTTAAAGATAAGTATTTGAGCATAAAAATAAGTATTAAAGTACTTTATTGCTTATTGACCCATGAGGCGACTGATGAATGTGGATGATGTGAAAGAAGTGTGTTTGGATCGTAGTTATTGCAGGGACGTGATCACTGCCATGTCCGATGGTAGAGGCGTGACAGATATGTGTGTAACATGTGTACGTATGGTATTAATATTCACCAATTTACGAAAATGTTACCGAGTTAATAAGATATTCATACTTAAATACTTATTACTCTAATTCGCGCGACCACGCGAGGGGCCCACCTTGTAGGTTGATAATAACCAAGTTGATACATCAGCTTAATTCAGCTTAGACACACAGTGTGTGTTAATAGTGTCAAATTGCCGTTTTTAATTGACTTCAAACTAAAAGCAATCCAACCAAAAATTAGGCGGTTCCAATCCGGCAGAATTTTTCTTCTAGTGGTCCTTAGTCACCCAAAACCTTTCTTTTCTGGAAACATGATAAGTATTAATTTCTGCGTTATACTGCGCTACAACATGATATTAATTTCTGCAAATAAGTTCCTTTATACTACCTACCTACAGTCAAACGGCAACATAGATAGCTCATACTTGTTATCTAGCAGATTTATACGTTGCAGCACAGCTATGAGGACCTTATCTGGCAGCGTTTTTGCCAGGATGTCTCCTGGGACAACGATGAAGTCGCGTTCGTGTATCTTGTAGTCATCGTGGAATATCTAATAGTTTTTGTCTTGGAGGGATGCGGAAAGTGTTATGTAGATAGAAGTTGGTTTAGAACTTAGTAATTTATGATAAATTTAATTGGTTTGCCGCAATGATTTTTTATAGGTAGGTACAGATATGTTACCTTTATAGTGATTGGCGTTTTAAATCTGTGCCGAACAATGATTACAATGACATTAATGACAGCACTTCAAATCATACTCCAAATGTCTTCAGACTAACTGAGACTAGCTACAAGTTGTCTTAAATAGGTCTATTTACAGTCTTCAAAATGTGCGCGCATATATAACATATCTGCACCTAGTATATATAAAATATCATTGGTTTGCCGATATTGACCTACTTAAATTAATTCAAAACAGATTAACGAGAATTTCGTACAAGGTACAAGGTTATAAGTAGGTAAACATTGTTTTCCATTTGTTTCTTTTCTAGTGGCACCTAGAGGTAAGTTTAATTAATACTAAAACTGTATAAAACAAAATATTGATGAAAATGGAAGTACCTAATGTTTATGGCAACTATCAGAAAGAGAATTGAATTTAGGTATCTAGAATTTAGGTAGTAATATCTTTATAAGTAACTAGGCTTTCACAAAACAATAAACTTGGTATTTCAGCTCCAAATTCTTTTTTCTGAAATTCTTATAAAACTACCATTCTGAACTTCCTATATTAAATTTTATTGCCAGACCAAAAAAAATAAAGGCCATCACACAAGCTGCGTCAACGCGACACGGTGGTGATTGCCGATAGGGGAATCGCGGCGATATGTTAATGCGAGTCGATCGTGACGCACGACGGTCCGCCGATCGTGTGATACCACCTTTATTTTGTAGCGTTTGATGCCTGCGAATGTGGACGCGACAGTTGTTGAAATTATTTGTTTATTTGATTTGTGTAAATGATTTTTGTTTTAAAGATGCTAAAAGGTGTCTACAATACAATACAATACAAATATTCTTTATTGCACAAAAAGATATAAGGCACAACACAACCAAGAATATAAGAAGCAACAGGCGGCCTTATTGCTAGGTAGCAATATCTTCCAGGCAACCTTAATCTGAGTCTATCTATCTATAATACAAAAATGAATCGCAAAATGTGTTGGTAAGCGCATAACTCAACAACGCCTGGACTAATTTTATCAATTCTTTTTTTTTAATGTTCATTGAAGTCCAAGGATGGTTTTGACGGTGAGAAAAATTCGAATAATTGCCGGGAAAGCCCTTAAGCGTAACAAAATTCGCCGGGACAGCTAGTTAAATACCTAATGATGATAATTTTAAGGAGTCTGTTGGATAGGCTACGAATATACCTACTCGTAAATATGAGAGAAGCTATTTAGGTAATTACTTAGATAGAAATTTTGACTTAAAATATGTTAAAGCTCAACAAACTATGAAATACTTATATCTAGGAAATGTTACTTGTTTACTCCTGGTGTAAGTATTTATGGAGGTATTTACTTAAATCAAAAATAACACACAACTACTTTTGTTGGCCATCCAAGAAGATGCCTAATGGTATCTACACACCAAAGCCGTCGGCTTTTTTGACAGCTACCATTCGTATGACATTAAGCCGCTGGCATAGCCCAGCGACATGCCGGCGCGGCTTTAGTGTGTAGATAGCATAACATATCTATTTTGTAACCAGTCTCTTTTCAGGAAACTTACCTATTCTTTTTTTGATAGTAGATCCACGCCTAACCACTCTTTCCTTAATTTGATGCATAGATAATATCCCGAAGCAACCCTAACACTTAATAAACAAACATTAAAAATAAATCTACCAAAACTCAATCACCAAACTAAACAAGCGTCAAACATGTGTTTAAAAACGCCGACGCCATCTTGTATTTTAACTTTTTAAGGTTATCTCTGACATCAGGGCCCAATTAAAATAGTCGTGCATCGTTCGTGTCACAATCGTAATGATAGGCATCTGTGAACGGTGAGCGATCACCTAGAACGGGCGCCCTTACTACTGGTTTCTGAAGTGATAAGGCTGAGATAAGCTTAGATGCAGCGTAGGTGCTGTTTTTGTACTGGCAGATGTAACATAGCATAATATGATAAGTATTGTACTTATTATAAGTGCATGTTTTTGTTTATTCCTTTAATTGCATGAAAAGCTCATTAAGTTACATATTGGTACATCTGTTACGTCTCTTTCTCATCGGGGCATGTATATAAAGACCAACTCCTTTCACTTGCTACGATCCAAACATACTAAATTCACTTATTTATGGGTTAAAAGAAAACCGAGAGAAACACACATAATTATTTTATTTTAAATACTTATCTACTTATCAAAAAGATTTTAGCTCGATTAAAAGTCAAAAATAAATCAATTTATTTTTCATAACAATTAGTGATTTTATTCGAAAACTCCTCGCCCGAAAAACGAATCGAGATCAAAAAGTAGAGGCAATTATCGAAATGTCAGACAAGTACTGATATACCTTGAGCCACAGAGCTAAACAGATGCAGAGATAAGGCGCGAGACAAAAACAGTTTCATTGAATATTATTATCTGTGATTGAATACTTATTACTTTTTTATCGACTTGGGTTTTGCGTAGGTTTGAAATGATTATGTGATAAAATTGTGCGGGGTGTTGTTTTGAAAATTAGGTAAGTAGGTACTTAAAAAGTATTTTTGAAATCGAAATGTAGAGTGAATGATTTCGTTAAGGGTTTCATATTTAAAGTTGTATGTTGTTAGTAGAAAATGATGTTATAGCAGATAGATCGTAGTAAGCAATGATAGATCGTAGTACCTAAGCAAAGCAATGATGATGTAAATTTTAATGTCTGTTTCTGTGTTTATGCCTAAGAATTGTAAAACTTAAATTGAAAAGAGCAACCCTATAGATTTCTTGCTGGGTTCTTCTCTGGGGAAAACTGCAATCTTGCGAATGTAGCATTAACGTTAAAAAATGACCCGTCCTAAGTGTTGTCAAACCTAACCTACAGGATTAAATGAATTTTCATTTCATTTCATTACTAAGTAATACTTTACAGTCAAAATAAAACACTTCTCAATTACAATAAAAGGTAATTAAGTAGGTAATACTAAGTACTTAGGTACCAACTTAAATTTTTGGACAGACCACTTTATACAAAAACAAGAGTAGGTACCTATTTTCTCACGAATCTAATTACTTTTCTAAGTATTTGTATCAATATCTAATTAGAAAAGACCTAAAGTCCAACTAAATACAAGCATTAAGGTACCTACTTAATTCCACAGACTTCGTGCCTCTAAACGTTTTATCAAAAGGATCTTTTACACCCAAACTCATACGTAAATGAGATAATGCTCTTAACGAACAAAGCGATGTGGGTGCCGATAAAGACCTTGTATTTTGAAAGATGGATTCCACCTCATACGAATATCTGACTTGAAGATTTAATTAAGGATTTTCAGTAGATACCAACTCATGTGTTTGGTGATTGCAAGAATAGGTAGGTACTTTTCTTGATTGTTGTTGTTTTTGTGTTGGTGTTGTCTTGTTTTAAGTTTGATGTGCAAAACAGAAATTCTAAATAAATCCTTTTGCTCGACCTTAAGAATTAAGTACCTATATATCTACTTAATACGAGAATTTGCGTTTTTATTTATTCTCTAAGTATATATTTGTCACGTATCTTTGCCTCGGGTTACGAAGAGACCATTTCCCTCCACTTACTACGATCAAACACTTTTTTCACTGCATCCACATTCATCAGTCGCCTCATACAGGCACGTCGGTTTAATGTACTTTACGTAAAATGTAATTACTTTTTAAATATAGGTAAATCGATATTTTTATTTGCTGTTACTAAACAATTTCCCCTTAACTTCAGCTAGTAAGTAACTTGCCTGCTAGTTGCTGTACCGTTTACTTATTTACATTTACTTAATAGACTGCAAAACATTCAGATAACGATAACCATGTAGCAAGAGCCTTTGTCGTCAGCTTTCTCAGCTAGATGCGGGCACTAAACAAAACATTATGCAAGCTATGCGCAACCTACACCAACCAGTCTCATTTGACATGTTCATAAAGACAAAGGCTGCGCTGCAGATGAATATCATTTAACGAATCGCCGCTGAGTTTCGCGAACTGCATAAATGACACCAAGTCACGCCATCTATCTGATCCCGACATGCCACTCCGCGCCAACAATCACACCCTTATAACTTATTTAGCAAACTCCCGCCCGTGCCAGACTTAACGAATCTAGATAAAACGACGTCGCGTATGACGCTAACATTAAACGACCCGATAAATCGCATTAGGCCCACCAATCGAACGTCACCATTCAATCGTAACGACCAATCGCACCGGCCAGCGCTAGGATAGCGTGACCCGAACGCAGTCCGATTCCGGCCGTATTCGTTACCGCGAGATGGCGGTCTGCGCCCGCGCACCAATCGTCGCGTCCATCTCGCTGTCGTGCCCATATAATGATCTTCACAGGGGCAGGAGAATGAAGTTGAGTCTCTCATTAATTGGCGTTTTGAGCCGAGATCGCTGCGCGAAAGATAGGTTAATTCCTCGCTCGGCTGAGATCCTTGTCGCTCAAAAAGGAAGGTGAGCGAACGTTTTCTGGAAATCAGATCCAATTACACGAGGGCCCGTTAAGTTTTTGTTCTGTTTGGCCGCGGGCCGAACGGCGGATCACGCGCGGTGACGGACGACCATTGTTCCCAAATGCACTACCGATACGACCCGCCAATTTATGCGAGACTAATCTCGTTTGCATTTCTCACATTCGTCGGTAAAACAAATCTCGCCCCACCCACACGGTGACATTTACATAGCGCGAGCACGTCTCAATTAGGAGCGCTAATGTATGCCTCGACTCGCTGCCCGATCTGAGTGACGTCGACAGATAGCAGCGAAACGTGACGAGTGACGACTATCGCGGGACCCGCTGCCGACTTCGCATCGCGAACCTATTAACAACACTAATAGGAACCGATACTGTACATCTATCTTTCTCGTATAGGAATGCCATTTACATTCAATTCTTAGTTTATCTGTTCATTAACATACGCTTTATGTCTTTTCAGGTGAGGACGAGGAATGGGGAAACGAAGGAGAGGCGATGTCAGGAGAACCGCGCACACCGAGCTCAGCGGGCGAGCGGCCGGCGTCGAGCGGCGCCGCTTCCCCCGCTTCCGCCGCATCCCCCGCGCCATCGCCGCCGCGCCTGCGCCTCAACGCCAGCCTCGCCACCGACCCGGCGCTGGCGCCGCAAGCCGCAGCGCTCAAGCGAGAGCTGCCTACTCCCTCGCCGCCGCCACCGCCACCCACCGTCCCGCAAACGGCTAGAGATTACCTCGCCCTGACTGCAGCCGCATTTCCTGCACTCTTCCCCACAGCGCCCCCGGGATATATGTGTAAACCCTGCGGCATCAGATACTCCTCTTTGAGTACGCTTCAGGCGCATCAGGAGCACTATTGCTCTAATAGAAATAAAACAGCAGACGGTGAGACGCCAGCTGATGCTGCGGCCGATGAATCGAGCAGCGACGCTAAGACGCCTCGGCCGCCGGGGAAACAGTACGCTTGTACGTACTGCTCGTACAGTGCTGACAAGAAAGTCAGTTTGAACCGCCACATGCGAATGCATACTTCGTCGCCAGTGAGCAGTGGAACTCCAGCACCGACGCCGACGTCGAACGGAGACGCTGCTGAAGGTCCGCCGTCCCAAGACCGATATTGTGCCGACTGTGATATCCGCTTCAGCTCCATCAAGACATACCGAGCACATAAAACGCACTACTGTAGTAGTAGACCAGTAGTGAAGCCAGTACTGGCTGCTGCACGGACTGGGTCAGTCACTTCAGGATCTGCTCCTCCATCGCCGGGAGCCACGCCACCGGCACAGAACCAATATGCTCTCGCTTTACCAACGAATCCAATTCTCATCGTACCTTACTCGTTACTGCGAGGAGCTAGTACTCTCCCAGGGGCGACGTTGCCAGACCCCGATACGCCGTGTTTCCTTCTCCCTAATGGAACATTCCAACCACTAAATAGAGTTTTACCAAATATAACAGATGGAAAAGAATCTGAAGTTTTGAAATCAGCGAACCGGCCGCGAGAGGCTTCTAGAGACGGCGGCGCGACGCCATTAGATTTGAGCGTGCGGAGGTCGCCTGAATCGGTCACGACAGACGACCACGAGAAGGAGAATAGAATTAGATCAACAACTCCTGAACAGATTGTTTGCGCGCCTTCTTTACCAGGATCTCCAGGTACGCCATCCCCTTCGAGACGGTCTTCCTCTCCAAGCGGGGAAAGTTCTCCAAAACGTAGAAGGCGAAACTCTAGAGGACCTACACCAAAACCTCCAAGCATTCCATCGCCACCTGAAGAGAAATTCACTCCAGTAGTTCCGTCGCCTATCTTACCAGCCTTGGCTATTCGACTCGCATCAGAACTGCCTGTCACAACCCCTTCCCCGCAGGTGCTAGTGAAACAAGGAGTATCCAAATGTAAGGAATGCAACATCGTATTCTGTAAATATGAAAGCTATCGGATTCATAAGCTGCATTATTGTTCAGCGGGAGGTGGAGAGGAAAGGGCTAGTCCACCCGAACCAGGTCCCCCGCCTCAATACCGTCAGTTGATCTGTCTCGCTTGTGGAATTCACTTCAGCTCTCTAGACAACTTGACGACTCATCAGTCCTATTACTGCATTAAGAGTGAGGTGCGATCGCCGAGGAGTTTGCCAGAGATTTCAAGGCCTGCGTCAGCAACTGAAGGTGGCTGGAAATGTCCGTGCTGCGACGTGGTGTCACCGACGGCAGCGGCTGCGCAACGTCATATGGAAGCTCACGCTGGTGTCAAGGCGTTCAGATGCACTATCTGTCGGTACAGAGGCAATACTCTACGAGGCATGCGTACGCATATACGCATGCATTTCCCAAAGAAGCCTGCAGATTTACAGGTGAGTATTTTGCAATTTCATTTAAATAAATATTGAATTCTCATTAGTTCACTTAAGACTACATAACTGAATCGCTTTTTATTTAAATTCACGAAAATAAAGTCCCACTTTTGAAATATATCAGGATTGTCACGTCCAAGTCTCCTAACACTATTTCTCAAATCCTACCCATCTCAATTCCAGGAGGAGAGCTTCATAGCCTGCGTTCTTGAAGACGACAACCGCGAGACGACATCCCCAAGTCCTGCCGTCGCTGGCGACAGAGTCCACCGCTGCAACAGCTGTGCTTACACCTCAACTTACCGAGGCAATGTCGTCAGACATGCTCGACTAGTCCACGCCACTGAGGACCCTGAGCCAGAAGAACAAGTCTCTCCACCAACACCTGCAGCGCCACCTCCAGTAGACATAAAAAAGGAGCCAGAAACGGAAGCCGAAGAGACCCCAAATTACTGCAAGTCCTGTGGCATTTCCTTCAAGTATGTTAACACTTATAAGGCACATAACCCTTTCAGAACGACAAATATTTTTTCTTAGTTTCATGTTTTTGATGACTTATACGTAATTGCTAGGTGCTAGAGCATCTCGGAAAAATAATGAAAAAATTCCCCCTCCCATACTTTTTCCTGCACACCCCCCGCACGAACGTGCGTTCCCGGTTTTAAAGTACCAACGCACGATCAAACATTACATAGAAAGGGTAAAAATTGAAATAGATTATTATTACTAAAACATATATTAGCCTTATCAGTGAAGACAGTACAGCTCGAAAGTCTTGTCCGTTGTGCCTGTCGTCGGTTTTTCGTGCCAAAACAGTCGGTGGTAGGTTGAGCTGTACCTGTCTCGCGCAGTTTTTCGACTTTACAGCAGCTAATGTTGGGTTAAGTAGTAGATTTACCTATTCCTGGGGCTCACGATGCTTATTACTTAAAGGCACAGTCAGGAATTCAGGATCTGAATCAATATAGTCAAGGAAATCCTGCACAAATGTATCCTCATCTAGCAGAAGAGGGGTCAACCGGCTCAGTTTCTTCATTGGACATGTCCAGGGCCGACTGACATCCATCGCCAAGCTATTTTCTTGTAAATTAGCAGTTACTTACTGTCTTTTATACAAATAAACAAAGATTACAGGTTGGAAATTTCAGCTTCGATGGTACATTTATAAACGACAACGCACGATCGTGCGTTCGAACTTCGTGATCCCACAGTTCTATCAAAAATCATGCAACAAAGGAAAATAGAGTCATATTATCGTAGTTGAACATTTCAAATATATATTTAAACTAAAAAAAAGTACTTATTCATTAAAAGTAAACAAATAAAATATACTTTCACCTACCGGTGTCGCCAAAAAAATTTACTTCCACCTTGGAACACGTGTCACTGGCCACTCAAGCCCCACTACCCCGCAAATGCTCTAGCACCATGTACCTAGATAAACGCACAAACGATCGACACCGTTTCGACGCTGTGAAATAGAAATTTCGCGCCAAAATATTTTTTTGAACGTGAACGCACGCTTAGTACATTCCGTTCTGAAAGGGATAAGCAGTTCTATTGTACGGCGAATAATCAAGATGCTGCCGCTAATAACAATATACCGACGGCAAGGGTTAATGATGCGCCTGTTGTTTGAATTAGGATTCGATACTAAGAATTTCTTTGTGGGATTATTGTAGCTGATTGCGATGTAGGAGAACTTGTAAACAAGGTGAACTTAAAATGATTTCTTGCGAGACAATCATCAAGTCTAGGATGGGATGCGATATCATAAAACAATGCACCTACCTACTTGAAAATGAATCTTGCGTAAGTAACAGACATCAATTCTAGCATTGTATGCAATTAAATCTTAATGATTTTTGGTCACATCTTTTTTGAGGAAAAGCCAAAACACAGGGCTAAAATGACGATTATTCCACCCCCAAAAGACATGGTAATAGTCACATAAAATGACTGAATGAAAATAACAGAGAATCTTCGAGTTAAATCAGTATCTTTATGCAACTTAATTTGTTAATACTATGCCGTCATAATCAGCTACATTAAAACCAAAATTGTACTTCCAAAAAATTTAAATGCTATCCAAGCATTTTTCCGTAAACTAAATACATAATATATACTGTAAAATTGTAACGTTCGTTTCGATCTATAATCAAAAGTGTGCAATAACAATGTAATGTTAAAATTGATATTTATCTTGTCTAAGTGTATCGCATATCAAGCCAAATTATTGGGGTATCGATATAAATGTCGATATTAAAGGCTAATGTTACGAGCCCTCGTGTAGATTAGATTTTTGTTACTGAATTTGTTATGTAAAAAATCGTGTAGTTAGACTGTTAAAGCGAGAGAAGAAACGGCTTGTTTTGGGGCTAATTCAGAAATAAATGGTATTATACCTACTTACATAATTGATGAAAAACTGCGAAATATCCTACAAAAAAGTTTGTATTACTGGCGGTAGTTTAAACCGTTCTTAACCTATTTTATAATCTGCAACCCCCAAAACCTGCCATCTTGAATTTTCCCGCGCTAACTTTACGTCATCGTATTAGTATACGTTAAAAATTACCAAATTGTAAATAATTGTAAAGATATTATTAAATTGTAACTAAATTTTATTACCATTCGTTCTAAGTGATTGTTCTTTCTTTGTTGTTATTTTTTAATATTAATTATACTTATTCTTAGTGTGGATTGTTTTGGAATATTTATGGATATTTTGAGCCTGAAATATTGCAAAAAAAATCCTCTTTAATGTGATTTTATTCTCTAGCATTTTAATGCTGATTTCAATTCGTGTTTTTCATTTACCAACCAGTGGTGTTTAAATCATTTTTCTTAAAAAAAACTACAATATTGAGTATTAAGATTTGTATCGTTATTCTGTTCAAATAAGCTGAAAGCTTGAATAGTGTTTCTTTTTCCATTTGTGTATAGCGAAATGAGGGTATTTTAAGATTTTTTTGCTCATTTGTACATCAACATATTGGCAACACAATAGGTTAATTTTATTGAAAATTAATTGGTCACTTTGGTCACAAAATGGGTATACACTTAGCCTGGGCGCAGACTTACGGATTCCGGATCAGGTTTTTCGTATCAGGGTTGAGATTCGGAAACCTGAATGCTCTGCGTGCATACATAACACTGTTCTTATTTTTTCCGGACGGAAAAGTAAGAAAAAAAGAAGTATGCGCCCAGGCTTATTTTAGTCTACTGATGAGCAAAAATAACTTGCCCCTCTTCATAAGGTTACAAGATACCATGTTTTGTCATGCCAAAGCATCGCTAGGTTACTGTAATTTGCATTTATAGCTATCTCACTAATTATAACATAGAATAATCAATACAAGACTTATTCCTTAGATATATTTACATATGTAAATTGTGTATTCATTTGTGTTTGTTTTTCCGGGCTTGATTTACATTGTTTTTGTGGATAGAAGTGTGAATAACAATTTATAGCTTAGTTGGTTACAGATTCTTTTTATTCCTACTCTATGCATTGGGGTCAGTAAAAATAACAGGTTATTTCAAACACAGTAGATAGGGGCCGTTCAAGTATTAAGTAAGCACTATGGGGGGGCGGGGGGGTCTTTGCTTTGCTTATTTTGGATGACATGGGGGGGTAGGGGAGTCTAGATGATGATTACGTCATCGGTAGTTATTTACTTTTTTACACGAATGGCAACCATCACATTGTCTTTGCTTGAAAACGAAACGCATTTTCCAGGATTCCCGCAAATAATGCATACGTTTAGGCACTCGCTTTAGAACCGAGTATTTTCTTATTTTTAAAATTATAATTATAATATTTAAAAAAAACCAATAAATTAATTGAAAAATGTTTACGTAAGCATGGGGGAGGGGGTAAGAGCTTTGCTTACTTTTGCTGACAAGGGGGATGGGGGGGTAAATAATTGTAATAAATCTGCTTACGTAATACTTGAACGGCCCCATATCTGTCACGCCTCTCTCCCATCGGAGTAGACAGAGACAACTTCCCTCCACTTACTACGATCCAAACACTCTTCTTTTGTTTCATACAACCTCAACTACCTAAATAACTGATCAAAACTCCATTGTGTATTCTCTTCACTACAGGACATTGGCGAAATTGAGTCTATACATCAGACGCCACTAATCAAATATTGAATTGAATTGTTTCATACACATTCATCAGTCGTCTCATTCCAAAAATTTCTTAGTGGCCATTTCGCCATCTACAGATGATTTGTTTCTGCCAGATAAACCTATGTCTATTCCATAAAACATAACGTTTTAGACAAAGACAGGTATAAAATATCTGTCAGATAAGTGTTATCTGTAGATGTTGAAACGGGACATTACTCTTTAAAATCAAAAATTTCAAAATAGGCTAGAAAAAAAATGTGTTAACACGTATTTTAGAAAAAAATCTATGTAATTTAAAAACAATAAATTCCACTATTCTATGTATAAAATAATGTAAATCAAGTATTAAGGAATGGGTCTCGAATTTCCGAGTGGTTGTTAAAGGCACAGCGAAATAAAGACCATTATAAAGACCATTATCTTCCATTTTGTGACGTACTACTTTGTGTTATGGTCGAGAATAGTAATTTGGATATAATTAAAATAAATTGTAATAAAATTAATATTAATTTAAATATCAAAAAACTGGCAACACCGAGGCTATTATTTAAGTGCAAAATAATTGGTCACACTGAACATGAAAATTATAAATTAACGATATTATTTTTCGACAGCATCATTATTAAAAAATACTTTAAAAATAATAAGTATAAAATGGAATCTCTCATCCCATCGCATATTACTCCAAATTACTATTCTCGACAAAACCCAAAACGTAAACGCATGACATTAACGTAAATAGAACGTAAACTTGTCAGTAAACGTAAAGAAATCTGCTGCGACGTGCCATAATGTCTGTTTTGTGTTCTCGAACCTAGTTGTAATTAAATATCTCGAATATTATCTCTTTCGAAATTGTTAATGATAAATTGTTAGGACATTCTGTGTTAAGTTGGCAGATGTTGAAAGTTTTAGAATTTTATTGAAAAATGGCTGATTATTATACATTATCAAATCGTATAAGTACCTAAAGTTAACTTATAAGTACCTAAAGTTAAAGGCTACTTATGAATACCTAAAAAGGTATGAATTGAAAAAACTTCTCTCTGACAACTTAATACAGAATGTCCAAAGAACCTAAATCTTGTAAAACATTTACTTAACAGCAGCATACATATTGTGTTAGTTTAGCCTTATTAAAATATTGAGGATGGGCCATTAATGGGCCATTTAGACATGGGCTAATTTCCTGGCCTTTTCCAAATATTTTTAAGGCCAAACCAACATGTCCATAAGAAGGTATGAATATTGATAATAATTCAATATAATGTAATGTAGGCAAACAATGATATTGTAAAAATATGCCAGACAATAAATTATTTATCACATATTAAATGTAGTGTATTTCATTTTGAATGTACTTTGACTAGTCGTCTTTGCGGGTAGTTCGAAATATATTGCGTTATGGCCTAGTGCTAGAAAAACTCACGCAGTTTTAGAGTTTGAAGTTGCTACTGAAAGATTAATATTACTAAACTTCATTGACTAAACTACTGTTAAAAAATGACAAAAGAACTGTCACTTGTAACCTACTTTGTAACCCATGTGCCTTGGAGAAAAGGAAATGGTCCGTTTCATGGTTACTATAAAGCCTGGTACACATAAGCGAACTGTAACCATAACCGTTGCATGTAATGTAACCAAAAAAAAAAAAAAACTTATTGTATGTATGTATAGCGTCGCAGTAGGTTCACACCATTAGCGAACGACTATGTTTTTTATTTAGAATGCATGAAACGGTTATGGTTACAACTCGCTTATAAGAACCCAGCCTAATATTACACACGATAATTGGTTTTTTTAACTAAGTGAGACAAAAAATTACAACATCATAAAAATTCAATACCCTATATTTACAAAGAAAAACTCACTTCAATCAGGACTATATTCATCAGAATCACTTTGGTATTGTTCTCTGAACTGTTCTGAATCTTCATCTTGTCCATAATAGAATCCATCATCGCTGTCATTCTTGTAACCATCTTCATCCATGTCCTTTATAGGTATGGAATGGATTAAATTGGGACGTAAGTCGGGATTTTCTGATATGATTCTTGCTTTGTATTTGGCGTATGCTTCTCCGTAACGTTTTACGTCTTCGTTAGATAAGTCTGGAGGGTCATCGTAGATTTTGTCTTCGCCTTCATCTGAAGAAAGATCGTCTTCTGTAAGAAAAATAATAATAATTTGGATATTATCATATTTGATTCTACCACGCAGGGTCTCGTTGGATGCAAGTGGCAATGAACTGGTGGCCTATGCCAGGCCTGTCCCACTCGCGCGTGTAGGTATCGAACTGCAAGTAGCAACGGTCGCCTCTCCGGTTAGGCAAATCAGTAGGGGTTCACAAGCGAGCGACGACGCACGCGCGCTCGAGTTATTCGTCGATTAAATACGCTACCTACGTACGCACTGATTCGACCGCTGCTGCGTTGCTACAAAATATTTATTATTCGAAACCTCATTGGTTTACAATAAAACTACATATTTAAATATTAAGATTATATTATTTATAAAAGGAGACAACCTTGATACCGTCAAAAAAGGTACGAGCTACGCGTTAGAAAGAAAGAGCAGTTGTAGGTATCTAAAATTGTAGGCATGTAGCATTGCACGGTCGGAATTTGAACTAAATTGTATAGTAGCATGAGTCGTTATTTCTTTGAACGGGTTTTAGGAGTGAGATTGCTGTACCGACTATTAGGTATTCTGCGCGTATGCTCAACAGTGGGCAGCTATAGGCTGCAATGATGATGATAATGTTTCTACTATTTCTTACACTAATTAAAATGTCAATCCTGCCAATGGATGGATGTGAGAATGTTTGTCTCTTTCACACTAAAACCACTGAATAGATTTTTATGGCACTTTACTATATTGTAGTTTTGACATTAGAATTACACATTTATGTGTAACAACATATTTATGTGTTATTCTAATGAGCAATAAGCTTATAACCCATATTATTAAAAGATAAGCAAGGATGAAGCGAAAGAGGTGTGTTTGGATCGAAGCAAGTGGAAGGAAGTGGTCTCTGTCTACCCCAATGGGAGATTGGCGTGACGGATATGTATTATTATGTATGTATGTATGTATGTATTAAAAGATATTGCAAATTTTTTCCAAGATATGAAGATAAACGCATACGAAGTCGCAGGCAGTAACAAATACCATCTTACCAATATCAACTCTCTCCATAGCTCGTACCATATCCTCTTCATCAATACTACTAGGTTCAGAGTCAGGGTAGTCATTCCTCCAGTTGTTTTCATCATTTGAGTCATCATCATCATCAGCTCCATCACTTGAAGGTGTCTGTCTTCCATTGTCACGGTATGATCCGAATACTAAGTCTGTTTCGTAGTTTTCTATGCTGGAAATTAATTCTGTTAAAATTATGTATTGAAAACTTTTGAATTAATAAGTAGGTAGGTAGGTACCTATATTTTTCTATAAAATAGAATATTCTAATGGTAAGTAAACAACTTCAATAAAAATAACAAAATATATTAAATTAGGTCACACAAATTATTTTTATATTGCCCTCAAAATCTGACTATTTTCCGATAGTTTTATTTAACTACCTAGTGAAGACCTTGAGAGTTGGACAAGAAAAAATATTTATATAATCAAAGAATATTTAGTACTGAACTGTTCAACAGTCTAGCTAGTTAAAGTTACAATAGTTAAAGTTAAAGAACCTTACTAGAATTTCAAAACAAAGAAAAATATGTTAACTCACCTAACTAAATTATCAATCATAGAAATATCAAAATCTCTAGTAGCAACATAAAGATCGTAAGCGTATTGAATGTCCATATTTTCATCGGGTTCATTCTTTTGTCGTAAATCGACCAAATCGAAAATGTCTGTGTCATCTTCACCATTGCTCTCCTTCAAACCCCTACTGCAATTGACGACCTCATATCGACTTTCTTCAGAATTTTCTTTACGTTCCTTTCTTATTTTTTGGATAATATCGTTAACATTCGAAACGGATTTTATTCCCGCGTTCGGCTTTGGCACTATGTTCTTTACATGCGATGCTTCCTGAAAAATAAAATAAAAAAACAATAATATAACCTCAAAATTGATGCACATTATAGAAGATAAAGAAAGGGCTTAAACAGCAAAAACGTTCTATTTATCATAGTAAATACTCAATCAACAATAAGAAAAACACAAATTATAGTGATAAATAGTTAAAATGATAGTAAAATACCTCGTTTTCTACTGTACCGCGAAACACGAATAGTGAGGGTGATATTTCCTCATTATCTTTCTTTATACGCTTACACATCAGCACTAACGCATCTTGGGGATTGTCTTCAAGACGCCGCTTCACACGTAATATTGTAGAAGAAGCCATAATATCATTTATTCGTAATATTTGTATTAAAAACGTGTAGGACCACTGAACGACAATAATATTTTTTGTTTTTTGGAGTGTGGAGGGACATTGACGACATTTGATATGAAAAGCAGTCAACTCGCTCATTCTTTAATGATACCATCATATTATTTTTCAGGATTTATGATTTTTTTATAATAAATACATAAATCAAATATTTAAAAGTAACTCACTAGCACATAAAGAGATCAAATAAAAAAATAAAATTCCAAATCACGGTTGCGCTAGCGTGTAGCCGCAAAGGAATTTAGAAGAACATTTTGATTTAATCTAAAAAAAGTATTATTTGGCAACATTACACGAATGATTGAATGTTACAATCTGTCAAGTCAATCCCATTCCATACGTTCCCATTCAAATCAATCAATCAATCGTCGTCCGTCAAACAAAAAGGAAGGGAGGACGCAGCTTCACTTTTCCTAATTTTTATTGAATTTTGAGAACAAAAAGAAATCAAATCCGATCGAGGGTTTTCTTTAAAACCCTATCACAATGGATAACCAGCTGAAACAGTTCAACGCGATGGGATCCGACGAAAATTGGCGAACGCAGAGCTTTCGACAAAGCGTCGTAACCAAAATGTAAGTCTCCTATAACAAGTAAAACTAATTGGACAAATACATACTCCTGGTCATTAATTGGCTAATGGAAACTTATCTAAACTCGCTGAAATTTACAAGTTCAAGGTCAGACAGGTTATTAATTAACCCTGACTTTTCCAATCAAGGGTGTTGACTCATACGTCTTTTCAATATCGCTGTTATTTAAGAGGAAAAGGTATCATATAGGTTTTAGAAAGTGATCAAGATGATATAAATGAGTTATTTAAATCATAAGCAATTCAATAAATACCTATTTTTGTATGTGTTTGTTTGTTTTTTATTGTATTGTTTTGTCAAGTAGGTAGGTAATGGTACCTCTGTACTACCTAATGGGTCATCTTTCGATTAGATTATAAGACTTATGAAAAAGGCAAGAAATATAAGAAATAAAATAACCAAATAAATTAGATTAAGTATCCTTTTTTTATATCCTTATTTATTTTATTTGCATATTAAATCCCTTTTTTTATAAATTACAGTGAAGAAGTAATCCAGCGGTCAGGCATGCAAGTAGCTCGTAACAGCAGTGAGATGGAAAACCATGTGTTTATGAAAGCAAAGAACCGAGAGGAGTACATGAACATGGTGGCTAAACTTATCCTGCATGTTAGGGAGATGTGTAAGTATACTTACATAGCATACATACATAGATATTCATCACGCCTCTCGCCCATTGGGGTAGGCAGAGACCACCTCCTTCCACTTGCTATGATCTAAACACACCTCTAAAACGAATCTAAAACATCTTAAATGTCTCGTTTCTACCAGGGGCGAAAAGTGGTTCAGTGTACATAGGTACCTATAATTTATTGTATAGTTTGATGAGCACACAGTATGAGACTTTGAGGGTGTGCATGTGTAGATACGTACTACCTACTTATAAGTGGTGCCTAATAAAGAATATTATCAATGTCAATGTTTGCGCTGATGGAAGGATGTGAGGATATTTGTTAGTTTTATAATATGCAAAAACCACTGAACAGATTTTAATGAAACTTTTCAATATTGTTGCTTGCACATTTGAATTACAAATTGTTTTAAAATATTGTGTAAGTTTTTGTAGACACAATGTTTTATCATGACGATAAATGCATTTGAAGCTGTGGACAGCCACTAGTACCTACATTCAATCAACAATATGATTTAAACATAGATTTCATAAAGCTACTTTTCCTTCCAGCACAACCAAAACCAAACCAGGGTGCCCCAAATATGCAAGGCGGAAATCAGAACCAACCTGGACCAAACCAGCAAGTGCCCAACCAACAGCAAGGCCAACAAGGGCCAGGCAACCAATCCGGTCTCCAACAAGACCCAATAAACGCTCTTCAAAACCTCGCCACCCAAGGATCTAGAAACCAAATGATGAACATGGGCCAAGGACAAATGCAGCAGCAACTTGGCCCCAATCCTGGCATGAGTGGCCTCCAAGCGCAAATGGGCCAACAAGGGCCAATAGTTTCTCAAGGTCAAGCACAAACAGCAACAAATCTACTCCAAACATTGAACCAACGTCCACAATTAAACATGCAAATGCAAAATAAGTTGGGTGGTAGCATGGGCATGGTGCCAAATCAAGGCCAAATGGGTGGGAATATGGTTGGCCAAATGGGTGGAATGAACCCAATGGGTAGTCAATTGCAGAACCAATTAGCTGGGCCAATGCAGTCGCAGATGATGCCAAACATGTCTATGCCTAACGCGATGCAAGTGCCAATGTCTGGTGCCAGTTCTATGGGGGGTCAGATGCAGTGTAATCAAGTTGTAGGGGGGATGGGGAATCAGATGGCGCCGAATCCAATGCAGCAGCAGATGGGGCCTGGACAGATGGGTGAGTTTTTAACTTTTTAGAATTTGTGGTAATTTTAAACTGTTGATCATCACTGGTTATATGACACAAATTAATGTGATATAAAGTAATATAAATTCTGATTAATAAAGGCTTAAATAAAATAAAAAATTACATATTATGACAAAACTTAACAGGCCAAGACAATGCAAGACCAATTTTGAGACTGTTTTTGACTGTAAAAGACAATACTTTACAACGTCCGTTCCTGCAGCTTTTATTTGATTATATCTGTTGCCTTTGCCCAGCAATGGGATCTCGATGGCTAATAACAAAAAAATGCGTGAAATACTTGCATGTACCTATGTCATTTTTATTATTATTATTGGTTTCACATCGCTTAATATTTTTTATATTTTAATCATGTATCAAGGTATGGGCAACAGTCAGATGATGAACATGCTACACATGCAAGGCCGCGTCCCAAATAAGCCAGACGTGAATATCCTCGGCGCGGGGTACCCTCAGAACAGGGCTCCGCCCCCGTTCCTGAGGCAGAGCCCCTCACCGTCCGCTCCGTCGCCTATGGGCGGACCTAGCCCGGTTTCTATGGGTAAGGATTAACATGCAATTTAAATTATTTAACTTATGATATCACACTCGTACCTAACCCAACCTTTTAACTTGTTACCGACTCGTAACCCAAATATTTTTTACTTGTTGCCGACTCGTAACCCAACCTTTTTTACTAGTTACCCACTTGTAACCAAGAACTTTAAACTGCAGGTGTAATGGGCGGTGCGATGCCGTCCCCGATGTCGGGTCTGGGCGGACTCGGCGCTTGCGGCGGCGGCTCCCCCTCCCCCTCCGCACCTATCATGCATCACCCGCAACATCAGCAGAGGTAACTTGAAAAATATATGTTAAAGACGTCGTATGTCATAAAATGTTATAAAATCTTTGTAAAATGCATGTCATAAAATGTTAACATTTTCTAACCAACTTTTAGAATACAAAAATGTTTTGTAAACACAGTGTGGAAACACCATGAAACTTTAACCCTTGCATACACTCTTAACAAAAAAAAAAAAACAAAGCGTGTATGTGATTCGCGAGCTTGCGACGAACGCGACACGAGCGGCTCGCTGCGAACAGACAGTTGTCGGTTTTTGTCGCGTATCAACTCGTAACTGTAACACGCGTACACACTAGAATCTCGTTACTGTATCTGTTCGTTCTTGGCCCCATAGTAAAAGTTGTTTGTTATCATAAATGAAATGAAAAATCATTTAATCCTGTAGGTTTTGACAACACTTAGGATGGGTCATTTTTTAAAGTTAATGCTAGATTCGCAATAGTGCAGTTTTCCTCAGAGAAGAACCTAGCAAGAAACTCTGTAGGGTTGCTCTTTTCAATTTAAGTTTTACCTGTGGTTTTACAAATCTCAGGCATAAACAGAGAAACATAAAATATAATTAATATCACGAGTAGGTACACATGTATATCCTTTTCTATTATTCACTAATTTAAAGTCACCCTATTTGCTCTTTGGTTTCCAGAGGTGTAGGCATGGGTATGGTGGCATCTCCATCATCATCTCTGAACACACCAGTAGGTACCAGCGTAGCGTCTCCAAGTGGCGAAGAAGCGGCCTACAGAGAGAAAGTACGACAACTGTCCAAGTATATAGAGCCTTTACGGAGAATGGTGCATCGGATGGTCAGCGAGGGAGAGAGTGAGTATTGACTGGTTTAAACTAGAAACAGCTTACAATACAAACTATTTCTAAAAATAACTTTGATCCCACGTACATACGCAAAGCATTATGAATTCTCTATAGATACTAGACTAGACACATACTCGTCACACGCAACGCTATCCCACTTTGAGTGTGACTAGTATGCTTTTAACTATGGAACAGATTCACACAAACTATTAACTAGTCACACTCAAAGTGGGATAGCGTTGCGTGTGACGAGTATGTGTCTAGTCTAGTATCTATGGAGAATTCATAATGCTTTGCGTATGTACGTGGGATCAGTCCGTTTCTAGTTTGAGTTATTTTCAGAAATATATCGTACCTTTTTAGTATCCTACTAATATTATAAATCTCAATATTTATGCCGATGATGTATGGGTGTTTGTTACTCTTTCACGCAAAAACTACTAAACAGATTTTGATGAAGCTTGGCAATATTGGAGCTTATATGTCGATAAATGCGTCCGAAGTCGCGGGCAGCCTCTAGTTCTTCATAGGTATATTTTTTGTTTCTAAGAATGTAGTAAGAAACTCTGTTGGGTTGCGCTTTTGAAATAAAGCTTCACAATTCTTATAAAACCAAAATCTTACTACTAAAACCATATAAAACTTTTCAGATGTAGAAAAGCTGACGAAAATGAAGAACCTACTAGATATCCTGTCAAACCCCAACAAACGTATGCCGTTGGAAACTCTCATCAAATGTGAAGTGGTGTTAGAGAAGTTGGACTTTAAAAGAAGCGAGGGTGTTGGCCTCGGGCTGCCTACAGCTGGGAAGGTGAGTTTTTAATTATATTTTTGGCCTGACATGAGAGGGTTTTGAGCCAATGCCAGCGAAAGAACTAGTCGGTGTATCATTTCTTTACATCTTACTACCTACTAATATTATAATTTTTAATGTTTGTGCCGATATGGTTGAAAGGATGTTGGTTACTCTTTACTCTTTCACGCTAAAACCACTGAGTAGATTTTGATGAAACTTTACAATATTGTAGCTTAGACATCAGAATAATACATAGGCTATATTATTCAGAGATAATTGTGTTTTTTCACGTCACTTCAAATGTAAACACGCTACAGCGCGTCAAGCTAAATTCAAACAATGGAACTGGCTAGCCAGCGCCAAGTCAAGTGTTATATAACATGAACCACTTGGTTTCACTTGAGCCTTCTTTGACCCAAAACCGTCAATCGTCATTCGTCGTGTCCTTTCGTCGTCGTTTTCGTCTTTTAACGTAAGCACGTAATACTTTAACTATTGATTGTATTTCACAGGAACAAATCTTCAATCCTTTACTAGAGGTAGTAAACAACTGCTTACAGTCCCCGTTAGCTAATCACACACTGAAACGCACGTTCGGGGCGACGTTGGAAGCTCTCAACGGACCGGAAATTAAGTGAGTGTTGCTAGTTTAAAATATATGTTGTTAGGGTTGCCATTAAAGCAAAAAATGGAAGAATTAATAGAAAAAAGTAACACTGATTTTATTATATATAGAAAACAATGAACAGAATATAGTTTTGTTGCCGTTTCTTCCTCTCGGCTATGTATGTGTAGAGAATCGGTAGTAATTTTTCAGTCAGAAATAACGTTCAAAGATTGTACCATTGTTCCAATGTTAAATGACAATCTTTTGTTATTTTATTTTTTTTAATTTTGGTATTGTTTTTATTAGGTATTTTGAAAAAATATACATATTGATGACTAGTCATGTTTTGAGCTGTTTTTTGATGACTAATCGCGCCAAAAACACTAGCTAGAAAGTGACAACATTACAAACTCGTTTGCCTTACTTGAATTACCGTAGGCTTTAATCTGGCAACACTGATGTTGACTATTAATTTTAAAATATAATTTTGATGTTTTATTATAGGAATCTCCCACCGCCAATGAAAATACCCAAGATAGAAGAGCCCTCGATGGAAATCCCCGATGTATTGCAAGGAGAAATAGCTAGATTAGATTCTAGATTTAAGGTTAGTATAATATAGATATTTTAGGTAGGGGGAAGTGGGGCACATTGATACACAAAAATTCAAACTCCGTTTGAATACACAAATGTCAACATATTTGATAAAAAAAATTGCCGGGTGCATTGCCTGATATGTTAACTTATAATTAAGTTTAAAAAAAGCTGATAGAAACGAATAGGGAAAAAGTTATGGTGACTTTTATAAAAAATCAATTTTGTATCATTCTGCCCCACCGGTGGGGCACCTTGATACAGAAAGTGGGGCAGCTTGATGCGTATTTTATTTCCGTAAATGTTATAATATTTTTTCAAAATAAATCGTTATATTACTTAAATTGACCAAATAAAAAGCAAATAATGCTTGGTATCTGAAAAATCACATTATTTATTAGTTATTATTCGTATTAACGATGATCACAATCAGCCTAATAATAAAATGAGCTAGGAAATAAAATTGTCATCAAAAACTTAGAATTTATCAAGATCTTTAACATCTAATTAAACATAATTACTGAGTAATCAGCCTAGAAGTACTACAGAATTGGACATAGTGAAATATAGAAATAACAAAAGACAATACTCTATTAAAATTATAGGAACTTTTTCTTAAAACTCATAATCGAAAACATCAAAAAAACTGAAATCTTAAACGATTTTTTCACATTTCTCTGCTTAACTTTAAACGTCCGGACCGTTTTCTGTAATAAATGAGATTTTTAAGAGTATTTTTAAATACTAACGGGGCACTTTAATGCACTAAAGGGGCACTTTAATACACTAACGGGGCAGATTAATACGTATCATCCTGCCCCGCGTTGTACTGTATGAAAGTGCCCCAAGGGACTATATTAACGAAAAAGTAATTTATTATTTTTTAAATCAATATTGTATTAAATAAACATATTAAATAACATTTATTAAATTATAAACGTACTTTTGGTACAATAAAACTATGAAATCAACTAATAATATGGAGCTGAGACATAAACACATTGCTCTTAAAATTTTAGTTGTCGGTCCCAAAAACACATTTGTGCCTGTCAAAGCAAAACGGCGAACAAACGGTAAGCATCATCACAACTATCATCCTTGTGGATGTCCTTGAGCGTTCTAATGATGTGTCCGTGTGCGTATCGTTTTTCAGCATTTCAAAACAGGTACTGTATCAATGTGCCCCGAGTATCAATGTGCCCCACTTCCCCCTAAGTATTTGCGAAAAGCTATTTATTTATACGAAATAGTTTTTGACACGGCCCGTTTGACATTGCTGTTCTTAAATCAAGAATAATCTAAAGTTACGGTAATATGAACTTTAAAATTTTCGACTCAACAACATTCATACCGCGGGAAACCGTTGGATGTGGGCAGCGCAAGACCGGTCGTTGTGGAGATCCTTGGGGGAGGCTTTTGTCCAGCAGTGGACGTCCATAGGCTGACATGATGATGATGATGACATTCATACCTATCCGTCATCGCCTCTTTCTTTGCACTTTCTTCAGTGCATACCTATATAAACTCAGATTAATAACACTTCGGCTATACAGGGTGTTAGGAAATATCTGTTCAAAAAAGATTTTTTTCATGGAACGTGTTCTACATCACTAACACTATACCTGGTTAAAAGGAAAGTGATACTTTTCCTAACATTCTGTAAACAGAACGTCATGTCGCCATTAGTTCTAGAATTACATTTAAATCTCGTTTTGTAATAACGGGGGCTGTGTCGATAATTATTTCGTATATGTACCTATATTACATTTCCATTTTTCTTATCAAACAGGTATCCCTAGAAACAATGCAGCTATCAGGCGGTGAAGGCGCGATATCACTAATAGCGCAACTAGATGACGCACGCCTACCTTGTGTACCGTCTGTGTGGGTGCGGGTGCCCAGAGCCTATCCGCTGCGACCACCTGCCCGACTGAAGAATAACAACACCAAACATCAGCCTAATTCGTTCCTGGCTAGGGTTGATCAAGCGATGGATGCTCGGTGTGCTAGGTAAGTGTTTAACTGCATCATTTATTTATTTCTATTACAGAAATTTACAGACAAACATGATAGTATTTAGCCAAATAGGCAAAACAATACTTATAACTAACCACATAAGGGACAGGCTCTTGTCGATGGAGTAATCGCCATCTCTGCCTTCTGCCAACAATTTGACCTCTTACATACATACATATCCGTCACGCCTCTCTCCCATTTTGGTAGACAGAGACCACTTCCTTCCAGTTGCTACGATCCAAACACACCTCTTTCGCTTCATCCACACTCATCAGTCGCCTCATACATGCCCGTCGGTTTAGGGTACTCTTGATTTGGCCTTTCTTGAGTACGTCCTCGAATTTGACCTCTTGATACAAATATTTTTATGCGAAAGTATTTTTTGTAACTTATTCACGTAACGGCTAAACCTTTTGTATAGGCTACCCGCACCATAACTTAATATAGATGATGATTTTTTCTTATTTCTAAACTTGTTTGAAGTAGTTTTATCAAAATTGCTTCAGTGGTAAAAGTGATTATAATGAAATGTCTTTAAACCTAACTAATCTATCAGCAAAAACTTTGACATTTATAGTAGGTATTTGTAGCAAATCCATAATTTGCTTATATCAATAAATACCTTAAATCAATAATAACGTCTTTCTTTTCCACAGGTTACCAAAAAGCTGTTCAGTAGGCCAACTCCTAGACGCGTGGGAGATGAGCGTGAGACAGGCGTGTGCGCCTAACCCTACCGCTTACACGCCTGTACCTGCACTAGGCTTGTAAATCAACTATGCATGAAGGTAAGTAACTACCAACGGTCTTATTTCATGGTCGCACTTAACATAGCTATTTGTATTTGCTATGCCAGTTTGTGTACATACATACATATCCGTCACGCCTCTCTCCCATTCGGGTAGGCAGAGACCACTTCCTTCCACTTGCTACGATCCAAACTTACCTCTTTCGCCAAACCAAGAGTACCCTAAACCGACGGGCATGTATGAGGCGACTGTTTGTGTATTTGGAATAATTATTGACGTATTCATACACATGCAAATCGAGGCAAATACGACTGTCCCGCATAGCAGAAAAGGGCACGGTAACGTGCATTTTGTTCCTATATTAGCCATATTTGTCAACTAGGCAAATAAGCCCAAAAAAAATAGTTCCCGGTTATGCTTACAGACAACTACCATCACAGACAAAAACACTGAAAATACAGCACGTCTATACGCGTTGACTGCGCTTGGGCTTCTGAATATTGCCATTGTGTAGGTAGACTGTTTGTTTTGCCTATTTGGCTTTGCGTATTTGGCTCTTTGGATGTGCTTCGAAAAACCGACAAGGGGACGGTAACATGTATTTGGTATTGGCCAAAATTGTCAAATACTCTTGTCTTCATATGGTGATTTTTTGCCAATTACATTAAATAAGCAAATACAAATAGCCATGTGAAGTGCCACCATAGCATGGAATCCAATATGGCGACCTCCGCCATCTTGTTTTTGTCTTTTTATTACTACCTCTAGTTTACGCCTTTAATGTTCCTCGGAAATAAATTACCTACGTTATTATTTTTTTATTTAATTTTTGAGTATGACATGTGATTTGATTTTGAAAAAAGTTGGTGAACTATTTTTGTCTCTGGCAACAAAATGAAATAGTATAATTGAGGCTCAATCGGGCTAATTTATTTATAGTGTTTTTAAGTTTATAATAAGTAAATAATTTATTAAGATTTAAGTAGTTTAAGTATGAAAATGAGTTTTCCATTTGTAAGGGATCTTCTGATGAGTCAAATTTTGTAATCTATGGATTCTAGAAAGTTCTAGAAAAAATGAATGTTTCTTTACAGATGTGATAATAAACTGTGATAAGTTTTAATTTTAAAAAAAAATACAAAAATATGCAAACTAGGTAGTTAAATGTAGGACTACAATTTTGTATGCAATTTTAAAATCGTAAATATTCGAAAGATACATTAAATTAATTTGTAGGACCAAATATCCTAAAGTACGATCGTGTTATTTGAAAAATGTATTAGTAAAATTTGTATCAAGTTACCTACATACTTTATACTAGGTACCTAATTGGCGGAATTAAGTGTAAAATATGCGCTCAACAAAAATATCGCATTTTACATACAAATCAAAGTCATTTTTACCCTATTGCTCCAGAAAAAGGATTATGTTTTTCGAGAGTATGTATGTATGTTTGTAATGTTTTTATGTTATGTATAATTCTTTGGCATGCTCAACACTACAGCCTAAACGGCTTGATGGATTTTAGCTTGAGAGGTGTCGTTTGATTCGTATTTACAGTGAGAGTGACATTGGTACCCAATCAAAAAAAAATGTAAGTAGGTATTATTTAAACGCAGTCTTTTTTTTTTTAATAAAAAGGTTAGGTTTTTATAATTCTAAATTGGTACACTTTTTAAAATATATTATGTACCTACAACTACCTACATTATATCCCTTTCTGATACCTTAACTATTATACTATAACTATATACTAAAATATTAATTTATTGTATGTTTCTGTGTTTATGCCTGAGATTTGTAAAACTTAAATTGAAAAGAGCAACCCTACAGAGTTTCTTGCTAGGTTCTTCTCTGGGGAAAACTGCACTCTTGCGAATCTAGCATTAACTGAAAATGACCCGTCCTAAGTGTTGTCAAAACCTACAGGGTTAAATGATTTTTCATTTCATTTCATTCTGCAACTTGCTATAACGGCTATAGAATAATTTTATTAACCTATATTATTGTTACCTTGTTATGTTATGAACTTATGATGTTATTATGATTTTTTGTCAAAATCCTTACGAATTGTGGAATTTATAATTGAACCTGAACATAAAAACTTCATTATGCAATCTTTATAAATATTAGATTGTGTTTATTACAATGATCTTGATTTTTATTTAATTCGCAAATAAATTAGACTGAATTGATTTTAGCATTACGACAAAAGTTTTGTCTGGTCTACTCAATTTCGTGCTTTACACATATTTATTCCCGCATGCGAATTGCGACAAGACAAATCTTTTGTCTTGAATGTAACGAGAGAAGTCTACATTAGGGCTCTTTTCCTGTCATGCGTATATTGATCCGCATGCGGGTGATAGCACGCTACTGACCACGCGCGTGTAGCCCGCATGACAGAAAAACATGTATGGAATGAAAGGATTAGAAGGTCAGTCAGACCAGGCGACAATTATCTCACGTCATGCTGTCCTTATCACATTTAAAACTCTGGACAGAGACGTAAGCGTGACAAACCCATGACAACGTCTTGTCACGGAGTGCATGCTAAGCTAGCAGGTCCGCAAGCGGATCGAAACCCGCGTGACAGGAAAACGGCCCATATAAGACAAACCTTTTGTCGTAATTATTAATTTGTGATTGAACATTTTTGGCATGAAGATCCCTTTTCGCCAAGTTTTAATGATATTTTATAATTGTAAATGTCCGTGATTGTGAATAAACATTAAGAAATAACTGTTATACATAAGAAATAAAGTTTTGAATATAAGATAAGAAGATATCGATATGTTTTTCATTGGAGAGAGATGGGGAGACGATCTGGGGGCTGCTGTCCTTATCACATTTCAAACTTTAGACAGAGACGTAAGCGTGACAAACGCATGACAACGTCTTGTCACGGAGTGCCATGCTAAGCTAGCTGGATGCATTTTCACGGGAATGGCAACACGTCACTGGAGACCGTGTTAAATGGAAAGTCGCGGGGCGGCCTTTGCCCAGCAGTGGGATCTTAATGGCTAGAGAAAAACTGTTTTTCATTATGTCTAAGACCCAGAACACACGGTGAAACGCAATTGCAACTGCTAGTAATTTTTGAGTTGCATCTAAGTTTCTGTTATAGACTCCTTTAGAAAACCACACGAAAACCACGATGCAACTAATCTGAAACGTTTCAAACTAGTTGCGTCGTGTTTGGTTTTCTAAAGGAGTCTATAGCAGAAACTTAGATGCAACTCAAAAGTTACTAGCAGTTGCAGTTGCGTTTCCCCGTGTGTTCTGGGTCTTAACTCTTTTCTAAATACCCACATAGATCTGTCAAGCTGTTTTTCTCTTTTTTTTGGTTCTTTTAATTAATCATTAAGTATGTTTTTTTTTTATAATTTTTACTTTGTGACGAATTCAAGTGTAAATTTAATGTTACCTACGAATAAATAATTTTTGATTTTGATTGATTTTTTTTGAAGCCTCTCCCATCGGGGTAGGGAGAGACCACTATAAAAATTTTTTTATACATTAATAGGTAAAAGAGAATGAAACAACTTTAAATAATAGAATAAATATATTTTTATAGTTTACTTTTACATTAAAATAAAACCTTAAAATTACATAGTTTATCATACTCGTTTATTTCATAATTTCATATTGATATACTTAGGTACCATAATCATTTTTTATTTTACGTTTTGATATACAGGGTGTAACAGAAAGGGTATATAAAGCCGAAACACAGCGATAGTCCTCATGAAACTGAACAACTTTCCCCAAGGAACATTGGTCGTAACTCGAAAAAAAATTTTGGATAGCCCATACTTACTCGATCAGCTGATCGGGCATTTTGTATGGGGAGGCGAAATTTTTTTTTTTTGAGTTACGACCCATGTTCCTTGGGGAAAGTTGTTCAGTTTCATGAGGACTATCGCTGTGGTTCGGCTTTATATACCCTTTCTGTTACACCCTGTATAGAGTGACTTTAAATTAGTGAACGATAGAAAAGTATATGCATGTACCCGTGATAACAAACAACTTTTACTACGGGACCAAGTTCGAAATCATAAAAAAATAATTGTTCCCCCATACTATCAGCTGATGCACTGTAGGTATGGGGAGTTAAAATTTTTTGAATGATTTCGACCTTGGTTCCATAGTAAAAGTTGTTTTTTTATCACGAGTACATGCATATCCTTTTCTATCGTTCACTAATTAAAAGTCACTCTATATTTCACTGGCAATACTTTCAGCCGTTATTACACCAAATTAAGAACCTTCCACCGACCCGTAGCTTAAAATATTCCATGTTTACAAAGAGAACTGATACAGCTGCGATGTGGTGCGTGCAGCACGCGTGCAGGGTCCGTTCCGCTGCGTGCTGCCGCAGCACGACCAGTGCCGCGCGCCCGGCCAACCTGGGTGGCCGTGTCCGCAACCTGAGGACAAAAGTAGATATGAAGGTACTGAGAAGAAGGTATAGGTACTAAGTGTTGTAAAAATGACTTTATGGCTAAGAGTGATCTATTTCAGAGTACCTACCTACTTAAATGAAGATGTACCTACCTAGACCTAATAAAGTCTATGGAATCTAATTTCGAAAAATAGGTGTACCATATAGAAATGTATCTGCCGTACCTATCTATTTTAAAGCTAGTAGGTATCTTGGAGAATGAGGCTCTGGCTAAAATAACGTTTAGAGGCTTTATTTAAATGGCAACTACCAATGTGGGTTCTGCCACGCAGTGATTATATGCTCCTTGGGTTCTGCTAATGTTAAATAAAGCACATACATATTATATATTCTTTAATCATTGATGCATATTACCTATACACACACACAGCCAGGCTTAAGACAAACATTGCTGTGATGTACAGAGATGTCTCTGGGATTCCACGATCCACGATTCCACGATTCCACGATCTGCAGCCTACCTTGCCACTGCAAGGTAGGCTGCAGATCGTGGAATCATCAGATCGTTGGTAGTGACCAACTACGCTACAAGCAATATACATATAAATACAAATGTATGTAATACCGGCGCTCCCCGGCATGCTCCCCCCGCAGGCGCAGCGCCCCCCCGCCCCCGCGCACCACGCGCAGCAGCGGAACACTCCCGTGTGCGCCACCGACACGCGCGCGCAGCAGCCGAACGGGCTGCCCTGGAATGTACAACGAACTTGCTTAAGACTTGATCCTTGCTCCAGGATTTGATCAAAAAGACCTTCCAAGATCAGAGGAATTGTGTGCTCTCATGAAAGCCTACTTACTTGCATATACTTACAGCAGTGTTTTGTACCCTTAGCATTGACAAGCTGCAAGCATTTGTCATGCAATCGTCAATTCACGAAAACGTTCGTATGACATGCGATCTTGTGGCCATTTTTGGCCTTACTCTTATCGGCAGAAATGGAACGATTCGCCGCGACAAAAGTCAACTCGCTTGCTTACATACTCTTCTCAAGTTTTACATAGAAACGACAATAACAGGTTGGTATTTGATATAACTTTTATAATAGAAACGGTGCATAGGTCACCATAAATCAGTCAGTTTATGACAAAGCCACTGATCAAATAGCTCAGCCACCAGAAAGACGCTACTGCTATAATCTCAAATGCTATCTTCCTATAGCACCAAAAAATCAAAATCCACTCCAAAAAACCTACCTTTATAGGCTTATTGTTCAGCGTGATAGCCAAGAGATAAGCGCCAGGACTTGGCGCAGTGAAGACTACTGAATAAGTGCCATCAGCTCTATCTGTGACCTTGGCGATCGCAGGGCGAGCGCTGGAGTCACGGCGACGGAAGTAACCGCATACCTGGAGAGAAATTGTTTTATTATGACAGGTTGGAATGGAACATTTGTCTATAACAGTGTTTAAGATCTTGTAGACTAATCACTGGTGAGGGCCATGAAACCCAGCTGCATCATCCATAAATTTAAGAGAAGACCTTTGTCGGTGAAGCATCGGCTATTAAGGCCTATCTTCTGCCAGTGCATTGACCTCTTGATACGACATGCCAGCTAATTCTAATATTAGAAAGATATTCGTGTTCATTCTATCGATAAAACAATGCAAATCTTCGTTAATCCTGATTCAATTGTCGAAACAATGATAACTGTCCAGGGAAGCCCTGGGCAATCTGGTGTCATCTGGTACAGGAATATTAACAAGACAACTATGTACTTCTAAAAGGACCTAAACATTTGAAAGTAACCATAAACACACGAGTGTGCGGACCTCGAGTACGTGATAGATAAGACAAGACAGCGAGCGTGAAAATATTCCTGCATCGATATGGTTCCGCTGCATCAGCAATCACGTAGCCTATCACGTCCGCCCATATCATCGCACGGCCAGCATCTTAGTATATATATAAGCGTATCTCCAAGTTATTGCTATTGTCCAGTACGTCCAGACTGTTCTGTTATCATATCAACATGTAACACCAAATAGAAGTTTGCAACAACGCTGCGCCGTCTTATTGTCACCTACATTTGCTGGCCGGAACACGAGCAACAAGTAATTAGAGGAACGATATAACAATAAAGAGTTGAAATTCAGGGAATCAAAAGGACATAAGTACATACCTGTTCACCACCACACCAAATCCTTTCGCCATTCGCATCTCGTAGCTCGAATATAGCTTCATGAGGACAGTCTACTCGGAGATCTTGAAGACCTTAAAGAAAACGGGGATATGGAATGAGATCCTAAAGAATTAGGTACCTAATAGAAATATTTGGGGAAAGCAAAAGCCGTCCTATTTGGCAATAAGATAGTATTTAAGGATCACCAACTCTTTAACAAACTCAATACAGATGGTTTTATGAAGAATTGACTATAGGGTTAACTCTAGCAAACGCATTTACAGTACCTACCTAGGTATTAAGTAGGACAGGATTTTCTGCTGTATTCATACAAATTACGTCAAGACTTACCATCAAGATTAAGCACACACTTCTCCGAATCCGGGGCCCTAGTTAACAATCTTCCAAACAGCGTAGAGTCACTGGCAACTGGCGCTGAAGGGGCGAACCTCATCTCACATCGAGGTGCTTCCGATAAAGACTGCAGGTCCGCGAGACGCTCCAACCGTCGGAGTACTGAGTTGCTGAGGGATAACAGCTCGTCTTCTTTGGCTTCTGTTAGCAGCTGAAATTTGGGAAAATGGAGTGAATATGGCAAGGAGTAAGATAGACGGCCATCTGCCAAATAGACCAATGACTAAAACCGCGGTGTTTTGTTGGATGCAGACAATGTACCGTTCGCGTAGAAGATATTTTGGAGAGGACTATGCTCAGCTGTGAGCAGCTATAGGCTGAGATGAGAAGGTAGACTGATGGCTTGGAATTGGTATTGTAGAAATTTTACAGTCTTAGTTTTTCCAACATTTTTCAGGTAAAGCAGACTCGATCTCGGAATTCAATATCTCTAATGTAAAGACGTATGGATGATCTTAGAAAATTGTAAGGACAAACTCATTTAATTTCGCTGAACATAGAAAACTTCCATAAGTTCCATCAGTCGCGTTGGAGAGCTATTGGAGAGGCCTATCAGCTATAGGCTGTGATGATGATAATAGAAAACTTTGGTCTTTTTAAATATTTACCTCTTCAGCAAACTTAATAGCATCTTTCGCCTGCCGCGCTCGGTCCTCTAACTCCCTGGTCTGCTCTTCCACTTTCTGCTGGTGTCTGACCCTCGCTCTAGCTGCTGCAGTACAAAGTGCTCGTCCGTGGGCTTCCACTGCTCTACGGTACTGCTCTGCCCAGGTTTGTACTTCTGTTTCAATTCTGGCTGCTTGGGTCTGAAAGGATTTAAGAGTTAAATTAATGTTGGAGTACAGTATGGCCAAAGAGTAGAAATTAAAAAGTGTCAACACTGTAGCGTCTTCCCTTTCAAATCAATCTGAGAACGAACGGGACAACATTACACTGTTGTCACTTTTTAAGGCCCGAGAGGTTAATTTCTACTCTTTTTGGTCAGACTATATTTTGACTTGCTATAAATGAATATTGTACCAATACCCTATGATAGCACACTAGGGTATGTATGTAATTAAGTAGTGTTGACTACAAGCCACACAAAAACAAAACGTGTGATAGAAAACCTAGGCAAGTTTTTCCCAATTCACCTCGTATGGTTGGAATTACGAGAACAATCAATTTGAGTACCTACTTACCTACTATGGTCCTGGTACATCCTTATCTCTAGCATATCAAAAACACACCCAGAATAACATCCTGATATAACAAAGATATCACAAACTGATATAAAAAAAAAAAGAATAAACCCTTGCCAAAATAACTCACATCAGCTTCCATAGCCTGCACATTCAAGCTCCTAGTTATAATATCGACGTTCTCTGGAAGATGTTTGGCTCGTTCACATGCATCCCGGAGTAGTCTGGCCCGTTCTGCAGCGGCACGAGACGCGTTAGCTAATGCGTGTCCTGAATGGGAGATCAGGCAGCAGTCGCGACAGACAACCTGATTAACAGGAAAGGTTTTAATGCCCGTTTTCTCCAACTAACCCCTAATAAGATAAGGGACCCCTTAGCCATACAACTTTACGACTTTGACAGACGTTGTCAGTTGAACTGCTAATTAACGGGTCATTGGTTAGGAGTTAGTTGGCGAAAACGGGCATAAGGCCACCACCCATCATCTAATCGTACTATAAGACTCATACGGAAATGTTAATGTTTGAGACTATGAGAGTGGCTCCACTAACAAGAGCAACGCTCTTAAATATGATGATGATGATGATGTGCCTATGAATGGACGTAAGGATGTTTGTAACTGTTTTATGCAAAAAATTATGAACGGATTTTAATGAAACTTTTCAATATTGTAGCTTACTCAGCAGAATAACACATAGCCTATAATATTTATAGATATTGTATAAACTCCCCAAGATATGCCGTTAAATGCGTAGGAGTAACTATTCAGTAATCTGTGGCGCAGGTATACAATCGCGGGCAGCCCCAGTCATCTAATAAAATGACCTTAAACCCCCCCTTACCTGCTGACAACTAGCACAATAAACACTAAGTTCAGCCTTAGGGTGTTGACTACAGAACCTCACAGGGCCAGGGTCTAACGGTCGCAGAGAGTGTCTCGCTGTAGCTTTCTGTCTTCCGTGGGCTTCTCCGCATGATGAGCAGATGCTGACCAGGCATTGGCTGCATCGGCTTTCTGCCTGAAAGTGGAAGGGTCTTAGTACACAAGATAAGTTTACCTATGTATATGAATAATCGTGTACCTATTTTAATAGGCATGATGACTAAAAAAATTTTTAGTCCATCACATAGATTATTTTAAAATATTCGACACGTATTTTTTTCTTTTTTCTCTTAAACTAAAAATGACACAGATACACTGGGTTAAAGTTGCGAGAGTACGATTTTTAGGTAGGAATTATGTCAATACCCCCCACTCCGTAACTTTGATGCTCTGCATCTTTGTATTTATTTATTTATTTATTTATTTATTTATTTAGACAAGACATAACGACAGACAGATCCAAATGTTATGTTTAAGGAATATAAAATTAAGTATCTACAAAAGAAAACGAATAAAATAGAAATATAAAAAGAAAAACCATTACAAACTATTAACAACATTAAACATCTTAATAATTAAACATTACAAATATTCTCGGCGTAACTTAGACATTCACGGAGCACTGTACGCCAGTGGTCCGCGAAGATATCGAGGGACGGGGTCTGCTCCAGGAGTGCATTGAGATGGACGAGTGCATTTGGGATCGGAGAGTGGCGGTGGTGCGAGGTGCGCGCGGGGGGCACGGCTAGGAGACGGTGGGAGCGCGCGCGCGTGTACCGGTCGGGGACGTAGAGTCTACACGCTTGAGACATCAACTCTGGGCAGTCAGATTGTCCACGTAGTAGGCAACAAACAGTAGTGAGAGCCTGGAAATCGCGACGTGTTTGAAGTGAGTTGCATCCTATAGTTCCTTGTAAATATTTAGAAGGATAGAGAAAAGGATAGTATCCATATATTTTTTTATAAATGAACCGCAAGAAGGCTTTTTGAACTCGTTCTAGCAACAAGGAATAACTGGCTTCATGAGGACTCCAGACTATACAAGCTGATTCAAGTTTACTACGTACTAAGGCCATGTATACTAGTTTTATCGCGCCAGGATCTTTAAAGTCACGACAGTTTCTCATGACAAACCCTAACCTGCTGTAAGAGTCCTTCGCTAGCTGACGGATATGTTCGTTGAAGGTGAGTTTAGGATCGAATAACACACCAAGATCTTTTACTGACGTGACACGAGGAATTGGTTCCGAGCCTAAGAAGTAATTAGCTTCTATGGGATGGCGAGCACGGGAGAAAGACATGACACAACATTTAGAGGTATTGAAAAAGAGCTTATTTGTTATACTCCAATTAAAGACAGCGTTTACATCATTTTGAAGTAAATGTTGGTCATCAGGCGATTCAAGTACACGAATAATTTTGAGATCATCAGCGTATAATAAACTCTTACAGTCAGACAGAACAGGAGTAAGGTCATTTATCATTAAATTGAATAAAAGTGGACCCAAAATGGATCCTTGGCTAACACCAGATCGAGTAATGTACGTATTTGAGACAAATGAACCATACTGAACGAATTGTTGACGATTACGTAGATAATCAGCAAAGAGATTTAATAGTGTAGGACTGAAACCGATGACAGATAATTTGTGTAAGAGAATATCGTTATCAACTGTATCGAACGCCTTTTTGAAATCAAAGTAGATGACATCTACTTGTTGACCTTTATCCAAATGTTCAGAGATGATTCCGACTAGAGTTAGCAAATTAGTATCAACAGAGCGTCTAAATCTAAACCCATGTTGTGAATCAGATAGGTATGGAGCTAGTTGAGCGGACAGTTTGGAATGCAAAATAGATTCTAACAGTTTGGGGAGGGCTGAAAGGATGGCAATAGGCCTGAAATTATTAACTAAATGACTTTTACTGATTTTAGGTATAGGGGTGACACGGGATAGCTTCCAAGGAGTAGGATATTTACCAGTCTGAACAATCAGATTGAAAATGTGCTCAATTGGTTTCATTAGCTGCTTTTCACACGCTTTTAAGATATAAGCTGGAATACTATCAGGCCCAACTGAACATCTTGGTTTCAACCTTCCTAATGATTTAGAAATATCGGATTCTGTTATGCTATCAATGTGTATGTAATTAGCATTAGGTTGGCAATCGGTCTGTGAAGATAAAACAGGATTAAGTATAGGATCGAAAGGAAGAAAAACACTGGAGAAATAATCAGCAAAGGCATTAGCTGCATCTGGGCCTACATATTCATTATCACCAGATGTGACGCGAGCTTCAAACCCACCTTTAGACCGTAAACTATTAACATGTTGCCAAAATTCACGGGGGTTGATATGTAGCCTTTTTACGATATTATCAATATATGAATCATAGGATTCAGATATGGCGCCTTTAATACTAGATCGAAGTTTACTAAAGTTGCTATACGCATTAGGAGAGCCAGTTACTTTCCATTCGCGGTGAAAATAAGCTTTACGTTTTAAATCGTTGATTATATCGGAAGTGAACCATACTGGGTACTGTCTTTGCCTTTTTTTAGACCTTAGTTTCTTGGGTATAGTTTTATCAAAGAAATCATAAAGTATGCTATAGAATATTTCAACTGCTTCGTTTGCATCACTACTATTTATTACCTCAGCCCAGGACGCTTCGTCTATAAGCTGGTATAGCGATTCAAAATCTCCTTTTTTAAAATTCCAGTCTAGATTTCTATTAATATTACTGGGTGGAATGCTTGAGTAAGAAACATATTTATCTTTATTTATAGGGACAGAAATCTCGAGAGGTGGGGTGGTAGTCATCTGCCGATGGTACAAGCCCTCCATCATTCAATCCAATGACATGAACATCGTAAATGCACTCCGGGAGCAGAACCACGTCTAATTTGCCTCCATGACTATTATAAATCTCATTTCTATCTGATAAGCCACAAAAATTTTGGAAATAACAATAGTAACCACGAATATTATCGGAAGCACTGTTCAAGTTGAGATCACCTAAAATTATAATAATACCATTTAACGTAGATAATTTAGATTCAAGTGACAAAAACCAGTTCATGTATACATTTTCTAAAGATTTAGGAGGAATATAAACAACACAGACATGAAAGATAGTATTATGGTATGTAAAAGTACACCAGAGATCTTCTCCAAAGTCCGTTTCCAAATCCTGACGACGCACCAAAGAAAGGTGTTGACGTGCAGCAAGCATGACGCCACCACCAGCACCGTGGCTGCGATCACGTCGAACAGCACTCCAGTCATCAGGGTTTACTTCAGCATCAAGAATCGAAGCATTGAGATTCGTTTCCGTGACAGCAACAACATCAGCCTCAAGGGAAAGCAAAGTCTGTCTCCAATGAATAAGCTTGGTTCTCAACCCTCTGACGTTTTGATAAATGCAATTTAATGTAGGTACGGGGTTGAAAACACGAGTTGTGTGGGAGTTAGTTTGCCTTTTGGTGGGAATTGAGACGTTGGCCACGAAATGTCGTCCAAGGTTTCACTCGTGCATTAATGGGCCAAACTTTAGTGGATAAACATTTTTCATAATATTCTTCGGGTACCAGAATCTTATAAGATTTGTAGTTGCCTCGAGCTTTGAGTTCATCAACTTGGCATTTACCAGTGGGGCACAGTTGTTGAATGTATAAAGCAATCTCCTCAACTCCTGATTCCATGTTCCAAAGGTGAATTAGTTTACAAGGTTCTACAGCTTTTAGAGACGTGATCAGCGGACCGGCCGTGCAACGTTGGGATAAGAGGCGACGGGTCTTTTTGGAACGGACTTCATTCCACTCGCCATTATCATCATCACTCTCAGAAGGTATCGATATGGATTCTACTGTCTTCATGGTTTGCTGCTGAGGCTGCATTGGTCGTTGAACTTGAGTAGTTTCACTAGTCGGGTCTTCCTCATCACCAGTCACATTAGGTCGGGGATCGTTGGCTTTCGGATCGTTCTCCAAATGAACACTTGCAGGCTGAGATTGATTCAACGTTCGCTTTAGCTTAGGTTTGGATGTTTTCTTTAGGGGCTTAAGCTTCGCCTGAGGTACTGGACATGCATCGGGGATATCAACCATACAACTATCAACTGGACGGCTTTGAGGTGCAGAGTCTATTTTTAAATGACACTTACAGAAACATGCAGTACTGTGATTGGCGCGCTCCATGGTAATCAAGCGTTCATCGACATCAGAAAGCTTAGTGTTACAGAGGTCTATCTTATCATTTATGTATTTAATCAGGTAAAAAACGTGTTTCAAATATTTTTAATAGCAAGCCGGACTAATTATTTTTTGAATTTTCGAATGTATTCATCATTCCCATTAAGTTTCAAGAGATCATTTCAAGAGAAACGTTATCTCGACTACCTATACACTTAGACGAGGTTTCAAAACCTAATATACGTAACAACGTGTTTATACGTAATGCGGTACCGGTGGTGTAGGTCATTTAATTTTAAAGTAGTCTTACTCATACCTAAACGTCTTCGCATCATAAAGGTAGATTTTGTACATATTTTTAACTGACTTTGGATTAAAAGCAAACATCCCAAAAAAGGAGGAAGTTCTCAATTCAGTAGAATTTTTGTTTCAAGAGATTTGCAGTGGTAAGAAACTCCCATATCTCCGTCGTATGATATTCTTTTCGATCTGGTTTTAAACGACCGATTTTAAGCGACGATCTAGTTTTATAAGTAGACCGATATATCGCCATCTAAATCAATGCCTACACAACCAATAACCAAACAGAACAAACAACAAAGCGACTTTAAATGGACCGAACAATAGTAAATGAGGAATTCGTGTAAGATTGTCTCTCAAGAGAAAGTGTCGCGCTTCAATTGCAACACATGTTTGAAACTGAAGGGGATTATTTATTTTAGGAATAGCTCTACTAATTTCCTTTATGAATGTTTCGAATTTTGTATAGTCTATTAGGATAATTATAATTAACATTTAAATAAATTATCGTACATCCGGGTCAGGTTGCGGACACGGTAAATAGAGGTAGTATTTATTTAATAGATTTTTAGGCAGTAAATAAAAGAGAAGTAATACAAAAGATACAGTATATAGAAGAAGAGAGAAGAAGAAATCAGAAGAGTAGTAGTCATAGTACCTACATAGAAGTCTGCCTAAAAGGAGATGGTGCGAAGAATGCACAAAGGTACTTGGCAAACTGGCTAAACGATGTGGGGGGAGGCCTGTCCCAAGCATTGGCCTCAAATAAACGTACTTAGTTAGTACTTAGTTTGTGACAACAAATAAACAAATCTGTTGATCGATCAATGATCGATTCCATCTTCGACGTTGATCAGCAGATGGTAGATTTATTGATCGAAACATGCCGTTCACGATCCACGGATTAGTTTATTAAACTTTCTGTCGAGAGTTCGACTAATAACCCTAAAATCATCATACTCAACTATTGCAGTTTAAAACACCTGATACATAAAAACTTCATCTTTAAAATAATCATAAACAGCTCTTAATCCATCATCACTTTTTTACTCCATGAATATTGTCTTTAGGTACGTTTCCAGTTCAAAACACAGCTGATTGGCAAAAGTCCAGATTTGCGTAACACTGACTCATTTAGCTTAACATTTTAGTATTTCCCACGGCCTAGTTTGTTTAGTTGTATTCTTTTTGTTTGTTTAGAAGATTTAGAAGAAAAAAATCTCATAAGAGCGATATCGGAGATAAGAAAAGTTTAAGTTTACGGACTTAAGATTAGCTTAGGTGGTCTTTCTGAAATACTTTAGTTAGGCCCATCTTGGCATAGTTTTTGAATCTGAATATCGCCATGAGTAAATTGATGGCACCAACTTAGAAGCTAAGGTTTTAGAGCATAGATATTACCTACATGCTAATGCGGAGTCATAATTTAAGTAGATAGCTTAAATTTTAGAGCCTAGATATTACTTGCTAATCCGGAATTTATTGATAAGTAAGTGTAATGACAAAATATTCATCTTGAAGACTTTATCGTAACTTATTCCAGTAGGAATGTAAGTAAGTACTTTATTTAGTAGGTACCTAAGTAAGTATTTTGCAAAATCTATTGTTGTATGAAATATTTACCTTATTATCACAATTACACAAATCACAGAGCACACTGGCTCTATCATCTTGGTTGGCGGCCACCATCTTCCTCAGGAGGATGTAGTTGAGGGGAAGAGCTGAGATTCCACCGAGAGGCAGCTGGGTCTCGTGGCCGCAAGTCGGGCATAGGATAAAGTGAACGCTTTTGCCGGAGATCTGGATAAGAAAAAAGAAAAGATCATCCAAAAGGTATGTTACTGATTAATGGATAAGTTAATTAAGTAGGTTGGCTAAAATCCTGTATATCCTCAATGGTTGTGAGGATATTTGTCACCCATTCAGACAAAAACCACTAAACAGATTATAATGAAACTTTACAATATTACAATCCGAAACCTAACATTTAAGTACCCAGGGCTATATTCTTTTACGATACTATGTAAGTTATCCAACATATCACGGATAGATAAATATATGCTTAGGAAATCCCAAGCAGCTTCTTTGTTTTTATATTTTTTTAAGGTCCAAAATTTTATTGCCAATTTGTGTGTTTCTTATTATTTAGTTTGATTAGTAAGCAGTTCATGCGCAAGTTAATAATCTTTTGCAGCTCAACCCCACTGTAGAAGAGCAAGAAGATTTTAATCAACGCATCCCCCGCTAGTTGCGTACCTAAGGGTGTTACCACACCAATCCATCGATTGTCGATCGACCGCATCGATCGGTAATAGAATGGTATAGTCGACGTTGATTAGTATGGTAGAAACTATCGATTGACGTCGACTAATACATTCTACACTTGTGTGGTAACACCCTATGTGCGACCTAGCTCCCATACTCTTACAACCATAACCTACCTTCCTAGTAAATATTCCATATTTGTGCTTATGTTCCCAACTGCCTTCAGACCCGGAATGTCGAAGGTCACTCTCGTAGCCAGACCCCGCGGAACCATTGCCAGACCCAGATCCTGACTCGCCGGGGTCTAGTTGGATTGAACCTGTGGACAAAAGAGGTAGGAATATGATTAAAAAAATCGTTTTCTGCCACACACTATACGTGACACTCACTCTCTCCACATTTTCAAACGGAAAGTTAAAGAGCACTATCTTTCCTTATCATAGAGAATACAATATATATTTATATAAATTATAATATTTATGTATGTGTATTTATCGAATATATATGTGTAGGTTTTTATTTATATATTTATTGTTTATTGTAGGTAAAGTGATTATCCCGCCTTCATGCTATCACTTCTCTCTCTATGGGGTCTGCAGGAAGAAATTTCTTTTAGAAATATGCTGTACCTTTTGTATAACTTCTCTTTTTTTCTGTCTCAATGACTATCATCTTACAATAAACTGTTAAATAAATAAATAAAAAATGTAACTTCTTAGGTACTTACATAAGTATCTATGTAGGTAAGGGAATGTAATCATTTTATTTAGAAAAAAAAAAGTGAAGACCATCCTGAAACGAAACTGAAGCGATGAAGCATCCTCAAACGATGTGAAAAAGTTGTGTTATATTTTGCTCTGTCTAAAATCGTTGATTAAGACAGGTGGGAAGCAGCTAATAACAGGAGTCTTTGGAGAAGCAAGGGAGAGACTTTTGCACAGCAGTGGGACGAAATAGGCTTAAAAAATCTTTTTTTTTTCATGACCTAGGCATTCTAAATACTTAATATCTGCTGTAACCACAGAATGCCAGAGGTATACGTAGCTCAATCTGTTCGTACTTGAGAAGTGTGGGAACATTTTCAAACCATGGAGCTAAACTCATTCAACCATGAAGAGGATTTACGCATTTTATTGATGTTCTATTCTATACAATATTGATCAATGTGTTATATATTGACTGAATAGAAGTAAGTAGTATTTCAAGGCTGACTAACCCGGTAGCACTGTAGTGAAAGTGTGTGTTCTGCTACGCGAAATTTGTGACTTCAATACCCATTTGTGCCGATAGATGGGATTTATGTTTGTTACTCTTTTAAACAAAAACTACTGAACAGATTTTAATAAAACTTTGCAGTATTGCAGCTTGCACATTATACATAAAGGCTATATTATTTAAATGTATGTATTGTGTAACTTTTCCAAGATATGACGATAAATGCGTACCAATAATAGTTGCCACTATACATCTTTACGTTTTACAGGGTAATAACCTGACTGACTTAGGTTAGGTTAGGTATCTTTAGTTACTTGTGTAGGTATACTGTTAACATACATCCTAATCGTAATGGAAAGAGCAATTTTATCTCTAGTTACCATCCTACAAATATCCCTAAATCGTACCGTAAAATGCAAAGAGAGAAATGTTGGCACTATTTTCTGTAGTATCACGCATCGGGTCTAAACCGGGATCTTGACCTTGACGTGATGAATCATTTTACTATTTTTAGAAAGCTACGTTATATAGGAAATGCCTGTTATTAATCATAATCTTTAAATAGGTACCTAAGAACACAGAAACGGAAGAAGATACAAAATTTGAATATATACTTAGGTACTGAATCACACATATTTTTTGTAGATGATTAGGGTGAATGAAGCGAAAGAAGTGTGTTTGGATCGTAGCAAGTAGAGGGAAGTGATCTCTGTCTACCACGATGCGAAAGAGACGTGATAAGTAAAGGCTAAAACATAAATTCACGACACGACGCGACACGACGTCGTACGACGTCGCATCGTGAAAATCCACGACGACGCACGACGTCGTGTCGCGTCGTGTCGTGAATTTATGTTTTAGCCCTTAAGTACATCTTTTCTCACAATCTAGCAATGAATTGTCAACAAGTTATTAAGATGAATGTATTGCGGAAATTGTTTGAATCAGCATGGGATATTTCCGTCCGCTGGAAGTGAGAGAGTAGGTAAGATTCGTATTTTACACAGAGTGTTTCAGTACTTAGATAGGTATTTATTTATTTAATTATTTAATTATATATTAACTGTTTATTGTAAGATAGTACACAGAAACAAAAAAAGAGAAGTTATACAAAAGGTACAGCATATTTCTAAAAGAAATTGCTTCCTGCAGACCCCACAGAGAGAAATGAAAGCAAGAAGGCATTTTTAACCGAGAAATATTTTTATTGCATGTTTCACAACCAATGCTAAAACTAAACGATTTCAGTCAATTGGGATGAATTCCGTCTTTACACAAAAACGATAGTTTTACACAATATTTCATTCTTACATCACATGCAATCCACATAAGCAAAACTAAACAATAAAACACGTGTAAAACTTCACAAAAACCCAACAACTTAATAAATCATCGTTGCACACCCTATATGAAAGACTTTCCATGAATGATAACGTAAATAAATCTTCAAACTGAATTCACATGCGCTCTGTTTAATTTCAAAACGATATTGTTAGTGAATAGTGATTCAGAGAGCTGTTTCGAATACGCAATGAGTGAGAGTTTATTTCTTGATTTACATGTTTTATTTTTGTTGCGAAACTTTTTGAGAAGTTTACTCGTAGGTTCTTTTTTTTTTTTTTTTTAGCCTATTTCGTCCCACTGCTGGGCAAAAGCCTCTCCCATGCCTCTCCAAACACTCCTGTTATTAGCTGCTTCCCACCAATCTTCCCTGAATGAGCGTAGGTCGTCGCTCCATCGTTTCTTGGGCCTACCTCGGCGACGTTGGCCGTCTGGCACCCAATTTGTGGCTAGGTTCTTATGAATCTTTAAAAGTAGGTTAGTATACTTGCGTCTGACGTATGTGGATGAAGCTAAGGAAGTGTGTTTGGAACACTGCAAGTGGAGAAAAGTGTTACTTACTACTTATTTACGTACCTACCTAAAGACGCGTGATAGATATGTAAACCTAGGTATGTATTATGCAACAATGTAGGTAGGTGCAATGTACATAATGTTAACTGCTAATATCAATTAGGAAGAGGTACCTACCTACTTTTCTTTGTAACTTTGCTGAAGTCGGGTTAAATTAAGAATAGGTAGGTAAGTAAGTCAGTATATTTAACGCATTGGCACCGATCGCTAACCGTTATTGTACAAGCAAGTACTTGGGTATTTAAAACTCTCAAAAGTTTCAAATAACTCACTTATTTAATAATTAATTTATAAAAAATTAATAACAACTGAATAAGTGCAACTTGATGGTCAGAGACGCCGAGGTGGACCTCGAAAAAGATGGAGAGACGATCTGAATGCATTTTCACGGGAATGGCAGGACGACATCGGAGACCGTGTTAAATGGAAAGTCGCGGGGCAGGCCTTTGCCCAGCAGTGGGATCTTAATGGCTAGCTATTGATTTAATAATAACCTTGATAAATAGACGCAACTTATCGTCTTAATTATATGTATTAGAAATGTTTCGGCTTTTGCATATTTTGTGCCCTAAATTACCTACCTAAATAAGTATTAAACTTTATTTACAAAAGACCTACAGAAAACAAGTAACGCAACACGGGAAATAAACAACAAACTTGTACTATAAACTAGCTTAGTTTACACTAGTAGAAACTGTTTGTTTGTGCTGTCATCTCTCAGGGTGGCAGAGTAAATATAGACCACCATTAACTGAGTAGCGGAAACGCATCAGTTTGCCATCAATAGCTGCTAAATGAGACTCAATTACCCTAACTAAGCTCTTGTTGGGGCGACTGAAAGATTTAAATAAATGTACGATTGTTTGGTTATTAATAGGTTTTCATTTTAGAGTATTTTTAGGTAATCCTTTTATGGTTAAAATGGTAACTTTTAATAAAGATATTAACTCGCAGATGTTTTGATTTCGACAAGTGAAATACTTAAGTATACTTAGGTACGTCTCGTTTGGGTAAGTAGCTAATTTAATTAGTTTAGGTAGGTCGATTTTTTTTAATTTATTGAATCATGTAACACTACGCATTAGTTTTAGTTAAAGAGTTTTTATAACTTGGCCAAGTGGCATCTGTTTTGTCTTTTTGTCTTTGGCTTTATTTTTGAATTTTAAAATTGTCATCGTTACAAAAGGTCTTCGGTTTTGTATTGTTGTTCGCTTAGCTTCACAAATTTGAAAATGCTGAAAGAAGACGTCATCGAAGAGTGCGAGTCTGCATGGGCCGCGCCGGCTCTGCTAGTACCCAAGAAGGATGGCACGTTCCGGTTCTGCGTGGATTACCGCAAACTCAACGCTGTCACGAAAAGGGATGCCTACCCACTGCCAGTCATAGACGATTTGCTACAATACACAGGTAAAAGCTGTTTTATGACTACTATAGATCTCCAATCTGGCTATTGGCAAGTTGGTGTTAGAGAGGCAGACAGGGATAAGACTGCTTTCGTCACTCCTTTCGGCGTTCATCGATTCAAACGTATGCCGTTCGGTCTCTGCAATGCTCCGGCGACATTTCAACGTTTAATCGACCGTTTTAGATCTGGTTCTACGCTCAAAGACATTACGATCCTGGGGTACATCGATGACCTCATCGTGATCTCGGCGACTTTTGAACAGCACTTGCAGGATCTGCGTGCCGTTTTCGATCGCTTTCGTGTCTTTTGCCTCAGAGCCAATCGTAAGAAATGTACGTTTGCGCGAGACAACGTCAAGTACCTTGGTCATATTATCACTCCACAAGGAGTGCTACCAGATCCTGATAAGGTCGCAGCTATTGCAGGAATGAAGGAGCCGGTTTCGTTGAAACATCTGAAGTCGTTCTTGCAAACATGTTCGTGGTTTCGAAAGTTCATTCCGAACTTTTCTAAAATCGCTCAACCTCTGACGCTGCTTACGAGGAAAGACCAAACATGGAAATGGGAAGATGATCAAGTTAAAGCTTTTAAAGAATTAAAGAATCTACTTACCTGCGCTCCTATACTTACCCAACCAGATTATAATCTTCCGTTTGTTCTTAGGACTGATGCGAGCAACTACGCTTTGGGAGCAGTGCTACTCCAGGGGGAGTCACCGCAGACCGAACGTCCGATTGAGTATGCCAGTCGTCTGCTGACGCCAGCCGAACGCAACTACTCGACCACCGAGCGCGAGGCCTTGGCCGTCGTCTGGGCCACCGAAAAGTTTCGCGGCTACATCGATGGACACGAGGTACGCGTTGCCAGCGATCATCAACCGCTCAAGTGGTTACTTACCCGAAAGTCGCCCACTGGCAGGCTGGTTCGCTGGGCCATGAAGCTGCAGTCCTTTAACCTCGTCATAGGTTATACACCTGGAAAGGCGAATGTTATCGCGGATACTCTTAGCCGTCCACCCTGTGAAGGTGAAACACGTGACGCCTGCGGGTTGTGTACCGTCGTCACCGAACTACCACATTGGAGTGCTACGGCCGTTCGTGAGGATCAACTCGCTGATCCCGAGGTAGCTAAAATTCTAAAGGAGCTGGAAGGAAATGAAGAAATTTCTATTAAAAGGTGGACTGAAAGAGGATATCATATGAGTAAGGGCGTTCTTTACCGTTATGCTGACACTGAAAGCGAGGAACCGCAGCTCGTTATTCCTGTTAACCTGAGACAGAAGGTGATGGCGGAATTTCACGACGCTGCTACGTCAGGTCACGGTGGTGTAGAAAAAACACTTCATCGCATTACTCAATGGTTTTACTTCCCAGGCATGCGGCGTTACGTAGAAGATTATTTGAAATCCTGCGTAGAATGCCAACGGTACAAACCTTCTAACCAAAAGCCACCAGGACTCATACAAACACCAGTCCCTGCTCAACGCTTCGAAGTATTAGCTGTTGATCTCTTCGGGCCCTTGCCTAAAGGGTCCAATGGAGAAAGATGGATCCTCATCGTAGAAGATACTGCAAGCAAATGGGTAGAGGTTTTCGCTCTTAATGAAGCTACGGCTGAAGCATGCGCTAAAACGCTTATAGCGGACGTGTTTCTACGCTACGGCTTGCCTCGACGGCTGGTGTCCGACAACGGCGTACAATTTGTTGCAGATGTCATGCAGCACGCTATGTTTGTCCTGGGTGTCAAGCAAAATTTGGTGCCCCTGTATCATCCCGAAGCTAATCCTGTGGAGAGGAAAAACCGAGACCTCAAGACACAGATCGCCATCTTAGTTAAAGACGAACACAATAAGTGGCCGGAAGTCCTACCGTTTGTTCGTTTTTCACTCAACACTGCTTGTACTAGTAGCACTGGACAGACTCCTGCTTATCTTACGTTTGCACGAGAGCTACGCACCCCTGTCGCTGTACAGAGTGATCTCCGTGCCATTGCAGAAGCTGAGAACTACGTACCGCAGATCACGCCTTATCTGCTTAAGCTTGCTGATACATTGAAAACTGCTAAAGAGAAAATCGAGCAAGAGCAAGATTTAAGGAAAATTATAAAGGACAAGACTAGAAGAAATGGAGAAGAGTACATTCCTGGTGATTTGGTACTCCTCAGGACTCATGTGCTGAGTAATGCCAACAAAGGTATCAGCTCTAAATTTGTGCCAAAACGAGACGGGCCTTACCGTATATCCAAAAAGCTAAGTCCCACAACCTACGAGCTCACGTATTGCGAGCTGGCCAACGAAGTTATTGGGAAGTATCATGCTATGGATCTTCGTCGCTACCACGAGCGTTCTCATGACAATGGACAAGAACCACAAAGGGTAGTTCCCATAGCACCTAAGAGGAGGCGTGGCCGTCCGCGAAAGTTACGCTAAGCTTCCATTTGAAGTTAGCACTTGTTAGAGTTTTTTTTTTGTTTTTATTTTCCCTTCTTGTTTGCTGTTTTATACAGGCTTGCAGGTTTGACTCTCTTCTTGCTTGTTGTTTGACCTGTCGTGAGGGCACAGACTAGGTCAAAAGGGGGAGTATGTAACACTACGCATTAGTTTTAGTTAAAGAGTTTTTATAACTTGGCCAAGTGGCATCTGTTTTGTCTTTTTGTCTTTGGCTTTATTTTTGAATTTTAAAATTGTCATCGTTACAAAAGGTCTTCGGTTTTGTATTGTTGTTCGCTTAGCTTCACAATCATAAGTAGGTATAAGTACTTACAATGTACATTTTAATTTTCTACTATCCTTAGACTAGGTATTATATACTTATAGATAGATAAGTACCTACTAGTCTTATGTTTTTGTTACGAAAACAAATTACTTAAAACATTAATTAGAAAAATGACAGCTAAGGACTTTAAAACATAATTAATAGTTTTTAAATGGCCAAATATGGAAAGATGAAATGAATGACTCTGCTGGTTGTTTCAATTCTTCTAACCAATCTTTGTTATAACGTTTATACTTACACGGCCAATTTACTTTTTAAAAAGTTACCGATCAGAAATATTGTAGGTGAATTAACTTCTTTCTTAATCATTGTTATTCTATCGTGAACCCTACAGGATTACCAAAGTACCTACTCCAAACACACTTACAAACAGGAAAAGGTGTCTGAATCACCTTCTAAACTAATAAATCGATAGAATCCGATTAAAAAGAAGCTAGTAGGCCACTGGCTGTATTGTGAGGTTTCCTTTGCCTTTGCGATTTTTTTAACGAGCCACTGAAATGGCTTCGATGATTCATAGGTTATGTAGCGGTATAGGTGCCTATATTTGAAGTAAGAATTAATTTGATACAGACAAGTAATGGGTTACATTACACCAATAGGGTAGAGATTGAAAATATCTCTATTTTTGAATTTGATCGATCAGCAAACTACGTTCCTTAATAAACTACTTATACCTAAGTACGATCCTTGTTTACTACACAGGTATAGGTACGTAATCCGCCAATGAAACTGAAGGAGGAAGTTTTCCCAAAAAAGAAGAGTTCGTGAGATAGTGCATTACCTAAATTTTGTTTCAATAAACACATTTAATTGTATCCCAACTGTATAAGCAAAGCGAGCACAATACAAGCTGGCCTAAGAAGCCGAAGTAAGTAAGTAAGTTTTTATTATTTTTGTACTTCATGATGACGGGGTGACATGTCCGAAATCCCTGTTGTATTGACAGGTTTAAAAACTCAATAGCGTTGGGTAGACTATAGTAGATACTTAGAGGTATAATATAAGTAGAATTCAATCCTTTTAATCATCCTCTTACGTAGATCAAATGAAAGAGGGGATAGAAGTTGTGTCGTATCAGGTGCTCAAAAAGACGGCAGAAAACAGAGCAGAGTGGCGTAGACTCCATTGACAAGAGCGACGCTCTTAAGTTTAATGATGTTGAAATCCATCTAATCATAAACATATACAAATATAGGTATCTCCGTAATATATACTTACAGCGGCGCCTGCAACTACGATTTAAATAGCCCTTAAATAAAATGATGAAATAATCGACCTATTAACAGCCCATTAAAGCTTTAATAGCCCTTCCAGATGTTTATTTAATTCCCAACACAATAGCTCCATGCTTTTTCCCCATTAAATTAAAGCCAGTTTAAAAAGATCTCTTGGATTTATCAAAAGCGTTGCACAAATTGCATAGTAAGTACCTACCTAACCTCCATCCTCAGAAAATGCCGACCAAGTTTTTGACTTTCGAGCTTTGACAATGTCCCGATTTTATTTAACCTTAGGATGCCATTAAAAAAACATAGGTATACCTACCTAACTCAAGTTAGCAGTTATGTACCTACTCATCCATATCGGCCTTTCAGTTTCCATGATTACTTGAGAGCTCTACATAAACTGGTAATGATGCCGTCTTCTTTTAAATTTAATTGATAGTTATGTTTTGAGTTTATGCGAATCGAATTGTGTGGGGATCTGTTTAGTTTTTAAAATGTGTTTTAAAATGTATTTGTTAAGCTTAACGGCCTTTCGTGCAACAATCTAACCATCTTTAACGACTAGGTAACTAATGAATAGATATCAAACAACCCAGTTAGCCACTGATTTAGAAAATCGATTTAGTTAGATAAGAATTCATTGCATTTGTTAGTCCTAGTACATACCTACCTACTTCAATTCAATCATTCGGTATTCATTTAAATGTAAGTAGGTAGAGGTAGGTAACTTGTTTCTTCTACGTATCATTTATCAAAAGAAGAAAAATCTGTAGGTACTACAAACTCTTTCTTGACGTCAAGATTTAAGATGAGTGGGTATTAAATACCTACTTACATTACAGTAATTACCTACCTATAAATAAAAAATAAGTATTGAATAAATAAATATCTGTCATGCCTCTTTCCAATCGGGGTTTAATGTTCTTTATGTAAGTACTAGCACCATTTCAAAAAATAACTTACCACCATCAACTTCACTCCAAGCCTCAACCTCTCCTTCCTGATGTAGACCCTGCAGACATCTGGTGCAGAAGCTATGAAGACACGCCAGCAGCCTTGGCTCCACCAACTCTTTCTTGCAAAGACCACATTCCCATTCCTTCACAACTTTCCGCCCATCATCATAAGCCGATGTCCTAGGCGCTATGGTTAAATTCTGACAACTCAGTGCTTGACTAACGTTCCTAGATGTTCTAGGAATCCTCAATGGACTATTTCCAGCGCTAAGCGATAGCTGGTCAACGGATTTCCTCTTGTCCTTCTTCCTGGTAAAACTGCCGAAAATGTATAAGATTTTGTCTACTTCCATTTTAGTAAAGAGTTTTTATTTATTTTAAAAATACTGGCTGCATTTTATTTAAAATAAACTTTAAACTTTCATCGAATTTTAAAAATAATAACTTTACTTGTCAATTTTTGGCGCGTGTTCTTATCGTAACTTTTTTTTCTAAAGCACTGACTGCATTCAGCCAATGCAACTGTTCCGATCGTGAAGGGCGAGTAAAATTTACGTGTTTACAGAGGAAGGAACAAATGTGGACTGAACTAACTGACTGAAGTTCAGACAACTGAAGAATCGTCAATACTCACTAGGTATGTTACGGTACGTAGATATATATTTGTAAACAGAATAAAGAAATTTCTTCCTTTTGAATAAGTAGATTAACAGACAGAAATAAGCTATCCTCATAGAATTTACCGTATCATAGTTACCGTGACATTGTCGTAATCAATTTCCTACCACGAATTTGACAGATGGGTGAAGATATTAAAAACGACGCGCTATTTTTGTCCTAACCAACCCTTGTCATTTCTTATATCGCTGACAAACGAGGGGTTTTTTGGGGTGTTAGGTACCACATGGCCTGAGATTTTTAAAACTTAAATTGAAAAGAGCAACCCTACAGAGTTTCTTGCTAGGTTCTTCTCTGGGGAAAACTGCACTCTTGCGAATCTAGCATTAACTTTAATAAATGACCCGTCCTAATTGTTGTCAAAACCTACAGGATTAAATGATTTTTCATTTCATTTCATTTCGATATATGAGTTGTTAGGTAGGTAATAAGTAGGTAGATACCTATAGGTAAATGCGATACGTGGAAGGTGGGTCTTATGTACCTATGAATGAAATAAATAATCTTCCTGTAGGTACTTAACTATCTCTGTATTCTTAGTTTGCACCTATTAGTATTTACGTTAAGGAACCGGTTTTTTTTTAAATTTCGAAGCTTGCGAAAGATAGGTACCTACCTACATACCTATGCCTAAGTACTTATTAAAACTGTCAAGAATTAAAACAAGAATCACTTCATTAATTTGGTCTTCCCTACTCTATCTCCGCATTAATTCGCACATTGCACGTGCAGTCCAATTCGAGCGTTTCGCCGGAAGAGACACAATAAACACCTTGTTTTGAGCTTTACGGGGCGCAATGTAACTGGTATGTATTAACCGAGTATTTCCGTACTGTTCCTGTTATTCGTGATTTCCTCCAGTATGCTCGAATTTGAAGACTTAAGTAATAAGTCGGAAAAAAAAGATTCGCGTAAATTTTAGTTAGATACCTACTCACCTATTTACTTATAAGAACTGCGAATTAATTTAATTATTATGAAGTATTTTAGAGATTAAAAAGGTACAAAGACTTCATTACCCACCCATCTTAATTATAACATTAATAACTAGGTAGGTAATAAATAAATAAATAATGTAGATAATTATTTAATTCCCGCCGAGCTCAAAAGTCGTAGAAAATGAATTCAAATAAAACCAAACCACCTAAATTAAATTAATTTAGTTACCTACCAAATAAACGACATCACATCAATTCTCAAATTAATCTTTTGTCAGATAAAATTTTTACGAGTTAAAAAGTCAATTTATTGTTCCCGAATTTAAACAGGGCGCTCGTTGACCCAGTTTTGGCGCGAAAACTAATGTCAGAGCTATTTTTCGCGCGCGGCCGTCCCGGCAGAATTTATATCGGTGACTGAGATTAGATAGGTAAGCTAGGTAATTGTAGGCATTTACTGTATTTTGCTACATTTGATTCGATCACACGACAAGTAGGTACCTACACTATTTACAACCTGTAGTTTGAGATGACGACATGCAGCAAAAGTTGCAGCGATGACTTTTACAGTCAAACTTCTATGAAATTTTTGTTTTTGATAGGTACCTTATTTCGAGTTTTTCAGAGTTAAAAAAGATTTAACAAACTTTTTATGAACTTTGTTTTGTATTGATTTCGTTTGACTCTTTGTCTGCGTATTCAAAATACTCTGTTCCTTTGCAGTTGCACATATTATATATTTCCAAAATTATTATTAAGTAATTATGGAAAATAAATTAGTTACCTATAATAAAATCAAAGTCTCTTCAATAATGAATGTTTTGTGATGTTTCTTATATGTTGGCTGAACTTGGCTGTATGATTCTCGTTCCCTTAGTCTAACATATGGTAAACAAAACGTGAAACGACATTGACAGTTGACAGTGACAGTAATGTCTTCTTTCGTTTCGTGATCGCATCTCGCTCGCTAATCGCTTACTATTTATTTTCTTGTGTGGGTGTCTCAAAAGTGAAAAGGAATGTTTGTTTTATGATGAACTTGCGCTAATAAAGTCTGTTTATCTCAGCGTGAAACAAATTAGCCGCCGATATGCTAAATGTTCATAAACTTTGGTTATTTTCATGTCTCAGTGTTATTGCTTTCGTAGTTCTATATTTTCAGTCAGAAATCGCTCGTTTAGAGGAGAATAATCGAAAACTAGGTGAGAATGACATCTATAAATACCTCTCTAGTCTTTATCATTTATAATATTGACGATTTATGTTATTTTTTACAGAATACAAACTAGCCCAAACACATGGAGAATCTCGTAATTTTTTTCCGAAGCCGGTGGAAAAAGATGGTGATGACTTAGTTGTTATATACAATAGAGTTCCTAAGACGGGCTCAACGAGTTTCGTGGGTGTTGCTTACGATTTGTGTAAGAAAAATCACTTTAAAGTCTTACATATAAATGTGACTGCAAACCAACATGTTATGTCTCTAAGTAACCAGTATAAGTTTGCTAGAAACGTTACGATGTGGCAGGAGATGAAGCCAGCTCTTTATCATGGTCATATGGCCTTTTTGAACTTTGAGAGGTAAGCTTATGTTTGTTGATAAACTAATTTCTAAGTAAATTGTTGAGAGATAAAGCAATAAGCACAGTACTTACCTTATGGTTTGATTATTTATTTGTTGTAAAACATTGGTAGTGTATGGCCTGTATTTACTTGAATGCTCTTATCTCTGAGAACTGTCTAGAGTGGTAAGTCAACAAACAAGTAGTAGTACGTACTAAACCTATATCTAGGCTGCTTACTGGATGTCTGACGGCCGTTCCCGATATTCAAACACAGATAGCTATCCAAGATCGGCAGTACTTAACTGTCACGTAGCTGTCACTTTTGATTTATCCTTCAGAAGAATCCTGTAGATTTTGTGACAGCGGTAGATTTATAGGGACAAAAATTTCAAGATAGATAACTATTCCTATCTCCAGTAGGGCAAAACCAGAGAAAGAATATTGAGAATGGCCGTAAATGTATTAAAAGTTAAACAATTTACATAATTAATCATTATTATTACACAACAATAGTGATATATAAATATAATAATAACTATTTTTAGGTTGGGCACATCATCAAAACCATTGTACATAAATCTAATAAGGAAACCACTGGATAGATTGGTTTCATACTATTATTTCCTAAGAAACGGGGACAATTTTAGACCACATTTAGTAAGAAAAAAACATGGAGATAAGATGGTAAGTTACAATAGATAAATAAATTAGGTGTAAGCCTGTAATGACAATGATATTGTGATATAAGTAATAAATATATAAATAAAAATCAAGTGAAAAATTATGCGCTAAATTGCAACCAGTGTTGCTCTTTCGACAAATTATAATTTCTCGAGATTTATTGTCATCAAACGATATTAATAATCTTACGGTATCCTTTCAGACATTTGACGAGTGTGTTGAGAGGGGCCAGCCAGATTGTGACCCTAATAATATGTGGATGCAAGTACCTTTTTTCTGTGGACACTCTGCTCAGTGCTGGTAAGCATTTTATAATGTTAGATATGAAAAAAATACTTAAGCATAGACAAACACAGACAGACAGACACACCCCGGTCCCCTATCCCTGGTCTCTTAGTACAGATACTTATTGTACCAGGCTATAAATAAAAGCTAGGTAAATAATAATTTAACTAGGCTGGCCACGTTAGTCGTATGCATACATACGTTGGGCAAGAAAAGCCACAGAATGGGTGCCGGAAGACGGCCAGCACCGCCGAGATAGGCCCAAGAAACGATGGCGCGACGTCCTGAACACATTTAAGGTGGGAAGCCGCCACCAACAGAAATCTGTGGAGAAGCATGTAAAAAGCTTTTGCCCAGCAGTGGGACAACATAGGCTAAAAAAATATATTTTTATAAATGAGCTTGCCTCTTAAATCAAGTCTTTAATTCTATCAAACTAAAGTCAATTATTCTCTAATACAGGAAACCAGGCAACCAATGGGCGTTACAACAGGCAAAACATAATTTGGTCAACCATTACCTACTAGTAGGTGTTACCGAAGAAATGTTGGATTTCGTAATGGTATTAGAAGCATCATTACCTAGGCTGTTTAAAGGTGCTACAGAGCACTACTTAAACAGTAACAAATCACATTTAAGACAGACTAGTGCTAAAATAGAACCAAGTTATAAAACAGTTCAAAGAATACAAGAATCAGCCATTTGGAGAATGGAAAATGAACTTTACGAGTTTGCATTAGAGCACTTCAAATTTATCAAAAAGAAAGTCCTATTAAGAGATAGTAATGTCGAACAAATATTCTTCTACGAGAAAATACGGCCTAAGTGATTTTGGAGTTTTGGAAGTTTAGGCCTAATCACGTAAAAGTAAGTAAGATTATTGTATATTTTGATTATAGACTGACTGTTTTAGGAATATTTTTTTAATTTCAATTGTTTTTTTTTATTGTGCGTTTCTGAATATCGCATCGACAAACTAAAAAGACAAGTTCTATTCAATTTATTGATCAAATAATTACAGAATATAGGTGTAATTTTTAGCATATTACTCGAATAGTTGCAATAGACTTACTTTAATAAAAAAGCTTCACAAATATCATTTAAAATTGAATATTGAACATTTTATCATTTTCTTGTATAGATAGGTACTTATAGGTACTATACAAGACATTGGTCGATTCATAAGTAATGGCTAACTTCTAGAATAAGCTAAAAACAGAGAGATCCCACGTAGGTACGCAATTCGTTATGTTAACTGCTTCATAGAAATAATATTACTAGAAACACTAGGTACTTTCTAGAATTACTAGAAAACTAGAAACGCTATACCATGTTGCATGTGACAAGTGTGCTTTTAATCATTTATATACAGGGTGTAATAGAAAGGGGGTATAATGCCGAAACACAGCGATAGTCATCATGAAACTGAACAACTTTCCCCAACGAACATGGGTCGTAACTCTTAAAAAATATTTCGCCTCCCCATACAAAATGTCCTTTCAGCGGATCGAGTAAGGGCGATCCAAAATTTTTTTTCGAGTTACGACCCATGTTCCTTGGAGAAAGTTGTTAAGTTTCATAAGGACTATCGCTGTGTTTCAGCATTATACCCCCTTTCTGTTACACCCTGTAATATTTAACAGATTTCTTTCATAATGCACTGCGTTGCGTAAGACGGATCAGTCTGTCTCTAGCTTATATCTTCCTGTTTACAATAGTATCAAATTATAATAATCTAATTAGAACAAATTACCTACACCTTATGTGTTCTTGCATTACAAGTAGGTACATACATAACTCGTGCTGGGTATTCTGTATAAAATATTTAGGGTCAATTTATACCAGCGTTTACCCAAAACATAAATATAAGTAACCACATTCAACCTTAAAATTTTTATTCAAATTTTATTGAATTAATTTTATGATGTTATTTTTTAAAGAAGGGATATAACTGTTTTTATGATGGTACTTAATTTACTTATTTTTTTATTGCAACATTTCCATTGTTGATTTGGGTATGCCTGTTAAAACAATGGTGTGTGTTTTTAACCGAATAAAGAATTGAATTGAAAAATCAATAACATAAAGCACGTATTATTGCCGAAATTTTCAAACTTAAGAATTCGTGCGAAACGCCCATCTTTTTAAAAATCGAAAGCAAAGCAAAGGTTGAATTTCTTATGTTTAGTTTTAGATAGACGCTTCGACTTTGCATTAGTATATATTAAACCCTTAATCAACTGTTATAATTGCTTGAATCTTTATTTAATATTAATAATAATATCTTTATTTCGGACAACATAGATCCATATTGTGTTAGTAAAGTAAACTTAGAAACTATGTTAATACTTATATACTACACAAGATTTCGTTAGATAAATTAAATGCCTCATAATTGGAGCATACCCTCTCAGCTAACGTCCTCAGGAGGCCATTGGGACTGCCACGAATTCTGCTCAGAAGTGACGCCGACTTTTTGCGCACGAAGGCCATAAAACTGTCCACTCGGGCATAGGCAAACATGGCGGAGGCACTGCAGAACCGCGGCATTATTATTATAATATACATATTTGTAACATATGGTATAATGGCATATTTGTAACATTTAATTACAATATTATAATGTTAAGCTAGGCGAACACAAACGAACTTTAAACACTAATAATTATAAAAAATTTTTGCCAAAAAAGAAACAACTTCAAAACGGAAACTAAAAAGTATGAAATAAATTAACTTGTACAGCAAATTTCGAGTTTATAAGTGATTAAAAGTAACATAGACAAATACATAATTATGCCTTTAAAATTTTTGAAGACGGTGCCAAGTAAAACAATAACTAGATATAAGTAATATAGGTACTTATAATCAATCTTTTTCACATCTCAAGGAAACAGGTGGCACCGTCTTCAAAAATTTTAAAGACATAATTATGTATTTGTCTATGTTACTTTTAATCACTTATAAACTCGAAATTTGCTGTACAAGTTAATTTATTTCATACTTTTTAGTTTCCGTTTTGAAGTTGTTTCTTTTTTGTCAAAAATTTTTTATTTCACATTTTTTAGTTTCCCTTGACTGTCCTTCATTTTCATTATCAGACCCCTAATAACAGTCACAACCCATTTAGATGAAAGGTCTCAATAATATAAGTTAATCAAGCCCAAACACAAAGTACTTGCTGTAAACCGTTGTCGAGTTCCGTCGACTGCATTTCCGCTCCATTATCAGGTCAACGTCAGACCCTCATTAAACATTAGGGCTTTAAAATTCTTATTATTGCATAATATTAAGAAACACACTAGTCGCGATGCAATTTTTTCGAGTATTTCCCTCGATATCTTCAGGTTTCCACGATCTGGTCCTGGTTTCCTTACCATGGGACACAGAGCACCCCCTATAGAGCCCGAATCATTACAATTTTATTCGAAACAAAACTCACAACTTTAGGCGGCAAGAATGAAGTGCGGGGGACGTGACAACTATGCTGTGATTTGCTGAATCAAGGTCAACGCATCGCTTAGAGATGTGCCGTGACGACAGTTAGGTTTATCGATAAAACATTTACATAAGTGTGTTACATTTTTTATTGTTGAACAATTCGATGTTATAACAAAATTAAATAATTAAATTAGAGAGGTTAAGTTAAAATTGCATGACAATTGACGACACTTACCGGTAAAATTAATTTGAAAATAAATACATGCTTCCGAAAACTGAATTTCAGTGTCCCAAATAACCCAAAACTAGGTTATTATTTAGAAACTTCTAATAAATATGCTGTACTTTTTTTGCTCAGGACATTTAGGAAATCTTTAAAAGAAAACAAACACTAACTTTATTCTATTATTTGCGATGATAGGTAATAAAAAAATATCGAAGTACTGTTCTTTACATATTAATAATAATTATTAGTTATTTTTTATCTACATCTCATCTCAACAAAAAGTGTATATTATTATTGTATTTGATAAAATAAATCGATTACATTCAGTCGATAAATTTGTTACAACACTAGTACTGAAATTTCGGAAACGAAAAAGGATAAACATAGTAATTAGCATAATGACAGAAAGGGATGTAGGCAAATCAAAATTTGTTGTCCAGTGTAACATGAACTCCGCGTAATATAAAACAAAAATTGTTTATACTTATCGGTGAAAAGATATTCCATTTTTCTTAAAGCAAGATGTCCCAGAATTTTTCCCGTACCATTTCACAAAACACACTGTCATTTTATTACGCTTTAAAGCAAAATAAGAGCCATGTAAATTGCGAAAAAGCTTGTGCGTACGGATGTGACAGCTGGTCAGTACTGACTTGAATGACATAGTTCGCTTTGCTACATCTGCCGAAAAAGACATATGTACGGTGCACGTCTATTGCCTTGCAAGTGCACTCTATTAGGGGGTGCTCTGTGCCATGGGACCACCCTTGGGATACCCCCTTTCTAACAAAAAAAGAATCATCAAAATCGGTTCATGGACGACGAAGTTGTGTGAAGAAACATAAGAAACAGACTAGTCGAAAATACAATTTTTTCGAGAGTTTCCCTCGATTTCTCCAGGATTCCATCATCAGATCCTGGTTTCCTTACCATGGGACCACCCTCGGGATACCCCCTTTCCAACAAAAAAAGAATCATCAAAATCGGTTCATAAACGAAGAAGTTTTGCGTGGACACACATAAAAAAAAAAAAAATATACGGTCGAATTGAGAAACTCCTCCTTTTTTTTGAAGTCGTTTAAAAATAAATGTAACAAATCATAGAAGGAAAAAACAACAAGTCACATAAAACAACTCCGTTGACATTCGTCAATCAACACGTCATTGTTAGCAAAAGGCTTTTAGCCTCCTTTTAGCTTTATGAGTTTAGGAGGTTTTATGGGTTTAAGACTAATGCGTAGTGTTACAATAATAAAGTACACTCATTACTATACATTTCGCTACATTGTGATATTTTTCAATCCATCCAACGACAATTTTACTCAGTTACGACTTTTGTTATTATATTTTAAGTTATTTTTTAACATAATTGTTGATATTCAACTTCTAGTAACTACGTATTGTAGATGTAAATGTACCTACTTTAAAATAATTGTAGTTTGGGATCAAAACTTTATACTAGAAAAGAAATAGGCATAGCATTTTATTTATTACAATCAATTTGTTGACATTCTCTGAATGAGAATAACGAGAAAATTATTCTCACCGTCATTGTCTTTAGGAAAAACTTTTTAGAGTGCGTTTCACGAAAGAACTCCCCGGATATTTTTGGAACTAAAATTGACAGGTCTATTTTCCCTGTTTTCTGATCTTTTTCCTGATAGTAGGTAGAAAACCTACTCATGGAATGATCAGGACACTCGAAGTATGTAAGAAATAGTATTATTTGATAAATTACAAATGAAATATAGGTACATAATAAAGGTAACTGTTGTAGTCATAAATTACAACTTAATCAATTCTGACATGTTATACAGCGCCGCGGCTAGGGGAATTCTTTCGTGAAATGGACTTTATCTATGCGCACGCGTTTTTTGAAAAATGATTTTATTATTTGTAGATGTACACAGAGTCGCCATAATTTCGTGAAATAGAGATCTGCAATACTTATTTCTGAAAATTGTCCCTTATACAGGGTGACTTTAAATTAGTGAATGACAGAAAGGGATATGCATGTACTCGTGATAACAAACAACTTTTATTATGGGACCAAGGTCGAAATCACAAAAAAAGCTGGTGCATTTTGTATGGGGAGTTCAACAATTTTTAAAAGATTTCGATCTAGGTCCCATAGTAAAAGTTGTTTGTTATCACGAGTACATGCATAGGGTAAATCCGGGATATTTGCCTCAGCGGGATAGACGCCCGAATTCAATATTTTAAAATGTAAGAAATGTGACCAAAAAATTACCTTACAATATGATAGCACCCCTCCCCCCAATCAGCATGCCGCAAAGCACGCGGCTGTTTATTGCAGCGTTATTGCGAGTATTGCGAGACACTCTATTATTATCGTAATTTTACTTTGGGGATGATTTTAGAACTACTGAAACTTTCTAATTTACCGGTAAGTTAATTTTATTTTTGGTTCTTAATGAGAACTGAAGTATAAAGATTATTTTAATTGTACTTTGAAAATAAAATACATTCATATAACTTATTTTTTCTTAGTTGGCGTCTATCCATGCAAAAAGTGATATTTGCCCTAATAAGTTTCGGGTTAGATGCCCTTTGGGCATCCCCTTTGGGTATCTAACCAAACTTATGAACTTGTGATTAAATATTATATTTTTAAATAACTTGTACATATAATAAGTATGTGTTTATGTTTTTAGGAAAACTACCCATTCTTGGATCCAAAAATGAATATTGGCTGGATATAATTTTAAGTAGTTTTGACAAATACTTTTGATATAATGACATCTTAAAAAAACACGCTAAAGACATAATTATGCATATTTGACAAACAAAAATGTAAAAAATGTTTAACATGTATAAAATGTTTATTTTATTCTGAAGGGCACCTATCCCCTCCAAAAATTTTGGTACAGGGCATATAACCGGCCAAAGTGGCATTTATCCCGTAATTCAATTTTACGTTTAAACCGAAATAAATCATTTATTTATGGATTATTCTACAAAATGCAGCATGATATAGTTAAATAAAGTAACAAAGACTGTAAACAAATTTATGCTAAGAGTGTATTGTTTTTATTTTTCGAATTATAAGTGAAATAAAATTGGGTTGGCATATATCCCGGATTTACCCTATCCTTTTCTATCGTTCACTAATTTAAAGTCACCCTATATGCTTATTTATTTTTAATAATATATTTTATTCTATTTTGTTTATTACTTTTTTTGTACATTGATATAATTTAAATATAATTTGTAATATTTTGTAGGTTCTAAATCAAAGTGTTCTTCCAAATCTTTAGATTACTAGATTTATTATAAATGTCAATGTTTGTGCCTATGGATGAATGTGAGCAAATTTGTTACTCTTTCACGCAAAAACCACTGAACAGATTTTAATGAAACTTTACAATATTGTAGCTGATGCATTGGAATACAATGATATTGTGTTTTTCCAAAATGTAACCGTAAACGCGTACGAAGTCGCGGGCAGCCTCTAGTTAAAAAAAAAGTTTAAACTTACTTAGTAATAGACGAATATTTTAAGTATTTTATATATCAAAAGTCATAGATATATGTCTTATATAGGGTGAATTTAAATAAGTGAACGATAGAAAAGGATATGCATGTACTCGTGATAACAAACAACTTTTACTATGGGACCAAGGTGGAAATCATTCAAAAAAATTTTATCTCCCCATACAAGATACATCAGCTGATAGTATGGGGGGAACAATGTTATTTTATGATTTCGAACTTAGTCCCATAGTAAAAGATGTTTGTAATCACGAGTACATGCATATCCTTTTCTATCGTTCACTAATTTAAAGTCACCCTGTATAAATATTAGATAAATTCTTATAATCTCAAATGTTATAATAAAGTTAAGTAATTATAAGTAGTTAATGTAATGGGCCTAGAATAGGTTAAAGACATTAGAAACATATTAATCTCGATTTCCGAATACTTACCGACTACAAAATAATTAAAGGGTTACTTGGACTCTTAAATCCTAAAACAAATAAAAAAAACATCATTCTCCCATTTATACTGGGTGTAACAGAAAGGGGGTATAAAGCCGAAACACAGCGATAGTCCTCATGAAACAGAACAACTTTCCCCAAGGAACATGGGTCGTAACTCAAAAAAAATTTTTGTATCGCCCATACTTGGTCAATCAGCTGATCGGACATTTTGTATGGGGAGGTGAAATTTTTTTTTCGAGTTACGAACCATGTTCCTTGGGGAAAGTTGTTGAGTTTCATGATGACTATCGCTGTGTTTTGGCATTATACCCCCTTTCTGTTACACCCTGTATATTCCATTAACAAAGTGACTAACAAATTTTACTATAGGACCAAATTCGAAATCATTCAAACCTGAACTCCCCATACAAAATGCACCAGCTGGTAGTGTTAAATGTGTGGAAGGACAATGTTTTTCACTGATTTCGAACTTGGTTCCTTAGTAGGTAAAAGTTGTTAATTATCACGAGTACTACATGAATATTTTTTTTATATCGTTCACTAATTAAAAGTCACCCTTTATAAGTTGACCATTCTTCCAATTGCCGCATAAATGCTATCAGAATTTTTTAATTTGCTTTTTTAAAATAAAGTAGCCTGAATTTTATTCGACCTATTATGAATATATCCAATTATATGCAAACATATGCTAATATGTACTTATTAAACTAAAGTTTAAACATGCAATGTCAAAGCATTTGTTAAATGATTTGCACTTTTTATTTAAACACGAATGTTGTAAAGAAAAAATAAAGGAATTTGTTTTATAAAAATAACGTATTGTTGATTTATATTTCTGTATGTTATATTTTAACTTAATATATACCCATATACCCACATAAATTAAAATATACCCACTAGCAACTTATATGTATATTGTATATACGAAAATATTTTGAGCAAAGTGTACGTATGCTAATAATTTTATTTAAATTGGAAAAAATAGGGCTTTGAGGAATATTTGTTTTACCTATTGTAATCCATCTGCCATAAAATGTACTATATTTTATGGCAGATGGATTTTATGAAAGCTAAGAATATTTATATGATGAGTAATGCTTTAAGCTTAATATATAAACTTAATAGCTTTAAGTTTTGAAACCCATAAGTACGTATAAGTATTTATAAGTAAAACTTTCAATTTCTGCCATCTTATACCATCGAATTAATTACCTACTTAATAGAATTTCAAACAAGCACTTATCGATAACTGAACAATTAGTTACATTTTTAAATAGGTAAAGTACTTAGAATATAGCGGTCGTTGTCACATTAGTCAGAAACCCCAATTCCAGCATATAATTACAAAATTTACTCGTCATTATACTTCTAAGAACTTTGTTGGAACTTCTTTCAAAGCTTCAATTATTGAAAGTGTAACGGCTGAATAAAATATCAAAGACCTTGACAGTTTAGCTGAAAAATTAACTAATATACGACCCTAATCGCTTTATGAGTTAACCACATTTCTTATGAGCAAACACAATGAGCCATTAGTCACTTTAAGGTATGCCTTGCAAGGCCTGCATTTTGAACCATAATCACTCACGCAGGCGTTTCATTCAAGGGGGACTCCGCGTTAATTATTCAATCGATTCGGCGTCTCATTCGTTCATATTAAATCCTCTATGTGTGAGTGAAACGGAAAGTGTTTTGATAGGTAAACTCGTAAGGTATGGTAGAGTTACTCAGTCGTGTGTTGGATCTGAGCACGAACGGTTGGCCCGCGATGTCAATTAGATTCAAACCGCTGGCAGAAATGCTATCACGGAGGCACAACTTCCGAATAACCAGAAGATCGATCATTTAAATTTATTAAAATGAGACAACGAAGTTTAAACGTAACGGTTTTTTGTGTTTAGTTTGTTTTGGGGTCCGTTTTCGAAGGTCGCGTCCTTCAATCGATAAACTATTAATTGCTACAACGTGTGATTGTCCGTGGCCCGTCGTGTTTTGGATATATTTTTTTCGACAAGTGCCAATTAATATTAGTTTTTAATTTAACTTATTATTGGTGGTAGACTCAGTGTCGATAGTTTGCTGTAGACGGGAACTGTTATAAATTTGTATCTTCATGGAATATGGGCATCTGTTTAGACACTGGTAAGTATTATTTATATTTACACTACATATATATCAAAATGTTTGTTCTTTAAAGTAAACATCGTGGTATTTGTCTGTCCCATGCTGGGCGCCAATTAAGGTTACAATAATATTTTGGCGCCCAACATGTGACGCCGCGTTTTGAAGCAATGTATTGGAGTGTTGACTTATTATGTTTATTTGTTAGTATACATATAAATCTACGCAGTTTATTTGTTACAAAATAAGGAATAACAAAATTCCATAGCTAAATGAACAATCAGTTTCTCAATTATTTTTCTCGGTTTTTTATGAATCTAAAACCAAATAAATCCACACTTAATTAGGTTACATTGAGGTAATAATACATTAACTTTGGGCAGGTAATACGCATTTAACTATGAACACTAACTTACCTACTTATTTTATTATAAAAGTAAAAACAACTAAATTTAAAAAAGTTTACTTATCTCCACCTGCTTCAAAAACCATTTAGAATTCGTTTTATTTGAATTTTCGTTTCCTAAAGTTAAGACCATTATCTTTAGAACACCACCATGAAGAGTTGGAGACCACGAGTGGGGATCGTAGTCGGCGAGATAGCACTTGGATGGGACGAGCCACGCCTCCAACGGCCTTGTTCCCAATGCAGAACTCCAGCCACGTCAAGTTTGAACCCCCGAATGTCCCCGTCATATTCGTGCTCGGTTAGTATTTGCTTAATATCTAGTAGCTTACATAGCACTTAGTTGGGATAATCCACGCCTCCAACGACCGTGTTCCCAATGCAGAACTCCAGCCACGTCAAGTTCGAACCCCCGAATGTCCCCGTCATATTCGTGCTCGGTTAGTATCTAGTATCTTAGATAGCATTTGGATGGGATAAGCCACGCCTCCAACGGCCGTGTTCCCATGCAGAACTCCAGCCACGTCAAGTTCGAACCCCCGAATGTCCCCGTCATATTCGTGCTCGGTTAGTATCTAGTATCTTAGATAGCATTTGGATGGGATAAGCCAAGACTCCAACGGCCGTGTTCCCATGCAGAACTCCAGCGATGTCAAGTTTGAACCCCCGAATGTCCCCGTCATATTCGTGCTCGGTTAGTATCTGTTTAGTATCTAGTATAGACAACACTTGGGCCGAGCCACGCCGCCAACGGCAGTGTTCCCCATGCAGAACTGCCACATTTTTTCTACTTATATCAATGTATCTAAACGACTTTTCACGTCATCATCATTAATTTATTTAAGAGCTACGCTCTCATCGATGGAGCTACTTCCATTCCGCCCTCCATTTCCCTCTTGACTTCTTAACAACATGAATCCGGCTCCTTCCTTCACTTCATCATCATCAAAGAGCGTCGTACATGTCGGTGGAGCTCGTCGTCTGAGCACCTGATACAAAACAACTTCTACAGGTTGTAACAGAAAGGGAGTATAATGCCGAAACACAGCGATAGTCCTTATGAAATTGAACAACTTTCCCAAAGGAACATGGGTCGTAACTTATAAAAAAAAAATTGGTTCGCCCATACTTACTCGATCAGCTGATCGGACATTTTGTATGGGGAGGCCAAATTTTTTTTTCGTGTTACGACCCATGTTCCTTGGGGAAAGTTGTTCAGTTCTATGAGGAGTATTGCTGTGTTTCGGCTTTATATCCCCTTTCTGTTACACTCAGTATATCCTCTTTCCTTCACTTGCTCCATGTTCTACAAGGCTTTCCTCGGTTTCTTGAGCCACGCTCTTGCCAGTAGAGCTTCAGCCATTCTGATCTGTCCATTCTCCTCTTGGCTTCTTGAAACAACTCCGGCTTTTTCCCTCACTTGCTCATAATATGATCTACGAGGCCATCCTCGGTTTCTCGTTACGTATATCTTTATAAAGGGCCTAATACACTATCATTTACCTTAGATCATGGATCTATGAGCTTAATGATGAAAAATGCAATATAGAACATTGATTCATTTTCTCATAGTCAATTATCTTTAATCCAATATATAATCAAGAAATCAAAATGAAATGAAAAGTGTTTTATTCAAAAATAGGCAAAATTCATTACACTTTTTTGATGTCACTTTTGATCTAAAACTACTGCCGGTTCACTACCTGTATAGCCGAGAGGAAGAAAACGGCAAGAAACCTTCGGCACAGGGCCCTACGTTATGTCCAATATATCTTTTTTTTAATCAACAGACTTATACAGTTACTTGTTGGTACTTAATTTGTTATCATAGTAAATTATTTATTAAATGATAGTTGTAATGTGTACCTATTACAAGATCCTCTACCTACAGGCGGTCCGGGCAGTGGCAAGGTGACCCACTGTGATAACCTGATGCAGGAGCGGCGAGGAGTGGTCCACATCAATATGACAGACCTACTCCAGCAGTATGCTATTGGAAATGGTGAGTGCTTCTAACCCTCAGTTATTTATTTAACAGTTTATTGTAAGATGATAGTACATAGAGACAGAAAAAAAAGAGAAAAAGGTACAGCATATTTCTAAAAGAAATTTCTTCCTACAGACCCCACAGAGAGAGAAGTGATAGCATAAAGGCAGGATAAGAATATGTCATTAAAGAAACTGTTATTTTTATTGGCTTACATTTTTATACATACATATTTGTCACGCCTTGCTCCCATTGGGGTAGGCAGAGACCATTGACTGACGCATGACCACTGTGACATTTTCATTGTTGAAAAATTATAGATTGCACGATGTTTAATTGATAAATTATGTACTTAGGTTTTTATTCTGTAACTATAACCTAAAAAGCACTGATAATACTTTTGGAAGTACTTATAGTTTGTTCTTGGAAAGATATAGGTTGTTGCATCTAGTAGGTACCCTAAATTCAATGTCGTTAGTGCTTCGTATAAAGTTGTGACTTCGACGTGTCTGATCAGATGTTTTTGTGAGTTAAAATATTACTTTATTAATTTACTAGCTGTACCCGCGACTTCGTCCGCGTGGAATACTGAGTTTCGCGGCGCGGCGCGCGTGCCGCCAGTACATACTACATACTATTATTATGTTGCGCGGCGCTCGCGTCGCGTTTGCTTAACCTGCGCTATTGAAATCAAAAGTAGCCTATGTTCTTTCTCAGGCTATAGCCTATCTGTGTGCCAAATTTCGTTTTAATCGGTTCAGCCGTTTTAGCGTGAAAGCGAGACAGACAGACAGACAGAGTTACTTTTGCATTTATAATATTAAGTATGGATTTTGTTATTTTTGTTGGAAAAAAGCAAGTTACAGTACCTACCTACCTAAAGAATTTTAGTTTTCTTTCGTGAAATCATAACACACGTGCTATCGTAGGTACAAACACATTTCATAGAACTAGATTATTAAAAGACTCGAAATCGTAACATAAGTAGATAGCCACCACGTGCACTGTCACGGAAATCGACGATCTTTTTTATTATTCACCTCGAAGCTATGCAAACACCACTACGTTATGACTAGGAACGCCATTTCTTGTACGCTTTTTAGGTAATGTTGAGTTTTGTAGCTTCTTTTGTTTTTATAGCTAGAAACAATGATATTATATTATACTAGGTGCAGATATGTTGTATGCGCACGTATTTTGAAGACTGTAAATTGACCTAACTATGACAACAACAAGAGAGAAAGAGCGATTGATTTTGACGCGATAGCGATAAGGATGCGAGACATAGATTAGTTTTGAAGCATATTAAAGTGCTGTCATTTTAATCATTTTTCGGCACATATTTAAAATGTCAATTACTATGAAGGTAACATATCTGTGTACTTATAAAATATCATTGGCTAGAAACAATAATCCCACGTACGTAGCGTATATCTATATATATATTTTTTAAGGATTGTTATCTATTTATGCCACGCTCTACTCCACAGTCTTCTGAAACGTAACCTACTCCAAAGGTTGTCTGGAAGAGATCACTTTTAGTAATTGTAGGCAGCAGATGTTGGGGCTGGTTGTTAAATGAAAGGCCGCCTTTGCGCCACAATGTTATAGTTTTAAGTTTTGTCTGTATCTATTTATGTGCAATAAAGTATTTCTATCTATCTACGCAATGTATTATCTGCTCCATATAAATATTATGATTATAAACACACTTGTCATACGCAACTAGGGATGTTATGGATATGAAATTTCGTATACGGATTGGATACGGATTTAGGAATGATTATTATACCGGATACGGTTACGGATACGAATAATAAATTATTTCGGATTATCCGTTAGTTTCGGTTACGGATATAAATTTTTTAAGGAATTTCAAAAGTAAAATACAAATAATGTGTCTCAATTAGGCTCCGCCCCTATCCGATACTATGCGAAACTTTTATTTCGGATTCGGTTACGGTTACGGATGATTTTTTATATCGGATATCCGATAGTTTCGGTTACGGTTATGGAGCTCCCTAACATCCCTGCACGCAACGCAACGCTGTCTCACGTTATTCACGTCCATATTATTATGGTCTAATTTGTTTCTAGCTTTATCAATATGATTAGAAATATCTTATTCAAAAATATTATTATCACAAATGAATATGTGTAAAAATGCCTGTATTTCCTTCATTTAATTTTCGGCTGAATCTATGCTATACTGATCTGTTGTGTGCCGTCTGTTTTGAGCATCTAATACGACTAACTTTTATTCATCTTTCTAAATGTACCTATTATGTAAGGTTCATTTTCTTTCAACTTCTCTTTTCTTCTGTCTCTATGTACTATCATCTTACAATAAATAAATAAATAAACATTTCAAAACCCCAGTAAATAGAAATAAAATGACATGCATATCATATTTAATTTGATTTAAAACACACATTTCCAATACTAGATATTTAACCTACGTAGGGACAAATGATTCTCTATAATTATCCAGTCGGTACTTCAAGAACATCGGCTGTGAACTAACAAGTGGTCAACCAAGGTTCTCTTTGCATATTTCATATTTTTATAATCGAAACTTATTACTTACAATTTTGTTCTAAAATTAAGTTGTTGAATCGTTCTTTGTTAACGATGTGTCTAAGGTAGCTACTCTAAAGGACCTATAACAAATGGGAATGATGACTACATTAAAAAATTTAAAAAATAATTAGTCCGTCTTTTAGGCTATTAAAAAATATTTGAATCACATTTTTTACCTGATCAAATAAGTACTTACATAAATAAATACAAAAATACAGTGGGGGATATTTGAAAATCGTACTGGGGCGTGACGTCACGAGCAACTTCAACCCAGTGTATGTTTGTCATTTTTAGTAGGTATAAGAGAAAAAAGAAAAATTACGTGTCGAATATTTTAAAATAATATAGATACTTATGTGATGCACTAAAACATTTTTTTAGTCATCATGCCCATTGTAGGGAGTGGCTAGAAACAGACTGATCCCACTTAGGTATGCGACGTAGAGTGCATTTCACGAAAGAAGTCCCCCGGATATTTTTGGAACTAAATTTGACAGGTCTATTTTCCCTATTTTATGATCTTTTCCCTGATAGTAGGTAGAAAACCTCTTACTTATCTTATTAAAAATATACATTTTACACAACCGAAATATACTTTTCAATACTTTTCTCATACGCTAGCACTATGCTTCTAAATTAAACTCTAATCCACAGACATGCAAGACTTCGGCACGCTGTCCAGCAAGACGGTGACAGAAGTGCTGATGCTGGAGATGAAGATGGCGCCGACAGCCAAGACTTACCTGGTCTCCGGGTACCCGAGGTCCATGAGGGATGTCGCGGAGTATTCCGATAAGGTTGGTGATATTTTACTTGGTATATTAGTTACTAGCAGCTGCCAGCGACTCCGTACGCATTTATCGTTATATCTTGGAAAAACCGGCCAAGTGCGAGTCGGACTCGCGCACGAAGGGTTTTGTACCATTTAGTTAGGTACTAGGTATTCGGACGGACAGACGGAAAGCCGAGTATTAATAGGGTCCCGTTTTCACCCCTTGGGTACGGAACACTCGCGCACGAAGGGTTTTGTACCATTTAGTTAGGTACTAGGTATTCGGACGGACAGACGGATAGCCGAGTATTAATAGGGTCCCGTTTTCACCCCTTGGGTACGGAACACTCGCGCACGAAGGGTTCCGTACTATTTACTAGATATTCGGACCGACAGACGGATAGCCGAGTAATAATAGGGTCCCGTTTTCACCCCTTGGGTACGGAACCTTAAAAATACACAATATCTCAAATAGCCTGGCTACAATTTAACATGGCTATATTATTTTAAGGATACATACATACATATCCGTCACGCCTCTCTCCCATTCGGGTAGGCAGAGACTACTTCCCTCCACTTGCTACGATCCAAACACACCTCTTTCGCTTCATCCACACTCATCAGTCGCCTAATACATGCCCGTTTAGGGTACTCTTGTTTTGGCCTTTCTTGAGTAAGTCCCCGAGTTGATCGAGGTACGTTCGTCTTGGCCTGCTAAGGATATCATTATCATTTTCCAAGTTATGACGATAAATGCTACAAAGTCGCCGGTAGCCTCTAGTAAATAACTAAAGAGCTATTACTACTAAAGAGCTAGAATATTTTTCTTGAAAGTAATAAAGTTATTCATAAAATGAGTATAACTCACTTCAACAACAATAGTACCGGAAACAACCGACTTACGCATTTCCTGAAAACGCGAGTTACATTCACCCTCGAATTAATGAAATAAAACCAACAAATTCTAGTGTAGCAATGTTATTTCGACGCAAAATGTTCCATTTCTTCTTTATTTGAATGAGCAAAATGGTACAAGAACCTTGCCCCATCAATTTTATTTTAGCTAACAGATTACAGCCATGAAACAATTAAATGTTTTTCTATAAAATATCTTAAACTAGACTATAACTCACTGAGAATACTTGCATGTGTATATCAGAAAACGAAAGCAGAGCTCAGTCAATGACTTAACATAAAGGGCCTTATTCAATAGAAGCTTAAGAAGTTTGCCGGAAGCAAGCTATGCCTAAGGATTGTTTTACATTTTAATTATGTTTAAACATATTTTTAACCGACTTCAAAAAAAGGAGGAGGTTTCTCAATTCGATCTTACCTATATATTTTTTATGATTACAATTTCCATTCCCTCTTTATATAATTTATAAACGTAATATTTACGTAGGTACTTATTATTTACCTGACTTCAGTAAAGCTTGTGAAACTTAACTCATGCAAGACAATTGTTTTTATTCTGAAGTTCTTCCTGAATATTCATATTGATATTAAAATACTTGAATCGAACTACATGGAAAAAATAGTCGAATTTACTTTATATCGTACAACAACCCTAACTCATGTTTAACAAACACGTAGTTCCAGGCATTCAAGCTATTTAAGACCTAGTCATTACAGTAAACACTAGCACGTGCGAACATAAGGAATGGTTCATTCGATCACCTTTGCGTGCGTGCGCGTTGTAAGCTTGTACTTTGTTAATTAAGCACTTAATCTAGCTTGAACTGGTAGTTTATCTAGCTTAGACTGTTCGTTTTTATGTTGTTTTCTAGCGTGTAAATATTTCTATAAATATGTAAAATTTAATATATGTATTTTGTTGGCCCTTTCAAACACGATTTTTTACATTTAAAGAAAGAAAGAGGAAATGGGCAAGCAATGGAGGAAAAAATGTGGACTATGAAATTAGCGGGTTTTAATTAATACAAGACAGAAAGAGCGAGAGGAGAGAGAAAGAGATGAAAGAAAGAGACAGAGTAGAGAGAAAAAGATAGCAGATTACAAGCGAAAATCAAACAGAAAAAAAACGAAAAATAGCTCTTAAGTCTGACACGCATTTCCTTTGCGCAACTCAAGCAAAAAACAAAAACTTTCATCCTACAAAAAAATTTAATAAAAACAATTGAAAAAGGTAGCTTGGCAAGTTCTGCAACACATAGTCCCTACCTATCTACCTAAAAGGGATTAGTTTAGAAATCGGATGCTTCCACGCTTCCACACATGGTTCAGACATTCGTGTCAAGGATACAACCGCCTAATCTATACATTGTCACTACCTTACATTACACACGCAACTTTATGTTTGTACTAAGTACAAAATCATGTTATATTATTGTACCTAGTTTGTTTCAATATAGAATAGAAGTTGAAGAAAGATTATAGACATAGACACATAGACACATTTATTTCTTACAAACACAGTACAACACACAGATATCTATCCTATTAATCTTTCACATCCCAGAAAAAAAAAAACAATAGAAAATCTATTGTGTCTGGGTTTGTAATGGGTCAGTGGGATGTGATATCATAAATGTCAATGTTTGTGCCGATGGATGGATGGGTGGATGGATGTTTGTTACTCTTTCATGCAAAAACTACTGAACAGATTTTGATGAAACTTGGCAATATTGTAGCTTGTACATCAGAAGAAAACATGGTCTACATTATTTTACGGTATATTTTTTTTCGAATATATGACGTTGCGTACGAAGTCTCGGGAAGCTTCTAGTACTTAATATAAAAATGAATCGATGAATCGCTAAGTCCAAATCTCGAGAGCAGCTGAATCAATTTTGATAATTCTATTTTTGTTGTGATTTTTACTATCGGGATAAGGTTATTAAATACAGCCCGAGGCTGAAGGAGAGATGATCAGCCGAGCCTCAGTAATAGAGTCCCGTTTTCGTTTAGAAAACAGTAGCCGAGAATTTCAGAATAATGAACTACTATATAAATTAAAACAAACAATCAGAACTTTCCCTTTTATAATAATAGTGTACGTAGACGAAATGTTCACGGGTATCCGGGGGAAGCGGTTTGCTTTTTCTTTTTTTTTATCTTATCTACTTAATTTATATTTTTGTCGCATTCAAGTGTAAAGGGTTACCTATGTTTATAAAATCTTTTATCTAAACATTCTGAACTATACTGGTTCAGTAATCTGTAACCATACACGAACGAAGTCGCAGGAAAAAACTAGCTTTTTATAAAGAAAACGAATATAAGAATCAATACTTTATAACATTTGTGACAAACACAAGAAGTTTTCATATTGATCGGCGACGTAATTACATGAAGTTCGGAGGTTTAAATATCGTTCACTTATAATTAAATATTAAATACGATTCCTTGTATAGATTGTTACCAATTTGTTCTAAAATTGGTTTATTGTGTATTCGAATAGAAACGGTTCCTTTGTCAATGGGAATGAGTTGTATTATGCCTTATTTTATTAAGTCAATTATATGGAAATGGCATACTAGCTCGAATAGGGGATGTTGTGTCTAATTGATACCGTTTTTTTTACTATACCTACCAGGCTCCATACAAATATGTTCGATGCCATTTTTACTATACCAATTAGGTTGGATGCTCTAAATCCGATTCATTGAATCTGTCTATTTATTTAACAATCATAAAAATCGTGTTCGAAATTACAGAATCATAAAACATAACTTATTTCTAGAATGCTGTTAGAAATGCTGTCTAGAATACTTAGCATTATTTTTTTAAGACTTATGGATGTGGCTGAATTGAGAAGTGTGTTTGGATCGTAACAAGTGGAGGGAAGTGGTCTCTATGTACCTCAATGGGAAAGAGGCGTGATGGATATGTATGTATGTATGTAATGTAAATTTATCAGAAACTTTACCTGTCTGTTTCATATATCTATCTACCAATGTATGTATCAATTTAAACTGTGTTTTTAAAAGTTCTTTGAGTATTTAAAGAGGATATAATAGCCTAACTATTTGTTATTCTAATATAAAAGCTCCTATATTATAAAGTTTCATCAACGACGTCTGTTCAGTGATTTAGAATTTCATTAAATTTAAGAGCTTCGCTCTTGTCGATGAAGTCTTCGCCACTCTGCTCTGTTTTCTGCCGTCCTTTTGAGCATCTGATACGACACAACTTCTATCCACTCTTTTATTTGATCTAAGTTCTTCGTGGTCTCCCGTTCTTCCTCTCTCTTCCGTTTTCCTTCTACTTTTCCTTCCAAGATGTTTTTTATTAAGTCGTCGTGTCGTATCAGGTGACCCAGCATTTTTTCTCGCCTTTTTTTTAGAACCTACGTCTTTCATTTTTGCCATTGAGTGAAATGAAACCTTATGAATGAGCAACGATGACGCACTATCCCAAATCTTAACCCTTAACACGACACTCACAACGTCAACAGTATATTAACCCCCAAATTGAAAGACATAACGTGCGATACCTCGTTGACGCCATCGAAACTTTGCAAATGGGTCATCGCCTTGTTTCCAATGAATCACAGTTTAACAATACCTTTGATTGAATTTTTGCTACGTCATTCATGTTCACGCTTGTCATGGTTGTGATTAGCCATGGATGTCTTATGGGGTAATAGCAGGCCTCCGTCACTCTATGTACTTGCGCGCTATAAATACCTACCGCTCAGCGGGCCGCTTGCGGACCAAGCGAAGCGCGGTTGTCAAAGCGAAGCGCTCGCACGTTGTTCAAATTTTGATAGATCCATTCGTTTTTTTGTTTGTTTTGAATGTTTATATTTTTTAATAATTACGTTTTTTTAATTAAAAGCATAATAATAACCGAGAATTCAGAAAGATAAAAAAGCATTAACAATTGAAAATAAAAACTTGTTAAAAATAAATATATTAAAAACGATATAATTTTAAACTGCCCCATATAAGTCGGAACATATTCATTGTTCTCAATAACTTAGTCAAAAAACGTTTTGTTATTTTAATTTTATCGAAGAGGCAGCCCTGCGATTTTTACGGATTCGTGGGGTGCGAAGCAATCTCAACTATACGCTTGAGTATTTAGGCACATTTTAGCATGCAGTGGTTTCTGACGTGACAGTTGGGCTATTGCGCGCTGTTAAAGCAGTAGGTATTGGATATTTTCTTCTGAGTGAAGTATCTGTTACGTAGTAACTATTAGGTAATCTGTGGTAATAGGTAGTATGGTTTATAAATAGGGAATATGCAGATAAATATATTTTTGATAAACATATATGTATCTATCTAATAATTATTATTGCCTGCATAAATCAAGGTCTATCTACACAGATCCGGGCCGTGCCCGGGACGTGTCCGGGCCGTGGCCCGTCAGGAGGGAAAATAATACGTCGTCATGACAACGCGTGTGAACGAATCCATAGAAAATGTATCGAATTATATTTTTTCCCTGACACGTTCCGGACACGACCCGGACAAATTGTCATGACGACGTATTCTTTTCCCCTTCTGACGGGCCACGTACCGGCCACGGCCCGGATCTGTGTAGAAAGACCTTTATGCGTTTTTATTTTAGAGTTAGATACTGCTTGCGAATTTGTATTTATTGCGCATCTTGAAAAATATAAACAAACAATACATATCTAAAAGTAATATAGCCTATGTTATTCCGTATTTTTTTTATTCTGATGTGTATGTAAGTTACATATAATATTGTAAACTTGCATTAAAATATGTCTAGTGGTTTTTGTGTGAAAGAGACAAATCCCACCCCATCCATCCATCACATCAAAAAAATTAAAGCTTACAAAAAAGTTAAATATCAATCGTAAGCATAAAAAAATTAAGTACATACATACATATCCGTCACGCCTCTCTCCCATTGGGGTAGCTACCACTTCCTTCAACTTGCTTCGATCCAAACACACTTCTTTCGCTTCATCCACACTCATCAGTCGCCTCACGCCGGCCGGAAAAACGAAGTGAAAAATAAAAGCATCGTCACATGCTACAATAATATAGTATATAAATAATTCATATGTATAAACACTTTGATTCCAAACTGATAAGTGTACAGTAATGCGATAATAACAATAATTATTATAGACTAGCGGCTGCCCGCGACTTTCTACGCTTTTATCGTGGAAAAATAACATGATATCTTAAAATAATATAGCCTATGTGTTATTCTGATGAATAAGCTATAATATTGTAGAGTTTCATAAAAATCTGTTCAGTAGTTTTTGCGTGAAAGAGTAATAAATATCCTCACATGCATTAATCGGCACAAATATTGACATTTATAATATTAATAAACATAGCTTCTGTTTGTTATTTCAGCATATTGAGGTATAGTTAGAGTTGGTGTGAGTCAATGCTGAATGAAAGCTTTTTGAGCATCTGACATGTCATTTTCCTATTATTCTATTTACATCTTGTGGTTTGTTTGAATGCTGCAGGATCAAAGATTCATTTAGGAACAATAATTGTAATAATATAAATATGTAAACTGTTTATAAGAATTGTTAAACTTTATTTGAAAAGAGCAATCCCACAGAGTTTCTTGCTAGGTTCTTCTCTGGGGGAAACTGCACCTTGAGAATCTAGCACTAGCTTTAAAAAATGTTTATAAGAATGTAACGGTTTCAAGAGCATTTTTGTGCCTATGAATGAAATATATTTTTGACTTTGACTTTTTTAAAAGGTATTTTCTAACAAGATCCCATTGTCCTCAGATTCAAACAATAACAGGCGTGATCCTGGTTTCCTGGCGGCAAAGGGTCCTGGAACGCCAGATAGAGTATGGCGCTAGGCTAGGCCATGTAGTGCTCAGCCTAGCTCGGATGGAGCTGAGCAACTTCTACAAACACGTGATGCCGGTTGCCGATTACTTTGATCAGACTAATGTGTTGATTGCGGTGAGTGGGGTGTTTGTTACTAGTTATTGTGGGGGTTGTTACTTGTTATTGCAGTGAGTGGGGTTTTTGTGACTAGTTTTTGTGGGGTTGTTACTTGTTGTTGCGGTGAGTGGGGTTTTTGTTACTTGTTATTGTGGTGTTTGTTACTTATTGTTGGGGTTTTTGTTAATTGTTATCGCGGTAAGTGGGGTTTTTATTACTTGTTAACGCGATCAGTGGGTTTTTTGTTATTGTGGTGCTTGTGACTTCCGTTTGTAAGTTTACGTGAGGTTCAGATGAAAAGCCAGGATTATTCTGACAATGTCAGAATCAACTTAGGTATCAGTATTATATATGAACTCTTGATATGTAGGTAGAAATTATTATTACTATATTTTTTATTAATATTGTGTAAGAACCTTTTTTTCACGTGGCATATGTAATAGTTAGTAATTCAGGCCATTACATTATCTGTGAAAATTACATTTAAATCTTTTAAAAATATATGTATTGATAGTTTTTGATTAAAAAACGAGTAGGTAAACATTTTAGGTAGGTACTTACGTAGGTACCTACTGATGACACGTATTCTATTTAAACGCTAGGTTAGATGTAAGTTTTATTTCGGATATTATAGGTATCTATAATCTATTTTCGCTCAACCAAAACAGCAAAACATCATCGTTATATTAATCTCACAAGTTGATAAATATACTGGATTTGAGTACGGAATATCTCAAAGAAAATTATCTTATAAGAAGCGGATAGGGAATTTCGCCAGCCACATCGCCGGCCCATTAGTTCAGTTGGTTAGAGCGTCGTGCTAATAACGCGAAGGTCGCGGGTTCGATCCCCTCATGGGCCACAAAATCTTTTTTTATTTTTGGGAATATTTTATTAAAATCGTGCTAAACTCTTTTTTGTTTTAAACTAGAGTCTGTTCGTGACCTCGTATGTATTTATCGTCATGTCTTTGTAAACTTAACTAAAAAACCTATGTGTTATTCTGATATACTAGCTTCAATATTGTAAAGTTTTATCAAAATCGGTTTAGTGGTTTTTGCGTGAAAGTGTAACAAACATATTCTCAAATCTATCCATCTATTGTTCGGCACAAACATTAAGATTTATAACATTAGTAAAAAAAGTAAAATTAATAGAATTTTCGCAGCTGCTATGTTAGTTTAGGTAAGTAAGTAGATACTTGCCAAAAAAAAATACATACATACATATCCGTCACGCCTCTCTCCCATTGGGGTAGGCAGAGACCACTTCGTTCCACTTGCTACGATCCAAACACACCTCTTTCGCTTCATCCACACTCATCAGACGCCTCATACATGCCCGTCGGTTTAGGGTACTCTCAGGGGCGTATTTAAAGATTGCGCGCCCTGGGCTCCTGTAGTTTTCCGCCCCATCAAGGAATGAAAGAAATCAAAAAAATATTTTTTTTCTGTGTACAAAATTCGTAACAAACTTGTTTATTACATCATCGTAATCAATTTTATTAGTTAAATCAGCTTCAATGTTCAAAATTGCCAAATTATTCAGCCTTTCTTCGATAAGACTCGATCTTAAATAGTTTTTTATTCTTTTCAAAACTGAAAATGAGCGTTCTGCACTACAGTTTGTCACTGCAGTACTAAGAAATATACGCATCGCAATTTCGATATAAGGAAATGCCACTTTTAAATCATTTTTCTTATTTAATAAGTTTAGTTCCCTTATACTTGTTCCAGTTTTATGTCCCTGAGACAACAAAAAATTCTTTAGTAAGATGCATTCGTCCATTACATCATTCGCGAGATCTGTAGGATAACACTTTTGGTGTGATTATGCGTTTGATTTAATTTCCGCTTCAGAAAGTGTACCCAAATTGGATAAAAATACAAATTCCGCCCTCCCCCGCGCTGTCGCCCGCGCGTATTAGCAAATCATCCATCAACTCAACGCGCGGCCGTGTTGAACAGCAGGATCTTTTCTGATACGCATTTGCAAATGTTAGCTCCAGAAACGATACTCGAATTAGGTGTTGAGCGCGGGATGATTTCTGAGCCTTTGTTACAAAAAGTCACTTCGGAAAAGCTCCTTCGGCTCAACATACTGGTAGACTAAGTACAACATAGAGTAGGTAATTTTTTTTTTTTTAAATAATGTACCTTTGTAAACTGATACTTATTTTTGTAAAAGTAATAAGTAAGAGACATTGCAGACGTAGGCGCGTTTGCGGAGCGTTTTTTTTCTGCTATCAACTGCAACCCATGCACACGATGCGCATTTTGCACGCGTTTTTACCCATTACAGATAGGAGCGGAGTAGTAGCAGGAAAGGGCGATGGATGATACGCATCATACTAAATATTGCGTTTTTTCAATGATTTTGCGTAAACTAGACATAGACTAGCCATATTAAGACTTTATTACTAAATATTAAGTATGACTATTTTTATTTGCATCAAACGCACATTGATCTTAGTTTTTAGTTATTTCTTTGAAAAATCTAAAAATGTATGAATTTAAGGAAGTTCAGACTAAATTACAGCATACCTATGTTGGGTGAACACATAGAAAAACATTCAGCTTTCCGAATGTGAGGAAGATAGGGCTCACGCGTTTTACTCGCGTAGCGTTCGAGTTTTGTGAGCGAAAAAAAAAACGCGTACGCTCCGCAAACGCGAGTTTTGAAAACTACGACTGCAAGGAACCTTAGTATGTCCATTATATGAAGTACTTAGGTAGCTAAAAGAAACGAAATATGTAACTACAGGCAGGCAATTTAGGTAAAATGGTTCTGTAAGAAAAAAAAAGTTAAATAATAATCACAAACTTTAAATGAATTAATAAAAATACTTTGCATCAGAAACATTGGTACAAACATTTATAAAAAATATTGTGTTAGGTGATCAGTTTTTGATGTGCCTCTATCTATTCTTCGGCTTAAAGTAGTTGGTTGTACTTTAATTTTGTTGTATGTGTGTTAAAAAAAAGGAAATAACCTTGTAATTTTCTCAAAACTACCAATACAATATTGCCAATACCAAAGATGAAGTGCGGCGCGGAGGGAGAAACATCACGAGCGCGTGTTCACATCGAGGATGATTTCCGCGCGGTAATATTTAATTCGCGCGCAGGAACCATACACGTTTTTGGTGCTGACACGTTGGATGATTTCAGCAACTCAACGCAGCGTAAGCGTATCGCAAAAGATCCTGCTGTTCAACACGGCCGCGCGTTGAGATGATGGATGATTTCCTAATACGCGTCGCCCGCCTATATCTGCTGCGTATCCTTTCTCTACAAAAAAACGCAAGCCGACCAACGTTTAAACATACTAAGATCCGGACGGAGGGAGATAGAGATAGGTATTAGTTAGTTAGGTAGGTTTCTTGGTGTGCAATAAAGAATATTTGTATTGTATTGTATTGTAGGTACTAGTTCCAAGACATACACCTCGAACGCTCTGCGCCGCGTTAACCGAAAAAAATAATTCTATTCCGACTTCTGTTCCACTACTTCGCCGCCCCAGAGCCTACTATAGCAGTCAGTGTAGAGTACATACCGACCTACATATGTATAAGAACATTGTGGTGATAGATTTGCATAGATAATGATATCTTCCGAACAAAAAAAAAGATTTTTCTGGATAGACGAGTACATTTTAAATAAACTTGTGCAGGGCGAGTGACTGAGGCAATTTTTTTTTTCTTTAGATTTCCTTCAAAAAAATACCGAGGCGGAAAAAAAATAGACTATTCCACCGGTTCAGAAAAGAACAAAGGCCGGCTTTCATACTTTAAATCAAATTTCTTAAGACATGAAATCAACATGTGGAAAGATGGCTCAGGGCCGTTCTAGGCTTATGTCCTAAAATATTGTTCTGTACTTTTTTAATCCTCCAACGTAAAGCCCAAGGGCGGCCTGCCGGCCGCCCCTGGGCCGCCCTTCGCCGCCTGCCGCCCCGGGCTGTAGCCCTTTTAGCCCTAGGGTAAATACGCCCCTGGGTACTCTTGACTTGGCCTTTCTTGAGTAAATCCCCAATATGATCGAAGTACGTTCGTCTTGAAATTGCAAAAAAATGAGCAAAAAAATGCCTGCTTAGTTACTAATTGTATAAATTTTACGTAATGACAAATTCTTACTTGTTTCTAATACTTATTCGGATAAATAATACCTAGATACTTCAATAAAAACTATACTAAGCTACCAACCTTGTAAAATGCTACGTTATTCAATAAAATTATAGGTCTTCGATCACAAGGCAAAGTAACAGACTGATTTGTCGTCGAATTTGCATATTTTATTACTAAATCAGGGGGTTAGCACGTTACATAGGTAGATGTAGGCATCTATTTACTGAGACGTATTTAAATTTTTAATGGACGGACATGTTGGGACGGTTTTTATGTTACAGTTCGTTTTATTCTCTTGACAATGTGTTTTTCACTGTCAATGTGGTCATAAATTTATTATAATTTACTAATAGTTTTAAGATAAAGTTTTTTAAGTAACTGGCAACTACTTGCCCTCTTGTTTGCTGTGCCCTTGCAGGGCGTCACATGTACATTATGACTTTGTAACACCTTACCCAACCTGTGACTTGCAATAAACAAATTCTAAATTCTAAATGCGAGGAAACATAATTTAACACTAAAATACATACATACATATCTGTCTCCTCTCCCATCGGGGTAGACAGAAACCACTTTCCTCCGCTACCATTCAAACATACTTCTTTCGCTTCATCCACATTCATAAGTCGCCTCATACTTAAACTGAAATAGTCGCGGCAGACCACGGTAAAGGTGGCGGGACGAGCTGGACCTGGGGGGAGGAAGCTCGAGACAGAAAGTCATGGCGGATGAGGAGAGAGGCCTTTGCCTAGCAGTGGAACACAAGTGGCTAGATTAGATTAGATTTGAATTGAGAAGTATGAAAAGTCTTGTCCTGGGCAGAAAAGTGGCACTTTCAATCAATAAGGGCAGGTAGGTACCTTTTATGAATCATTTTCCTTGCATGTATGATGAAAAAAACTTACAAAAGTACTTAACTATTCTCGATTTCCGCGCAATGGTCATACACCCATGTATAGACTTAGAACCAGAACACACGGTGAAACGCAACTGCAACGCAACTGAAACTGCTAGTTACTTTAGAGTTGCATCGAAGTTTCTGCTATAGACTCCATTAGAAAACCACACACGAGGCAACTGAAACGAAACGTTTCAAACTAGTTAAATAGACTTGCATTAAATAGCTATTTGAATTTTGACTAGCATTGAATAGCAGAAACTGCGATGCAACTCAAAAGTAACTAGCAGTTTCAGTTGCGTTGCATTTGCGTTTCACCGTGTGTTCTGGGTCTAACTGTTCTCGATTTCCGCGCAATGGTCATACACCTATATACAAGGTGACTCTTAATTAGTGAACGATAGAAAAGGATATGCATTTACTCGTGATAACAAACAACTTTTACTATGGGACCAAGGTCGAAATCATTCAAAAAATTTTGAACTCCCCATACAAAATGCACCAGCTGGTAGTATGGAGGACCAACGTTTTTTTTATGATTTCGAACTTGATCCCATAGTAAAAGTTGTTTGTTATCACGAGTACATGCATATCCTATTCTATCGTTCACTAATTTAAAATCACCCCTATACCTATAGACATAGCTTCCTACGTCATGCAACTGATAAACTAACACGCCTACACGATCTAAACCACCCTTTTGTACCTAAACAATAACAATAAATAGAACGCAATTGATTGAAAAAACTTAGCTAACCCAATAGACACTAATTACAGAAAATAACAAACACGAAGTTATTATATCTCACGTTTAAGTCTCTATCTACAGTTTTAATTGTAATAAGGATAGAATGACGCAAGATAACTATTACGACGACGAAAACGCTGCGTAATCATAACAAGGATGGAACAGTAAAAATAAAGTCGGACACACACATGACCCCGCACCAGGATTCCTAGTGGTGCGGGTGAACATAGATACTTAGATAAATAGAAAGAAAACTTTATTGCACACAAAGAGACACAGAAAAAACTTAAAACTATAACATTGTGCGCAAAGGCGGCCTTATCACTAAAAGTGATCTCTTCCAGACAACCTTAACATATTAGACACAAACACATACAGAGTTTGTACATCCAGGCTTAAAACAGACATTTAAATTCGTCATTCAAATATCTGTCCAACTAAGATTCGAACCTACTACCCTCTAAGAACACTTCATAAACTCCTAAGCTACTTGGTATACTTAGTCACTGCTCAGTGACTGTAATACAGCCAAACATCATCCCGCCCCAATCTCTTCAACTCCAACAGATACAACATAGAAAAAGCGTGTTTGAAAATGAAATATGACATCACTCGTCATTAGCGGACAATCGATGGACATCAATAAACCAGCGCTGTTGTTTTGCCGCGGCCTTTATCGATCGCCTATCTACGGTCAACGTACAATGTCAACCTATAGTAAACACACGGACAATGTGTATGGTGGACTCCTTTTTGGAACATGTCGCCGCTGTCTGTTGCGCATTTACAAATAAGGTGGGGAGACGGAGACTAGGGCGGTAATTTTCGGCAATTTCCGCGTCTTTGAAATGTATTGCTTTAGAATGGTAGATTTTCGGTAATCTCCGCGTCTTTAAAGACAATTTCCGCGTCTTCTTTTCGTGTCAAATATTGTGTAGCTAAAGGCAGAATGGGTGTAAATCCACCATCGTTAGATTATTTTGTTTTTTTTTTCTTTGACGTTCACTTGTTAAAAAGCTGCCAAGAAAAAAAGGCAAAACTCTAGTCTTACTTAATAATGCGTTTCTAAAAAAAAACAGTAAAAAAAACAGTAGTACCTATCTTTAAGAACTATTTGACACCTTGATTAGTTTGACCAAATACTTACTCTTCTGGTTTTGTTAAGCGTCACGCAAATCGTAATTCCCTCTATTAAAACATTTACTACATACTTCTTATATCATGATGTTAAATTACTTGAATCTCCACCCTAATCAAGTACCTACTTATTTTCACCCCGCTCATAACCTCACAGTTAACGCAGTCTAATTTCCCCAACGTCTATGTATAAACAAAGTCCCCAATGATTGATGTTCTTATACGTTGACGAGCTAATGTCTAGTTAGCTTTGCTTCGAAAGAGGGGTCAATGCGTTCATTGTCAACTGAACTAGCCTAACGCCCGTTATTAATAACCTATCCTGATCCGTTTTTTACCAAATCGAGATTGAAAAAACAAAACACAATTATGTTCTTGACATGTTTTTGGTACACAAGTGACAATTGTGTTTTGTTTTTTCAATCTCGATTTGGTAAAAACGGATCAGGATAGGTTATTAATAACGGGCGTTAGACGAAAGGCTAGTTCAGTTGACAATGCAATGGTTTTTCCAACGAGGAAGCAATATAAGGATTCGCCCCATTTTTTTTCATATACAAATGAGTTTATGACAGCGTGCTAAGGTTGCGCCAAGTTTTTCATAGTTTTCTTTGTAGATGACCTGTCGAACGATAAGAAATACTGTACAAAAAGGTAGCCATTTTTCGCCAGACCAGGCACGCAGATCCAGACGGTATGGCTCCTCCTAATGGTTTTTCCATGGTTATGAATGCGAATTCAAGTAAAGTGTGTTTCATGAAATTCTTTCTATGCCGTCATGTTGGCAGCATTGAACAACTGAAAAACTGAACAACTTTCCCCAAGGAAAGGAATGTTCCTTGGGGAAAGTTGTTCAGTTTCGTGGGGTCTATCGCTGTGTTTCGGCGGTATACCCCCTTTCTGTTATACTCTGTATAACGTCGTAGGTAAACAACGAACATACCTGTCACGCTTCTTTCCCAAGCAGAGACCACTTCGCACCACTTACTACAATCCAACCAAACAGACTTATTTCGCTTCAGTCTATTTTAGCCATTTATACCTTCCCTAACTTTCGAAACATTCTTCGTACGACCAAACTCTAAGTACTCGCCTAAACTCGGCAATTACCAATATCGCCTCTTGCATATTTGATAAAGCAGTAATTCGAATAGACATGTTTTCTAGAACATTGACACAACTATTGATAATTCCAACGACACGACATGATTCGGAATTAAATACGTCACTAATTATATATATATACTTATATACCTACTTATGTTTTGTGTTTCTGTAAAAATATCTTTTTTATAATGTATTTCAATAGGCATGATGCTTTTAGGCTATAAAAAAATATTTTAAACACATTTTTTACCTGATCAAATACATAAATAAAAACAAATATACAAAGCATCAAAGTTACGGAGTGAGGGGTATTGACGTCACTCCTCGGTAAAAATCGTACTAAGGCGTGACGTCATTAGTAACTTTAACTCAGTGTATCTGTGTCATTTTCAGTTTAAGAGAAAAAAGAAAAATTACGTGTCGAATATTTTAAAATAATCTATGTGTTTAGTCATCATGCCTATTCCAACGACACTACATGATTCGGAATTAAATACGTCACTAATTATAATATACTTACTTCTGTTTTTGATTTTTGTAAAAGATACATACCTACATACATATCTGTCATGCCTCTTTTTCATTGGAGTAGGCAAAGACTAAAGATCGTAGCAAGTGGGGGAATCATTTGCTACGATCCAAACACAACTTCTTAGACTTAAGTTAAGATGATAGATACGAGTAGAAATACTTAAGATGACTACTTATGATCCAATATGCTTAATCATCGAGAACAGGAAAGTCAATCTTCAATCTAATTTGTCTGTGTATTTGGATCTAATTATCAGTAGCAAATGGAAGGAAGTAATCTCTGCCTATACCAACGGCGAAGAGGCGTGACGGATATGTACGGTGTTTAATTTAGATTAGTGACTCCCTGAACAACTTTTGAAATTGGCTGCATTATAGTACTGTAGCGATGACAAATATTTGTAATATCATCCATACAGTATCTTATCTAGCCGTTGTTGTCCCACTGCTGGGCAAAGGCCTTTCTCCTCCTTCTCCAAGATTCTCTATCCTGAGCCGCCTCTTCCCAGTCGTTCGTGAAGGTGTCGAGTTCATCTCGCCACCTTTTCCGTGGTCTGCCGCGAGGTCTTTTGGCAAATTTAAAAAGTCGTTCAGGGAGTCACTTTTCTACACTAACAGACTGTATGTATGTATCAGTAGGTCTATTTAAACAGATCCGGGCCGTGGCCCGTCAGGAGGGAAAACAAACGTCGACATGACAACATGTGTGAACAAATCCATAGAAAATGTATGGAATGATATTTTTTCCCTGACACGTCCCGAACACAGCCCGGATGTGTGTAGATAGGCCATAAGACCCAAGTATATACGTAAAGTACTTAAGTAAAAAGTAGGGCAGCTCAGCGGTATTAATTAAAATATCAATATCTTTGTGAGAACGCCCTGTGTCATTTACACCTGAAGTGTTTCACATCGACGATATAAATTCACTTTTAAGTTTATTTTTTATTTGTAAATCCTACTGATATTATAAATGTCAATAAGTAGTATGTCTCTACCAGCGCGCTTTCGTTTCCTTTTTCATGGTCGTTTTGCGTCAGACCCGGAACACACGGTGAAACGCAACTGCAACGCAACTGAAACTGCTAGTTACTTTTGAGTTGCATCGAAGTTTCTGCTATAGACTTCCTTAGAAAACAACACACGATGCAACTAGTTTGAAACGTTTCGTTTCAGTTGCGTTTCACCTTGTGTTTTGGTGCTCAAGCGCTGCTGTGCCCTGCTGTTTGACATATTTTCAGGCGTGCGCTATTACTTTGTATGCGCTATGGTTTTTCGGGCATGCGTCTAATGAAAACGCAAGATGAACGTGGAAGCGCATTGGACATAGGTACCTTTTGTTTGTGCCTGATTTTTGTATCTGTTATACCTTGCATAGAAAATATGTTAATTATTTTTTAACTTAAGGCAAACCAACTTACAACTCTACTAATAATTATAAATGGCAATGTTTGTGCCGATGGATTGATGGGCAAAAACCACTGAACAGATTTTAATGACACTTGGCAATATTGTTGCTTATACATCAGAATAACACATAGGCTATATTCATTTAAGATATCATAATTTTTGTCTTAAATATGACGATAGATGAGTACGAAATCGTGGGCAACCTCTAAGTGGTAAATATCTATATATATAAAAATGAAACCCGTTTTCCGTTGTCACGGCATCACGCCTGAACGGCTGGACCGATTTCGCTAATTCTTTTTTTTAAATGTTCATTGAAGTCCAAGGATGGTTCTTACGGTGAGAAAAATTCGAATAATTACCGGCAAAGCCCTAAAACAGACCTTTTCTTTTTCCCATACAAATGTTTTTTTACTAAAATGTAGAGTCAATTTGAACTTTATTCCTACACAATAAAGTTCATTCTAAGGCGGGACGAAGTTCGCCGGGACAGCTAGTTAATAATAAATAAACTTAGTTCAAATCCCTTTTTAAGTTCTTTGAAAACGAACTAGTTATAAGGATAGTATCAAACACTATGAATGAATATTTTAGTATGGGAAGAAAGCAGGTGCGTGGTAGTGCTAAGTAAAACTTTTATAAGTCATGCTGTTGCATTCTTCATTTTAACTTACATTTTGTAGACCTACTTACGAAAATGGGGATGATGACTACATTCAAAAAATAATTGTCCGTCTTTTCAGGCTATTAAAAAATATTTGAAACACATTTTTACCTGATCAAATACATAAAAAATACAAAGATACAGAGCATCAAAGTTACGGAGTGGGGGTATTGACGTCACTCCTCGGTTAAAATCGTACTGAGGCGTGACGTCACGAGCAACTTTAACCCAGTGTATCTTTGTCATTTTCAGTTTAAGAGAAAAAAGAAAAAAATTCGTGTCGTATTTTAAAATAATCTATGTGATGGACTAAAAAAATGTTTTAGTCATCATGCCCATTGTTGGAAAAAAGTTGAGTTTGCACTCTCATATTCTCCTAGTTTTCCACAATTTAACATTATTTATAAATAGTTTATAGCCGACTAGCTAGAGGCTGTCTGAAACATGATATCTCAAAATAATATAGTCTGTTACTCTGATATATATATAAGCTACAATTTAGCCAAATTTCATCAAAATCTATTCAGTAGTTTTTGCGTGAAAGAGTAACAAACATCCATCCTACCATACATCGCCACAAACATTGACATTTATAATATAAGTAAGAATTATTGGTAGGATAAAACATAAAGTCGTAACAATAATTCGGTTCAACGAATTATCCGGCAGCTATTAAAAATAATGGTCGTGTTTTGTTTTGTTACGATTTCCGGGAAATTAAAAATCGAAGTTCGTTGCCCTGAAGTAGTAATACTACGTAGTAACTATTAAGTAATCTGTGGTTATACGAGTAATACGAGAAAGAAAACGATGGCGTACTTTTTAATAAGAAAAAAACATACCTTCAAGGAAACTTTATGAATTTTTACTTAGGCACGTGTCGGGGTGACCTAAATGACGACTTGTCTCGTTGTTTATTCAGCCTAAGCTTGAAGAATGTTGCCAGCAAATGAAATTTTCAAATATCGATGTTGCCGTGCCAATGATCGGTAACTAGGAAGTTACATAAGACTTTGTAATTAACAGCTTGTTGTAAGAATGGTTAATAAATATAACACTGGATAACATCTGTCAATCCCGCACAGCTAACTAATCAAATTAAACTTATAGCTTTTTTTCGTAGACTTAAAAAGCACTTGAAATATGGCAATAATATTTTTTAAAGTTAAAGCTAGATGCTTAAACGATAATGCAACTTACTAAGCCCAAAGATATGTCTTTTTTCTCCTGGAACCGATTTTTGGACCCCACTTAATAAAATTCTATTTTTTCAATAATTCAATTCAATAAAGATTTATTCATAGGTAACCCAACATTACACTTGAATGCGTCGGTAAATGTGTATGCTCTGGCATTTGTTTCATTTCAGGGCAGTGAGTTTTCTTTTTGGGCCCAGAAGTTTTAGGCATTGTTTTTATAGTTTACTAGCTGTCCCGGCGAACTTCGTCCCGCCTTAGAATGAACTTTATTGTGTAGGAATAAAGTTCAAATTGACTCTACATTTTAGTAAGAAAACATTTGTATGGGAAAAAGCAAAGGTCTGTTTTAGGGCTTTCCCGGCAATTATTCGAATTTTTCTCACCGTAAGAACCATCCTTGGACTTCAATGAACATTTTAAAAAAAGAATTAGCGAAATCGGCCCAGCCGTTCAGGCGTGATGCCGTGACAACGGAAAACGGGTTTCATTTTTATATATATAGATTGGGTCAATCCTAGATCTTTTTTTTTTCAAAACATAGATTAACAATTAATAAAGAAAAGGCTAAGATAAGAAAGATAATTGGATTTACACCTTTCCTTTTATTTATTTACGGGTATATCTCTTTTAATCCGATTCTTCTTTTTTACCTTAATTCTTAGCTATTTAATTATCTAGAGGTGTTTGTAATGAAAAAAAGCATGGGTAGTGTCAGTCACTAGGTACGGTATACGTTTCGACCTTCCATTTTTTGGCGCAAGGTTTTTTCTATTGTTCTGGTTTCTATGGCAATATATCAACTAGGACTAGGTATAATAAATCGTACATATATTTTTGATTGCCTGTCTGTTAACTTCAAATCAATTATGGCTTCGAGAATATAATTATTATAGTGGCATTCATAGTCATTGTGTTCGATGCCCATTCAGTGCGATTGATATTCCTTGCAGTTTTTGGTTTGTTGAGACTAGGCTCGTGTCCCTGTCCTGGGGACTTTAAAAGGGCTGATGATGATAAAATATAGTAGATAAATTTTTGATTCTTTTATTTTTAGACTTAATAACTGTCTTTGAAATGAAAATCATTTAATCCTGTAGGTTTTGACAACACTTAAGACGGGTCATTTTTTAAAGTTAATGCTAGATTCGCAAGAGTGCAGTTTCCTCAGAGAAGAACCTAGCAAGAAACTCTGTAGGGTTGCTCTTTTTAATTTAAGTTTTACAAATCTCAGGCATGCTTGTCTTGCTTTGATAATATGATGTAATTTATTTTTCTTACCTTTTCCTTTCCTTTTACTTGCTTTTTCTTTCGCTCTTTTTTTTCGTTTGTCATGTGAACCTGTTCAATTCAACTATTTACTTAGGTGTTCATACGTACATATACCTAGTTAATATTAACTAACAAGCACATGAAAGCTATAAATAAATAAATTTCTACTTTTTTTTTTAGTACCTAGCCTATTGTGTCCCACTGCTGAGCAAAGGCCTCCCCGCATTCTTCCATGCCTCCCTATCTCCGGCCGCCTCTGGCCAGTTTCCCAAGTATGCATCCAGATCGTCGCGCCATCTCCTCTTAGGCCGACCTCTACCTCTGTGGCCGTCGAGCGGCAACCAGTCGGTAGAAATCTTAGCCCATCGATCCGGGTGCATACGGCAAACATGTCCAGCCCAGTTCCATTTTAAATTAAAATCTCTACTTATATTTTATTTTTCCCACCAACAGATAAACGGCGAAAGAAACCCAGAGGAAGTATACAAAGACTTCAGGGCTGCCGTTCTGCAAATCTTAGGATCCCAAGACGACCCTACCATGAATGGAGTCAGTGGTGTCGGTGTGGGGGGTATACCTGGTGAGATCGTGGGAGTGGAACCCGCGCCGCTGACGGGGGGGATGACCAGAGAGGGCAGGCTGGCTGGGGTAAGGAGATTTAACTTTTTTTAAGAAAATAGTCTCGTATGTGAATGTGACATTATGAGTAGGTAGGAACATAAAGTAAAGGGCGAGAATGCACATCGGCAATTATCGTATGTCCGAATACAAACGAATGCTAATTTACCAACGTACTTACCAACGTAAATTACCTATTAGATTAATCTTTCATCACAATTTGCGAAAGAAGTGTGTTTGGATCGTAGCAAGTGGAAGGAAGTGGTCTCTGTCTACCCCAACGGGAGAGAGGTGTGACGGATATGTTTGCAGAATTTGAATTTAGGACTGAGGAAGATCAATAATGTTGTTTAGTTTTGATTTGAACTACGACTGACGAAACAAACGTCATGGTGTGTGCGACACAGCTATACGAAGTTGAAATTATCCGATTGCCTCTTTCCAAAGATCGGAATGCATTCTTTATCGCCCTTTACTGTACATAAGTACATATCTGTCAAGTCTCTTTTAATAATAATCCGCAAGTCTTTTTTTCTGCGACATCCACTACCTTCTGACATATCAAACTCTTTGCCGACTGCTCAACTGTATGTAATTACATAATTTATGTAATTTTCAGAACGCACCAAGAGAAGAAACTTCAGTGCTACCAGTATCAATGCCCGCTGTCGTACCTAGTGTGCCAGTTCATGTTGAAAATAGAGTCGAAAGGCTGGTCACACCTAAGGTAAGATAACATTTAAACTGCGTGAAACGTTTAAAAAGACAAAACTAACTTCAAGAAATTCTTGGTCTGTGTTGCCAGTCCATTAATACAAAAAAAAATGTACCTACCTACATAATTATTAAACTGAATTCTTTAAATTCGTTTGGAAACATACACTTTCAATTATTACAAACTAATGATAACTTTTCTATAGGTAGGTAATTAATAGAATACCCTAACCTCTATTAATTAACAGTTTATTTATTTATTAAACAGTTTATTGTAAGATGATAGTACAAAGATATAGAAAAAAGAGAAGTTATACAAAAGGTACAGCATATTTCTAACTAACTACACTAACTACTACTGCTAATTACTTGTATTAACTTAGGTAAATGTAAAAATATAACTTAAGTTTATTTATAACCTAACTTACTTGTAACATAACTTAACCTACTTACTTTACTCTTACAGCCAGAGGTAATAAGAGTACGTGGTGCGGCCACGAAACCAGCTATGCTGTGGGTAGTAGGTGGCCCTGGCAGTAATAAGGCCGCCTTATGTCAACGAGCTGTCACCCAGAGACATGGATGGACACATTTTAGGTAAGGATTTCTTATTACTAGAGGCTGCCCGCGACTTCACATTTATTGACATATCTTGGAAAATGTACACAATATCTTAAAATAATCTAGACTATGTGTTATTCTGATGTGTAAGCCACAATAGTATAAAGTTTCATTCAAATCTGTTCAGTGGTTTTTGCGTGAAAGAGTAACAAATATCCTCCTCACATCCATCCATCGATCGGTACAAACATTGACATTATAATATTAGTAAAATAAATAATACCTCACTCTTAGACGTGAAAACAGCTGATGATGACGAAATATTACATAACTTTATCATAATCAACCCAGCCTATAACTGCCCACTGCTGAGCATAGTTCATTCCAATAGCTGTCCAACGCGACCGGTTCATTACCATCTGCATCTAACGAGACCCCGCGGTAACAAATGATTAGAACTTCCCATAATTCACATATTCGTTCCCTTTTTCCAGCCTAGGCCAACGTCTCCGCGCCCTAGCAGACGCAGGCGGTGGCCCGGCGTCAGACGGAGCGCTGGCCCGCACCGCCATCAGCGGCGGGGAGTTGGCCCCGCGGGACCTCGCCACTAGACTCGTCCGGACCGCAGTCACGGACGCGGCCAGAAGTGGGCACGGTCTTGTACTGGATGGGTATCCGAGGGACTTGGAACAGTTGCAGATGTTTGAGAAGGAGGTTGGTTTTGAATTTTGATGTGTTTTGTGTGTGGAGTAGTTTTTAATGCAATTCGTGGGGTAATTGCAAAAATGTACCGTTTATTAAGACTATCCATCGGATTATTCTGATTTACTGGAAATGAAATTTCTAAATCGTTCCGCCATTTTAATTTTTAAAGCGTCACCCACATTTGGTGTGATCACGCGCACGTCCCCTTAAAAGTCCTTATATTAAACAAAAATTAAGCATCGGCCACCAGAAAAATCAGTTTACCCATCATATCTAGTTTGGATTGACCATAAATCAGATTAAGCGACTTATCAATCAACCCAACTCATACTTTATCAATCTACTAGCTTTTGCCCGCGACTTCGTTCGCGTGGACTTCAGGTTCGTCCCGTCTAGTCTAGTAATAAGTAAGAAATACGGTAATTAAGCACTGCAGAGCCCTAATCATAGGTCTATAGGTAGCTACTGCAGTATGCTCCTATAAACTACATTTAACGATCTTTTTCCTTCAGCATAAACATGCAGATTCTCTAGTAAGCCGGCCATCGTGCGCCTGAATAACAATGTCCCGAGACGCAGTTTGTTCAGTACTAACTACTACGGCAGCTATTTCGTTTGTGGTCGGGGCATTGAATCGTCTTTCGTGTTCACCACGTGGTACACGATCTGGGTGTATCACGACCTTGTAATTATCGCTAGTCACTCTATCTTTAGCCATTTTAAATTCATACACTAAAACGTTGTGATCATGTAGAACTTTTTGTATTTTTTGAACTGTGTTTCTTTCCACACCTGGTACGTACTCAGAACGCCTATCAACTTGTGCTTCCTCATCACCCATGAAATAAACTTGCAAAAATTTTGGTTGCGTATTAGTAGCAGGAAGCAAAGAGCCAATTGTGTGGTATATTTGCCCTTGGATTGTAAAAGTCGGGCAAAATCCTGGCATCGACACAATGTTATCAGCTCCAAAAGATGTCATATGGAAGCATGTATTGTATTTTCTTATATTTTTTAAAAAACGGCGAGACTCATCTGTTTCATTTGAAAAAAGTTCTTTAAGAGGTTCAACAGGCTCGTCTATTGAAGGAAGAACTACTTTTCCTCCCGAACAACACATGCCTGCAGCTTCCTCTTTCCATTTAAGAGCACCGCAAAATCTGCATTCTTTATTCATCGCTTCTATTTTTATAAGCATGTGGCTTTCGTAATCAAGAGTTTCATCGTACTCAAATGCAGCTTTATCGAATACTCCCCACGCGTTTCTTGTAAATATTAATCGTCGCTGTTGTGCCCTTTCAGCAACAGCGCGTCTGCGAGCTTCAGCAGCTTCAACAGTTTCAGTAGCTCTTTGGGACCCTATAGCCATATTGATCTTTATTAAATGCACAATGTATTTAAGATACTTAATTGGATAAGGATTAATACTGTATTGCTTAAAATCGCTTCGTAAAAAGCCATTATTTCTCGTACAAAGTAAAGGATAAAAAATGGTTATTGTGGGTTATTCCTAAGAGATAAACATATACCATCACGGACTTTTTTGGAGACCTTTTTAAGTTGTACAATACTGTAGTACATTGTTTTGATCTATCTTGTAGGATCTTGTAGGATTCAGTCAGCGTTTGCAATGTAAGCGCAAAAAATGTGTTTTTTTACGACTTCACATTAGAAACCTCAAAAATTGTAGCCTATGTGTTATTCTGATGTATATAGCCTATATGTTATTCTGATAAGCTATAGCCTATATGTTATTCTGATGTATAAGCTATATTGTGGTAAAGTTTCATTCAAATCCATTCGGTAGTTTTTACGTGAAAGAGTAACAAACATCCATACATCCATACATCCATACTTACAAACTTTCGCCTTTATAATAGTAGTAGGATTCAATGAATCTAAGCAAACCAATTGCAGGTAGGTCTCTCAATCATATTATATTGATCTGTTATTGTACATACCTATGTAAAATAAATAAATATTACCCAACTTTCAGCACAACGTCCAACCCCGCATGGTACTCCTAGACTGCTCAAAGCTGCAGCTCGGTCGTGGAAGACGAGACGACTCCGTGGCTGCTTTCAGACGAAGACTCGAAGTGTTTAGGGAACTCAGTCTGCCGATGTTGAAGGACATCGATCAGCAGCATCGGCTTGTTATTGTGAGTAAATCCACAGATTACCTACTTAATCTCTCTTTCTTTCTTTCTTTATCAGCCCATATATGTCCCCACCGAGGGGCACGAGCCTACTCGCATACAGAGAGTGATTAGGCCGTAATCCACCACCACACCACATCCCAGAAAAAAAAGAACAATAGAAAATCTTTTGTATCTAGGTTTATAATGGGTTAGTGAGATGTGAGAGGTTAATAGTTACTACTATAGGTCAATGATAAATAAATATTATATACTAGCTGTCCCGGCGAACTTCGTCCCGCCTTAGAATGAACTTTATTGTGTAGGAATAAAGTTCAAATTGACTCTACATTTTAGTAAGAAAACATTTGTATGGGAAAAAGAAAATGTCTGTTTTAGGGCTTTCCCGGCAATTATTCGAATTTCTCTCACCGTAAGAACCATCCTTGGACTTCAATGAACATTTTAAAAAAAGAATTAGCGAAATCGGTCCAGCCGTTCAGGCGTGATGCCGTGACAACGGAAAACGGGTTTCATTTATATATATATATATAGATTTCTGTTTTGATTGATTTTCTATTTCAGATATTGGATGACAATTATTAATAGGGATGATGACTACATAACAAAATGGCATTATGTTTCGACCGTCTATTAGATTGTGTTTAAAAATATTCATATTTTTGCTTTCTAAAATAAATTAATAAATATACAAGAGCATCGAAATTACGGAGTGGGGGCTTTTGACGTCACTTCTAAGTAAAAATTGTACTGAAACGTGACGTCACGAGGAACTTAACCTAGTTTATCGTTGTCATTATCAGATAAAGAGAAAAAATAAAAAATACGTGTCCAAATATCTAAATGATGGACTAAAAATATTTTTTCAGTCATCTCGCCTATTTTCAGCATGTAACAATCATAACCTTATATTATATTTTTAAGAAACCTAATTAACTCTAAGAATTCCAACATCCAGGTGGACGGAGACACAGACTCCCCAGAAGTACAGCAGGAGTTCACGAAGGTCCTGGCTGAGGAGATGGAGAAGGCTGAAGCCATCGCCGCGATGCCGAACTTTGGGGAACCTCAGCATCAACATACTGAAGGTACGTTGGATCATTGCTTATCTTTAAAAAAAACTCAAATGATCTTTATTTCGTCAATTACACACACACAACACACCCATACAAAACATAAAATACACATACACACACAACCCACATACACATGTACATAGCACATAAAATATGACAATGTTAATTTAGGGTTCCGTACCCAAAGGATGAAAACGGGACCCATTACGATCATTTGAAATACGTATAATATTAATAACATTAAATATTTTCAAAAGTTCCAGGCGACACAGGCCTAATGCAGCAATTTACGCACGCGATGTCTCGGATGGGCAACGGGTTCGCGAACGGAGCAGTGCGCAACGGGATCGCGCATAATGGCGTACCTAACGGAAATATCGCTAATGGATTCGTTGGGATTAATAATAAGGTAAATAGATAACATACATACATATCTGTTACACCTCTTTCCTATCGGGGTAGGCACAGACAATTTCCTCCACTTGCGAAATATAACTGCAATTATTTAAAGGTAAGTAGTATAATGATTGGAGATGCGCCGAATATTCGTTTACTATTCGGTATTCGGCATATTCGGCACCTCAACCGAATATTCGGTTAAAATTATCTACCATTTGTTCGTTTATTTTGTTTAGTAATAATTTGCTTGATAAAACAAGATATTAACCTCATATTAAATTATTTTAAACCAAGGAGCAGTTAATCTTATATCTTCATTTTCACATCTAGGTATTACAAGAGTTATTAGAATATGATAAAATAAAGATAAGTTAATAGAATTTAGAAACCTAGACATTCTGCTCTATCTAGTGACAGTCAAAGGCGCTTTTCTTTATAAACTTTACCTATTTGTTATATCAAAATTAGTGTGAAAGAACAACCGAATAGTTTGGCCGAACTATTCGGTTCGGTAGGGTTTCAAACCGAATAGTATTCGGTATTCGTTATTCGGCAAAACCCATATTCGGCGCATCTCTAATAATGATTATTTTAAGGTAGGAACAGAATGGTCCTACGTACGCGACGTATGCGACGCATTATGAAATCTGCTCCATAGAAATAGGTACTATGATTAATGGCACACTTGTGCTTCTAATCATAATATTTTTATACAGCATATCTGTCACGCCTCTCTCCCACATGGGTAAGTAAAGACCACTCCCCTCCACTTATAACGATCAAAACAATTAGTACTTCTTTCGCTTCATCCACATTCATCAGTCTCCTCATACATGCACGTCGGTTTAGGGTACTCTTGACTTGGCCTTTCATAACAAGTCCCCATTTCTACCTATATACCTACTTATATATATCTTTCCAGGTAAAACCAGTAATAAATCAAATGCCAAAGGTGCCGACAGTGTCTCAACTGACGCACGACGAAGTTAGACGTCTGTACGAACAAAGCAGCGGAGAAGTGACTTTAAATACGCACATGTAAATACACGCCTTGGCCACGCGCAGTCAAGTTATACTGGTCACCGTACAAAAGATATGAAGACCAGTTTAACTAGACCTCACCCTCGGGATAAACTGGGGTCAGGTTTTACTGGTCGTGGTAAGTAATTTGTAATAAGATAATGCAGGTCTCCTTGTGGATAAATCGAACTTAGTGGTATGAAAACAAGGAAACCAAAAATTAGTGCAAATTGAGAAGTACCAAAAAACACGTGACCATTAAAGGACTATAACTTGAATTTATAAAACGAATTTATGTGAAAAATTTAAAGTTTTCTGGCCATTTGTATAGTTACAATATTTAATTTCTTTTAGAAATATGCTGTACCTTTTGTATAACTTCTCTTTTTTTCTGTCTCTATGTACTATCATCTTACAATAAACTGTTAAATAAATAAATACCTAATAATAATTATAGTAGATCATCTAAAATTCATTCATTCAACATTAAACAGCATTAAGAGCTGTAGTGTAGATTTAATGAAGAATTTTATCTAATGAGCTTCTGTGGAACGCTCTGTGAATCTGATTTCAAACGAAGAATGAATGCATAAACCGTTCTAATTGAAATCAATAAATTAAAATAATTAACTTCGCCTTAGGGATCGTAGTTCAGATCCCCGTGTCGAGTCATTTTTGGTGCAACGTATTTCACTGGCCATCCAGCGTGGCAATGCTGCTAGCATTCTTGGCACTTTTCCACCAAATTTGACTCGAGATGGGGATATTTTTTACGATTGTGTGGCCTGATTTTGTGTATAAATTCTTTAATTATCATAATTTTAGTCGTTATTTTTAATCCTGAGTTCATGTAATAAATCTTATTCATAGATGTTGTTCGTAATTAACTACAGTTAACAATTTACGAATATAATTGACTGGCTATTTAACTTTTTATCAGATAAGTTCGTTTTATAAAATAATCGAGTACAAAAGTGATATAGTGCCGAATCCTGTTCAAGGAACAGCTTGGTTAAGTTAGAGTAAGTTAAAAAATAGTCTTTTAGTGTAGAAAACTCAGTTTTACACCGAATTCATAGATATTTATAATTAAATAGTGAGCACGAATATTTATAAGTGTAATATTTAAGTGAATTTGGAAGGACCATTATTGTAAAAAAAAAACTATTATTTTTTAAGTAAGGTGCAGGAGGGTAATTATGTATGTCGGGTAATAGAGATGATGACTACATTCAAAAAATAATTGGTCCGTCTTTTAGGCTATTAAAAAATATTTGAAACACATTTTTTACCTGATCAAATACATAAATAAATAAAAAGATCAAATACATAAAATGCATCAAAGTTACGGAGTATTGACGTCATTCCTACGTAAAAATCTTACGTATTACGTATTTTTCTTTTAAAAAAGAAAAAATACGTGTCGAATATTTTAAAATCATCTATGTGATGGCCTAAAAAATATTTTTTTGTCATCATGCCTAGTATATCGGGTAATTCTGATAATCACTCATAATAGGTCTTTACCTATGAAATTGCCGTTTTACAGTACTGGCCATTTCAATTAAAAATATTTTTTGTTTAGCTAAGAATTCTAATTTCAAATTAATTTCATTTTAAAAATATGGAATTTTTTTTCCAAAAACAGTCATTTGTTTATTGGTTAGTGTTACATTTTCATTGCATTTCAATCATTTTCGTCAACATGGATACGTTAAAAATTCGAGTAATTATGGAATATGAGTTTCGTTGTGGCAGCAACGCGGCACAAGCGGCTCGCAACATCAACGACGTGTACGGAGCTAACACTACAAACCAACGAACCACTAGTTATTGGTTTGCTCGCTTCCGTTCTGGAAATTTCGACCTGAAAAATGAACCCTGCGGTCGTCCGAAGACTTTGGTCGATGCAGACGAATTGAAGGCGATCGTGGAAGCTGATGATACTCAATCTACGGCTGAATTAGCAGCAGCTTTCGACGTTAGCATCAAAACAATATTGATCCATTTGCGTCAAATTGGCAAGGTAAAAAAGCTTGACAAATGGGTGCCCCACGAACTCAATGATCGCCAGCGCCAAGTACGAGTCGAGACGTGCCGTGCATTGCTCAACAGACACACAAATGAAGGAATTTTGAACCGCATTGTCATCTGTGATGAAAAATGGATTCTGTTTGATAACCGTAAGCGCTCAGCAAGTTGGTTGGATCCTAGTTGAGCACCTAAACAATGCCCTAAACGAAAACTTACCCCTAAATAGGTGATGGTTACTGTTTGGTGGTCATGATTCATCACAGCTTCTTACCAAATGGGGAGAGTATTACTGCAGATGTGTACTGTGAAGAATTGAACACAATGATGGAGAAGCTGGCACGTCTCCGACCAGCATTGGTCAATCGCTCGTCTCCGCTGCTCCTGCACGACAACGCGCGACCTTATACCGCACAAATGACGGTCTCCAAGTTGCAAGAACTGGGGTTGGAAGCTCTCCCTCATCCACCGTACTCACCGGACCTTGCCCCTACAGACTACTACTTTTTCCAGAATTTGGATAACTTCTTGACTGGAAAAAAATTCAATAACCAAGAGGCAGTTCAAAACGCCTTTGAAGAATTTGTTGCCTCTCGTCCAGCTGATTTCTTTAAGAAGGGCATTAATAAACTGCCACTGCGTTGGCAAAGATGCATTGATTGTATGGGTAATTACTTAACTTAATAGAAATAAAAATTATATGAAAAAAAATCGTTTGAATTTTTTCATACAAAACGGCAATTTCATAGGTAAAGACCTAATATCATCCAAACGCGGCTCTATGCATCACTCATCAAAATTCCATGTGAGTTTGATGAGTGATGCCAGAGCAAAAAACAAAGCCGCGTTTAAAAGATATGAGTAATTATCAGAATTACCCAACATACAGAATTACTGCACCATACGTTATTTTTTTATTGAGGCCTACTCGTAACTGAAGATATTTTTTTTAGGTCGATGAAGTTTTAGACTTTGTAGTACATACAGAACAAGAGTAAGTTTTTAAATTATGAAACAAAAATAGTAGTTTTTGTTAAAGTTATTAGTTTATTTTTAATTTAGTGTACTCTTTATATGGCCTTTTTTCAAAAATCGAAGTCAAAAAATGTCAAGATTCACACAGAAATGGTTATTTGTTAAGTGCCTTAGCGCAGATACTTATATTTTTAGAAAATATTAAAAACTAGAAAATTATAGCATAAATAATAAAATGAGAATCTTAAAGATAATTTCTGATAAGGTCAAATATATTTTTAAAATAGATATTATATTATTATGTAAGTAAGTGAAATTGTAATTTATATTAAAATTTAACGATAAAAAATCATATACGTTTAAAAATTGGATCATAAAATTTCAAGACTTTTAAGCGATTTTAGTTTTTTTGTGAAATATACTAAATATTTATTAGGAATTAAAAGTGTCAATTTAAACACACAAAAAATTATAATACATAAAACAGCTAAAGTATTAGCTATGTCAAAAGCCGAATCGAACCCGATGCAAAAGTGCCCATGACACTAGAGCATTCCCACGCTGAATGTGAAATTAAAAAATATATTTTATTTTTTTAATTAAGTTAGTTTACAGATTGTTGTTTTTGTTTTAATTGTTAATTAACATTGAGGTCTCGTCTCACTGTTGTTTAAAAAATCTTACTTAAGAAAATTTTATGAAAACGCAACGATTTTATTAAGTCATAAAACCTATTAAGAATATAATTAATAATAGTAAAATAAAAGATAATTAGGTAAAATTGCACAAACACCAAAATGTGGCGTCCAAATAGATAAAATTAGTATATTTAAAACATCTTATCGACTATGGATTTCAACTAATTTTCTCATTTATTCAAAAATAATTTGGTTTCTATTTTTTTTTATTTAGCATCTTTTACAAGGGGCAATTCCGAAAATTTACCTAAGGCACTCATAAAAAAAAATTTTGGAATCCATCATCTTCATTATCATATCAGCTCGTGGACGTCCACTGCTGGACGAAAGTCTCCCCTCCTCCACAACGACCGGTCTTGCGCTGCCCGCATCCAACGGCTTCTTGCGACTTTCACTAAGTCGTTGTTGGTCCATTTTCGGAATTGCTTCTCGAAAAATAGCATTCGGTATTACCCCAAAGCATCTTAAATATTTTTTTAGTTTTTATTTTCTTCATCAATCAAGAAGAGTACCTACTTCTCTTGCGAAAATTGTCTAAAAACATTCAAAATGCTAATTTTAAATCAATAAAATAAAATTGCTATTGTATAAGTTAGTAATTATTTAAAATTAAAATAGTACTAAGAGTCACGTAGTATTTACAACTATGTAGTTAGATAGAATAGATATAATTCACTAACCAGGGGCCAATTTAGACATAGTCATAGATCATAGATAGATGAATTTCGATGTAGATTCTAACTATCATTCTGCTGTGGGATTTATTTTTAAATCGGTGAATAAATTATCTTTGGTTGTTGATAAACTTTTTTTAAAAATATTTTTTTTTACATTTTTTGAAAGGAGTCTTTATTTTAAAACGGTGAATAAATTCTCTTTGGTTAATGATAAACTTTTAAAAAAGTATTTTTTTTTACATTTTTTGAAAGGAGTCTTTATTTTAAATCGGTGAATAAATTCTCTTTGGTTATTGATAAACTAATTTTGTGTTTTTTTTTTCGGCGGGAGTTTATTTTCAATAGTTACTCTTTTGTTTTTTTTTTAATATTATGACAGAAAAAGTTCAGTCGAATCGAGAACCGCCTTCTTTTTTCTGGTTTTCATTATTTCGAAGTCAATACCTAAAAACTACATTGAATGATAGTTAAATCTATAATCCCGCGACCACTTTATACTATTCGAGCACAAATTTTATATGAAACTTATAGATCTCAAACTTATTACTTAGCTCTCTAAAATGCTCTGAAAAATGCTGTGAAAATGTAGTTGATATACTAAAAGTTAACCTAGAGTGCGTTTCATTAAAATAGTTCCTATGCCGCCATGTTGGCAGCATTGAAAATTTGTACTGCGGCATTACCCTTGATGACGTTTCGTAGTACAGCATGGCGGAAAGGAACTATTTAATGAAACGCACTCTAAAAGAAAACCTACTATGTACCTGTCACATTTCTTTTTTTTATAAATATAGCTGACTGGCAGATAGTGTGTTTTGCAGCCAGTCTATGTAACTTAATTTCTTTTATTAATGTACTTATATTACATAATGGTTTTATTTAGATTTTTTCTGTACCTACCTATAGCTTAAGAAAAGGTATAACTTTCAAAGGTTCTCTAAAAGACTCGAAGAAAGAGCAAATTATTTAATTATGCAACAAAAAAAACATTTGCTTTTTGTTTTTCGTCTATTCAAAACGTCTTAAGGATCAAAGGCCATACAGCCTAGTCTTTAGTATAAAAACACGGCAGATTAGATTTTTTTTATTTTAACATGACTCTATGCTTTAACATAAATTAATCAATAGAGAACCTATGACAAAATCAGAATCTTGTAAAACTTTTATTTTTTCAATTGTTTTTAAGCACTTTATTGCTTAGATACATTCTATGAAACCTTCTGTATTGTTTAGTCAAGATCTCTGAACACTTAAGTGTTGTTAGAAAAATATTTACAATATTAAAATAAAGCACTTTTATATTAATAAGAATTTTATTATTTACCTTCTTAATATGTTTTTCTATTAATACTTACTATTATTTTTAACACTTAAAAGAATAATTAACTGAAATGGGGTCGAGTACCTACCTACCTACTAACCTTTTTACTTTTTAATTAAGATGTTGATCCCTTTTACTTGTTAAATATGAATGTTGATACCTAACGCAAGAAAGTAATCAGTTTCTTTTTTTCATTCATATCGACATAATATTTTAGTCTTAAAGTAGCCTAAATCAATATTAATCTAGTAAGTAAAATAAAAAAAAAACTTTTGAGGTTATATTCCCGCCCTTCGCGCATTATTTCCCGCCATTTTCGCCCTACTCGATTTCCCGCGGCGATTATTGGCTGCCTGGCACAGTTTCCATGCCCTTGACCGCACTACTGAAAAACAGCGCTACTGAAACATCAGTCGATCCGCATTGCTCGCGGAGTGAAGACGTGTTTTGTGTTTCGTGCATCGTGATAACACGCGCTAAATTTGAATTAAAAAATGGTAAGTTTTTGGGAAATAACTATCTAATTAACATTTTAAAGGTTTTTCTTTTATTTTCAATGTGAATATGTGAAAATTATTACATAATAATCGACAATAGAGCTATTCGAGTGATTATACAATACAATTCGAGATTTTCGGTTTTCAGCCGAAATCTGTGACAATGTGATGTACTTAATTTTTACATGTGTATTATTAGATTCGTATTATTTAACAGCTGTTCTTTTTTACTTGAGAGTAATTTTATCTTTCGAGCTACAATGAGCTTTTACTCCCACGTTAGTGTTCAATACCTAACGACATTTTGATATCATGTCAAATTGAATGTTATGGCAAAAATAAAAAATGATCTGCTACTTTTCTACTACAAGGTCGGTTTTACAAGGTTTTTACAATATTGCTATATGTAGTAACTAATTTGAGATAAAGTGCATTAATGTACCAATTAAATATTATTTTGTTTTATGTTACCATAACAGTTAACTATTTAGTAATCTCTGCCATAACTAAAACAACAAGCATAGCAATGAAAGCATCCTCAATATTATTATAAAGACGAAACATCAATTAACAATGTCCCTACTTATATCAAAGTATAAATAGGACAATTAAGATGAATTCAAGGCACACACATTAATTAATGTTCGCTCCGAGAAAATAAATAGCACAAACGTTTTGTTCAATGAAATTAAATGGCATTGTTTTACTAGAATATATTTCTTTTCTGGTACTTAAATCTTTATAAATAAATGTTGAGCAATGTAGCTAGCCAAGCTAAGTAGTTTCTTAATAAAACAATTGAGCAAAAACCGATCAAATATTCTAAATTTAAAAAGTATAACTGCTCCAAATGAAAAAATCTTATCATTCGTTAAGTAACGTAAGCACATTAACGTAAGGTACTAAAGATATTAATAAAATATACCTATCGAAAAAAAACGGTTTAATTGAGAAACCTCCTCCATTTTTAAAGTCGGTTAAAATAAAATGGAAGCCGTTTTACAGTAACAGCTAGACTAGGGGTATAATGGAGCATTAGCATAATAGGCATGAAGACTAAAAAAATTTTTTTAGTCCATCACATAAATTATTTTAAAATATTCGACACGTATTTTTTCTTATAAACTAAAAATGACAAAGATACACTGGGTTGAAGTTGCTCGTCACGTCACGCCTCAGTACGATTTTAACCGAGGAGTGACGTCAATACTCCGTAACGTTGATGGTCTGTATCTTTGTATTTATTTATGTAAGTATTTGATCAGGAAAAAAATGTGTTTCAAATATTTTTTTAATAGCCTAAAAGACGGACTAATTATTTTTTTAAATTTTTGAATGTAGTCATCATCCCCATTGACATTTCTAGCAACTGGCTATTATTCTACATGTACCTACTTATTTGCTAGGTATAGATAGACAGACACTAGCATTACAACCCATTCTAAGAATCAACAACGAAGTTAAACAACAAATCTATTGATTTTTAGTCGCCTTCAAAAGTAGTTCACATTAGATCGATCGATCATGAATAATTGAAGAATCAAGAATTTGTTTTCCAGTAGAAGAAGTTCGAGAAGCTTTGAAATGGGCTCTTTTATAACTTTTTAAACGACTTCAAAAAAATGAGGTTTTTCAGTTCGACCGTAAGTACCTAAGTAAAAAAAAATTTAAAAAAAAACTTCTTTTGCTACCGTCGGATTAAAAACTTAAATTGCATATTATTTAGAACTATTTCTTATCAATCTTCAACTGTGATATTGCAGTATAAATTGACACATTTTGAATTTAATTTTACACGCTTTATATTAGCTTCACTTGTAAGTAACTATGTATGTAAACAAATCTTGGAATCTTAATTTGACCCACTTCCCGGTCTTCGAATAGGATGAAATTTTGCACACGCTCTGAGTTCTGATGACAATACAATATTATGATACTTACTTTCGAACTGACTTGATGTTGGAGAATGTTTAGTGCGAGCTAAGGCGTGTTTTAGTTTTTTAAACTAGGTAAGTACCTACCTATTATTTTCTTTAGAAAACACTCAACAAAAAACAATTGAAAGTCGTATCCGAGGATAGAGATAATCTATAAGTACTTATATTTACCTATTTATCTGATTGAAACATCGATTGCATGATGTAAACAATAAAATTGCGTATCGATTGATAAGCAATGTTACTATGTAGGTACCTATAACTATAATATAACAGATTCAATGCACTTAGAAATATTAAAATGTCCTATCGTTTATTTACAAATACATACATACTTACATACCTATCTGTCATGCTTCTTTCCCATCGGTGTAGACATAGACCACTTTCCTTTCACTTGCGACAATCCAAACACACTTCTCTTCATACTTTGGTGATCGGTATACCTATACAGGGTGTAAACGAGAGGGGTTATAAAGCCGAAACACACTGCTAGTCCCCATGAAATTGAACAACTTTCCCCAAGGAATATGGGTCATAACTCGAAAAAATATTTGAATTGCCCATACTTACTCAATCAGCTGATCGGACATTTTGTATGGGGAGGCGAAGTTTTTTACGACCCATGTTCCTTGGGGAAAGTTGTTTAGTTTCATGGGGACTATCGCTGTGTTTTGGCTTTATACCCTCTTTTGGAACCAGCGCTAGCAATCCGAATAATCTTCCAGATTGCATAAAATGCCTACCTAATAGGTACTTACTGCACTTGATGCCTACTAGCAGTCCCGTGGTAAGACCATGTAACATGACCATGCAACCACCGAGCAGTCTGGGTGCTATAAATCATACCCCAATAAAACCTGGACAATGTATAATTTCTTGAATAAAAACACGAAATTCCTCCAACGTCATTATCATCCCACGCATTTGTTATAAAAGTTATTTTGTCCAAAAGCTTCAAATCCAGTGTGAATCTCGTAGCAGTAGCATAAAGTCTCGCGTCTTGCCAATTGGCACAAACCAACTTGTTTATACCTATGTTTTATTTACGAAACTTTCAATACGGTTCCATCTCTTTGGCCTTCAGTCGTGTGTTAAATGAAAATCAGAAGTTTTGAAGAAAAGTACCAAAATTGTCGGTTTTGTTATGTTTTTGTGGTGACTATAGCGTTTTGGTGCGAGTTAAATTTTTGGGGTAAAAGATCTTGTCAGGTGGGTAAAATTGAGTGTGTTTTATGATGGGTGTGCCAAGAACGCAAAATGTGCGTTGTTGTTTAAAAAGCGTTGAGAGTAGTCATCAATTTTGTTAAAGAGCTTAAAGTCAGTAACATTAATTTTTTTAAAACAGTACCTACCTAAAAAGAAACACTGTGCGCGAAAAATTCTAGTAGGTAACAGCTAACTTACAAACTAAGAGTTAAGTAGGAAGGAACTTTTTATTTTAAGATCATTACAGGGATAAAAATATATACTTACCTATATCTTAAAAAATTAACAATCTCTTAAAAAATCAACAATAGAGTATTTAATAATAATTCTAATTTTAAATTCTTATTCTTATTTTTTTTGTGATACTGCCATAATGCCAGTTTGAAGAAAAGTTAATGTTTCAATAGATATTATAGTAATACCACAGTAATACCTTTATTATAAACACATATTTTTATAAAATGTACCTAAATTATTCACTCACCATTAGTACCTACTTTATGAAACTTTGTATTCAGCCAATGTCATCTATAAAAAAATCTAGCCGAATGAACTTGGCACCTCGCGTTCTTCCATATTTTTCTTTATTTTTAACTGTAATATGGTTCGGGATCATTTAATTAATTTATTAGCCATCTTTGCAGTGTCCTTCTTGGCTAGATTATTTATAAACAATCAATTGTTTAGAGCAAAAAGAAACAAAAAAGGTTAGAAATAGGTAATAGAGAGAACTCTGACAAATGTTTCAAATTGACTATTTTAGTGGCATTATTGTTTTTACAAAGTGCTTACTTAGGTAGCTACCTAATCACGTATGAAAATGTTTCAAGCACTAGTAAGTACCAACTTGCTAGGTAACCGCATGGCTAGTACCAACTTGGATAAGTAATTATAATCTAAAATTAAAAAACCTGGCTAGAAAACATTTTGACTTCTCTCTTACTTAACTAAACAGCAAATAAGTTACCTAGTTTCGTTTCTTATATCAGTTTCTTTTGAAGCCAATGTCAATGCCTCTAGACGTCCGCAGAGAACTAAAATAGAACTCTAGACTGCGTCACCGCAAAACAATATAAGTAATAGAACCACAGAATTATAGGCAGATATAACAAGCAAGATTTATATTGAAACATAGTTAGAATGAGCGTTTAATTGATGTAAGTTTCTATTTGGTGTTTATCGGTAAAATGACTGCACAAAAAATGGTCTAAATAAAGTTCAGTTGGTTAGGCTGAAATGTGGAAAGATAAAACCTAAGTATATTATGATAGTTCTCAAAATTAACAAATTCTACTAAGGAACCTTTACCGAAAGCATATTTATAAAACCTACTTTATATGAAAATGAATTAGCAAATTGTGCAAACCATCAAATAATGAACTATTTTTAAGATGTACACAGTAGCATATAAACTTCGTGCAGCTATAGGATGCTTAGATAGAGGTACCTATTCCGTCATTTAATTTATCTATTTAATAAAGTGCAGGTACCTATATAAGTGACTTTTAATTAGTGAACGATAGAAAAGGATATGCATGTACTCGTGACAACAAAATAACTTTAACTATGGGACCAAGAACGAAATCATTCAAAAGTTTTCGAACTCCCCATCAAAAATGCAGCTGATAATGTTAAATGTATGGGAGAACAACTTTTTTTGAATGATTTCGTACTTGGTCCCGTAGTAAAAGTTGTTTTTTATCACGAGTACATGCATATCCTTTTCTATCGTTCACTAATGAAAAATCAGCCTATATAATTAATTCTAAATTCCCCAGGCACCAGTAGACTTCACTCAAAAGCCAATCGTGTGGGTGCTGGGAGGTCCCGGCTCCGGCAAAGGCACGCAATGCGAGAAGATCATAGCCAAGTACGGGTTCACGCATCTGTCTACTGGGGACCTACTCCGGGCTGAAGTCAAGAGTGGCTCTGATAGGGCGAAGACTCTTACTGCTATTATGGAAAGAGGTAATTTATATTAATTCATCATCAGCATATCAGCTTGTGGACGTCCACTGCTGGGCGAAAGCCTCCCCCAAGGATCTCCACAACGGCCGGTCTTGCGCTTCTCCATGCAAGCCAGTAATCCTACATTGTTATAAATGTCAATGTTTGTGCCAATAAGGATGGATAAAAGAATGTTTTCTAGGTAGGTACTCTTTCACGGAAAAACCACTAAACAGTTTGTAATGAAACTTTACAATATTGTAGGTCACATATCAGAAGAATATAGTTAGGTACATGCTCTATTATTTTGTGATATCATATATCATGATTATTTTTCAAGATATCGTCGTTGTTTTTTCCAAACCTGACATGTAACTTTTTCTAAGCCTTTCACTTCTCTGTTTCCCATTTATTACCTTACTTTTTCCTGGATATTGCGGGGTCAAATTTTTATTTATGGATAGCTCTTTTGAAATATTAATTTTATTATATGTTTCTGTGTTTATACCTGAGATTGTAAAACATAAATTGAAAAGAGCAACCCAACAGAGTTTCTTGCTAGGTTCTTCTCTGGGGAAAACTGCACTCTTGCGAATCTAGCATTAACTTTAAAAAATTACCCGTCCTAAGTGTTATCAAAACCTACAGGATTAAATGATCATTTCATTTCATTTAAAAAAAAAAATTTGGGCTCATTGACTTTAGATTTCGAAGACGCATCGAATGCTATAACTGACATGTAAACATTCTACCTAGATGATTTGATGAAGTCACAGGCAGCCCCTAATACCAAATAATTTTACGGACATCATGCATATTTTGAAAATTTTGAACTTCAGGTGAACTGGTGCCGAACGAGATTGTGCTGGACCTGCTGAAGGAGGCCATGGCAGCTAAAGCAGCTGAGTCCAATGGGTTCCTGATTGACGGGTACCCTCGCGAGGAGTCTCAGGGTATCGCCTTCGAGAAGACCATTGCTCCTGTTACTGTAAGTGCTTTTAGTTTACTGTTAGGCAATTAAGATAGAAACCTCATGTAAACGTTATATCATGAAAATCAAGGACATAATGCTAATCTACTTTTCCTACCATAATATTTTTAATATCAATATTTGTTTGTGCCGATGGATCTTTCGATGGATGGATTGATGTACCCATGGGAGGATGTTCATTACTCTATCTCGCAGAAAGAACCTACCGAACAAATTTCTATGTTTAACAATTGTAGCTCACACATCAGAAAAGCACATAGGTAATAAATAATATAGGCTATATATAAGTATTATTTTAAGATATTATATAACTTTTTCATGGTATGATGATACATGTGTGAAATCGCAGGCAGCCACTCTATATTCATATATAATAATCATTTATAACACTTAAAGCTATGTTTTAAAAAGTCAAGTCTTGTAATAAAACTCTTTCCCGATTCCAGGTGATACTTTACTTCAAAGCCTCAAGTGAGACGCTGACAAAGAGACTGCTCGGCCGCGCGGCAAGCTCTGGCCGAGCTGATGATAACGAGGAAACCATCAAACTTCGCTTGAAGACCTTCCTCGACAACAACGACAAAGTCCTCGCGCAGTATCCTAATAAATTAGTCGGGGTAAGTGGTTTTCTAAGACATAGATTTCCGTGCTAGTATCGCCAAGGAAAGTTAAGCTTGAACTTTCCAACTTGTACCGACGAATCTAAGATCTAGGAATCTAGGATCTAAATCTAGGAAGTTCTGCAATTAGTGGGCGAGAGGAGAGTCATTTGGAAGACCATTGCTGAAATGAGAAGAAAGATGCTGGGTCACCTGATACGACACGACGACTTTATAAAAAAAATTAAATTAAAAATTTAAAAAACCCCCGACTATAAAAAGTTACAAATAAATTAAGTAGTATTTTGTCAACTGAACATCGCTTAATATTTCATACAAATTGATAACTTTCATACAAACTTTATTTTGTCGTGGGACCGCTTTCTAATCGCATTTAATTTTGATATCTCATTATGATTACTTATGATAGGTATATATTTTTGCGTACCTACCTAGCTACTTAGCGGTCCCCCGACAAAATGAAGTTTGTATGAAAGTTATCAATTTGTATGAAATATTAAGCGATGTTCAGTTGACAAAATACTACTTAATTTATTTGTAACTTTTTATAGTCGGGGGTTTTTTAAATTTTTAATTTAATTTTTATTTCAAAGTTTTTAAACCTTAATTATAATAATTATTATAAGCTCTTTCTGTTGTCGACATTGCATTAGACAAAGAATTAAACACTGATCAAAATGAATCCAAACACGACATATCTGCTGTTACTTTTTCAAGAATTGATGGAGTGCTGGAAATTCGTGCTCCATCATCAGTTCCTCGCCTGTTGTCACTATTGCATTATATTAAGAATTTAACACTGATCAAAACGAATCCAAACACAATGTATCTGCTGTTAATTTTTCAAGAATGGATGGAATGCTGGAAATTCTGACTCCATCATCAGCTCCTCATCAGTTGTCACCATTGCATTATATTAAAAATTATACACTGATCAAAATGAATCTAAACACGACATATCTGCTGTTATATTGGATCTACAACCCTACCACAGCCGACAAAAGAGCTGATGACCTTGAAATGGCTAAACCGATTTGCATATTATATATCTAAGAACACTCCCAGGAATACCAGCTTTAATTTGAAAAAACCGCATCCAAATCCGTCCACGCGTTTACGAGCTACAGTGCCACAGACAGACAGACAGACAGACAGATACACAGACAGACATCGACGTCAAACTTATAACACCCCTCTTTTGGCGTCGGGGGTTAAAAACATCTTGGAAGGAAAAGTAGAAGGAAAACAGAAGAGAATATAAGAGGGAATAGAAGTTGTGTCGTATCAGGTACTCTAAAGGACAGCAGAAAACAGAGCAGAGTGGCGTAGACTCCACCGACAAGAGCGACGCTCTTAAATTTAATGATGATGATCTATCTAGGGGCGTTTTAAGATTCTAGAGTACCTTTTAAGTCTTGATCCCTAGGTATAGGATCTGTAGGTAAAGTAGGTATAGGGTTAAGTCTAAACCTACGGAACATCAATACGCCTGCGTCAGACGCGATCCACGTTTATAAACGCGTACCTAGATATGTAATCGCTTGGCTGGAAAGTGTCATAACAAAAGCTAGATTCGCAAAAGTAGCTGCTTTTTCCAGAGAAGGATCTAGCAAGAAATTCTACTGGAACAGGCCATCTGACCTAATGATGTGATATTTGTGGTGTATTTGCTGCTATAGTAGAGACGTAAAATGAAGTCCTGTAAATTAGCAGGTTTATAATTGGGTTTTTCTAAATGACTATTTATATTTGTTTCAGTTGAACGCTGAAAGATCCGTGGATGAGATTTTCGCCGACATAGAGAAGAATCTAGACAGCATAGTAGCGAAGTAAATAATTAAACATTAAGTACAAGTAATTTAAACTAAATTAATAAATAAAAAGCAATGAACAAACCATTCTGTAAATATCTTAAGTTTAATTGTTGATTAAAGTATTTTTATTCTGTTAAGAATTTGTTTGTTTTTAATAAATCTCACTATTTAAGTAAATGGATTTTCCTTTTATTTCTCATAAACTTCGGTCTGTTCTTTTCACTGTCTTGTATACTATGTGCCATGGCCCGTGGCCCAAATTGGCCCATTCATTTCCTCTGCCCATGCTCTTCCATTAAAAGTTCCATCTGCTTTCTTTTGGCTTTCTTGACGTATTTCTCAGACTTAACGTCACTTTGACAAAAACCTCTCAAAATTTATATAATTGAAAACACGACAACAAAACATTAAAAAAACATCTGGAAAATGTTTCGGAAATACGATTAAAATACTTCAACAGTCGAAATAACATAAATTATGAATTCGTACATGCAAAACTGAAATGACCGCATCTGTATAAAAGCGAAACTTTGGTGACAAAATGCTTGTGTACGTGAAACAGCAATGGGATAACTGGATAAACTGACAAAAAGAAATTTCTAAAACTAGAAAATGCCAGGTTGTAACAGCCGACCAATAATCTGGGTGCTAGGAGGACCAGGGTCAGGTAAAACGACGCAATGCGAGAAAATCGTCGGCCTTTACGGTTTCACCCATATATCTTCCCTCGATCTAATTCGGGATGAAATCAAGAAAGGCAGCGAGGAAGGATCTGCTATTGCCGCTATTCTTAGTAATGGTAATACATCACTTTTTCTTTTTACCCGATTGCGCTAGAAGGAGGGTTATGTTTTTCGAGAGTATGCATGTTTGTATGTGTAATTCTTTGGTACGCCCTACAGCCTAAACGGCTTAAATGATTTTAGCTTGGGCGGTGTTTGATTCGTATTTTCAGTCAGTGTTACTGGGTACGTCAAAATAAAAAAATGCTTTTTAAACGCAGTCGGGTTTTTTTCAAATAAAATGTTTAGGTTATTCCCAAATTTCCTTCTAAAGTCAATTGACAAGGCCAGAATGATGCTTGAAAGAGAGAAATGCATTGTATCATGAAAAACTGATTGAAATTTGTATAATCTGTACTTTTACCTTTTTTCAACTATTTAGATGTTAGGCCCTTCTTCCGTAACGGTAGGTACGCAAAGGCGATTCAAGTATCCTGCAAGTCTCGAGGACAGCGCGGGGTATCTCACATACATTTGAATGCAAGCTCGCTCACTACGATACCTTTCGACTAGTCTTTGAGGCTTGCACTATACTTGAAGGGTCATACAGACACAGAAAACAAAACCCTAAGAATAATAGGGATGACGACTACATTCAAATTTCAAAAAATAATTAATCCGTCTTTTAGGCTATTAAAAAAACATTTGAAACACATTTTTACCTGATCAAATACATAAATAGATACCTACAGAGCATCAAAGTTACGGAGTACCCCTACTACCCCCGTATTGACGTCACTCGTAAAAATCTTACTTAGGCCTGACGTCAGGAGCAACTTTAACCCAGTGTATCTTTGTCATTTTTAGTTTAAGAGAAAAAATAAAAAATACGTGTCGAATATTTTAAAATAATCTATGTGATGGACTAAACATTTTTTTTCAGTCATCATGCCTATTCTATCTAACATGATTACAGGAGACGTTGTCCCCCCAGAAGTGGTATTAAGTTTAATAAGAGAAGCCATGGCTGTCGTGCCAAGCTGTTGTCCAGGATTCTTGATCGATGGTTATCCTAACGAAAAGAACCACGCTGAGGCGTTTGAGAAGAAAATTGGTCCACCTAAAGTAAGTTTTTTTTAGTTTTTTTTGGCTTAGCACAATTGGGGAAAGGCGGTGTTAGGAAAAGTATCACTTTCCTTTTAACCAACCAGGTATAGTGTTAGTGATGTAAAACACATTCCACGAAAAAAAAAATTTTACTAATTTTTAATTAAAAATTTCATTATTAAACGCGCGCTCTAACGCAAAGGTCATTCAACAGTCGGCGATGAAATTCTTCATTAAAAGTGAGTTCAAAAAAAAATTTTTTTCGCTTCATCCACACTCATCAGTCGCCCCATACATGTACGTCGATTTAGGGTACTCTTGACCATTGAAGATATTACTACTATTTACCAATGTGTATATTTTTTTTACCATACAACATTATTGATATTTCAGGTGGTAATATACTTCGAGGCGTGTGACGCGGTATTGACGGCCAGACTGCTCACCCGGGCAGCAACTTCTGATCGACCTGACAACAACCTAGATGCAATAAAAGCGCGGCTCAAATCTTATCGAGCGAACTACAAGAAGTTTCTCCCGAAATACAAAAATCAGTTGGTTACAGTAAGTGTTTAGATTGCTTCCAATAGGCATGATGACTAGTAAAAATTTTTATTCCATCACATAGATTATTTTAAAATATTCGACATGTATTATTTCTTTTTTCTCATAAACTCAAAATGACAAAGATACACTGGGTTAAAGTTGCTCGTGAAGTCACGCCTAGGTACGATTTTTACCTAGGAGTGTCGTCTATCCCCCCCACTCCGTAACTTTGATGCTCTGTATCTTTGTATTTATTTATGTGTTTGACCAGCTAAAAAATGTGTTTCCAATATTTTATAATAGCTTAAAAGACGAACTAATTATTTTTTGAATATAAGTCATCATCCCTATTATGCTTGCATATACATTATAGTGCTACAAGGATCTTTTAGCACGGGGCGGAAATCGGAACTAACGATATCATCTTGTAAATTGTCATTATTTTGAAGATTTTTGAGTTATTTATTCACCACCCACACTCTCCTAACAATGTAACTCAAGTGCCAATAGATCCTTATAGATCCTTGTGAAACAAAAGAATTTAGTTGATCCACGAAAAAAATACCACGGTATGCACTTTAGGGCCGGCGAAGACCTGACGGAGCACAGCGCAGAGCAATTTTAATTGTCATAATTATTATCCGCATAGTTCTCATTAGAATAATATTCAAAATCAGTTAACACAACATTCCCATTGAGTCGCTTGGATGCTCCTAGGAATTATTTGTTGTGGCAACTGATTTAGAATATTATTTTAATGAGAAGTTGAGAACAATGTCGATAATAATATAAGAATTAAAAAAGCGCTGCGCTGCGCTCTGTCTACGCCGCCGCCGGCCCTAAATCTAGCCCTCACCCTTTGCCTATCTTTATTGTATAAAAATTAAAAAGTAGTTTGGTAACTTTACTGTGGTAAAGTTTGTACCTATGCTCTAAGTTTTGCCGAAGGATGCTAAACTTTTTCCTGACTTTTCGATTTTTTTTTAATTTTCACAGATTAATATCGACGATGGACGAACAGCTAACGCTGTCTTTGCCGATGTTCAAACCATATTCGATAATTATATTGTTTAATTAGTATTATAAAGAAAAATCGTTGTCAATTAAGAATATACAGGGAGTAACAGCAACCAAGATAAAAATATTAAAGTACCTACTTACATAATGTTATAATTCAATAAAGTTAGGGACATTATAAAAATAAAAATCACGAAAATCTAAATTTTGTTTTGTTATTAAAATGTTAAGTATTAATTACCTTATCTTATCTTATTTAGCCACTCGTGTCCCACTGCTGGGCAAAGGCCTCTCTCCTCATACGCCAAGACTTTCTGTCTCGAGCTTCCTCCGCCCAGGTAGTCAAGAAGGTATCCAGCTCGTCCCGCCACCTTTTCCGCGGTCTGCCGCGACGCCGTTTGGCAGTTGGTAGCCATTGGGTACCTAGCTGTTTTTGCCCATAAGTTAATTACCTAGGTACCCAAAAATTACCTAAAACTATATCAAAACTATTTGTAGAAACGTACCATGATTAGAAGAGAGTAGATGTAGGAATTCTTTATATTTCACAAAAGATTGTTTATAATATGCTTTTTTCAAGTATAAGACCGTGGCCCCAGTAGGCAAACTGTTAGCGGCCGACTGAGAGAGCCGCAAAGTGGCGAACCGAAATTTGAGTTAGCTGCAAACTCAAATCAATGAAATCACTGGTTTTGGTGGGAGTCGGCCGCTGTCTGAGATAGTCAGCGCGCGTAACGCTGCGAACTGCGTACAGTGAGCGAAAACTAACTGTCTGTGGACACTCCATTTCAAATTTATGGAAGGGCGTACTAAATCGATTCGCCGCAAAATAGTCAGGCGCTAACAGTTTGCCTACTGGGGCCACGGCCTAACTTCTGTTTTATTTCTTTTCAACTCGTGTTACTTTACAGCTAGTGTTATTTAGCGATACGCGGTCGGAATTTGTATTTAATAGTACTCTGGCATGAGTCGTTATTTCTTTTCTTGAAAGGGTTTTAGAAGTGAGATTTCTGTTATTTATTTTGGTATTCTGTGATTGTAGTAAATATATTTTGGTACATTTACGGTTCGGTCTTTATTGTAGTAAATATATTTTGGTACATTTAGGGTCTTTATTGTAGTAAATATATTTTGGTACATTTAGAAAGAAAGAAAGAAGAAAGAAAGAAAATTCATATATTCGAAAATGCTGTGACAAAATACACACTAAAAGTATACAACAAAAAAAGAAAACATTAAAACTAATTCTTAAGATTATACTTATTACTATCTGGAAGAATATTATCTACATTAAAGTGTGCAGTAGGGCACAAACATTGAAAAGGACACGCCTCAGCATATATCTATCTCATATAGAGCTAGACGCTGTTTTTCAGTCGAGCCTGTTTGTTTGTTTTCGACTGCCCGCTCCCAAGCGGAGCCAAATCGTATGGCGAAAAATTGAGAAACAAGAAAAACAAATTTTGTGAAATTAGTAACTAGCTACATAAAAAAATATAAAAACATAATAAAACAACAACAGTAACTAATAAAAAAAAAAATAATAAAAAGTAAGCAATAAAAATAATAATAAAAAAAACAAAAAACAAAAGAGTTCTCGCACATGAAATTTGTTAAACTATAGACTATAGAGAGGTGCTAACAATTAGAAATGAAATACCTACTATCTGTTAATTTTTAATATTTAGGCTTCATTTCTGGAAGTTTTCAATATCAAGGCTGTAGTTTTTGTTTATTCAAAAGTATACTCTGCATATGTTTTTTGAAAGTTGTATTCGCGATGGGTTTCCTAAGAGGGGGTGGTAGATTATTCCAACATTTTGATGCCTGATATCGAAAACTTCCCTCGAAAGTCCTTGTTTTGTGAAATGGTGTCACCAACAGGAAGCTGTTCGTCCTACGTGAGTTATAAGTGTAAGTTGCCCATTTCAGTTTGGAGTATAAATATGGTGGAGTCTTTAAATTCACTATAGAGTGCATAGAGTTTGCAAAGTGTAAAACTCTCCTTGATTCCATGTTAAGGATTCCGTGGTGATTTAATAATGGGGATATGTGGGATCGGGGGGGAATTTTGTAGGTTTAGGGTCTTTATTGTAGTAAATACATTTTTGTTCATTTACAGTTCGGTCTTTATTGTAGTAGGTAAATACATTTTGGTACATTAAGGGTTCGGTCTTTATTGTAGTAAACACATTTTGGTACATTTAGGGTTCGGTCTTTATTGTAGTAAATATATTTTGGTACATTTAGGGTTCGGTCTTTATTGTAGTAAATATATTTTGGTACATTTACGGTTCGGTCTTTACTGCAGTAAATACATTTTGGGACATTTGTAAATACATTTTGGTACATTGTGAATTCTGTAATAATTGCAGTTGGTACTACAACTACGGTCTTTTAGTTTTAGATCTAGTCTTTCTCGGTTTAGTCGTAGTCGTCGTTCTAGATCTCCTTGTTCTAGTTGTAGTAGAACTTGATTGAGTAGCCAATATCCTAGCTTCGCCCACCTTCAGAAAATCTAAGTAAGTCATATTTTTACGATCAAACTTTCTTATTCTGCGCAAATCACATGTTGTGCAACGCCTGTAGAAACCTTCGGAGATATTTCGCCCGCATTTGTATTTTCGACAAACCTGCCTCAGAACGTTGAAGCATACTTGTTTACAATAGTATGAAACACCTGAAATAGAAGAGAGCTGGTGAATATTGATGATGACTACATTCAAAATTTCAAAAAATAATTAGTCCGTCTTTTAGGCTATTAAAAATTAATTGAAACACATTTTTTATCTGATCAAAATAAATACAAAGATACAGAGCATAAAAGTTACGGAGTGGGGGGTATTGACGTCACTCGTAAAAATCCTACTGAGGCGAGACGTCACGAGCAACTTTAACACAGTATATCTTTGTCGTTTTTACTTTAAGAGAAAAAAGAAAAAATACGTGTCGAATATTTTAAAATAATCTATGCGATGGGCAAAAAAAATTTTTTTCGTCATCATGCCTATTTTTTGTTACTTTCGGTAACTATTAAGTAATCTGTGCTTTCGAGCCTTTGATTATAAATACACTTCGAGTCTTACCCTTACAATGATCTCAAAATAAACACGGTCCCTATTTAAGATGAGATCTGATCATCACGACAATTACTTAAAAAAATGGCATTATGTTTAGTCCATCCGTTAGCTTGCTCAAAAATAAAGGATACTTAATTTTCGCTTGATTATTAAATAAAAAACAAACAAAAAGACAATCAAAATTCAGGAGTGGCTTGTGACGTCACTTTTAAGTGAAAATTGCACGGAAAATTGTGTGTAAGTAAGTGTAATAATACGACTAAATACAAATCAAAGCCGATAATATGAAAATTATAATTTTAATAGCAGTACCTATTAAAAAGTTATATTTAACCGACTTCAAAAAAAGGGGGAGGTTTTTCAATTCAGCTGGTATATATTTTTTAAACTGGTGGAATTGGACCATGTTAGATACGTACCACTACAATGCGTATGGAATGCTGTAAAATAATTATGTACCCGACGAGTAGCTGGTCTTAATGTACTTAATGGGTTCCTGAAGCTGTTGTGGGCCAAGTCATCTACAAACTCCAGGAAACTAGAATCAGTATTTTCTTCACTATCTCCTTCATCTTCATCATTATTGAATCCAGATTCTAAATCTGCATTCACTGATTCAATGCCAGCAACTGATTCCTGTAATTTCATATTAATCTACTATACACAGGGTCATCTTTCACAGGGTATTTGGATCGTAGCAAGTGAAGGGAAGTCTCTGTCTACCCCGATGTAGACCCAGTCATCAATCGATAGCTATTCAAATGGCGAGTATTTCATCTATACACGGCATTTCCTAAATCAGCGGCTAACTTGCCCTAAATTCACGTTCTTACTCCGATACAAGTCACTTTTGAAGCGTCTGATAGAAGCTTAGGCTCTTAGACATATATAAAAATCAGCCATTTAAACCCCTCGGTGGGGACATATATGGGCTGATAACAACAACAACAACTTAATAGGACCAATGTTTTAGGCCGTGTTCGTGCCGTGCCAAGAGAATATAAATCACGTTCAAACCAATCTGACTGTAAGCCGCCGATAGTGAGCGAACGTTACGCAGTTTATTAGTATTTCCAATTTCCATACATGTTCACATATTCGTTCACATATAACCGACAATATGTCTAAGGTCTACTCTTGGTCTACTCACATAAACCTGTTCACATTCAGCGGCTTACAGTCAGTTTGGTTTGAACACGGTCTGACGTCGTAGATTAGGTACCTCAACGGCGATCCCAAGTTCCTCCAATGGGTCTCTGGTAGAAGTCGGTTCAGTAACATTATCAGGATGTATATGGTCTACAAATATCACCCTTTGGCCCGAAGATTGGTATTTCTTCTGAAATAATAAGCCGTTTTTTAAATATAAGACTTCGCTGCAATTTTTGCTGTAATGTTGCTGGTCTAGGATTTTCGAGATTAGTCTACCTCTGATCCAAAAATGTTCAGGAGTAAGTAAAAATAAAAGGACAATAAATTGTTCATATTTCACATCCTTTTTGCAGATAGCAAATATAGGTACAGTAAGCGCCAAAACACACGGTGAAACGCAACTGCAACGAAACTGAAATTGCTAGTTACTTTTGAGTTGTCGACGCAACTAGTTTGAAACGTTTCGTTTCAGTTGCGTCGTGTGCGGTTTTCTAAGGAAGTCTATAGCAGAAATTGCGATGCAACTCAAAAGTAACTAGCAGTTTCAGTTGCGTTGCATTTGCGTTTCACTGTGTGTTCTGGGTCTAAGTAGAGAAACTTAAAAAAAGGAAGTAGAATTAAACTGGAAATATCAATCGAACATTTTAAAAGGCTAAGCACTTATTTTCAATGAAAAATAAATTAGAATAGCGTGTAATTTTTGCATTATAATCGTTAACTAGGCTTGAAATTAAAATCTCTTGTTTATCTTTTAACTAGAGGCTGCCCGCGACTTCGTATGCATTTATCGTTATATCTTGGGAAATAATTATGATATCACTAAATAATATAGCCTATGTGTTATTCTGATGTGCAAGCTATATTGCCATATCATCAAAATCTGTTCTGTGGTTTTAAAGTGATGAAGTAACAAACATCCATCCATCGGCACAAACATTGACATTTATAATATACTAGGATTAAGTTACTTCTTGAAGCTTCAAGATACGAGATCGTGTACCCAAACCGTTTTGACACGATTCCTTGTGACTGACTGTGTGATGATGATGGTATCAGGAATTGGCTAAAGCAAAATAGGCTTTAGCTTTAGGTATTTAATCAGTTTATGAAACCATTGGGTGCCGTGTACAGAAGAATGTTGGAGAAAAATATATTATGTTAAAAAGGTTGGCACATTATGCGCTTTTTCTGTGCTTTAGCTGGGGCTACCTGAGCTACCTGAGCTACCTGAGGTCGAAGCTGTGCGCTGTAGGCATTGACTGTGGGCAATGGCTGTCTGTGGAGCAAAGCACAACAGGCACAGGGTTGAAACCAAAGTTGAAACCCATAGACCAAAAGCTGTTGTAACTTTCAAAACCACAAAGAAGCTGAGATTTTATGATAGATTTTCATTGCGATCTAAAACGTATTGATTATATGCTCTTTGATCACGTCCTGTGACATGACAGGACTTCACTGTCAGGCCGCTGGCCACCCAAAATCTAACCTAAAATAGCAAATAATACATATTTTGGATAGAAACATTTAAAATTTAATAACATAAATGCAGGAAACAAGATTTGTAATGGATAAACATGGCGAAATACAAGTTTAAAGTGATACATTAAAAATGCCTGGTTGTTGCGGCTCGGTAAGTCAGCTTTTCTTCATTGTTGCTTGTTGCCTGATGAAGATTTTTTTATTAGCCATTAAGATCCCGCTGCTGGGCAAAGGCCTCCCCCGCGACCTTCCATTTAACACGGTCTTCTGATGAAGATGACAACACATTTTATTTTCTTTCCTGAAAGCAAGTTCCATCTTATGCCGTAGCGTTTGGACTATCAGTAGATTGGGATATATACGAAATTAGTCCATATTTAACTTAGGTACGATTTTTTTTTAAACTGCCACTTATCAGCCCTGATGGACTGGATAACCAAGGGATAACCCAAGGGATAACAAGCCCAAGGGCATCATATTCGCAAACGCCACCCAATATAATGCAAAAACGTAGTTTCAAATGAGAATTTTAATGCATTATGTTCAACGACTGGTCTTGCGCAACCGACATCCAACGGCTTCCCGCGACTTCACGTGGCTTCCCGCGACTTCACGTTGTGGGAGAGGGTATTGTCCAGCAGTGGACGTCTATAACCTGACACAACATGGTCAATGCTAAGAGCTCTTTACTCCAAACCCACCCCAATACCCAATAACCTATGCTCTATACTTACCTCCAACTCCCAGAAACCGATAATATGGGTGATAGGATGCCCCGCATCAGGGAAGACCACGCAGTGTGAGATGATGGTTAACCAATATGGGTACGCTCATCTTTCCACCGCGGAGCTTATTCAGGAGGAGATCAAAAATGGCGCCGACGAGGGTAGCAGTCTTACGGCTATCATGAAAAGTGGTAAGAGCTTATCTTTATTTATTTATTGTAAAATGATAGTACACAGAGACAGAAAAAAAGAGAAGTTTTACAAAAGGTACAGCATATTTCTAAAAGAAGACGTGACGTCACGAGCAACTTTAACCCAGTGTATCTTTGTCATTTTTAGTATAAGAGAAAAAAGAAAAAATACATGTCGAATATTTTAATTCTATGTGTTTTTTTTTAGTAGCCTATTGTGTCCCACTGCTGGGAAAAGGCCTGCCCCGATTTCTTCCATGGCTCCCTATCTCTGGCCGCCTCTGGCCAGTTTCCCAAGTATGCATCCAGATCGTCGCGCCATCTCCTCTTAGGCCGACCTCTACCTCTGTGGCCGTCGAGCGGCAACCAGTCGGTAGAAATCTATTTTTTAAGTCATCATACCCATTCATCTGATTTCAGGCGAGCCAGTCTCCGCAGAAATAATGATATGTTTACTGATGGATGCAATTCAGGCCACTTCCACTTGCTGTCCTGGTTTTATAGTCGATGGTTTCCCTCGCACCATACAACAGGCACAAATGTTCGAAAAGAAGATTGGACCACCCAGGGTGAGCCATCCTTTAATTTAATCACCTTCTTGGGGCAGAGGAAGCTCGAGACAGAAAGACATGATGAGGAGAGAGGCCTTTGCCCAGCAGTGGGGCACAAGTGGCTAGATTAGATTAGCAAGGTACACTATTATTAAGTTTCATCAAAAATGTGCAAGATAACTACCTACCATGTTTCATCAAAATCTGTTCAAAGTAGTTTTTGCGTTGTTAAATATATTGTTGCATATTTAAGTCGATAAGAAATAATAGTGTTAATGGAATTCTTAACAAATTCTTAGATTTACTTACTTAGCCATTTTAAGTTAGATTTCAATCACTCATTAGTCTACTAAGGCTAGATTGTATGATATAATGATGATGATGATGATGGTGATGACGATGATGATGATGGTGATGACGATGACGGTGATGGTGGTGATGACGATGACTGACGATGACGATGATGATGATGATGGTGGTGATGACGATGACGATGATGATGATGATGGTGGTGATGACGATGATGATGGTGATGGTGATGGTGATGACGATGATGATGATGGTGATGGTGGTGATGACGATGACTGACGATGACGATGATGATGATGATGATGGTGATGATGACGATGACGATGATTGTGATGACGATGACTGACGATGACGATGATGATGATGATGGTGATGATGACGATGACGATGACGATGATGATGGTGGTGATGACGATGATGATGATGATGATGGTGATGACGATGACGATGACGATGATGATGGTGATGATGAAAATGATGATGATGATGATTACTTGTTTTTCCAGATGGTTATATATTTCGATGCATCAGACGATGTACTTATAGCTCGCATTTTGAACAGAGCAGCGTGTTTTGGCAACGCCAATGTCAAAGTTAACGATATCAAAAAGCAATTAAAGCCATGCCGCGGTAATTTCAAGAAAATCTTGTCTACATACAAAATGCAATTAGTTACGGTAATTTTTTGTTCTATTTTTCATTTTTAGAAAGGTTATTCCTAATTAGTAGACTTTTAATACTGTGTCGCTTTAGCAACAGAAAAAAAGGTAATAGGAAAAAAAAAATCCGATTTGTTACTGCCCGCACGTAACCGCTTATTCAGTCATTTTTTACCGCTCATTGAATTTTTTCCCCGCTCAATTGGATATTCACCGATCCATTTCATTATTTTTTATTACTCATTTTTGGTTACTTTACTGCTTAGTTTTAACTGCTGAAATAGTTGTTAACGCGCAATTTATAATTTTTAAGTTACCAAAACTGCTATTTTTAACTGCTTCTTTAAATCAGTGCCTTTTTAAATGTTTAATTGCAGATAAACATTGATGGTAGAAATGTTTACGACATTTACGGTGAAGTGCAAGAAGCATTCAGTAATCATCCTAATTAATACAACTTGCAGAATGTGAAATCATTTGAAATAAAGTATTATTTGCTATTAATTTTGTTGAATGTTTATTTATTTATTTAACAGTCTATTGTAAGATGATAGTACATACAGACAGAAAAAAAGAGAAGTTATACAGCATATTTCTAAGAAATAGTTTCTAATGTTTTTATTGGTTGATGAACTATGTTTCTAGTATTCACACGTACACATATCGATGCTATTGAATAAAGCGCGCAGTTATTTTATGCGTTGCTTACAGCGTCAGACGTCAGGTTACTCCATAAAAAATGGACGCTGCGACTCGCAGCTTTCGCGGATTTATTAATTGATTTTTAAAATGTATAAAAGTATAGATTGTGAAATGGTATTTGAGTTGTGATGATGGTGATGGTGGTAGGAGGACTGGAGGTAGGTACTTATTCCCTGGGGTTTTGTTTAAATTATCTTTTATGCATTTATTTATTTAAGGATATCCACAGCATAACCATAGTAAGGTAACAAAAATAAAATAATAATATGTCTTCGCTAATCACGGATACCACAACTTATTTTAACTTGTGTGAACTCTATTTCTATTTGAACAACCAAAAAGGATAAATAAGACAAATAATATAAAAATAATAAATAATATTTTAACGATAATCAAGAAATCATGTTTTTATATTTGCCTACCCTGACTGAAGAGTCTGTGCACGCCACTGGCTGCGAGCAACGCATAAAACAGCACTGCAGCACTTTTTATTGCTTGATGTACTTACTATGTTCTAGTAGTCGCACGTAGACGTACTGTCGCACTATTAAATAAAACTGGAATAAACGCAATGACTCTCAAGAAGACTGCTAATGTCTTTGGAAGGTGTGTTTGACACTCATAAAAAGCGATCAGGGGTGATCTGCTACCTAATTTACAATATTGTCAGTTTTGTATCGGCAGAGTGTTAATGGCATTTTTGTTCGCAATAAGTGTAAGCCAATACCAAAAATACCATTAACACTCTCCCGACACCTAACTGAGGCTATTTTAAATTAGCATACTTGGGCCCCTGGGTGAGAGATAGGTGTGACGTGTAATCAGTCTGTGAATTGTGGCAAAAAAAAAGCTTTTATAGAAGATCATCTGATCAACTTTTGTATGGATGTTCTTTCTTAAAGTTTGGTGTGTAAGTATTTGGACCTATGTTTCTTGGCCAAACTTGTTCAGTTTTCACAGATTTAGTCAGTTGTTCAGTTTCAAGTGACAAAAATGAAACAACATCTTTACGAGTAGTTTTGTACCATTTAATTAAAAGATTGTTTTTACATCAAATTAATATTAAGAACATGCACGCGCTGCTTTCCCTTTACTAGCCGCTATCATAGGGTCCAACGCTCTTTGCACGTCAGCAAAAATATCATCCACTGACCGGTCGTTGGAGTCTATCTGTAATCGGTTAATAATATCGATTAATTTTAAATTAATATCTGGTACCAACGACGATTTAATTACTATAGACCTATCTTGCCACATAAAGGTCTATCTATACACATCCGTGCCGTGTCAGGGACGTGTCCGGGAAAAAATATCGTTCCATACATTTTCTATGGATTCGTTCACAACACGTTGTCATGACGACGTATTTTTCCCTCCTTACAGGCCACGGCCCGGTCACGTCCCGGGCACGGCCCGGATGTGTGTAGATAGACCATAATATTGCTGACGATATAATACAGAACAGACAGAGTAGCGAAAAAAAAAGACACATACAATATAAGCAAGTTTCATCAAAATCTTTTCAGTAGTTTTTGCGTATCCATAGGCACTAACATTGACATTTTATAACATTTGTAGGATTGATCATTATAAACATTTTGCTATATCTTTACTGTCCAAACCTTTGATATTTATAATATCATTGCTTACTCACCGAAACAAGTTTATTAGAATACTGAGATATCACTTGCTGGTTGTTTTCATGGAAAGTCTTGAGGCGAAGTTTGATTGTTTCGGCGTTATCATCACTTCGACCTGATTGCGCAGCTCTGCCCAGGAGTCGCTTTGTCAGGGTTTCGTCTGTCGCTTCGAAGTATATGATTAACTGGGAAAAGACGAAAAATATCAAGTTTAGATCATGTAAAAATTTTGAGCGTCACTGGTTCATACGTCGATGCTTACAGCCTGACCAAAAAGAATAGAAATTGAAAAGAAGCAACACTGTATTGTCGTCCCTTTCAAATCAATCTAAGCAAAACGGGAACACTACAGTGTAGCCACTTTTTAATTTCTACTCCTTTTGTTGAGACTATAACAATCCATAGTATTTGAGATTCGTGACGCATAAATCATCAAGGCGAGAGTGGATGGAAATGGTGGGAAGGGAAGGCCAAGATGAACGTATCTCGATCAAATCGGGGACTTGTTAAAGAAAGGAGTACCCTTAGGGTGCCTTTCCACCAGAGATGTGCTATGCTACCTTACTATGGATGCGTTTGTTATCCACCAATCATATTCATTGAATATGAGGGCAGCCTAAACATGATTGGTGAATATCAAACGCATCCATGTAACGTAGCATTCTCTGGTGGAAAGGCACACTCAAACCGTGCATGTATGCAGCGACTGATGAATGTGGATGAAACGAAGGAAGTGTGTTTGGATAGTAGCAGGTAGAGGAAAGTAGTCCGTCTATCCTGATGGAGAGGAGTGACAGGTATACGTGTAAATTCATGTAATTGAACGTGAATTTACATCAGATCCAGTAGAAAACTCTTGTTCACATAATTGACACTGGTAGCTGGAACTATGAGCCCCTGGAACCCCCCAGTGAGTGGCATTGCCATGGCAGAGTAATATTATGAAAGCTTGATTGAAGGAAGAAGATGTAGCGTAGTAAACAGGGTGTAACAGAAAGGGTATATAATGCCGAAACACAGCGATAGTCCTCATGAAACTGAACAACTTTCCCCAAGGAACATGGGTCGTAACTCGAAAAAAAATTTTGGATCGCCCATACTTACTCGATCAGCTGATAGGGCATTTTTTTGGGGAGGCGAAATTTATTTTTCGGATTACGACCCATGTTTCTTGGGGAAAGTTGTTCAGTTTCATGAGGACTATCGCTGTGTTTCGGCTTTATATACCCTTTCTGTTACACCCTGTATAATATGAAAAACTAAAATCTGCCCGCGCCTTCGTACGCATTTATCGGAAGAAAACATGATAACATGAAAATAATATGTATAGCCTATGTGTTATTTTCATCAAAATCTGTTCAGTAGTTTTGGCGTGACAGAATTAAAACATCCATCTACACACATTGATTTTTATAATATAAATAGGATATATATTCCTCACAGAAACAGGTCCAATTTCGCTCTCAAACGCAGCGCCCTGCTGCTTTTCCCTTGGATAGCCATCAATGAGGAATCCGCTGGTCGAATCGTTACCTGCTTGCATCGCCTCTTTCAACAAATTTAGGACAACGCTGTTAGGTACCAGTTCTCCTGCAGAAATGTATGAAAAATCAATGTTTTAAGGCTATTTAGAAGCCACTTTGTGTCAACTGTTCGTTGAAGTGGAATGAATTTTATTTTAAAAACACGATATATTTAATCAAATGAAGACCAGGAGTTAGGCTCTAATAAACATACGAAAAATACTAATAGCTGAAATTTTAATTATATCTATTAAGTTCATATAAACACGACGAGTTGAAAGGGAATTCGCCTAAAACACCAAAATAAGTAGAAAATTTTGAAAAAAGGAAGTTTTGGACACATTAGTATATCTTAAAGAATAACCTGTACAAACTTTCAATATACGAATGATAAAGTTTTGAGGCTTAAGTTCTTCTTACGTTCTTGCCAATTTTCGAACCTTAGCCTCAAGATACCAACTAACCTCGTTCCATAACAGCACCGAGCTCTTTAGCCCGTTCAGACCCACTTTTGATTTCAGCACGAAGCAGATCTCCAGTGGACAGATGTAGGAAACCGTATGTTTTCACAATTTTATCGCACTGGGTGCCTTTGCCAGACCCTGGCCCGCCCAAGATCCATATTATCGGTTTCTAAGTGAAAGTAAATTAGTGAATAAGCAGGTAAATAAGATAATAAGCCACATAGAGCGAGCAGCCTCACGAGGCAAGCATTTGGCCAATTAAATGAGGCCCCTAAGAACTACCCAGTGCGATAGGATAGCGAGGTCTATCTTGCTATCAAACTAAACATCTGCTTCGTGATGCTGCTTGCTCTGCGTGGTCCTGCCTAAAGAAGAGACTTCTGTTATATTTAATCAGCGTATTGTTATGGTCCTGTCTTTGCCAGTATTAAGGAAAATGACTCAGTATTTTCCTGGACATCTGAGCCGGGGAGCAAGTAAGCAATTCTGATATATTTACGTGTTTTGAACCAAAACCAATACTGCAAACTTATAAATCATGCGTCTTTGCAAAGTGATGAGTCATAATTTCGTCTATGAGCCCACAGTAAGGTCCACATGTACTATGTTTTTGTTGTGTCAGCTTATAGACGTCCACTGCTGGGCAAAAGCCTTCCCCTAGGATCTCCACAATGACCGTTCTTGCGCTGCCCAAATCCAACGGCTTCCTGCGACTTTCATCAGGTCGTCTGTCCACCTTGTTGGGCTGTATGCTAGATGTTAAGAGATAGGTACCTCTCTGTCGTACGATGGACACAATGGCGACTTGCATTGCACAGGACAACGGGGCGGGTTCATCTTCATAAATTGATACTGCAAGTTGTTACAAAGTTGGTTTCTTCAATGAGTTTCTTTCTATTTGTTTGTTTTAATTTTATTGTTCATTCTGAGTTGGAATTATTTTTTTATTTGTTTTTGTCAAATAGGTTGTCAGTTTTGTAACTGACACTTTTGCATAGTGTTGTTTGTTTATGTTCGTTTGCAAATCGTTTGTGTTGGTTTGAACTTTGTTTGTTTGAACCAATGAAATTATATTATACTAGATATTAAATTATATTATACTAATTAATTAATATCATTGGTTTGAACCCAATAGAATATAAATCACTATTTATTTAAACGTTTTGTTTCAACCAAGCACAGATTTTTAAAATGGTCTCCGTGGCACAGAACAGATTTCTTTGCCTATGCATTTATAAAAATAAAATGTCACTTTTGGCACATTTTTCAATATCAAACAACTTACAACAACTTAAAATAAATCTCAGAAATCTCTCTACACCACTGGACATTGGCGAAATCAAAGAAGGACCGCCATATTACCAAGAATTGATTGAAATCTCAGAACAATAAAAATAAATACACAAAAAATCAAATCATTCAAGTTATTTAAACCAAAAAGCACCTTAAAACCATGTAGTTAACAAAAAATGCCTAATGGCACTTTAAATTACCGGCAATTCCTTTCAGATTTACAACCACATCTTAATAAGATCTATATTGCTTAAAAGCCTTGGACCATGGAAGATAAATTCTGCTTGAATTGCGAGGAACCTGTCATTGATAAGGAGGCTCCATGCCCTTCTCAATGCAATTCAAAGCGATGTGGAGCGTATCGAAGACATGTGGGTGCTTTACTGACCATAATAAACAATCAGCATATTTAAAAGGCCGTACTCAGATACGGTTTTACTCGAACTCGATTAACGCGAGTATTATATCTTATAGATATCTTCGAGTATCTAAAACTATTGAGTAATAATATGCGGACCCGTAAGTACGGACGCTGAAACATCTTCAATGAAATCTGCATTGTTTTTCTGGATTTTGTTGCCGTGTAAATGCAAATTTCGATTCCCACCTTTGTGTAATGGATTCCGCTTTAGCAATTAGCAAGTGGGAAGGCCTCCAACAAGGTAGACTGACGACTTGATTAAAGTCGCTGGAAGCCGCTGGATGTGGGCAGCGCAAAACCAGTCGTCTTTTGTCCTTTTGTCCAGCAGTGGTCGTCCATAAACTGACATGATGATGATAAATCAATTCCAAAACATTTGGAAATTAGTGGCAATATTACCACGATTTGCAAGCAGGCTTTACTTATCGCAAAAATATTCAATTTTTCAGACACTGTTGATCTTTTTACTAATTCTCTTGATCCTGGGCTCGCCTGCTACATTTATTATGCCCTACATGATGCTATATCAATGGGCATGATGACAAAAATTTTTTTTAGTGCATCACATAGATTATTTTAAAATATTCGACACGTATTTTTTTTTTCTCTTAAACTAAAAATGACAAAGATATACTGGGTTAAATTTGCTCGTGATGTCACACCTTAATACGATTTTTACCTAGGAGTGACGTCAATACCCCCCCACTTCGTAACTTTGATGCCCTGTATCTTTGTATTTATTTATTTATTTGATCAGATAAAAAACGTGTTTCAAATATTTTCTAATAGCCTAAAAGACGAATTTTCAAATGTAATCATTCCCATTGTGTGGAGTAACACCTTTAGTGAAGCAAGGACTGATTCCAAACACTATTATAGGTTTTTCAAAATTCTAAGTTATTTAATGCTACGTTTATTTAAATTCATTTAACCTTTTGCAGCCCCCAATCCATTTGGAGGGAAAAGTATTCATATGGGTGATAGGCGGACCGTTGGCAGGAAAAATGACTCTTTGTCAGAAAATAGCAACTACGTTCAATTTGGATCTAGTGCTTCCAAGAGATCTGTTCAGAGCTGAAATTAAAGCAAATACTTTAAGGTCTAAATGCCTAATTTCTGTTACGGCAAGAAGTAAGTTTATTTAATACATCCTACTAATATTATAAATGTCAGTGTTTGTGCCGATGGATGGTTGGATGTTTATTACTCTTTCACGCAAAAACCATTGAACAGATTTTGATGGAACTTGACAATATTGTAGCTTACACATTTGAATAACACATAGGCTATATTATTTTGAGATATCATGATTTTTCTCCAAGATATGAAGATTAATGCGTTCGAATTTGTCGCGGGCAGCGTCTAGTAAGTACCTACAAATACAAACATCTGTCACGTCTTTCCCATCGGGATAGAGACCAATTCCCTCCATTTGCTACAATCCAAACACACCTCTTTCGCTTCATCCTCATCCATCAGTCTCTTCATATTATGTACTCTTGACCTGGCCTTTCTTTAATAAATCTTCGATTACACCGATCGTTCGTGGCATTTCCCTACCAAATGTGCGTGCCCTTTGAGAGGCCACATCGTAAAACCGTAAGTTCGTATACAACAGGATTTAGTAGGAGTTTAGAAAGAATTGTAGCCGGAAGAATAAATTTATAGGGGTTATAGATCGAAAGCTACAGCTCCAAGAATGTGGCCTCTCACACGAACAATGTAATTTTTTTTTGTCGATAGAGTCTTCACCATTCCGAACTACTTCACCTACCGTTTGATTTATTAAATAAAAAAGCATTTTGAATAGGTATACCTATCACAAGTCCTATAAAGCTACAGGTGTATTATCTGAAATGCACTCGATTTTTTTTAGTAGCCTATTGTGTCCCACTGCTGGGAAAAGGCCTCCCCCGCATGCTTCCATGCCTCCCTATCTCCGGCCGCCTCTGGCCAGTTTGCCAAGTATGCATCCAGATCGTCGCGCCATCTCCTCTTAGGCCGATCTCAACCTCTGTGGCCGTCGAACGGCAACCAGTCGGTAGAAATCTTGGCCCATTGATCCGGCACTCGAATTTATATATTCATTATTTTTTAATCCTTTTTGCTACCTTAGAGGAATTAGTACCAAACGAATCGGTAATATATCTGTTGAAGAAAGCCATTAATCAAAAGGCACCTCTCGGCAAAGGATTTGTCATTTATGATTTTCCGAGAGAAGAACGCCAAGGCAAAGCTTTTACTGAACATATTGCACCTGTTGATGTAAGTTGTTTTTATATACACTTGGCTTCAAAAAAATCGCACCTTTTAAGAAATCTATTTTAAATATCTTTCAATCATATTTGTATTATGAAATATTGGTAATGTTCGGTATCATTTGAAAGGTAAGGAAACAGAGAATGCAAAAACAATAATTCATTCAATGTTTTTTATTGGAACTGAGAAAAATTTACAAAACAAGAAAAATCCTTAAAAAACCCTAATAAAATCTGATAATTTTTTCAAAACAAAGTTGCTTAAATCTAACCTAAAACCTAGTGTTACCCCCCCCTAGCCCTAATGACGTCTTCCAAGCGCTCCCTCATGGATCGCACCAACTTTAGGACCTCTTCTTGAGGGATTCTGTCCCATTCCTCAATAACGGCGTCTTGGAGCTCCTGAAGAGTCGCGGGAGCGGGATCACGGGATCTAACCTTGCGTTTCAGCTGGTCCCAGAGGTGCTCTATCGGGTTCAGATCTGGACTTCTCGCTGGCCACTGCATGACAGGGATCCCAACCTCTTGAAGGTAGCCCTGCACAATTCCAGCAGTGTGCGCGCGAGCGTTATCGTGCATTAATGTCAACCCGTCGCCAATAAATCCAGCATAGGGGACCACATGTTCTTCCAGGATCTCTGTGATGTACCGGTGAGCAGTCATCGACCCTTGCCCGCGAGCACCGCCGATCCGAGAGACGCAAGAAAGTTCAGTTTTGCCGTCGGCAGATATGCCGCCCCAGAATATGCAGGAACCGCCCCCGTATTCTACCGTCTCTTGGATGCAGGCTTGGGCAAAACGTTCCCATTGTCTTCTGTATACTCTTTTGCGTCTATCGTTGCAGAAAAGGCACACTCTCGTTTCGTCAGAGAAGAGAACAGCTCTCCATTGGTCCAGGTTCCAATTGACGTGGGCGCGAGCAAATTGCAGGCGTGCTCGCCGATGCGCTGCGGTTAATTTTGGACCCGTGGCAGGTCTTCTAGCCACAATATTTCTCTCCTTTAGTCTTCTTCTAACTGTAGAGACACTCACGGCCCTTCTACGAACTGCTTAAAGCTGCTGTTGCAACTCAACAGCATTAGAGAACCAATTTCTCAAAGACTTCGATACGACGAATCGGTCATCTCTCGCAGAAGTGCAGCGATTTCTACCAGACCCACGCCTTCGGACAAAGCCACCGATCTGCAGGAACCGCTGGTACACTCTTCGAACAGAAAAGCGACTCAAGTGCAATTGCCGAGCAACATCACACTGACGTAGTCCTGATTGCAGTAGTGCGATAACTTGGGCGGCTTCAGCAGCAGTAGTGTCCATCTTCAAGGACGTTTTTCTGATGAAAGATATTCTTCTGTGTCTTCTTCGACTGTTGGTAGCAAATTTATCCCCCAATAAGCTGTATCGACCCCTTTATACCCCAAAAACAAAACAATACAAACAAAATTTGAAGAGGAGAATCAGTTCCATTGTCATTCACAGTGACTTAAAGTGTTTAAGCTTTTTCTTTAATCAAATGAAATGGATATTTTTTTAAAGAGTTTTTATAGGGCTCTCAAATGATACCAATATTGCTACGAATAACTGCTTGTCTTAAGGATTAACAGTGCATAAAGCCTATTTTTACGGACGTGCGATTTTTTTGAAGCCGAGTGTATTTCATTGTTATATTATTGAAATGCTAATAAAGGACATAATACTCAAGGCTTCTGAGTCTATGTCAAATAATTGTTGGTACGGTCAGCATCATAAGTTGATGAACACATTCAGATTTTCAAAAGCAATATACACCATTATTAAACTTAAAAGCTTACTTATTTTCCTTATTTTGAACCTTATTGTATGTTCATTTAACTCTGGTTTGCTAAGCGATTTGCATCTTATAATGGTGTTAAATGTACTTTTGAAAAATCTGAATGTGTTTATCTATTTATGATGCTGACTGTACAACCTGAGAACACCGTTTAACTGGTGACAGCCGCTTACTCTCTCGGCGCATAACGTCACATTAGCGAAATGTTCTGTTCGAAAGTTACACTCGCAGAATGTCTAGCTTTGTGTATGACAATTATGCTTCTTATCTTAATATTTCCATGGTGTAGATCTTATATTGCATTTCATATGTTACGTACGTAGGACCAATCTTTCTCAAACTTGATTTAATTTCTTCCAGTTAATATTTTACATAAACGCAACAGACGACTTGCAGTTCCAAAGGGCAGTTGCTCTTAAAGCAGAGAAGAGGCTTACTGAAACGGAATATGAAACAATGAGAATTCGTTTCAAGAATCGCCGGGATCATCTTCGAAGAATTATACCGCAATACCCGCATAAACTTATTGAGGTTGGTAACAGGGATGATGACTACATTCAAAAATTCAAAAAATAATTAATCCGTCTTTTAGACTATTAAAACATATTTGAAACACATTTTTTACCTGATCAAATACATCTAAATAAATACAAAGATACAGAGCATCAAAGTTACGGAGTGGGGGGTATTGACGGCACTTCTAGGTAAAAATCGTACCTAGGCGTGCGTTACGAGCAACTTTAACCTACTGTATCTGTGTCATTTTTAGTTTAAGAGAAAAAATAAAAAATACGTGTCGAATATTTTAAAATAATCTATGTTCTTCTTCTTCTTATTTAAGAGCTAAGCTCTTGTCGGTGGAGCCTCTTCCATCCCTCCCTATTTTCTGCCTTCTTTTTAACATCTTGATACGATACGAAATCTATGTGATGGACTAAAAATATTTTTTTTGTCATGCCTATTAAACCTGCTTAAACCTTTCGATTAATGAGTCATACACAGAATTAGGTTCAAAATTATCTTTCCTGTTCCTAATGATTAAGGATACTGGAGCAGCCAATCCTAAAAATGTTTATGCAGGCCAAAACTACATCGGACACAGATTATGCGGATATGCATTAAGTTGAGAGATTAGCTCCCAAGGTCCTTAACTTTCGGGAACAGGAGAGACATTTTTTGTTTTTTATGTCTGTACGACCCTAATATCAAACTAGCTCTAATGAGTGGTCAGAAATTTCGATTTCTGACCACTCATTATATTCTGAACACAATACCTATCAATTGACTTTATTTGGACAAAGTTTGTCCTTTTTCTCTCCCTTTCAATCCTAACTCTTCTTTTTCTTTTTCATAGTTGGACGCAGAAAATGCAATCGAGACAAATTTCAAAATAGCCTCTGAGCATATAAAGAAAGCTATGGCATACCAAGCTCAGCTACAAGAGGAGCGGGAAAAAGAAGAAGCATCAAAGCCAAAGCTGGGCATGAATTTGGTCAAGAAATAATGGGCAAACCTCGCTAGTATTGAATTTTAAAAAAGCTCCAATTAGGTTACCTACATACAGCGTTATGTAAGACTTAAAACATATTTATTAAGAAAATAAAGTCTTGAATCATGATACCTCTTCAATTCTAAATAATTGCGTGCTTGCTTTAGATTTTAGATATTGAACTAGAACTAGATGACATACAAAAAATTCATTGCCAGTACCTCTCATGAAACCATAGTCTCCTAGTACATTTAAGTATAAGTTTTAGATGGGTTTATTGATAACTTCATTTCCGCGGAATGTGTGACATTACGCGAGTGTGACTTTCTGCGAGAGGGGCATTTAGCAAGTGTGACATTATGCGCAGAGGATATATTTTTCTAATTCGCAAAATGTCAAAAATTAAAGCAAAATGTACAAAATATGTACCTACCGAAATACGATCTGTTTTCAATTCAAGATGCGATGCGATATAGGGAATGCAGATTTCTGAAACCTAATGAAACTAAACTTTTAAGACAAAATAATTGTATTCATTTCGATCTTAATGTCTAATTAATCAGAGCAAAAATACGCTTAACGTCTACCTAATATAGCTTTTTTAATTAACTTAGAAGAATGCGCCTTGCTTAAAAATAAAACTTTAAATTATCATTGCAGATTGATCAAATGTGCATATCTTTTAAACTTGGACATCCTCTTGCTCTTTCTCTCTCTGGCGAACTGCTACTGCTGTCTCAACCAGTAGGTAAAGACACTTGAACTGGTCCCGCTCGACCTCGGCTACTTTCGGCACCACCTGCAGTATACCCCATTACTTTACTTAAACCTTTTCATAATCATGTTCTGATAAACTGACTTCTAGAAGAACTTTCTAGAAGGAGTTTACGAAGTCAGTTGTATCATAACAATCGCAATAAATAACAACAAATTAAAAATAATCAGAAAAACTGTCAGGTGATGCCGGTATTAAAACACTATCTACAATCTAAATACAATTTGAAAGAAAAGCAAAATTATTATAAAGTAATTTTATTGAAGTAACTTAAACTGGAACTAAAAATAAAAGGCACAAGGACCTAAACTAACTAATATACAACGGAAAATGATTGTATTCCTCAATAAAATAAAATAAATTGTTTTAACACCGACGTCGCCTACAATTTGTTAACTAGATCTTCTAACCGAAGGTTGCAATACTGGCAAATATCAATTTGGATCTTTATCTTTAGCGACATTCTCAGATATACCTAAGGGATATTTTTGAAATATATTTATATCCCAGCCTTGATCCGTAACCTGAAATATTTGAGGATCATTTCAATTGCAATGTCAATAGATATCCTTTAGGAAATCGTGTAGGTTTGATACTAGCAAAAGTATAATCTGATATGTCACGTTTTAATAAAATAACTTGATAAAGGGAAGAACACCTAAATATACGTATATTCCGAGCAAGATTTTTGTCAAAGCCATAACTACTTAATTCTTTAAATTTAAATTACTAAGCTAAAATCAAGACAGCTTAATTCATTATAGTTTCAGACTTAGCAACAAAACGTATTCTCTAGAAATTAGATCAAATCCGTAATTAATTTTTTTCAAGCTCTTGAAGACTCAGCGGTAATATTTTGACCAGTTTGCTGCAGTTCGCGACGTAGCATTACGTCATATTATAAGACAACTTGAGAATGGACATTTTGCTTAAACATAGTCCATTCATTGCCGGGATTCGGGAAATACATCAATTAGAAACCCGAAAATGTCATCTCTGAAAGGTAAACTTAAAGATTCGACCGGTAACGTTAAATTTACAAGAAAAAGTTTTCAACAATTTCAGCTTTAGTTTGACAAAAAACTGGACTGCATTGATTAGAATTCCGACCCTGATCAATGCATAAGTAATGATCAATCCTGATTAGGATAACACCCAATATACTCAGAAGCACAAAAAAAATTGCAAGCAAACTGGCACAACGGATCTCAACTCCTTTATTCACCCAGAATACGTTCGTTCCTAGAGTTGTGGGAGTAGGTGTGGCACCACATGTCGGTGGTGGGCACTTCGAGTTCGACCGCGACGGGCGGCGGCGGCGGGCTCACCTGCCGGCGGCGCAGCGGGTGCGGCAGCTGCGGCAGGTGCGCCAGCTGCGGGTGCCAGCCACCAGCCTCCACGTTGCCCTCAGTCAACTGCTCTTCCATTTCTTCTGTTGTTGAAACTGTTACTACTGGGCTGTGGACAATAAGTCCTCATGTAAAACTTGCAAGCAGAGATTTCCCTGGTTTTGGTGCAAGGATTTAGACCACATACAGACAAGAAGACACAGAGTGAAAAGTTTTTGCACTTGTCAAAGTATGGGAAGGTGGAAATAAGCAAGAATAAGGAGACAAATGGTTGGCCTGTCTGCTGCATCTACTTCCGGAATGGATGCACTTTGCAATCACAAGTCCAGCCAAAATAAAAGTCATCACCAACCCACGATTAGCCGGATGCATATCCCTTTCTTCAGGCGCATAGCGGATCACAGACTGCCACACCGAGGGGTCATATTTCACCTCTTCCTCGCTGATGGCGCTGGAGTACCCTTCTTCGACCAGCTCGTCGCCATCGCGGTAGACCAGCAGACCGTCTCCATAGTCGTGGCCGCGAGAATGATCCTGAACATTCTGGAAAGAATTCAGCTGTGGAGAATTTTCCAAGGTTACTTTTAGAGCCTGTTCTCTTAAACAGGCAAAATATTGAAGATGTACTTGAAAATATACAGATTTATGAGAAATATTTGAAATATTGGTGGTCTTTTCTTTACCCAGCTGAGTACAGTTAAGGAATATAAGCATTAAGAAGCTCTTAGCTGGACAATATCCTTTTCCAATTGTCTATCCCACGTCATCCCGGGATGTATGCTGCCAACATAACCTTTCTACGATTTTCTTGTCAAATAACCTTTCTTACCTCAACTTCAACATTATCCCAAGAAGCAACAGTAACATTGGCATTGGAGGCCAATGCCATTCCCGAAGTAGAGGCAGCAGGTAGGCCAACCATTTGTCCAACACCAACCATCTGTCCAATGCCGGAGATTGACCCAGACTGCTTCCTGCCTCTTCGTGAAATTGTATAGTGGAGTGGATCATGGCCCTCGCGTCGTATCATCTCGGGAAGTATTCGACGGCGAGCGTTTATGAACCAGTTACATACCTGGAAATATTGGTTTTCAATTTAAAATTATTAGGGCAAGAATGTGTCATGTCGTATTAAGATGTTAAAAAGAAGGCAGAGAATAGGAAGGAATGGAAGAGGCTCCACCGACAAGAGCTAAGCTCTTAAATTAGAAGAAGACAAAAGGCTACACAATTGTTGGTCAATTTAGAGTTTTCTATCCAAAGAATAAAAGAGCATCCAAACAGACGGTTAATTTGAAAGCATCCAATGAACGAACGAATGAATGAATGCAACTGATTTTGGATACGGCGACCGTTGAACTCTGCTGTCGTTTGTGTGCTCTCATAGCTGATGTAGCAGATCCTTTTACATTATAACACCTACAGATAAAATTTAACTGACAGATAAATCTATGTTTATTACATAAAACATGTTTTAGACAGAGAGGTAGAAAATATCTGTCAGATAAATTTTACGATTGCGAAACATGCCCTAAGACTTGTAGTTAAAATCTGCTAAATTTTCAAAGTTATAAAAGACCATAGTACCTGCAGCACAGTCAAATTAGCTTCCTGACTAAGTGCAAGCTTCTCAGCATCGCTCGGGTAAGCATTGTAGCGATGATCATAGAGCCATCTCTTGAGGATCTTCACCGAGTGTTTGGGCAAGTTACCGCGGCGCTTGCGCACGGAACCCACCACGATACCCTGCGGGTATGACTGTTGATACTTTAGTATAGTTGTCATTTAAAAATAAAATATTCTCTATGCTACGAGTATAACCATAAAGACCCTAAAGAGTTTTGAAATCGCAGAATACTCATATTCCCACTGCCAAAGAATAATAGAGTGTTAAACCAACTATTTATTCATATTTCAGATAAGCTAGGGCATGTGCCCACAAATCCAAATAATCAGCTCTTAGAGCAAATCTAGAAACAATTGTTAATAGGGAATCGAACCCACATCTTCCACATAGTAAAGAATATCCTTACAAAACAATCGACACTATGAGTATAATAAATACCGGTGGTTGAAGTGAGTGCCGCATGTGAAGCATTCCCCCGCGCCCGGCATCAGGATCCCAATCGTTGCCGTCAGCAGAGACCACGTTCATGGCAATCTGATAATAATATAATATCAGGTTGAGGTGGACACGAATTTACTTGATGCTGACTAAATCCATCTGGTAGTAACCATTAAAAAATAAAACTTGGTGGAACAGAACGTCAAAGGACCATAGCAAAAGATATTCCTCCTGTATCTGTGTCATAAGATATTAGCCTAACAAGTCTCGCAAGTTAAGACGAAATATACTTAGATACCTAAGCCTCTAATCATCTTGCTTACTTCGCAGGATCGCTGTGAATCAAACAAAGGTCTAACTAAATACATACCTGTGGCGGTGGTGGATGCCGCATATGTAACATTCTTCCGCGACTACCGTCAGCGTCCCAATCAGTGCCGCTTTCGTTCTCGTCAGTGGATGACGTTGACGGGAATCTGTCTCGCGCTGGAACACCAACACGTTCATTAAATTGGAACTTAATAATAAATTAAAAAATAATAGTTGAGAAATGGGCAAAAATAATAGTTGAGAATTGGGGCTGGTCACGTCTGCCGCATACCGAACGATCTCTGTGCAATCGCAGCAACCCAATGGCAACCAACCGCCAAAAGAAAAGGTGGCGAGATGAACTGGACACATTCACAAATGACTGGGCAGAGGCGGCTCAGGATAGAAAATCGTGGAGAAAGAGGAGAGAGGCCTTTGCCCAGCAGTGGGACACTAGATAAGGCTAGATAAGATAAGTTGAGAAATTGGAATAAGTAGTTAACTGGAACGTTCATTGTAACTATTCTGATGATTCTTAGATTCTGCTTCATTTCTTGTACTAAGTAATTTAAGTCTCCAAGTTTAAAACTTAAAACTGGAGAGGGCATGATTGGCTACCTACAGAAAATAGAGTAGGCATTCCTTGTATAACTTTCCTACCCACTTAAGACTTAAACTCAAAAGTTTTCTTAACTAAAAGATAAGTACCCAAGTACTTAAAAGTACTGGCTTTGTCACAAAAGTTTCTCAACAAAAACTTAGCATCTTTTACACTCCAGAAAAGTTTAACTACAGATGTCGCTGTTTGAGAATATGAAATTCGAATGGATATTATGAAAGAACATTTTTTGAAAAAGTTCGTTTTTCATTTTAAAACAATTTCCCATGAATACTTACGCAATTTTATCTTCATTACTGTTATCACCGACCTCCTCAGCGTGGTGATACCCTCAAAGGTCGCTGGTATGAGATTCCCGCGCAACACACTTGACGGTATTGACATAAACTTTTCAAATTACAACTAAATATTATCGTCTACAACATTAATTAAACTGAAACTAACAAATAACAACAAAACATAAATAAGAAATTCACAAAACGACCCTATAGGAACGGCGAGCGATTTCGAAATGAACGGTTTTTTGTTTTTAAAATCGATGCGCATTTTGTGACAATTGACAACGACATGGACTCTGTCGCTTGTCACTTGTCACGGTGAAAATTTTGAAATTTGAAAATGTTTTTTTCGTTAGTGGCCATGCACTTTGTCTACGTCTGAGTGGTCTACGTCATGTCTTTGACGTCATCATCGGTGGTATGCAAACTTTTTTGTTTTCTAATAGAAATATGGATTATGGAGTAGAATCTCTTTGATGAAATTGTTGTCACTTATTTTTAAATGAACATTGCAAAGAGCATAAAATCACTACGTTTTGTTGTTTTGTTAGAGCAAGGCAAAGCAAGGTTAGGTTAGAGCAGTGATGATTCTTATTTAGCGATTATAATTTTCTTAGCATTTTAATGTGAACTGTTAAAATAACTTGCAGCAAGGTACATCCACTATGGAATCTATATGTAGAAGAATGATGCACCTATGATACGACAAATATGACGTACATCTGCATAAATCGTATTGACTTACATGCCTACGTAAGGATTGAGCAACCACAAAAAACTTTTTGCACATCATGACACGCTAGCACAATTTTAACCCCTTAGGGTTAATTGACCCACCATGATGTTCCCAATAAATAAACAACTAAATTAAATCTGAATAATGTATTATAATAACATGTGATAACAAAATCATTAAAAATCGTCTCAATTACATGGTAACACTAAAATAAAAATAATAAATAACAATAACCGTACATTCACATCACATATCCTCTTCCTTAAGTTCCACTTCGAGATTGGTATCACCAATACCAAGGTTGGGTTCTGGGTTTACTGGGGTTTTCTGCGCTAGGGTTTGATCTTGGTTCACTTCTGGAGCTATTGCCTCGCTTGGGACCTCACCTTCTGCCTTTTTCTGTTCTTTCTCGATGGTATCTGAAAGGATCTCTTTGAGTACAGTAGCTAACGCTTTTGGATTGCCACTGCTGTCCACCTGTAAAGATATAGAACGTAAATTTTAATTATGTTACCTGCGCTAGTTACGTTCCTAACCGCGACTTGCAGTGGTTCATCATCATCATCTGAGTCTATAGCTGCTGGCTGCTAAGCATAGGGCTCTCCAATAGCTCTCCAATGCAATCGGTTTATTGGCAACTGCATCCAACGAGACCCTACAATTTTCATTAGGTCGTCGGTCTATTTGACAGGTGGCCGTCCCACGATGCACTTGGTAGGGCATGGTCTCCACTCCAGAACTTTTTTGCCTCATCGACCGCCTGATCTTCGGTTGCATAGCGCAAGGTCGTGTAATTAAACTACAAGAAAAACTCATACTTACAGTAACAACATGTCCACCAAACCTCTTGTGAACACTCTTCACTTTGTGTGCTGCTTCTCGAACGATCTGTCGTGCGGCATTTATTTCTGACTCGGGCCGTCCCAACTCTGATAGCTTTGACTGTAATCTTGTTGCTGCTACCTGTTGTTTAAAGTATTTGTAGCAGTTTAGCTGTCTGTGTCTTACATACATACATACATACATACAAACATATCTGTCACGCCTCTCTCCCATCGGAGTAGGCAGAGACTACTTCCCTCCACTAGCAACAGTCCAAACACACTTCTTCCTCTTTGTCCTTGACTTCGTACGCATTCATCATCATATCTTGGGAAATTTTACTCATTATCTTAAATAATTAGTCTATGTGTTATTCTGATGTGCAAGGTACAATATTGTAAAGTTTAATCCAAAATCTGTTTAGTGGTATTTGCGTGAAAGCGTCCATGTTAAATAGGTACCTACCTAATGCTCCTGATCTCCTGGTACCCCACGCCCAGGAAATTAAGCAAATAAACAATTAAAAGGGAAGATAACATTGAAAGTAACTGACCAAAACATAACGAGACAGGAGCGCACACGCCTTGTGTGGGGTCCCCATAAAATCTTTCTTAAAAATCCTCACGTGCTTACCTCATTATCAACTTGCAATGCCACAATCTTCTCCGGCCACTTCACCTGCCTGTTGAAGATGGTCGACATCCGAGGATTCTTCGGGAATCCGACCAGTATGAACCCTTTTGACTCCTGCTGCCTCAGCATTGCCTCTTTTATCAGGTCTACTGTTAGTTGCTGAAATATGCCAAAATGGGTAATCATTCATGTTAAGATATATCTGTGAGAGTAGACTGATGGGGCGGTAGTTAGAGAGGCTGGTGTGGTCTCCCTTCGTGTGGAGGAACGTGACAATTGCGTTCTTCCATGAACGTGGCGTGGTTTGCTGTACTAGCACCATATTCAGTGGGCAGTGGGCCGACCACCCGCTCGCTGGGCAAATGACATCGCCAGATCGACAGGGCCGCAGGACCGCAGTGAATGGCGCGAAAAAAGGGAGGCCTATACCCAGCAGTGGGGAGAAACGGGCTGATTTGATTGATTGAATATCACGGTCGATGAGCAACATATGTGGCGATAAATAAGCGTTCCACACTCATGCCTACTTCCACACTAGGATTCCTTATGCCGTGGATACCATAGAATAGATATAGGTACACAAAAGCAAACACACTAACGCGAAACAGGCATTTAAACTCATCGTTTAGATGTTTTTCCATTTGGGATTCGAAACGGAAATGGCAAGGCGATCATTTCGCCATCTAGGTAAATCTAGAGATATCTCAATATTAACTGACCGTCACTGAAGCCTTATAACCCTCGAATAATAAAGAAAACAACAAGTATACAGGAAAGTTACGAACCTCAGGAATATCTTCCTGCGCCATTAGTTTGTCAGCGATCTGCCGCCCCCTGGCTGTATCCTTCAACGCTTCTGCCCTGATTAGCTCCCCAGGTCGGACCATAGCGTAACCTGTGATGTTGGAGATGGCCTGAGCGACGGTCTGGTTGCCGGCTCCAGGGACTCCATTCACGAAGATTACCGGGAGATGGCGGATCGGTGTCATGTCGTACGGGACGCCATCCTGGTGGAAGGGGGCTTTTATTACTTGGATATAGTTTGGTTAGCCATATCGTTTATGTTTATAGGTTTTGGTTCTTGGTTTCAGTCAGCAACTTCACTAAACAGTGCGAGAGACTGATTTACTTATTCAGTATGCGTGCTTCTCGCTCGCACTGTTTTAGATTATGCTTAGGTATTAAATTTAAATTCCACATTTTTTTGCTTCACTCTCCCTACTATTACTGTCTCTGTTATGGGTATGCAAATATCGACGGAAAAAAGTAACCCCGCAAACTTGCACAGTTCCCACAACAGTGGTTAAGCCGCTTTATCGCATAGACTGTCTTAAACTTTTGAACAAAAAACTTGAGAAGCATAAAACCAACTTTGTCGCGAGGACTGGCAGTTGACCCTTGAATGATAATGAACTAGTAGTTGCAAAATAATAAATCTATAAACCGACGTGCATTTAGAGGCGACTGATGTATTTATGGTTCATCCACGCGAAATATGTGTTTGGCTCGTAGCAAGTGGAGGGAAGTGGGCTCTATCTGCCCCTACCCCAAAACGGGAGAGAGGCGTGACAGATATATATTTATGTACCTATTTGTAAATCGATTAGAATCGCGTAAGTCGTACACCTACATTAAAACTAAACCGCTCTACTTACTTCGTCCATACTCTTAGAATAAAAACAACCCATGTTTAACACTATACAACACTATCGTTTAAAAGTAAAAACTTTATTATTTTGCCAAACAAAGATTGCGACGTAAAATGTCATTTCTAAATAAATGACAGTAGGGAGTAGCTGACTAGATTGCTGACCGTTTTTTGAATTGGATGCGATCTTTTTGGTGGGGGTATCCTGCCAGTACAAAAAAAGCAAGGAATACAGAAAACAAAATGTGTGCATAAAGCTTTTGTGCTTTGATTGTGGATAGCGTAAGCTTATCGTAAGCAGGTACCCTCGCTTTAGGTCCTTAAGGGTGGTACAAATATCAAATATCTTTGACCAACTTTGCTATTCAATATTTGATCAAATTTTTGATAAAGTCGTCCCAAAGTCGCCCAATTTCTTTGAGCAAATTGTCACCTATATTGGAGAAAGATATTGATTGATGAAATGTAATACCGCCCTTAAAGATAGATAAGTATGTAAGTCCTACCCACGCTCTACTTACCTAATAGTCTAAGTATTTAGACAAAATGATATCTAGTTGTCTACTAGCCCTAATATTGTGCATTAAATTACGATAGGTAGGTACTGACATTGGTTACGAAATGCAGGTCAATTATTGTGTCACAGTCATCATAAACTAAGTAACAATAGTGTTTCCGAGTCTAATTTTGTTACTGCTGACATCTGAATAGCTTATTTTTAGTTTGTATGCAATAGCATGTTTCACTAAGTAGTTGCTACTTGCTACATTACTGCGCTAATAATTACGTAATGTACCTAACCTAACCTAATAATGGTAGTCTGATTGAAAATTCACTGAAAATCGGTCGATTCTTCAATATTTTGTGCGTGTTTTATTAAAGTAAGGTTTATATAAGTTATTGAGCAAAGAGTCACTTATACAAATTGCTATTGATTTTAATCAGGCGTTTAGTTTAGCAGTTACAAAATAAAAATTTTCTTCAAATATGCTGAGTGAATGTGTTACAATAAAAAACTTGACGATATTTTTATCAATTACAACAGTGTTAATTACTATTAAACCAACTTTAGCCAACGTTAAATGTTTAAACGAATCACCTCCTCTCGTTCCAAAATATTACCTAATGGATAAATGCCATAAATCCAAGCTTGGTATAGCAGCAAAAGCCCGATTTACATCTTTAACAAGTTGTCAAAGATTAGGCATTGAAAAGAAAGCCCTAGCTTTGAATTTTAGTCCTCCAGAGGCAGCAAAGTTAGGAGAACCGCCAGAGTATACATGTGAAGTTTTGAAATGTGCTGAATCGGATGGGGGTTTGTCGCTAGTGAATGATACCAGATATGATTATTATAGTATTTATGCGAAGCCTTTACGTAAGTACAATTAATTTATCTTCTTAAACTAACTTATTATTTGTTAATTTTACTTCTTATTACCTAATAGGTACTTATTCGTTTTTTTACGAAGATTGCAAGTTTTTAAGAACGTTTTAACTTTCTTAAAAATGCACTGTCGTGATAAACTTACTCAAATAACGAAAAGGATCATATGCAACTGTTAAGTTCATCAAATTTTAGTTTTTTTAATTACCCGCTGAAAATGAAAAGTTTTTCACAAATAGGTACTTAGGGAGGTATCTACTAATACTTGCTTATACCGACCTATTTGTCTCTATAATTCTAAAACTCTCATAAAGCTTTGTACCTTTCAGCAAATGTAAACTCAACCTGCGTCCCAGCAACAGGCATGTTCTACCTCGTCACCTCAAAAGTGAACTACACTCAAGCTCAATCTGAATGTAAGAACAGAACTGCAGTCCTTGCAGATATTACTAGTGAGCAAAGAACGGATCAGCTTGCCGCGTTGCTTAGTGGAGCAGGGGTTGAAGCTGCGTTTGTGGCGCTGAGGAGTAATAATGGTAGCGCTTTTTATGGGGCTAATGGTAAGTCAAGTCAAGTTAAACTTAGCGATTTTAGGTTATATTTAAAACAGGTTTGAATCAAGGAATCGCTCGCACTACTCACAGCCAACATCTCCTACTAAAAAGTAATTAGCAAAACTATTACGCTAAAGAAAAATTTTGCGCAGTTAGATGTATCAAGCGCTCGGCTTTTTTGTGAAGAAGGAATTCACTTCATAGAACTCTATATGCGGAATTATCTTAATCTAATGATTTAAAAAGACTTTTTCTGTCTAAGGAGATTCTCTAGACTGCACAACATATCGCGCGTGGGCTCCTGGGCATCCTCGACGGTATCGCGACAAGTTTGACTGCGTGGTTGTAACAAAACATAAAACATGGAGGTCTACGTCTTGTAAGAAAACGTATCCAGCTCTATGTGAGCTATTACCAGGAGGACCGTACAAAAAATGCTCGATTTTTGCTAGTAGAAAACGAAATGGTGAGTTTTAATACGTTACCTACCTTGATTTGCGGAGGCAGGTTGTATGTATTGTAGACTGCAAACTAGTTTTTCTTTTTTTGCAGAAACCATCATAGAACCTGAAAAACCTAGCAATGAATCATGATTATTTGCCATCCACTGAAAGTCGGCAGCTGAAATAAAGTTGTAAATGAAGTTTTTCGTACTATCTTTTAATTTTTAAAACACAGGCAAAATTAAAAGTAATAAAATGCTGAAGTAAGAACGAAACGCAGTTTGTCAGCTGTCATTTCATTTATAATGTTGCCAGTAACGTAACTTCTAGGTCAAATTCAGTATTTTTATTTATGTTATGGTAGATTTGTTGTGAAATTCAAAATGTTATTTCATCGTGATCTTTGGTATGATATTTGGGGTCTATCCAGAAATTTATCCAAAGCTTTTTAGGCTATGTGTTTTTTTTATAACGCTTTCTTTTGAAAGGTTAATTGTAATAACGGTCCTTAAAGTCTCAACTCTGAAAATATCAAATATTGTTGTTTCAAAATTCACAGCTGGCAGCATTGTATTGTTGGCCATCGCCCTACAAATAGTTTATAAATTGTTTACATTATTTTATTAAAATATTGCTCAATTATTTTAATCATAATGGGACAAGGCAAGAGTCAGTTCACAGAGGAAGAGCTTCAAGATTACGAGGTATCGTTATTTTACGCAGTACATTGAAAACATCGCCTGAAAACGGAATCTTTACCAATGACTAATTTCTTGCTAATGAATCTGATTTTTCTTACAGGATCTCACTTATTTCACGAAGAAAGAAGTTTTATAGTGAGTTTTAGTCATTTTTTTACTTTTATTAAACATTTCATAATCCTTAAGACTTATAAAATTGTAGTCACTTAAATTTTACGGTCTATAATTCTTTCGTTCTTATATTTTTTACAGTGCCCACCAAAAATTCAAAGCATTAGCCCCAGAGAAAGTTGGCCACAACAAAAACGCGAAGCTCCCAATGGCTAAAATCCTGCAATACCCCGAATTAAGGGTAAACCCGTTCAGAGATAGAATTTGCAAGGTATTTAGCTCAAGTAATGATGGTGATTGTACTTTTGAGGACTTTTTGGACATGATGTCTGTGTTCAGTGAAACTGCTCCTAAAGCTGTGAAGGCTGAGCATGCTTTTAGGATATTTGGTAAGCGACATACATTTATATTCTTCTTTCTTTTTGTTTAGGGAGAAGTCAAATGCCAATACTTGCAGTTCCTGCTAAATCAAATTCATTTAAATATAGTATGTTTATATATGCCTTTGCCTAGCTGTGGGACCCAAAGGCTAGATTAAATAGATGCTGTAGTACACTACAAGTCGATACTTGATAGCCTGTACTATCGACATCAACGTAATGTGGAGTGAATTGAAGTGTTATTGTACTATTCATAGTTGCTAAATTCAAAATAAATATTCAACAAATACCTAAGTACTGAAATAAGTACTGAAATATAAATAAAAGATATTAGAACTCATAAGAACAAGTAGCTACATACTATTTTTTACAGATTTTGACGGTGATGACATGATCGGAGTATCAGACTTAAGAGAAGTAATAGAAAGGCTCTGCGGCCAAGAACACAAGTTAACCGATACAGAAATACAGCAGTTAGTACAGAACGTTCTAGAAGAAGCCGATTTAGATGACGACGGAGCACTCTCCTTCGCTGAATTCGAACATATTATTGATAAGAGTTCGGATTTTTGTCAGTAAGTATTTTGGAGTATTTTTTTGCATAGTTTTCAGTTGCAAGCATTATCATTACATTAGGTCGGTCACCGAAGGCGGCGATCGTATTCGGTTTAACCAAAACGCTTACGAATAATGCCAAACAAATACCTATTTATATTAGTCGGTGACTGCAGCCGAATACGGTCTAATCGACTAATGTAAATGTGCCATTAGGTTTTTTATTAATAATTGAATGCTCCCATAAGGCTTGCATAACCACTGAATGTGGTTGAAGTCTCGACAAATAAATAATAGATTTAAAAAAAAGGTTATTTTTAATATTACTTGATAAGTAGGTAACTTAAAAGGTGTTACAGGCAAACATACTTTAATTTTTTTTTTAAATGTTGTTTCCCCAGAATAGAAAAGAAGCGTTTTGTTCAATCGTTTCTTGGTTAAGTTACGTTTGATTTAGATATTTTTACCCATTTACGTATTCACATGTCATTTACTCATGTACGTACACCCATTTTGATTGTGTACCCACTTGTATTGAAGTCTAGAGTAAAATAAAATGAAAAGCATACAATAGAACAATGTTCATTGATAAACTCTTCTATGAAGTTTGCTATTGTATGATACTGAAAAATCTACTGTCTGTAGTTATGTACCCCTGTTCTGTAATTTTAATTTGGGATTTATCTCTCTTCTATATATGTTTCAAGCATATTTATTTTGGTAGAAAGTTCAATACCTACTTTATTTGCACTCCGTTTTATAAGTGGAGAAAGAGGCGAGAGGCCTTTGCCCAGCAGTGAAGCACACAACTGTGTTAAAAAAAGAATACATTACAAACACATAGACCCTGAATAGGGCACGACAATGATTTTTTCTTTTTTTTCAGTGCGTTCCGGATAAGACTGTAAATGAAACGTTTCTCAAACTAACGTCACACTCACAAATATTCAAGACTTAAAGTAATCTCAATTTTGTATGCATTTTATTGCATTTTTATAACACATAGAATCTCTTTAGTAAATCTCAGAGGCTAGATTTAAGATGTAATCTTTTGTGTTGCGTTTAAGGGCGTTTTTAGACTAGCATTTTATACGCGCGTCTTTTGCTCGTACGAGCCGCTCTTCGAGCATATAACCACTTTAATCCAAGGAGCCGCTCTTCTAAGCTCGTATATGTTGATATAGGTATGATATATCCATGTTGATACTGACACGACCCGTATAAAACGCTAGGTCTGAAACGACCTAGGGTTAAGGAGAAAACAGTTGCTCAGTCGGGTACAGTTACTCACCATCTGTTTTTAAAGAAGGAAAAGAGATACGGTCATCTCTTTTGCACTTGCGCTTGCGCGTGCCGAATGCTTCCGAAAAATTCAAAAGAGATGAACATATCTCTTTTTCTTCTTTAAAAACCGATGGTGAGTCACTGTACCCGACTGAGCAACTGTTTCCTCCTTAACCATATACCTAATGTATTGAGATTTTTTTGTATGTTGCAAATGGTATTTAAAATAATAGAATAATTTAATGTACCTACCTACATTATAGTGGTATTAATATTTTTAAATGTTCTTTATAATAATTTGTTTAAATCTGCAAATCTTGAATCAATATTTTATATTTCTGAATACCTACAATTTTTTAATTTCAGTCTGACATACAAAATGGTCCCAATTCTATTTCAATGAACTCAAATATGAAATCTGTGTAGTTTATGTTAAGGATCTTTTCATAGTAAGTAAAAAATGTTTGTATAAGTAGTAAGTACCCATGTCCAATTTTAATATGAATTTTTGAATTGTTCAATTTTTAAAGTAGGTAACTAATAAAATGAATAGGTATTTGTTTCATAAAGCCAAGTGTAGCACTGCGATACCTACTTGGACGTTTATACTAGTAAAAAAAACAATGTAAGTAGGTATCTGACAAATATGGACTAAATGGCTTAATGGGCATGATGACTAAAACAATTTTTTTAGTCCATCACATAGATTATTTTAAAATATTCGACACGTATTTTTTCTTTTTTCTCTTAAACTAAAAATAACAAAGATACACTGGGTTAGTTGCTCGTGCGGTCACGCCTCAGTAGGGGGAAGTGGGGCACATTGATACTCGGGGCACATTGATACAGTACCTGTTTTGAAATGCTGAAAAACGATACGCACACGGACACATCATTAGAACGCTCAAGGACATCCACAAGGATGATAGTTGTGATGATGCTTACCGTTTGTTCGCCGTTTTGCTTTGACAGACACAAACGTGTTTTTGGGACCGACAACTAAAATTTTAAGAGCAATGTGTTTATGTCTCAGCTCCATATTATTAGTTGTTTTCATAGTTTTATTGTACCAAAAGTACGTTTATGTTATTTAATATGTTTATTTAATACAATATTGATTTAAAAAATAATAAATTACTTTTTCGTTAATATAGTCCCTTGGGGCACTTTGATACAGTACAACGCGGGGCAGGATGATACGTATTAATCTGCCCCGTTAGTGTATTAAAGTGCCCCTTTAGTGCATTAAAGTGCCCCTTTAGTGCATTAAAGTGCCCCGTTAGTATTTAAAAATACTCTTAAAAATCTCATTTATTATAGAAAACGGTCCGGACGTTTAAAGTTAAGCAGAGAAATGTGAAAAAATCGTTTAAGATTTCAGTTTTTTTGATGTTTTCGATTATGAGTTTTAAGAAAAAGTTCCTATAATTCTAATAGAGTATTGTCTTTTGTTATTTCTATATTTCACTATGTCCAATTCTGTAGTACTTCTAGGCTGATTACACAGTAATTGTGTTAAATTAGATGTTAAAGATCTTGATAAATTCTAAGTTTTTGATGACAATTTTATTTCCTAGCTCATTTCATTATTAGGCTGATTGTGATCATCGTTAATACGAATAATAACTAATAAATAATGTGATTTTTCAGATACCAAGCATTATTTGCTTTTTATTTGGTCAATTTAAGTAATATAACGATTTATTTTGAAAAAATATTATAACATTTACGGAAATAAAATACGCATCAAGCTGCCCCACTTTCTGTATCAAGGTGGCCCACCGGTGGGGCAGAATGATACAAAATTGATTTTTTATAAAAGTCCCCATAACTTTTTCCCTATTCGTTTCTATTAGCTTTTTTTAAACTTAATTATAAGTTAACATATCAGGCAATGTACTCAGCAAAAAAAATGATCAAATATGTTGACATTTGTGTATTTAAACGGAGTTTGAATTTTTGTGTATCAATGTGCCCCACTTCCCCCTACGATTTTAACCGAGGAGTGACGTCAATACCCCCCACTCCGTAACTTTGATGGTCTGTATTTTGTATTTATTTATGTAGGTATTTGATCAGGTAAAAAATGTGTTTCAAATATGTTTAATAGCCTAAAAGACGGACTAATTATTTTTTGAATGTAGTCATCATCCCCATTAGGAATTTCTTATAAGAATTATGTAGGTATTGTGTCCACAACATTTTGACCATTTTCTAAATAGAATGAAATATACTCTTTGTCTCAATTTTTATGTAGTTAATTGTGTGATGTCTTCCTGTATAATTAAATTATTTTAAGTTTTAATGTTAAATCTTTTTATTGAATCTTTGTATTTTGTTTGTCTTCTTGATGATTATGCCAAAAATATACACAATGTACTATGACATGTGTTTTGTTTTATTTATTTACCTTTTTATGGGGCTTCAATTTTATATTAATAACTAGCTGTCCCGGCGAACTTTGTTCTGCCTTAGAGGCAACAAATGAGCAGATTTTTAATTTTAGTGTTAAAAAGCGGTAATTATTCGATTTTTTTCTCACAATAAACACATCTTTGGACTTCAATGAACATTAAAAAAAAAAGAATAAAATTGGTCCAGGCGTTGTTGAGTTATGTTCTTACTAACACAATTTGCGATTCATTTTTGTATTAAAGATAAATCTACTTTTAGAATAACAACAAACATGATTGGAATAAAAAAAAATAAAAAGATTATAAAAAAATATTTAATTCAACTTACTGAAAAACAGTACAATTTGAAATAATAGATTTGAGACTTTACTCTTACAATAACATAGTACACTTAGTTCTGTAAATATCCTGGCAGCTTCATCCTCATGAAGATCCAGGTGGTGAAGAAAGAAACGAGGATGCAGAGGAAGGCCACAGAGATTAACAGGATACGGTTGAGTTTTGGAGTTGAAGGGTTGTGGGTACGGTCTAGGATGATGAAGCCAAGACCGCCTAAGGAGAAGAGGAAGCTTGAAGCCAATCCCTCCATGATGTACTGGCCGTTTACTCTATTTGGCATGAATGCTACAGGTTTCACATGTCCATGTTCATCTGTTGTTGATCCTACACTTGGGGGTTCTACAATCACGTCGTATATTATACCTGAAACAGAGATTACTTATAAAATATCTTCTTTAAAAAGCAATTTACTTGTCCAGGGTACAAAATATAGGGGTAGCTAAACATAAAACATTGAAAATTCGCCGTGGACTTAGGATGATAAGTGCTTTAGGATTTGCCCTTTAAGTGGTAATTGGAAATGGAAATCTAACTGGATAGTCTGTAGGAGTAGGTAATGTGGAGTGTTCGATCATTCAGTAAAATGTTTATTGGTACATTTCATTGACGCGACTACTACTTATTAAGTACATATGAGATTTACATTATTTAAAAGACATGCATGCATACGTAGTAATCAACTAGCCATAAACACTTGTAAGATAAAAACTGCCGCTAACCTCCGGTAACCAGAAAGTATGAAAACAGCACGAGAGAAAATGTCGTCATCGCTGATGGAGGCTGCAGCCATGATGGTTTCTTTATTTTAATGTTAGGGATCTCAAGAACTGTGAACGGTAAAGCGTATAACGCTTCCATTTTAATTGAATTTCACTAAATTAACGCTGTTTTAGTCCGTTGAGTGTTCGTGACGTCGACCGATGCTGTAAATTTTGACATTGACAGTTAAGTCAAATAAGATTTTTTCTCTGTACGCAATGTCATACTTTTGGGAATTAAGTTTTTTTAAAACAATAATGTCGTAGAAATTATATCGCCTTCGAAAAATATATTAAAGAGATGAAAAATATTTAATTATAAAGTTTTAAAACTGTTAGTCAAGAAACTTTATATACAGTTACATAAAAAGATATTCGAAAAATAAATTAAAACACATGTAAAGAAACGTATCGATCCGATGAAATTCATTGACCAATGAAATCCACGCCTTAGCCTTAAATGTTTGAATATGATTGGTGGAAACATTAAAAATCAATCAAAGTTTTTTGACATGAACCAATGAAATAAATTAATCCCATTAAAAAAAAATGCCCAAAAAATCTGTCAAAGTCAGACGAATTTAATTGTCAAACTTGCAAAAATGTTCGACGTTCGTCTCTCCCTCTTTTTATCGACAGCTGGCCAAGAATTCTAGCTTTTATTATTAAAATCGCGGAATAACGGTATAAATTTCATAAGCTGTTGCTAATCAAGTGGTTCTCATAAAAAATCTTGTGACGACATCTGCCTTTGGCGAAGTGGATATGTGTTAACCAATTTTACGTACAAAATGAACTTTATTGTGGATATTTCATTGATTTTACGATGAAGGGCGGATTGTGTATGATTTACACGTCGTTGCTGACAATTTCAGTGCTGTCGAGGTAAGAAAACATTGTTAAAAACGCGCGCAAAATATCTCCTAACTCACCTTCATAACTTATTTTTTTTTCTATTTTCTTTACAGTTGCGCTTTATTCCTTCTTGTGACGTCAGAGGAACCGAAAGTGGACTTAGTGAGTGATGAGGTAGACCTGTCAGGGTTGCATAATATTAGTAAAGTGAAGTCTGTAAGTGAAAATGAAGTGGCAAGCTCTAGAGAAAACAATGAAGAGATTGAAGCGAAGGCGCCAGACCCGGCCGTCGAAAGTAATGAGATGACATTTGCTGAAACACTGTCCCTGAATTCTGTTACCACTGATGGGTAAGTTTTTTTTAATTATTTCATAACTAACCATTCTCTTTGGTCCGAAACTTTTTGGTAAAGGGTCGGATTTCTGCCCAATACCGTTCCAATAAGAAAAGAGATAGGGCGGATTATTTACTTCAATAATAAGAACACAATTTTCTCATATAAATCAATACTCTAGAACTACTGAAAAGAATGTAATACTAAGTGAAATAACCTTGTAAAACTCTTTCATTCAACCATAAAAAATGCATTGCATGAAATGCATCACCTTGAAACTCATTTTGCATGAATTTATTACATAAATACTTATTTATCCACCAGCATAAAACATAATTTATTCCGTTGTAACAAAGAAAGATTTGTATTGCATAAAACACATTTTCGGCATGTATTCCAAATGTTTTTTTGTGTGCTAAAATTTTTACTTCGCATTTTGATGATTATTAATACAAACAAGTAACTTTCTAAATCAAAGTCAAAAATATATTTATTTCATAGGCAAAAAAAAATGCTCTAGAAACCGTTACATTATTATAATATGCATTTTTTTAAAGCTAGTGCTAGATTCTCAAAGCGCAGTTTCCCCCAGAGAAGAACCTAGCAAAAGACTGTGGGGTTGCTCTTTTCAAATAAACTTTTACAATTCTTATAAAAAGTTTACATATTTACATTATTACAATTATTGTCCCTAAACGAATTTTTGATCCTGCAGCTTTAAAACTTAACATTCTTCTAGCTGTGTCTGTAGGGCTGAACCATTGGTTCCTAGGTTATAAGTCTAGTCTGGCCCATACTTTTGAAATAGGGAAATAGGTAGGTATGTAATTTTATATGCTGACATTGAATGTTAGCAGAAAGTGCTGTAATTTTGTTTTTATTTATATAACATTTCAACTTATACTGAATTTTACTGAAATGTTACAAAAATGCAATCTAAAAAGAACTAAATCTCCATTTTGATGTCTATTTCTTGATTAAAATTCTATTTATTTTTTAAATCTATACCATTGCCCTTATCACACCATTGTAAAACCACTGGTTCTTAGTAATTCCTTATCAAATACTATCTATATAAAGTTTCATCACTATTTACCTGCAGATTGTTATCTCCAGTCTTTAAAGTAGTTAAACAACATAATACAAGTTAAATAAAACATTAAATTCTATTTGTATATGTATTGGATACTTTTTTCTACATGCTTTATGGATTGAACTCTTGTCTCTACATTTTGGCTTAAACGTCATAGCTACCAGGCCATAAAATTATTTTTAGAAAAATTGTATTTACATTTCAGATGAAAAATCAATTTTTGAAATATGTGTTGTTATTTGAATAACATTTGTGGCTTTTATTTACATTGTACAATAACTAATGCTTTTTTTTTCTTCTAAGTATTTTATACTTACATCTATTCATCTACTTTATCCTTATGGAAATAGCAAATAAATTTTCCTGACCATAAAGTCTGCATTACCTTAAGGAACTGCCCATATACATACATGGTCTAAATACCACAGATATGGCCAATGACGTGTCATCGAAATGACTCGTAGGCTGGCCCGTTACATCCGCGGTCACGGTGAAAAAATACGTGGATACCCGCTATTTGTGACCCAGTGACATCACTAGTTGTAGGCGTGTCTTCGTTTCGGCCTAGTTTATTTTTTTATGGCAACAAGTATGGAAAAGATTCTGCCATGTCAAGCGTGTAATTGCTCTAGACTAGTCTAGACTATGATACACTTTTTTTAAATTTAGTAGTATAATATTAGCTTCAATTGAAAATATGAATTTTACACATATTTTTTTTCAATAAACGCAATAGGTACCTACCTACTTAACAAATAAACTTTAAGTTAATACAATACATAATCATTTTAATAGCTTATGAAAGGCAATTACATGTTAATTTAATTCAGGCACTGCACCTACGTAAAGATTTTAAAAGAAAAATCGTAATTAAACAGGTATGAACCGTTCAACATACTCGATTAAGCTACAATTTTAAAACGCAAATACATCGTAAACACATTTTAACTGCGTAAATTCTTGATATTGAAGAGTCGTGCGTTGTTTGGTTTTAACTTAAGATATCTTGCCAGTAGCTTTATGCGGAAAAATAATTCTACTTTCCTACTTAGATAATACTTATAAATCATTATAAATGTACATAAAAAATGATAGATGTACTTACGGATGTTTGTTAATCTTTCACATCCCGGAAAAAAAAGACAATAGCAAATCTATTGTGTCTGGGTTTATAATGGGTCAGTGAGATGTGAGAGGTTAAAGTAGAACACACGCAACGTGTGACAACGTTGCGTGTGACAAGTGTGCTTCTAATCATATTATTTCTATAGACCTGCTAGCTTAGCATGGCACTCCGTGACAAGACGTTGTCATGCGTTTGTCACGTTTACGTCTCTGTCTATAGTTTTAAATGAGATAAGGACAGCATACGTGAGATAATTGTCGCGGCACGCCGTGCTAAGCCCCCACATTTCATAATGCATTGCGTATGTTGTGTACATGGGACCGGTCTATTCGCGAAAACCACTGAACAGATTTTAATAAAACTTTACAAAACTGTGGCTTACACATCAGAGTAACACATAGTTTAATATTATTTTAAGGATATTGTGTAAGTTTTCTTAGATATGACGATGAATGCTAACGAAGACGCGGATGGCCAGTTTCTTAGTAGATGTTGGACTTACTACTAATATAATAACTGTATACCTATTGTTGTTAATGTTGTTGTTAGCCCATATATGTCCCCACCGAGGAGCACGAGCCTACTCTCATACAGAGAGTGATTAGGCCGTAATCCACCACGCTGGCCAAGTGCGGGTTGGCGGATTTCACATACACCTTCGAATTTCTTCTCTGGTGTATGCAGGTTTCCTTACCTATTTATCATAATAAAATATAAAAATAACTACACAGTGCAGTATTTTACTATATCGTACCGGTAGTAGGCGAAATAAAAAGATAATAAAAAAAACCTATCGCGGCCATTTTTTACGTTCAAACTTCCCAAGGTCAATGTTAGATCTATTGTATGCTTGTCAATTATGTACTTATAATGTATGTACACACAGTACATATTACATTGTATCTATGCTGTTATATTTTTATTGGTTTTCGTAATATTTCCTATGAGATCTATTCGAATAAGACAGACATAATATGCAATTTTAAAATAAAATGTCATCCCTTAATCGTAATACCTATTTTGAAAACATTAAGACCCAGAACACACGATGAAACGCAACTGAAACGAAACGTTTCAAAATAGTTGCGTCGTGAGTGGTTTTCCAAAAGTCTATAGCATAAACTTAGATGCAACTCAAAAGTAACTAGCAGTTTCAGTTGCGTTTCATCGTGTGTTCTGGGCCTAAAAGAATTTAATCATCACGAAAACTCGATAAAGAAAACGATAACATTATTTCCGAACATTTTTTTATCTAGATAAATAAATACGTTAACATAAACAGCCATTGACTGGAGGACACGTGGCTTTTGAATCAATGCTAGTAGGTAGATATTATAACCCAGTGTATTTTTATAGAATTACTACATCGTATCATGTAGATTAGTAATAACAGATTAGGTTATCGGAAATATTTGAATCACGTTTTTAATCCTTTGAAAAATGTAATTATGTTAATTCTATCTTTTAATCAATCTATTAAGATTGTTAGAAAACTATTTAATCGTTTTTCGGATGAATTGTTACTATGCGGACGCAGGATAGGATAGGTACTTAATTTATAATAAAGTTGGAATGAATAGCCAAGTCAAGGGTGTGTTCCTAGATTCTTGTCTGGGGAAGACTATTTTCGCAAATTAAATTAAAATATCATAATAAACAAAACTTTAATTCACATATTTCAATTGCCTAAGAAATCATTACTATTTTGAAGTTTCGGTTTAATCAACTAACTACTTGAATAACTATGTTTTATTTACAAAAATTCGCGCAAATAAAAGACTAAAACATCACAAAAACAGAGAAGACACTCTAAAAACGAAAGTGACTTTCCATTGTATAGTACAATAAAACAATCTTGAGATTTGACGGGTATTGACTGTTGTAGATTATGAGAGATAAAAGTGAACGCTGTCCGTTCGTTTATACAGTCTATAGACCTGTGAGTATAGAATATATAAGGAGGAGCCATAACGTCAGGATCCACGTGCCTGGTCTGGCGCAAAATGGCTACCTTTTTGTATGGTATTTCTTATCGTTTGACAGGTCATCTACCAGAAAACTATGAAAAACTTGCCGCAACCTTGGCACGCTGTCATAAACTCTTTTGTATATGAAAAAAGTGGGGCCACTGCTTATATTCCTTCCTCATTGGTTGCAGATTATGAGAGATAAAAGTGAACGCTGTCCGTTAGTTTGTATAGTCTGTAGACTACCACAGAGTGCCGAACGAAAACGAAAGTATTTCTGAACGGGTTAAGTAGTTGTGTGGTTTGTGTTAGGATGGTATGTTTTAGGGTTGCCAGAGATGTGTTTTGAAATTAATTGGTAAAATAGGCAGATGAGTAATTAATAATAACAACTTAAGACTTGAAAACTAATCCTACTAATATTATAAATGTCAATGTTTGGGCCGATGCATGTTTGTTACTCTTTCACGCAAAAACTACTGAACAGATTGTGATGAAACTTGGCAATATTGTAGCTTATACATCAGAATAACACATAGGCTATATTATATTGAGATATCATATTTATTTTCCCAAATATGATGATAAATGCGAACGAAGTCGCGGGTAGCCTCTAGTTAAATATAAGAAATAAAAGATTAGCAGTGCGGTTCGTACGATGCTTCTACATATAAATGTCAATTACATTTTAATAAAAATATTGCCAAGAGCCATTCCGTCATTCTGCCTTGTTATAGAGACTTCTTGCGTTTATTATTTTCATTAACTAATCAATACCTAGTCTTATTCGTGATATATTTGGATTGATTCTACTAACGAATAATTAATTACGAAACGGTCCATCTACACACATCCGGGCCGTGTCCGGGACGTGTAAGGGAAAAAATATCATTCCATACATTTTCTGTGGATTCGTTCACACACGTTATCGTGACGACGACGTATTGTTTTCCCTCATGACGGGCCACGGCCCGGACACGTCCCGGGCACCTGTAATCCTACTAATTTGTGCTACATTGTGTTACTTAGGCATTACCTAATTATATAAACCCAGAAATTTTATTAATTGAGAAACTATTATAAAGTTTATCGGCATCGAATTACATGATGGTAGTAGTTTTTACAATTAAAATTGTAATTAAAGGTTATACCAACACATTACAACGGGCATGATGACAAAAAAAAATGTTTTAGTCCATCACATAGATTATTTTAAAATATTCGACACGTATTTTCTTTTTTCTCTTAAACTAAAAATTACAAAGATACACTGGGTTAAAGTTGCTCGTGACGTCATTCCCCAGTACGATTTCAACCGAAGAGTGACGTTAATACCCCTCACTCCGTTACTTTGATGCTCTGTATCTTTGTATTTATTTGTGTATTTGATCTGGTAAAAATGTGTTTCAAATATTTTTTAATAGGTAGCCTAAAAGACGGACTAATTTATTTTTTGAATTTTTGAATGTAGTCATCATCCCCATTGTAATTATTATAAAGACAATCTATTAATTGGCAACCCTAAACAGAACACGCAAACGAACATATTTGATCATTGGTTATTTATTTGTATTATTGGCGTGAACAAGTGAAGCGTGTTATATTGATTGAGTATTTGAATGGATTACATAGAATTCTTACTGTTTAATAGTAAGTGTTTAATAGCATATCGTGTATTGCGGGTACCTATGTCTGTGTTATTTACGTTTAGTTTTTTATAGGTTTATTTTAAATTACACAGCAATTTTATAAAAGATACAAAAACGCTAATTTCCCTTTCGATTTGAGTGGAATTTCTAATACTTATTTCGTCGTATATGTTAGAAGACACGTTTATCATGTTCGCGCAGTCGGGATAGATTATTGTACATAATGTACAAATCTTCAATTTATTTAATGACGTATTTTTATTATGGTCTTACTGCACTAAGGTGTAGGGGGATAATGCAGAAAATTACTCATATCTTCTAAATGCGGCTTTGTTTTTTGCTTTGGCATCACTCAACAAACTCACATGAAACTTTGATGAGTGATGCTGGAGTGAAGAATAGAGCCGCGATTGGAAGGTATGAGTGATTATCAGAATTACCCGATATACGGAACAACTTACCACCTTATATGTATTTAATATTTCTGACGCAAAGCAACGATAGTACCTAGATTTGAATTCGTTTTGTAATAAGTTGTAAGTTTATTTTATAAATCAAAAGATTTTCAAACGGAAAGTTAAAGAGCACTATCTTTCCTTATCATAGAGAATACAATATATATATTTATATAAATTATAATATTTATGTATGTGTATTTATCGAATATATGTGTAGGTTTATACTTACATATTTATTGTTTATTGTAGTGACTATCCTGCCTTCATGCTATCACTTCTCTCTTTGTGGGGTCTGCAGGAAGAAATTTCTTTTAGAAATATGCTGTACCTTTTGTATAACTTCTCTTTTTTTTCTGTCTCTATGTACTATCATCTTACAATAAACTGGTAAAAAAAAAAGATTTTAAAACTAGGCCTGCAGATGTTTTATCCCTGAAAAATATCGATAACTTCGTATGAATTGGAAAATAATTATGATTTGAATATCACGAGTACTGTCATTGCGATTATGAAGAAGTGTGAAAAGGTGATTTTGGCAATGCATTGAGCTTGTTTACGATTTATAATTAGACAGTACGAGTCGAAATCGATTATTCATTTTATATTACTTTATGTCTGGCGCTTTGAATGTGTTGATGTTGCGCTGTTGTTGCGTTGCGCAGGCGCAATCGTATGATAAATGTTGTTTTTTGAATGTATTTAATGTATTTATTTATTATTTTCACTAAAGTAAAAAATAAACATAAAAAAATTAACTTACAGAGAACGCGACAGGTGAAACTTAATAAAAGCTTGTAAAAAACAGATATTTACAGTAATAAAACTAGTAAGGCTCTTTAGGCTTAGTAGAAAGAAGAAAAACACAGGAATTAAGTTTAGCCCGGCTTGCAAATGCGCCTATACCAGTTACACCCGAATTCATTGGTAGAATTAGTATGGGCGAATACCCGTAACGGACCTACTGACCACGCTCTTACAGTGCAATCTACCCTTAAGACAATATTAAATAGATATTAATTGCAGGAAAACTTCTGTACTAGATATTTCCGTCACGAAAGCAACACATAAGGCGGGAAGCCGTTGGATGTAGGCTGCGCAAGACCAGTAGTTGTGGAGATCCCTAGACGCTTTTGTTCAGCAGTGGACGTCCATAAGCTGACATGATGATGATATAGTTGACAATAATGCTAGAGACAGACTGTCCCCGCGTACATTACTTACGGAACGCATTATGGCAAAATCCGCTCCATAGAAATATCAGTTGTGTAGGTACGTAGCGTACTTACGACGTAAGTACAAGTAAGTACTTGTACTTAGGAAATCTTCAAGCTTTGGAAATCTTCAAGACCGCCCGCAGTTTTACTAAACCCAATAACAATTATTTGCGTAGAAATCTACATTCGACATTTACACGTCCACTTAAAAGCAATTCACACAACTCAAGCGCACCATTTATTAAACAGCCGCCAACAAACAATTAGAAAACGTCACTTGTAAATAGATTTACAAGGCTATAATTCCAACAATTTGCATAGTAAGGTACCTCTGCCGTGTAAAGGCTTCTTGTTTGAAAGTCTGTCGCCCTGAATGTCTGGAGGCTGTATCAATCGGTCATTCAACTGTCTACACGATTACCACTACCATTTGTGCGATTTCTCGATTCGAGTTGCTGTTTGAGTGAGAATGCTGTGAGTTTTTTTTTGTAATTCTTGGTTTATTTTTATTAAGAAATTTTGAGTCGTGTTTATTGAAATAAAATAAAATTTTAGAGTTGCGGTATGAGCTAGACACCTTTATAAATAAGCAGAGCTATGATCGTAGAGAATGAGGTGAGGGGTTTGGCCAGCATTTAGAGTTGATAACAGCATTCCAAAACATTGTTGAAATTTTCTAGAAACAAAAACGAAAAATTTCGATACAAAACATATCGGTAGGTACATGTTCTAAGAAGATTCCTAATAAAAATAGGTAAAAAAACTTTTTAAGTTAAACGGTTTTATGTTAAACATATCTACATTGCAATGTTTAAGATAAATGTACTAAAAACCAAAAAATAATAAAAAAGACACAGTCGTGGGAATTATAAACATATGCATAGACTACACTAAAATAAAACCGTGGGGCACGTCAATTGTCTACAAATTATCGACTTAATGTGTGATAGAAGAATCGTTTAATTCGTCGTTAGGCAGTGGGCCCGCAGACGGTGAGGAAATTACTTACTATTTTCTTGCTCATGGAAATTCCAATAGTTATACACTCCATGTAAATAAAAGAGATGTTTCAACGAGTTTATCGTTGGACATTCACATCACACTGCTGGCTGGCGAAGAATCGTTTCACTGCTCGTAGTTTGTCTTTAATCGACAAAACATATGATAAAAGTACTACTCGCTCAACACTATGAAACCCTAAAACTCGCTTATAATCGAGCTTGCTAGCTTGTTTCCACATTCTAGCCCTACTTATCACACGTCCATCGTTGTCGGTTGAACAACTGCCTTATTATAGTGTAACATTACAAAACAAACATTTTAATCAACGATTGTAGACAATTGACGTGCCCCACGGTTTTATTTTAGTCTAGTCTATGCATATGTTTATAATTCCCACGACTGTGTCTTTTTTATTATTTTTTGGTTTTTAGTACATTTATCTTAAACATTGCAATGTAGATATGTTTAACATAAAACCGTTTAACTTAAAAAGTTTTTTTACCTATTTTTATTTTCTAGTTTTTAGTTTTTATTTCGCATTCTGTTTAATTCATTTAGTGCTTCATTATTGCAAGGTTTCTTGCCCGTTAGTTTATTGCAGTCCAACTCCTCTATACGTAGTCCCTGCAAAGCTCTTACTCTACAAAGAGCCACGTAGGCTTGACCTTCTTCAAACAGTTTCGCACCTAAGTATACGATTGCGTGATCCACAGTGCTGCCCTGCATAAATCTTGACTTGGGTGGTGGATTCAGGCTGGATTAATCAGATACCTAAATTACAGATTCAATTTCTAAATTTAAATCTTATTATTATACGCCATTTAGTGGCTGCGCCCATCTAAAATATTGAGGTTGTATAGTGCACTGAATTCTTCTTGGTAAGCCCTTTTATTTGATACCCATATTGGTGGGATTGATAAAAAATTGTTATCAGCCATTTGGTAGCGGCGGCCATCTTAGATTTCAATTTTGCATAGTAAATTGTATTCTACTTGTTGAGACCTTTCATTTGATACCCATATTGATGGGATTGATAAAACCTAAGTTATCCGCCATTTTGTAGCGGCCGCCATCTTGGATTTTAATTTTATATACTACATTGTATTCTACTGGTTGAGCACTTTCATTTGATACCCATATTGATGGGATTGATAAAACCTAAGTTATCCGCCATTTTGTAGCGGCCGCCATCTTGGATTTTAATTTTATATAGTACATTGTATTCTACTGGTTGAGCACTTTCATTTGATACCCATATTGATGGGATTGATAAAACCTACGTTATCCGCCATTTTGTAGCGGCCGCCATCTTGGATTTTAATTTTATATAGTACATTGTATTCTACTGGTTGAGCACTTTCATTTGATACCCATATTGATGGGATTGATAAAACCTACGTTATCCGCCATTTTGTAGCGGCCGCCATCTTGGATTTCAATATTTTATAGTATATTGTATTCTGCTCGTTGAGCCCTTTCATTTGATACCCATATTGATGGGATTAATAAAACCTAAATTATCCGCCATTTTGTAGCGGCGGCCATCTTGAATTTATAATGATAATGAATAAACATAATTGTATTGTCACCAAAATCCAAGGTGTATACAAAATTTCAGATTAATCGGTTGACAGGAAGAGGGTGAAATTTGAATTACTAAATTTGACCCAAGAAAACAAACGGGGTGAGCTAAATAAAACCGTTTAAAAATAGAATCTATTCAAGCTTTCCGAAAAAGAATCTACACTACACTAACTTGCCGGCCGATATTACTTCTGTAAACAGGCCCTTTACGTAGGTTCTTTAGTAAATGTGAAAATAGATCGAGAATAAATAGTAAATGTTAGGATTCAAAGATAATCTATTATGAGTTAAATCGGTACCAGTCGGGCCCAGTTGGTGGGCAGAGAAAGTGACAGAGTGCTGCTAGTTTTTGTCTCGTTTACACTCATATTTCAGACTGTACTGCATTTTGCTGTTCATGGTAAGAGTGTTTTGTTTACCTGTTTCTTACATAACATAGGCGTTAAGAGTCAAAAATATATTTATTTCATGGGCACAAAAAATGCTCTTGAAACCGTTACATTATTATAATATACCTACATTTTTTTTAAAAGCTAGTGCTAGATTTGCAAAGCGCAGTTTCCCCCAGAGAAGAACCTAGCAAGAAACTCTGTGAGGTTGCTCTTAGTTAAATGTTAAAGAATCCATATCGATCTTTGAAAAGAGGCAATCCGCTAATTTCGATTTCGTATTATATTTGAGTATTCGGAAATGCAATGATTGTTAATGTACGTATAAAATCGATATTTTTTGAATAAACAGAGGCTGGTGTTAAACAGTCACTTGGAAAAAAGCTGCTATACAATATGTCCGATCAGCTGATCGAATAAGTGTGGGGGATCCAAAAATTTTTTTCGTCTTACGACCCATGTTCCTGGGGGAAAGTTTTTTTAGTTTCATGGGGACTATCGCTGTGTAATTCATTAAATATTGTGTTGTTTCTATTAATTTTTGACGTCGATTGTATCTAAATAAGTTTAAACTAACATTTCTTTAAGTAAATTAGCGAAAAAACATGAATTTCATTTCTTATTTTACTGTCGATCAACTGAACAGTGATCGCTCGCGTAACATAAAGAAAGCTTATCTTATAAGTTATTCATTCAGATATTTAAAAATATAACATTATTCATATTCGCACATTATTTAATATCGACTTTTCCATTCGTGAGAACGAAATTACTGCATAATTGTTTTCAGACTGGAATGAACATTAAAGCTATGCATAATAGATAATTATAATACCTAATAACTTCTTTTTCTAATCGTTCCTACTACAAGATTAGTTTTTACATAACGTTAAATGATTCGTATATAGAAAGTTGATAGGGTTTAAGCCAATGAGGAAGGAATATAAGGAGTGGCCCCATTTTTTTTTCATATACAAAGGAGTTTATGACAGCGTGCCAAGGTTGCGCCGAGTTTTCTCATAGTTTTCTTGGTAGATGACCTTTCAAACGATAAGTAGTACCGTACAAAAAGTTGCCATTTTGATCCAGACGGTAAAGCTGCTCCTTATATATTCTATACTCAAAGGTTTAAGCTTGAGTGATGTGATGTCGACATTTATGACTTTTTTTGGTATTAAATCGCGGTAGTTGAAAAAACTGTGGCTTTAAAGGTCTGTCTATAGACATTGTCTATCTATATACCTATAAGATTCGTACACATGTGAACGAATACATAGAAAATGTTTGGAATGATATGTTTTCCCTGACCTTCCCAGACCTTTATGGTCTATTTACACACATCCGGGTCGTGTCCGGGACGTGTCAGGGATGTGGCCCGTCAGGAGGGAAAACAATACGTCATCATGACGTGTCCGGGCCGTGTCAGGGAAAAATATCATTCCATACATTTTCTATGGATTCATTCCCACACGTTTTTGAGAGATCAGCTGATATATTGTTATCAACGCTTTATAATAATGGAAGTGTGGTGGAAGCGCAGATTATGATTATTTTTGTATGGGGAGACAAAACATTTTTTAAGCTGGTTGCAGTACAAGTGTCATTTCAAGAATTTGTAAAAATCTTTTTTGGTACCTACTTATAAGTTTTGCGTCGAATTTTACGGATTCGTGAAATAAAATTGTGGTACACGCAGTTGTAAGTATTTGATGACGCATTTTCGCCACAAGACACTTTTTCTATTAAATTATAATGCATAGAAATGCAAAGGTATACTTATGCTTTAAAGAACATTATAATAACATGCCTGCCTAGTAATTACTTAGTCAAATACCCATTAGCCATACAGCACTTAACAAACTCTCTTTTTATGATAAAATTTAATATCGCAACACTTTCGCTAACATCTTCGGTTGAAGTGAAAAGTACTTTCATCGATTCACTAGAAATTCCATTGTCTACATCATTAAGGTAGCTGTTTACGAGATTTTGTACTACCTATTATCTACGGCTAAATAGTTTTCAGCGATTTTAGTTTACTTCAATTTTATTTTATGATTCTGTGAAATATGAAGCAGTGTAGTAAAAATGAAATGAAAAGTTAACACGTGTATATAGGTACATATAGCTGCCCGCGACTTCGTTCGTATTTATCGTAATGCCTTGAAAAAATTACGCAATCCCTCAAAATTAAGTAAAAAAAAAGTAAGTCAAAAAAGTAAAGATAAAAAATAAAGTAAGTAGTATTAAGTTAAATTAAGTATTAAGTCTATAGACTATGTGTTATTCTTTTAAATAAGCTAAAATATTACCAAATTTCATCAACATCTATTCAGTAGTTTTTGCGTGAAAGAGTAACAAACATCCATCCATCCGTCGGCACAAACATTGACATTTATAATATAGTAGGGTTTTGTTAAAGAAATTTAATATTCAATTTCCAGGAGAAACTTGAAGGAGTATGCTGAGCTAGCTTGGTAGTACAGCTTAATCACTCTCGTTTGATAGTATATTCGTGTCTATACGCTTGATCATCATTATCAATCATTTAAGAGCCTCCATTTCCCTCTTGAATTCTTGATACGACATGACTCCGGGCCCCCAAGTCTACTAATTTACACGATTCTTAGTTGTATGTCGGCAGAGTGTCAATGTCATTTTTTAACACATTTGGTTGCTATTAGTGTAAGCCATTGTTTAGCAGAATACCTACCACATGTGTAAAAAAAATGGCATAGTCTAATTTCCATTTCCATTGACTCATTTGACTCACTCTGCCGACACACAACTGAGGGTATTTGAAATTAGCAGACTTGGGCCCTAGATCTTTCTTTCACTTGCTCCATATCACGAGGCCTTCTGCAGTCAAGCGTAATAAGTTGGTATTTTATTTTTAAGATTTCTTTTAAAAAACTAATCAAATTTAACAACTTTCAACAATAAGTAAGCACGTAACATTTAAAAAAAATACCGCTTGCAAAATCAACTAGAATCCCTTAAGTCTCCCTTAAGACCTAAGTTATTCATAATCCTACTTACATCTTAATCTATTCAATACATTCCCAAGATTGATGATTGAAGAGATAAACAGATTGATATGCGAGTGAAAGTGAAGCGATTGATGGCATGCGATTGACAAGATTGATTGAAGCGAAGGACGGCAGTGATCTGTCTTGTTGCATTTATGCATTATGCATTTGGTTGGCATTTGTCTTGAAGGGAAGATAATGTGTTCTAGAAATCTAGAGGGATTTTGTAGGAAGTCGTTTTTGAAAATACGGGAAAAAAGAAATGATTAGTAGAAAAAGATAGGTAACTTTATGCGGCGCTGCTAAATCGTTAAGTTAGTAACTACCTATCATGATCGTTATTATGATAAGAATATTTCTTTAAGTTTTTAGTTTTGAGTCTGGTCTGATCGGGTCTTCCTTGGTCTGGTCTGGTCTGGTATTTGCTTTTTCTTGGTTCTCAGTTTGAGACTTTAGAACTTAAACCCAAAACTGGGACATCGTAGCGTCGAATTCTATGACGGGTTTCATAAACAGCAGAAATTAGTAACTTAAGCAACTAGGATAAAATCTTTTTTGGACTAATTTACTACAGAAGAGAAGTCAGAACCTTCCAAAAAAAGACGCGCACAAATGCTAATTTATAATTCACAATATCTACAAAATAAATGATTAGTTAGGTATTAACTTCGTCTTTACATCACGCCGCGCCGATTCGAAATGTCTTTATTAAAAATTCAGCTTTTTTCTGGATACTTGATCGATATGCGCGCTCATATAACTTGGGTACCAAGTGGATTCTTGCAATAAGGATGAGCCGTGTCAGTTCAGACTCAGATCAATACCTAAGAGGGAGTGTCTCTGATCTAGGTCTGGCTGGCCGCCAGCCTGTATCGATTTAGGTCACGGGTCAAAGCCTAGGTTTTATACCGATCTTGTTATCTTCAGAGTTTTAAGGCTGTGTATACTAGATAAATATTTATATAAAGGTGACTTTAAGTAGTAAAAAAAAGTAGATAAATACAATACAATACAAATATTCTTTATTGCACAAAAGATATAAGGTACAGACACAAACTAGAATATAAGAAGCAACCGGCGGCCTTATTGCCTTAAATATTTATATAAAGGTGACTTTAAGTAGTAAACGATAAAAAAGGATATGCATGTACTCGTGATAACAGACTAGTTTTACTACCTATGGGACCAAGTTCGAAATCACAAAAAATTGTTCCCCCATACTATCAGCTGGTGCATTTTGTATGGGGAGTAAAATTTTTTTTTAACGATTTCGACCTTGTTCCCATAGTAAAAGTTGTTTGTTATCACGAGTACATTCATTTCCTTTTCTAGGGATGGGCCGAGTACCAGTTTTACCGAGTAACCGAGTACCGAGTATTACTCGGTTTAAAGTTTACCGAGCCGAGTACTCGGCCGAGTTACTCGGTGTATTTGAAGTAGGTAGAATCGCAAGCGAATAAGTTTAGGAGCGAGTGGTGTTAACGGTGTTGAGACCCTCAATCTGAACCTTACAATTTATTCGTAATGAAAACAATAATCCGCAAGCGTTATACGGCAAAACATTTTTGAAAAACACTGTATTTATTTCTCCTAAGTAATTATGATATAAGCAGCTTATTAAATATCTCCAGCTGGGCTAAGGCGTCAATATGTACCATAAGAAGGAATTAAGACTATGATCTACCAAGCAGACCAAGTGCTCAAGGTAGATTTATTTGTAACGAGTACTCGGCATTTTAACCGAGTTATTCGGCCGATTACGAGTAGTGAAAAAGAGGTGCCGAGTATGCCGAGTACCGAGTATTAACCGAGTACTCGGCCCACCTCTATCCTTTTCTATCGTTCACTAATTTAAAGTCACCCTATATACAAGTCAATAATGTTTTTAAATATTATATTATACTACTTATATGTTTTTTAAATGTCAATGTTTGTGCCGATGAATGGATGGATACTTGTTACCCTTAACTACTGAACAGATTTTAATGAAACTGTAGCTTATATAGGTCCTATGTTATAATAACACATAGGCTATATTATTTTGAAATTTCATGGTTTTCTTCGAAGATATGATGATAAAATTTTTATGCGTACGAAGTCGCGGGCGGCCTCTAGCTACAAATATTTATACAAGAAAATGCATCCCTAACTTTTGTCTTCATCGTTCAGCGCAATCACTTTTTAAATAAGCCTAGAGCGCAAAAAAATATATACCTACAGTCGAATTGAGAAACGTCCTCCTTTTTTTTTGAAGTCTGTTAGAAAAGCCACCCGGTTTTTTGCTTTTTTTAATGGCTTGGCTAGCCTAGCTTAGCCTAGTCTAAGTTATTTTTATTTTCAGTGTGTTATTGTGTATCTAGTTCACAAAAATAATCGTTCTAAGTTACGTGCTCGAGCATATTTTATCGAATCACCATAAAATATTCCCCATTACAGTAACTTCATATATTCAATAGAAGCCCTTACAAATGGTGATATATTAAAAATTTAAAACTATGTATTCTGTTCATATATTGTGTGAATTTTATTACTAGACCTTTAAATTTAAGTCTCTTGTTATAGAAAATAGGTTTATATTTGTTCCTTAACTTGTGTAACTTGGGTTTTAAGTTCACTAGGTGATTGATTATTGTATTTATTATTCACTTCTATAGGTTTATGTCCCAGTAAAAAAGTCACTTATGGCTTAACTAGAGTTTGACCCATATTTAATTGGTTTAAATCGGCCTTACATCTATAGTCTGAAGTCAAAATACATGAGTTCCACAAGAACCTAGCACAGTACATGTAAAAGAAGGGTTATTCTATTCGCTTTTCCTCACCTGTCATTCTGTTCTAGTCAAAGTAAGCCTGAAATTGAAAAAGTTTTTCGGGAACAGTAGCCCTGCTAACCCTGCTGTTGCGCGGTATATCTTTAACCAGTGAAATACGCTGTGATATAATACATGTATTAATACAATAATATTCATCTTCGGATTTCAATTAAGATGAATATTAAGTATATTGTTGGTAAAGTATTGGTAGGGCGTCGCGTCGTGAGCCGAAAACAATAGTGTTGAATTTAGAATTGCTATTTCTTTAATTATTTTAATCTCTCTTCGAGAGCATAATCCTTCTGTAACTTAATATTATTTGTTATTCTGCGATTTGACTTTTATTCACGACCGTGTGAAAGGTTTAGGAAAACGTTATGGCTCGAAACAATACCTATTTTTATCACAAATGTATGGAGATTTGCGCGGCGCACGATCGCCTCACAATACTCTTAATGATGAGTTTAAATAGGAGTAATTACTAAGCTGTAGGTAATCAATAAACCTAAGTTTAAAAGCAGTATATGTCCTAGGTACCCTAATTTATTTAGATACGTTTGTGTGAAAGTACAGTTGTCTCGAAGTTTGATAGTCGGCGAATAACATAAATAACAGCCAGTTTGGAAAGTGAATAAACCTAAATATATTTGAATTTTATCACTTTGAGATAAAGTAGATGGAGTTTCATTGCTGTCGTTATTGTTTTATGTAATTTATATGCAGATTATAGTGCGGTATGATCGGTTTTAGTTAGTTTAATGAGGCACCTTTCTTATCCCAATTTGAAGGAAAGGCAGTGAAAGCTAAGAAACTAAACTGGTCTCGCGTACTTAATGTACACAAATGGCATCGAACATATTTGTATGGAGCCCGGTAAAGAAAAATTTTCAGTATCACTTACACTCAACATCCCCTATTCGAGCTAGTATGGAGAAAAAAAAGGGAGCGGCTACTGATGAAACTTACGTCAATCGATCAAGTAGGTATATCACTTTCGACATTTGTCTAAAATACTATCGTTTTATAATATTTTTCTCTATCAATTGACATAAGTTTCATCAGTGGCCGCCCACTTATTTTTCTCCATAGTAGCTCGAATAGGGTATGTTGAGTGTAATTGATACTGAAAATTTTTACTATACCAATTATGTTAGATGTTCTTTATGAATCTACGCTATAGAAATAACATGATAAGAAACACACTTGACACTTGTATATTTCTATATGGAGCAGATGTCTCACATGATCTCTACACACCACGGCCGCCGGTCTTCATTTGTCAAAAATGTTATCGAAAATTTTTGAAAATGACGCAAGTCGGCGGGCCGGCGGTTTTGGCGTGTAGACACCATTAAGGCTATCTACACAGATCCGGACCGTGCCCGGGATGTCTTCGGGCCGTGGCCCGTCAGGAGGGAAAACAATACGTCGTCATTACAACGTGTACGGGCCGTGTCAGGGAAAAAATATCATTACATACATTTTCTATGGTTTCGTTCACACACGTTGTCATGACGACGTATTGTTTTCCCTCCTGACGGGCCACGTCCCGGACACGTTCCGGGCACGGCCCGGATGTGTAGATAGACCTTTATTTGTGCATTGCGTACACGGCATCAGTCTGTTTCTAGCTTTATTTATCCATTTAACATAGTTCTCCCTTCTTTTGATTTTTGACAAAGACAGCGCCACCTATATGATTAGGTACCTGATCATATTGACGCGCGAGAGCGGTCACTAAATATCAGTCACACGACGAAATAAATACCTATTACCTAGGTACCTGATATCTAATACTTACATACAGGCACAAAGCCAAATTAGAAAGATAGCAATGTAAACTCACTTTCATTTGACAAGTTGATGCCAATACTTGTTGGATAACATGTCTTCTGTTGCGTAATAATTTTGTTTAGTTGACATTAGTTGATTGACCAATTGGAGATACACTTCAGATAGGTACATACTTAGCTGCGTTGGGAAAGGTACTGTGTGAATTCATAACAGGAAGGGCTGAGGTAGGTATTATTCAGAGGTTTTAAAAAGGTTTACTTTTTACTTTTTAATCAAGAAAACCTCACTTAAACTTTTCAATATTGTAGCTTGCACATCTGAATAACACATGGGCTATATTATTTTATTTAAAACTAGATGCTGCCCGCGACTTCGTACGCATTTATCGCTATATCTTGGAAAATTTACAGAATATAATAGCCTATGTGTTATTCTGATATATAAACAATAATGTTGCCAAATTTCATCAAAATCTATTCAGTAGTTTTTGCGTGAAAGAGTAACAAACATCCATCCTTCGGCACAAACATTGACATTTATAATATAAATAGGATGTTGTGTATAAGTTTTCCAAGATGTGACGGATTAATGAGTACGGAGTCGCGGGCAGCTTCTTATAATATTATAATTTTATTGTAAGACAAAAATATAAAAGTACTTACAGAATCGACAATCCGCAACAGGCTTCGTCAAAATAAACCTTAGAAACAACAAAAATAAATCAGCAACAGGCTTCCTCAAAAATAAAGTTAATAACAAGGAAAGTATCAGCAACAAGCAAAAATAATATTATCTTTTATCTTGACATTTATTCTAGTAATAATATATTTTACCTTAACTCTATTCTTATGTTACTTTCGTTTGACTAAAACTTAGTTAAAGAAAAATAAAAAAAAACATTTACGTACTAGTTCCCTTCGTAACAAAGGTTTGTGCTTTATTTTAAGCGCATGAGTCATTTCACGTACTATACGCTGAAACCGCTGAAGTTTGCTTTTACAAGGCGCGTACGCAGCTCCACGCGTGACATTGGATTGGACTTTGGATGATTTTAGTGTAAAACGCATTCGTCTTTTGTTTATTTGGCATAATTTATTGTTACTCTTTGTTGTTATGTAAATCTAGAGATTTATATAAGCATTCCTAAGATTTTTATTTGTTTTTTACTTAATACCTAACTAGTCTAGACTAGATGAGGTTTTAAAGTGAACGAGTGTCCTTTATGGTTTACATTTTTATTTCTGTTACTATAGAAACGAGTTTAAAGATATTTGCCAACTTTAATGGAGTAATAATGACCATAGCTAAGCACTCTGAGCTATAATGAACACTTTCAAGTAGACTTTTCTTTTTTGATTGTAAGATCTTCCATTTTCTACCAAATTTCTTTTTCTTACAAAAGGCACCATTGACCTTTACTTCTTCTTTTCCAACTTATACAGGGTGTAACAGAAAGGGTATATAAAGCCGAAACACAGCGATAGTCCTCATGAAACTGAACAACTTTCCCCAAGGAACATGGGCCGCAACTCGAAAAAAAATTTTGGATCGCCCATACTTACTCGATCAGCTGATCGGGCATTTTGTATGGGGAGGCGAAATTTTTTTTTCGAGTTACGACCCATGTTCCTTGGGGAAAGTTGTTCAGTTTCATGAGGACTATCGCTGTGTTTCGGCTTTATATACCCTTTCTGTTACACCCTGTATATTTCTTCCTTCTACAAAAGGTACCAGTGATTTGGGGCCATGGTCACCATGCGACAAGAAAACAGGGGCCCAATTCTACTTATTTACATTGTTCACAGTTGCGTGTCAGCAGTGTCAATGGCATTTTTGATAGATTTGGTCGCAATCATGCAAGCCATTGGTTAGCAGAATACCAAATGTGTCAAAAATGCCATTGACACTCAGCCAACACATAACTGAGGCTATTTTAAATTAGCAGATTTGGTTGGGCCCCTGAGGTCCTAGTTTCGAATCCTATTTAAATAAAAAGTCTAAACATCTAACAGTGTTAAACATATCTAGCCCAAAAGCGCTATACATAAAATTGAATTTACTTTCATGTGATAAACATTATGAATCAGGTTGCCGGTTGTAAAGCCGATTTTCTCTTTGAAATGGAGGAAGCATCGCAAAGATAAATTAAAACATATAGTACAACATAAATCTATTTATCTAAGAGCTTTATTGATTTACTTTCTCTGTTAGAGTGCCTTTCCACCAGGGATAGGCTCTACTACGTTGCTATAGATGCGTTTGATATCCAAACTTATTGGATTGCCTTGAGTAAAATCAAAATATTAAAAGCGGCTGTCGGATCTAACTCTTGACAAATGTCTCGTTCTCCATCTAGTTTTACGTTAGTTTACAATATGTCAGTCTTTACTAAAACAAAACACAACCATACAAACTGCATTAATATTAAACAGTGGGCGATAAAGAATGCACATCGGCAATCATCGTATTTCCGAAAACAAACGAATGCTAATTTCTACGTACATCAATTAATACATTAAACGTTCATTAGACAGAACTTGTATTTGGAATTATTAAACTTGAATTTAGAATTGTTGCACTCTCTCGAATATGAAACACGACTGACAAAACAAACGTCATCGGGTGTGCGACACAGATATCGCTATACCAAGTCGAAATTAACCGATTGCCTCTTTCCAAAGATCGATGTGCATTCTATATCGCCCTTTGCACATTTCTCCCCCCATTTAACAAGATCAACTATACACGTGCAATGTCGCATGTTCCAGCTCGTGGTGAAGGTGTGGCCAGACACTTGCAATGCTTTACTTTATTAATTGGCTTGGAATCTCGTGTTTTGAGCTAGACACTGACTGAAGAGGTTTCATATTATGTTGTGTAAGTTGTGAAGTCTTTAAGTTGTTTCCTGATAGTTTAAAATGCTTGTAAAAGAATTAATTTATAAACTCGTCGACTTCTTTATTTAAAGTAGGTACCTCCTTTTAGTAATGGGCATGATGACAAAAAAATTTTTTTTAGTCCATCACATAGATTATTTTAAAATATTCGACTCGTATTTTTTCTTTTTTCTCTTAAACTAAAAATGACAAAAATACACTGGGTTGAAGTTGCTTGTGACATCACGCCTCAGTACGATTTTAACCTAGGAGTGACGTCAATACCCCCCACTCCGTAACTTTGATGCTCTGTATCTTTGTATTTATCTATTTATTTGATCAGGTAAAAAATGTGTTTAAAATATTTTTTTATAGCCTAAAAGACGGACTAATTATTTTATGAATTTTTGAATGTAGTCATCATCCCTATTGAACGAAATAACAATAAATTATGCGACAATATCAATTGTAACAATATCTTTGATGCTATCAGTGGCGTGCACAGACTTTTCAGTCAGGGTAGGCAAAAAGAAAATCATGATTTCTTGATTATCCTTAAAAGATAATTTACAAAACCCCAGGGAATAAGTACCTACCTCCTACCACCATCACCATCATCACAAGTCACAACTCAAATACATTTCACAATCTATACTTATACATTTTTTAAAATCAATTAATAAATCCGCGATAACGCACAACAACAAAAATACATTTTAAGGTTACGTAACAAAAAACAATAATACATAATATTTGTCTAATTACTTTGAAACTAACCTACTCTTCCTAGTGGTCGCGTAATGTCAAAATATAATACGACAAAAAATAATGGTCAGGAATTGCCTCACAACTGCATAAAATAATGCGTACTCCTTAAAATGGTCGCATAATCACCATACAAAACCGAAAAGGCACTGCCTACCTTGGACGCTTATGTGCGTGATTTTCTTAAAGTGTGCCTGCATATTTACAAGCACGCACACTACCAAACGAGCTGTAGTTTACGAGGCAAGAAAGACAAAATTAGTTTGTGCCTTTCCCGCAATCAGAAGGAAGCGGCGCTAGGTGCGCGATCAATCGAAGACCGAAGATGGCTCGATGGAATAATAACCCGCTCGCTTAAAGGCTTAGTAGTACTATGATCAATAGATAGGTGGCGCTGTTAGTGTTATTAATTTTTTGTGATTTTCTACTAAGGTTATTTCGATTGATTCGTATTATTTTATTTACGATTTGATTAAATATTGTAGGGTAGGCAATGTCTTTTTGCCTTTATGGAGTGCACGCCACTGGATGCTATTTATAAGTTGGTCTGAATACCAAATACCGGCTCGCTTACATTTAAATGTCAAAACATGATTGTCGAGGAAGTGTTGTCTTTTCTCGTTTATAATTGAGACTGGTTTTAAAAGTTGGTCCAGTAAATACGAGGGCGGCACTGAAAATTTCGAGAATCAAGGAAATGACACAACATTACTATTTAAAAATGTATTTATTGCTTTTCGAAGTATTCTCCGCGAAATTTGACACATTTTCCCATACGATGAACCCATCATTGAAGCAAGCATTCCATTCGGAAGTTGGGGTCTCCAAAATGGCCGTTTTGTAGGCGTCCACAGCTTCTTCAGGTGATGAAAATCTCTGACCACGCAATTTATTCTTTATTTTAGGGAAAGTATAGAAATCATTAGGGCTTAGGTCGGGGCTGTACGGCGGATGGTCTAATAATTCTATATTTTCTTGCTCCAAAAACTCTTTTGTTCTGTGCGCGGTGTGAGAACTCGCATTGTCGTGATGAAGGATGATGCGGCGGTTGCAGTTCTCTTTACGGAGTTCAGAAACGACCTGTGGCAAACAAATGCTAGCATACCATTCTGCATTAACCGTTCTTTGTCCCTCAAGAGCAATAGTCGCAACATGGCCGGTTTTGGAGACAAACGTTGCCACCATTTTTTTTACAACACTCCGTGAGCGAACAATTTTTGTTGACTTTAATTCATTTTCGAACACCCTAACTCGTGACTGGTTTTTTGTTTCGGGTTCGTACGCATAAATCCAAGATTCGTCACCTGATACGATGTTGTATACAGCATTTGAGGATCCTGCGTGGAATCTTTCGAGAGTTCTGACGCACCAAGTAACGCGAGCCGCTTTTTGTTCTTCACGGAGCGAATGCGGTATCCATCGGGAAAACAACTTTTTAACACCCAATTGTTCATGCAAGATTATTTGTATTTGCCTCATGCCAATGTCCAAAGTTGCCTGAATTTCGCGGTATGTCACATGTCGATCTTCCTCAATCAGCTTACGCACAGCATCAACGTTTTCTTAGGTGACTGCAGTTTTTGGACGACCTTGACGGGGATCATCACCGAGCTTGACACGTCCACGTTGAAATTCAGCAAACCAGCGATAAATTGTGCTTTTGGATGGGGCTTCATCACCAAATGCAGAAAGCATCCGATCAACACACTGTTTTTGTGTTAAACCACTTCTAAAGTCATAATAAATCATCGCTCTTGAATTTTCTCGAGTCAATTCCATTTTCTCAACGACTAAACAAGTTTGACAAGACCTCGTGAAAAGACCGCGAAACTTTTTTAAAATAAATAAATGGTATTCGATTTTTAAAACCAAGGAGTTTTCAATTAAAAAGATTTTAACATGACAGGAACAGTGTAAATATTCCATTCTTACAACTTTCAGTGCAGTCCTCGTAGTGTAGGTACCTATACAGGGTGACTTTAAATTAGTGAACGATAGAAAAGTTTATGCATGTACTCGTGATAACAAACAACTTTTACTATGGGACCAAGGTCGAAATCGTTCAAAAATTTTTGACCTCCACATACAAAATGCATCAGCTGATAGTATGGGGGAACAATTTTTTTTGGGATTTCGACCTTGGTTCCATAGTAAAAGTTGTTTGTTATCACGAGTACATGCATATCCTTTTCTATCGTTCACTAATTTAAAGTTACCTTGTATACTACTATTATAAATGTCAATGTTTGTGCTGATGGATGTATGGATGGATGTTTGTTACTCTTTCACGCAAAAACTACTGAACAGATTTTGATGAAAGAGCATCCAATCTAATTGGTATAGTAAAAAAAATCGGTATCAATTAGAATCAAATCAACATCCCCTATTGGAGCTAGTATGGACAAAAAAAAGTTGGCGGCCACTGATGAAACTTACGTCAATCGTTAGAGAAAAATATTATAAAACGATAGTATTTTGGACAAATGTCGAAAGTGATATACTTCCGGAGATATAGAACTTTGAAAATTGTTATATGCGAACAAAAAAAATAAGGGAAAAGAATAAAAAATAAAAATAATAATAATGGAATAGGGGATGTTGATTCTAATTGATACAGTTTTTTTTACTATACCAGGCTCCATACAAATATGTTCGATGCCATTTAGCAATATTATAGCTTGCACATCAGAATAACACATAGGCATATTAATTTTACGATTTGATGACTTTTTCCAAGATATGGCGATAAAAGCATACGAAGTCGCGGGCAGCCTCTAGTAAACTATAAAGCTATTATTTTATTGCGGTGGAACTCTGAAAGAACAAGAAAGGTGTTTGGTTTTTGAAAAGGGCATCCCAACAGATTCTCGCTAGATTCTTTTGTGCGAAAAACTGCTAGCTTGCGAATCTAGTGATAGTTTTATAATAATCTTATTATACGCATAAAATATATTAAAAAAAAACAAATATTCATTCGTCATTAGATTATAATATTTTTTCAATGATTAATTCTAGATTGAATCTTTTCAATAACACGGAGAATATGTTTAAGCATTAGACATTCTTGAGATACCTGAATGTTATAATTATAACTGACATCATTTCACCTAACCTAACCTTTTAAGAAAGTCAACAAAGCAGAAAATAATCGCAGTCACAGACAAGCGTAAGGTCGAAGGAATTGGAGCGGGATGGAACTGGATAGAACCAGGTTAAAGCAGTCACGAAACAAATATGTTATCCACTAAATGTAATCTAATTCTAATCTATAATTTTGCCATTAGGTTCTCACTCCTGGGCAAAGGCCTCTCATTTCATCAAATCAAAGCAAATCTACTAATATTAGAAATAATTATACAGATATAGTCAGCCCGTCATGTTCCACTGCTGGACGAAGGCCTCCTTGCTCTCCATCCATTTCTGCTGTGCGCCAGGACTAAGGAAAAGATGGATGTGTGGCATTTGCCCAGCAGTGGGATATAACAGGCTAATAGAAACAAATGTAGTTAACGAAAGCTAATTTAGGTAACATGTTGGCGAAATAAGTACGTTAGAAAAATTCAAAGTGACTTTTTTACGCGTGTTTTTTAGGATGTTACGTGCTGTTGTCAGTCAAAGCCAATTTTTTTTATGTAACGCTCTGTGGATAGGGACTAAAATGTCAGTTAGCTGTACTCAAATACTGGGGATACAACGACGTTATGCCAATCAAAGTGTGCTTGTTTTGAAAAGCATTTTTTATTACGTTATGTGCTCGGAAATAGGAGTGAACAAACTTCTGTACGAAACGAGAGTTATTGCGTGTAATAAATATCTAGAATTTCGATTAGAGACTTCGGCTACTAAGTACATATGGTCAGTGAACCTTAATAAGGTAAACGGCTTTAAGATTTTTTATTTTATTTTATTGTTAGTAGCGTAGCAAGTGGAGCGAAGTGCGTCTCTGCCTAGCTGCCTACACCGATGGAAGAGAGGCATGATAGATATGTATGTTACACATACATACATACTCCGTCACGCCGCTCTCCCATTGGGGTAGGCAGAGGCCCCTTCCTTCCACTTGCTACGATCCAAACACACCTCTTTCGCTTCATCCACACTCATCAGTCGCCTCATACATGCCCGTCGGTTTATATGTATGATAGTTACGTGAAAACTTAACTCACCTGATAAATGTATTGTTGTTGTTAAACAGGGTTTATTAGCATGTTTAAATTAAAATGGTTAAATGAGCCTCCACCTTAGCCAACCGCCCCGCACACGCCTCCCAAAGCGGCATAAAATTACCCGAAAACAGACGTTAAGACGAACATTGTAAAAAAGATATAACATAACCTTATATCTATACTTTACTATATACTTAGGTATAAACTCACGTGCTTCTAGAAATACAATAGAATACAAAACATCAATACAGTTCAAGCGGGTGACCTTTAAACTAGGTATTACCGAAGAACGTATGCTCTAGAAATAGTTTAATGCTTTTACCAATGACATACGAAGCGAATACAATGTATATTGTTTGAAATTCGATGAATTTTGTATCTGGAACGTATTGCGTACCTTGAATCCTATTCATAGGTATTTACATCGTGAGTATATGTCAATGTTTGTGCCGACGGATGGATTTGAAGTTGTTTGTTACCTTTTCACGCCAAAATTACTGATTAGATTTTAACGAAAATTGACAATATTGTGGCTTAAAATTAGAATAATACATAGGCTATATTGTTTTAAGTTATCGTGTAAGTTTACTAAGATATTACGGTAAATGCGCGTACGATATCGTAGGCAGCCGTAAAAACAAAGCGACATTGTTTGTGTCGATATATCTGTCTTTGTTTCCAACCAATTTCCACCTAATAAACACGACATCAAAAATTCTCCTTAACGAATATAAATAACAGCTTTCATAGTAAAATACGGCCATTACCACGGTAATTCGGTTCGTACAGCACCTCGTTATTCCTGACGTCTGTCTCGCACCCACATGCGCGTTTCAGTGTTGGCCGGTAAATTATAATGCTTTCTGCGACATGCGCCGGCGACGTCAGCAGTCAGTGGACTGGAACTGCGTAAAGGGTGATTTTCTTTTGTTTAAATAGTTAAAAAAACTAAAACACGCTTTAGCTCGCACTAAACATGCTCCATCATCAGATCACTTCGAAAGTACCATACTATTGTATTGTCATCAGAACTCAGAGCGTGTGCAAAATTTCATCCTATTCGAAGACCGGGAAGAAGGTCAAATTAAGATTCAAATATTTGTTTACATACATAGTTACTTACAAGTGAAGCTAATATAAAACGTGTAAAAAAGAAGAGTTTAACAAGGAATTTGTCAAGAGATGAAGATATGGTTTGCCAAAATGGTGACTGTTTGGCGTTTGCTTGACGAGATTAGAGAAGGAGAATGTTAGGCAGATTTACTATAACTTCTACCTGAAACATAGATATTAAAAGTCAAACAGATAGCAAGACAAAACTCAAAAGAATTAAAAAAAGAAATTGTCAGTTTTTCACATTCATGCTGAAAACTTTTAAGTTTAAATACATATCTGGCATGCATCTTTCCCTATCGTTAATAAAGACCACTTCCCTCCACTTGCTACGATCAATACACACCTCTTTCGCTTCATCCACATTCGTCACTCGTCTGTTGACTTGGTCTTTCTTTAGCAAAAAACCTTACTTTCTTCTATGCGGAAAAACTACGAGAAGAATCTTGCATTCTCAAACCTGACATATGAAGATATTGAATATTTATTCTTTCGTTTTCCAGTGCGTGCGTACTCTGCGGTATCATTTTCATATTTAACTGAGTTATGTGGGAGACAATGCTTAGAGAAATTTTCATTTCACTCGACACTTAGCTGTTTATCAAATTGAAAGCCGTAGCATGGTTGGGAGTGTGTTTTATACGTAGGCGGCGTTGATTTGTTTGCCATACCGGTATATGGTCTTATCCTATTAATATTATAAATGTCAATGTTTGTGCCGATGGATGGATGTTTTGGTACAATTTAACGCAAAAACGATAGTACGGATTTTGATAAAACTTGGCAATATTGTAACTCATACACCAAAATGAGACATAGGCTATATAATTTTAAGAAAGCATGTTTTTTCTTTTTTTTCAAGATATGACGATATGCGTGCGAAGTCGCGGGCAGCCTCTAGTGATTTTATAAATTGTATAGGTACGTAGAGCTTCTAACAACGTTTCTTCACATTAAAGCAGAGATTGCCAAATTTATATTAAATTTGACAATGAATAATTTTCAGCGCCCCCTTTTTTCACTTTCATAAAATCCCTAAGCTTCCACACAATGCCTTTTTAATTTTTTAGGTCTTATACAGCCCCCCTTAAGCCTATAGTGCTTACAAGGGAATGTTAACGTCCACTTTGGGAAACACTGCTCTGGAGGCTTAGCATACGTGCCGCGACAATTATCTCACGTCATGCTGCCCTTATCACATTTAAAACTATGGACAGAGACGTAAGCGTGACAAACCCATGACAGACAACGTCTTGTCACGGAGTGCATGCTAAGTAAGCTAGCTGAAGTCGTACTAAGACAAGTCTAAAAAGTCTTTTATCCACAGATGTTTCTTTTTCAAAATCTATTAACACATCCTGTAGACAGTAAACAGTATGTACCAGTAAATATAGGTACTTATTTGTGATACCCTTGATAATGATAGTCTGTCGTATGATGCGAGTATTTCTGGTGAAATATTTTGGAGCTTACACTCCAATGCAAAGCCAAGAGTAACATACGTTTTATCAATTTCAACTTGTAATAGATTTAGTATTATTTTAATAACAGGTCTAGATTATAATATATCTGACGACGAGTCATCAGAAGGGGCGTTTATGAAGCTTGATGCTCGTTCATAACAAGGAGATCGTTAAAATAATACCGTGGGCGTGTACTGAACAAACTAGCTTTATTGCGTCGTTTCCAATCACGTTATAAAATAACAAGATGTACGTGATGTCTTCCGATGTCTCTTCTTGATCGATATTCCAAACAGAATCCCATCATACATGACAGCATCTCAAATATGAAAGCGCCAAACTGACAACCAGTCAGAAACAAGTCAGTTCTTGCATTTTAGCAGTAAAGAGTTTGCAAATGGTTCCAAAATAGCCTTCATGAACGTAATCTCAGATGTTCTCCGACATATCTATGTATAGGTTATTGATTCGGTGTATAAGTTAAATAGGAGTTTAGTTAGGTATTGCGTTTTATTTGAATTATGTACCTTAAGTAGGTTTTAGTTTTTCATTATGCGTTTTGGAATTGGGTATTGATAGTCGCACTTAATTCTCAAGAAGTCTATCAGGGGGGCTTCAACAAATTACTTTTGGTATACCTACCTATATATTGGCGTTTGGATCGTAGCAAGTGAAGGGAAGTGGTCTCTGCCTACCCCGATAGGAAAAAGCATGACAGATATGTATTCACTTACTCAAAATATATTCCACATCTAAAACAACTACATATTGCATCAGAAACTCCTTTCTACGTCAGTAAACAAAAATATCAAATATACAAAATTAATTGCTTACTATTATTTGAAGTCAATGATTATGTATGAAACAATGGCTTCATTAAGCCGCCCACAACTGAATAAATAAATATAAGTGTGGCACGCTGACGTCACGTCTGTGACGTGTGTGCCTTCATAATAAGGCGCTGTTTTACGTAGTTCTAGAAAGTTATAGTACCTACCTTTTAGTTACAGCTAGTAGATTTCATTTAAAATAACCTAGGCCGTCTCAGGTGTATTTCTTCTTAGAGGTCAGCTGGAGGATAAATTCTTAACCATTTCAGTATTTTTTATCCTCCATTTCATCATAAAGAAAATGATGTATGGGCGTTTGCCCTTGTCTTTTAGTAGACTGAAGAAAGTAGATAGACCTTTTCCCAGTGGTGGAAAAGAGACAGAGTTAAGAAGACCAGAATAACGAGATATGCCTTTCCCAGTAGTGGGATAGAGACGGAAGAAGACCAGTGGGCATAAAAGAACTGGCTAGTATTTTTGATGAGACGATTGGGAGAGAATAGTAAATAAAATACTTATTGCCATTGGTACCCGAGCAATTACCCTATTATTGTATTACAACATTACTCTAGCAACCTTTCCCATATCATTTCCAATATATTCTTAATCAAAAATCGATAGTGTAGCTTGTAGTTTATTTGCTACATTTGACTATGTTATAGTCAAGTCATAACCGGTCAAAACCAAAATCAGTCAAAAGTGGTTTGACTAAGATCGGTTTAACTCTTTGAGTATAGAATATATAAGGAGTTGCCCCATTTTTTTTTCATATACAAATGAATTTATGACAGCGTGCCAAGGCTGGAGCAAGTTTTTCATAGTTTTCTTAGTAGATGACCTGTCAAACGATAAGAAATTCCATACAAAAAGGTAGCCATTTTGCGCCAGACCAGGCACGCAGATCCAGACGGTATGGCACCTCCTTACTCCTTATATATTCTATACTCAAAGGTCTAACTAAACATTAAACCACTTTTGATTAATCAGTAAAAATGACTTTTGACTGCCATAACCAGTTATAAGAGGTTTTGACGGATTTCCTTGATATAATACTGCCTATACGAGGCTTATAGCAACCATCAAACATTTAAATTACTTAACAGCGTAAAAAAAATAACTCGTGACTTACCTTTGATAAGGGTAGCACGTGCAATGCATAATCTAAGCAATCTAATTGCATTAGATGATTTTAAAGCACTTTGCATTATGCATTATGTGCATCAGTTCATGCATTTACTGTGGTGGTTATTGATTGTAAGCAGCGGAGTTTCATTATACAATTATTCCTATTAATAGTAAAGGCGTAAAGGTAAATGTCACAGTTAGTGCTGATGGATGGATGTGCGAATGTTTGTTACTCTTTCACGCAAAATCTGCTGAACGTGTTTTCATGAAATTTTACAATATTGTATCTGCATTGCACATCTGAATAACACATAGTCTATATTATTTTAAGATTTCGTGTAAGTTTTCTAAGATAGGAAGTAGGTACCTAATAGCTCATGTATATTTGTACCATTTTAGTATTTTTGTTAGTGTATAATACGCGTGAACATTTAAGAAAGCAGAACTGTTTAAAAACCTTTCCCTATTTGAGACTCTATAACCGTTTGTGAGGGTTGAAATATCGTTGAACGCGAATCAATTTCGCTATCAAGCTTACTGTAGGAAGACGTAGAAGTAGAGAAGTTAGTTGGGTTTTAGTTCAAAGTGTGTGTAATGCTAAGCGAAGTAATAAGCAGATGTTAGGACATAACAGTCGCAAAACTATGGCAAACGAGTAGAGAATGATGAGTGGCTTTTGGAAAAAATGCTTCAATTTAATCATTTAAAAGTATACTAACTATCACGGTATAAACAAAAAAAAACTCTCTTTTTCCCAAAATAATTAAACGGGAAGCTAATCCGAATTTGGATCATGTATATCCACATAATCTGTGTCCTATAACTCATTGGTCATTCATTACAATGTTACAAGCCTGTTCTAAAGACGGCAAGCATTTTAATGAAAGTTATATTCAACTTTCACTTATTGATAGTTTTGTCTATTAGAATTTGATATGACAATCATTCTTCAAACCAGTGAGTAGGTACATCAGACTATGCCGCTACATAATATAGGACTAGTAGCTGCCACGTTTTCATATGCATTTACTGTCATATCTTGTATAATGTAGACATAGACACATAGACATTTATTTTATTACAAACACAGTACAACACACAACACAAACTCAACAGTTCACAATTACATTTTTAAAATAACACGCAGATTTATTTACACACAGTGCACACAAAAAAAGAGAAAAAAAACAAAAAATAAAAGAAAATATACCTAAAATAACAGAAACAAAGACTAAAATAAACAGAAGAATGAGGTAGGGTGTGTGTTGTAGCGCGATGTAAGGGTGGCTACATCTCAGCATGTACACAATATCGCAAAATAAAGCCTGTGTGTTAATCTGACGTGTGAGCTTTTTTTATTAGCCTCATGTGTCCCACTGCTGGCCAAAGGCCTAGCATTCTTCCATGCCTCCCTATCTCCGGCAACCTCTGGCCAGTCTGTCAAGTATGCATCCAGATTGTCGCGCCATCTCTTCTTAAGCCAACCTAACGTGCGAGCTACATAATAAAAATTCAAATTATCTTTATTTTATAGGCAAATATACATTGCACTTGAAATGTGTCAATGTTCAGTGGTTTTTGCGTGAAATAACATATAAACATCTTCACATACGTCCATCCATAGGCACCTTTGAGTATAGAATATATTATAAGGAGGTGCCATACCGTCTGGATCTGCGTGCCTGGTCTGGCGCAAAATGGCTACCTTTTTGTATGTAATTTCTTATCGTTTGATAGGTTATCTACTAAGAAAACTATGAAAAACTTGCGCCAACCATGGCACGCTGTCATAAACTCATTTGTATATGGAAAAAAAATGTGGCACCTCCTTATATATTCTATACTCAAAGATATGCACAAAAGATAGGAAGTAGGATAATTTATCCAGTCATTCCCACTAAGGCACGCACCGGAAGACTGAGTCACAAGTCTTCTCCAACTATACATTGTCTACCACTTGCATTCTTGCACTGTTAAATAATTTATAATAGCAATTGAGTATTTCAGACTAGCCAGTCAGTATAGCGCGAGTCGCCGCGCGGGCAAGACGTGTGTTTGCACGCCAGTACTTAAATCTCGTTAGTGTTTTAGTAGTTCTATAAAGGTGTTATAAACTGTTTGTGATAACTGATATAGTGCGGTTTACGAGTGAGAATTATTGCAACGGATATTTAGTTTTTTTATGGGTTTGTTGTTGTGAAAATTTCAAGTGGAATTTTGTCATCGGAATGACAGTTTTCTTTACTTTTTTATGCTATTTAAGAACAACTGTTTTCCTTTAGGGATGATCACTTAAAAGTCATTTATTTTTGTAGCTTTGACGACCTCATTGGCGCATTAGTCTTATTACCGGACTGCCATTCAGAGGATTTTGGGTTCGAATCCCAGCTGAACAGATATTTAAAGGATGAGTTTAGATATCTGTTTTAAGTCTTGTTTATGTGTTTATCTTTGTGTATCCATGACTCCTACGGCACAGGGGATTAAGTATGAGGAACGACAAAGAAAACTATTATTACCCATATCATTATGTGATCCCTTATAATATAAAAGTCAACATTTAATTCCAAAGTGATCCTAAAGATTTTAGTGAGTTTACTTTCCTGATTTTACGATTACCAGATGCTTGCTATCTTAATTAAAGATTATTTGATAACACTCTCTCTGTTATCAGTCGTTTACTTAAGCGCGTAAATATTACTAACTATAATATATAAAAATATATAAGTACTAGGAGCTGCCCGCAACTTCGTACGCATTTATCGTCATATCTTGGAAGAGAAGCATGATATCTTAAAATAATATAGCCTATGTGTTATTCTGATGTGCAAGCTACAATATTGTCAAGTTTCATCAAAATCTGTTCAGTAGTATTTGCGTGAAAGAGTAATATCCATCCATCGGCACAAACATTGACATTTATAATAATATACAGGGTGTAACAGAAAGGGTATATAAAGCCGAAACACAGCGATAGTCCTCATGAAACTGAACAACTTTCCCCAAGGAAAATGGGTCGTAACTCGAAAAAAAAATTTCGCCTCCCCATACAAATGCCCGATCAGCTGATAGAGTAAGTATGGGCGATCCAAAAAAATTTTTCGAGTTACTACCCATGTTCCTTGGGGAAAGTTGTTCAGTTTCATGAGGACTATCGCTGTGTTTCGGCTTTATATACCCTTTCTGTTACACCCTGTATAAGTAGGAAAAGGGATTATGTTATATAAAAATATATTAGTATTCGTAATCAAATAATTCATGGTTAAATAATATACAATTCTTCCGCGGTTTTCAATCTGCGTGCGTTTTTGCTATATTTTGTACCACAAACACTTAGCCTAGTTATTTGAAGGTTGTTTCTGTTAATTTGACGCCAGTGTTGCGTATTTAATAATTAATTCGAATTGAGAACACTCGACAAACAAATTAAGAACGATTCTTGAATATTCTTTGTCATTATGTCTCGAATATTGTTTATTTTTTATAATTGCAAATAGGTTTAGATAAGGGTTATAATGATGTATAAATGAGCGTTTAACATACCTATCTTTTTTTACCCGACTGCGTCAGAAGGAGGGTTATGTTTTTCGAGAGTATCTATGTGTGTATGTTTAATTCTTTGGCATGCTCTACAGACTAAACGGCTTGATGGATTTTAACTTGAGAGGTGTCGTTAGATTCGTATTTACAGTGAGAGTGACAAGGATTACATCGAAATTAAAAAAAACATTGACGCAGTCGGTTTTTTTTTTTAAATAAAAGTTAGGTTATGTGGTCGTTGCTTTGCGAAGTCCATCATCGTATGTTCTTCCTGAAACATTCCAATGTTGTATCCTTACATTGGTATAAAATGTAGGCTATATTATTTTAAGATACTGTGTATCCAGCGAAGCTTCTCTCCTTAATTTTTTCTGTTATTGATTTGTTATTTTTTTATTATGATATTTTTTTGTATTTTTGATATATTCAAGTGTAATTAATTACCTACGAATACCTACATACTTTTGATTTTTTTGTATGTTTCTTTCCTGTTTATAAATTACTTAAATTATGTGAGTACTCTGAAAACCGTAACAAATACCTTAGAGAAATCAATTGGTTTTGCGATGACGTTTATTCTAATAGCAAATGCAATTTTTTTGCTGGAAATTGTACGTTAAAGGTACCTATATGGTTATACATACTGGGTGTAACAGAAAGGGGATATAATGCCGAAACACATCGATAGTCCTCATGAAACTGTACAACTTACTCTAAGGAACATGGGTCGTAACTCGATAAAATTTTTTGCATCGCCCATACTTACTCGATCAGCTGATCGGGCATTTTGTATGGGGAGGCGATTTTTTTTTTTCAAGGTACGACCCATGACCTTGGAGAAAGTTGTTCAGTTTCAAGGGGACTATCGCTGTGTTTCGGTATTATACCCCCTTTCTGTTACACCCAGTAATCTAGGCAAAAATACTCAATATTTTAAAATAATATAGATGTGTTATTCTAATGTGTAAGCAATAATATTGTAAAGTGTCATTAAGATCTGTTCAGTAGTTTTTACCTGAAAGAGAAACAAACACCCTCACCTCCATCCATCGGCATAAACATTGACATTTATAATATTAGTAGGATTGGCGTACGCTCGTGTAGTCATGTTTTATAAATAATCGCAATTGTTATCGATCAGTAATTTGTTATAGTATGGCTTTAACGTGGTTGTAATATATTCGCCGTTGAATAACTGACGTGTCCCTTCTGTTCATGATATTAAACCAAGTCCAAGAAATATGGTCGATAAAAGATTAAATTGTTATTTCTAATACTTATGTCGGACAGCTGATCGGGTTTGTGCGAAAAGTAGAAAAAAGGAAAGGAAAGTAGTGGAAGTTTAAAAAAAAGTATACTATTGCTAAGTATGAAAGTGAAAATAGTAGTAGTAGTGTAGTATAATACGAGTAGTAACTAGTACATACAATAATTTTCCCATGAAATAACATAATTTTATTTTTTTTGAAGTAGTTAAGCTACCTATCCCTATAAAAAGAGGAGTGACAGATGTACCTATGTATGTATATCAGGATGTTTAGTTAGGTTTACTTGATTTTCGTTAAAGAGTGCATAAAAATCATGTCGTACCTATATCACAACTCTTTTACTTCAATCTTTAACCTTATGAATTATTTAACAAGACCTTGGCAGTTTCACGCTTTCCTTCCTACCAATAAATTCTGTTCCGTCTGCCAATCTGTTAAGTTTACCTTTTTTATTTGCCTACTTTTGTAACCTATGTTTACCTATTCGAATTTATGTTAAACTGGGGCCCAAGTCTGCTAATTTAAAATAGCCTCAGTTGTATTGTATGTCGGCAGAGTGTCAATGGCATTCTTTGACACATTCGGTCGCAATCAGGGGGCTTAGCACGGCGTGCCGCGACAATTATCTCACGTCATGCTGAGCTTATCACATTTAAAACTATAGACAGAGACGTAAGCGTGACAAACGTATGACAACGTCTTGTCACGGAGTGCCATGCTAAGCTAGCAGTGTAAAGTAAGGAAGGAAGTATTCCACGTAGAGCACCTATCCGTTGAGCACCCACACGACGAGCACCCAGCCTATTCCACCTAGAGCATTCAGCCAAATTTCAATAATAATTTTAACTGGTGCGCTACGGGGAATGAATGCCATTGTTTAGCAGAGTACCAAATGTGTCAAAAAATGCCATTGACATACAACTGAGGCTATTTTAAATTAGCAGACTTGGACCCCTGGATTACGGCCTACTCTCTCTCTCCTATGAAAGAAGGCTCGTGGTGCTCGTGTCCCTGTAGTGGGGACGTTAAATATTAAAGGGATGATAGGGAATGTTAAACTAGAGGCCACCTGCAATATAGTACGCGTTTATTGTAACATAGGTGTCTTGGAAAACTTACACAATATCTTATAATAGGCATGACGACAAAAAAATGTTTTAGGCCCATCACATAGATTATTTTAAAATATTCGATACGGATTTTTCCTTTTTTTCTTAAACTAAAAATTACAAAGATAAACTAGGTTACAGTTGCTCATGACGTCACACCTTAGTACGATTTTTACGTAGGAGTGACGTCAAAACCCCCCACTCCATAACTTTGATGCTCTGTATCTTTGTATTTATTTATGTATTTAATCAGGTAAAAAATTTGTTTCAAATATTTTTTAATAGCCTAAAAGACGGACTAATTATTTTTTGAATTTTTGAATGTAGTCGTCAGCCCTATTGACATGTTTTTTTTATTAGTTTTTAAAGTAGGTAGGTATAGTTATTAAGTAGGTAATATTTACCTAAGAAATAAATTACTTATAAAGTTTTTAGAGGTCTTTTTTAAATGCAAAACAAAACACAGACATATACACATACACACACATAAGACATAGCACACACATACATATAAAATGGATATAAGTATATATTTTTATTATTAGTGTTTAATAAATAAGAAGAACTTTTATTTTAATTGAATTTTATTGCACATGGATCTATTTAGAATTTTGATTAAATATGGCGAAGAGACAGTATATTAAAAAAATATTAGTGAGGCCCAAAAAGAACTTAAATCTATACAGCCTAGTTTATAACAAAACCTTTTTTCTGTATTCTTCAACAATTAGAATTAGGAAGTAAGTAGGTACCTAGAGTACCTACATAAAGGTAATTAGTGGTTATACATCGCACAATACAATCGCTCACTATCGTTGCATGTCCGTATGCAGTTTGTAATCAACACAATGGCGTTAAAGCACGTGATTTACCTTCATTTATAGAGTGGAAGCCTGTACTATTGTGCTAATCTTATCCTTTTTATAACTTCTAGAAGGAAATGTGATGTAAGGGGTGATTTACGTAATGAAATAAATAGAAAAATTATAAAACGGTAGTTAAGAAAACAGCATCTATCTTATACTTAAAGGTTTATTTTCAATGATTTTTTATAGGTATAGATATGTTACCTTTATAGTGATTGGCGTTTAAATCTGTGCCGAATAATGATTACAATGACATTAATGACAGCACTTCAAATCATACTCCAAATGTCTTCAGACTAACTGAGACTAGCTACAAATTGTCATAAATAGGTCTATTTACAGTCTTCAAAATGTGCGCGCATATAACATATCTATACCAATAAAAAATCATTGTTTATTTTACATAATAGTGATAACTAAGCCCAACTTAAAGAAAACATTGTTTCGCTACTATAGGATCTAATAAAGTATTTTTAAGAATCTTAACCCCTACATATACCTCCTACTAATATTATAAATGTCAAAATTTGTGGCAATGGATGGATGTTTGTTACTCTTTCACGCAAAAACCTCTAAACACATGTTATGAAATACTGAAATTACTTAGCTTAGATATCTGAATATCACATAGACTATGCTATTGCTAAGTATGTATGTTTTAGTATGAAATATAGATGGAGTAGATATATTTATTTATTTTATTTTATTTTGAAGTAGATCATCAGTAATACACACATATGGTATATGACACATTAAAACTAAAAATAGACTACAATTAAGACAAAATGCCGTAGGAGTCCGTCTTAGAAATCTGGAGATAGAATGTCGTAACGTGCTTATTCTAAAACCAGGTCAGTTGCAGTTGCAGACCTTGAGAGCCTCCTACTTGAAGATTGCCAGCTGCTTATTTTAGTCGAGTTTTTTGCTTATGATTTGTAGTTCTTCTCATTCAGCATTATATTTAAGAGTTAGAGCCAAGATAAACATTGTCTATTTCGTAAAACATGATTTTAGACAGTGACAGGTATAAAATATCTGGAAGTGGTGGAATAGGCCCTTAGTTAGAGACCCTTGTCGGTGGAGCATCCGCCATTTAGGCCTATCTTCTTCAAATGCTTGGTTTTAGTTGTTTTAAAAACCTATAGCTAGTAGCTATATTTTCAGATGTTATCTCAATACTTTGATAATCTTAGCTTTTATTCTAGAAAACTGTCTTTACATTAACTGCACAATTTAAATTATTATTTTATCATTTTCAAATCAAGGCTATAATAGTACCTACTTTTATACCTAACCATTTCTATAAATACTAAGTATAGATAATAGCTAGTATAGCTAGGTATAAAAATACATATATTACATAAACCTATAAAAAAAACCATTAAAATTGAAATTACTGCTTACATCAAGCGTAGGTTTCATTTATACATACTTATAGACTTCATGGATTCATGTCCATGACCCTTATAAGAAGTAAAGTGCTATAAAGGGGTTACGACATTTTCTTATAGAAAAGCACGACTCGTTTCGCTCTACTGGATAACAGTTTTCATAATAACAACAGGTTTTTTTTTATTTTTTAAACAGCAATTGAATTTTGTTACACCATAAAACACTATCCCCCTTATTACAAAACGAGGTTTTAGGTTCGGCTATGGACAAAACGTCAAACTAAACGAACTAACGTCGGACTATCTTTAAACCTCGTTTTGTAATAAGGGGGTTTTTGCTCTTCTACGACGAAGCGAAAAAGAAGAATATTTTGATTTTATTTGGAAAATTTACAGCCTATATAACAGTGAAAACAATAATTTGAAAAAGACAGCCAATTACAAGTTTTCAGCAATAGTAATGTTTTATATAAAATTATTTCTCTTATCAATAATTTAGGAGCCAATACGCTCTTGTTGGTGGAGCTTCCATTCCGTTCTCTCCTCCATTTTCTTCTTTATTTATTTATTTATTTAAGTTTATTGTAAGAATAGATAGTACATACTTAGAGACAGAAAAAAAGAGAAGTTATACAAAAGGTACAGCATTTCTTCTTGACTTCTTGATACGACATGACTCCGGATCTTTCCTTCACTTGCTCCGTATACGATCTACGCGGCTGTAGGTGATCAATAGTCACGTTTTGTATTTAAGTGCTTTTTAATTTCTATATTTTACATTGCTAGATGACGTCAAACGTACCTCGCTCGCCTTTCAGTCAATACCTTTTGTTAGTATAAGGTATTGAATTGACTGAAAAACTAATAATAATGATTAATAAATAGTTTCTGGCCTCACATTAAGGGGTTCTTATTCACTCACATCTAACTTAAACACTACATACATACATACACATCCGTCACATCTCTCTCCCATTCGGGTATAGACAAAGACCACTTCCTTCCACTTGCCATGATCTGAACGGACTTCTATCGCTTTATCTACACTCATCAGTCGCCTCATATATGCACGTCGATTTAGGATACTTAAACACTACCTTCCCTAAAATACCTGTCTCGGTTAATAAACAATGCAAATATTCCTCAAAATGAAACTAAGTCAATGATTTTCATTCACCCCGTTATATAGGCCAATGCTTCAATAACGTTTGATGTTAGCATAGTTTATTGTTTTCGCTAGAACTATGTTTTAAACTAGGTTTATGTATTTCACAGATTTCTTACGTTTACGAGGCTGTAAATATGAACATTTTGGTGTTCATTTTAAAGCGTTTAATGTTGAAACTTAATATAATATGTACATTTTGAATGGTCATTACTATGGGAAGTATTAAAGAAATAGTGTTTTGTGATTGGATTGTGTAGTTTTTTACGAGGTTGTGGACATACGATAACTCTTGAAATTTTTAGGCACAGTAATTGGTAGTCGTCGAAGTGATTGTTATGCTATAAACGGGATAGTTAATACAATATAAACATGGTTTGGACTTGAGATCTTTTACCTATATGTCTGGTGGAGAAGCCTTTTTCTAAAATGCGGTGACAAAACTCTCATCCTCATACATTTGATTATTTCAGACTTATCCTTCTTATTAAGCGTCTGTGGTGTCCCAATGGGCAAAGGCCTCTCTCCTTTCTCTTTTTTTTGTTTTTATTTTCTTTCATTCCATCCCATGCCAATTTCTGCAACGATCACATTCAATCATCAGTCACTGATATGGATGTACACTATTTGTGCTGTGGGCAACAAATCGTCTACGAACATTCGATACAATTATTTAATTTGAGTCTTCAGTCTTCACATGTCCCGAATGCTCTTTCTGTTCAGTATTTCACATCTCAAGCTTTAAAACATTACCCTATCCCCTGGCAACAAACCACATAAAACCTTAAGATATAAATCACAACTCTTTTAAAGCTGTATTCAATTAGAGAACAACTCTCACTCAAATAAATCCTTAACTCTAAACAGATTTATTGTAACAATTAACTTGACTATAACAGTATCAAAGCTACCGCGATTATTAACAATGGACAGTAAACTATGCCTTTGTGGTGATTGTGGGACGCCTACAGGGTTTCTAGACTTGTTTTACAGCTAGATAAGTAGGCTTTCTAGGTGTGCTGTACTAGAGTTTGTCTCTAGCTTTATGGGTCTTGAAGTTGAAGAAGTGACTAAAATTATAAATGTCAATGTTTGTGCCGATGGATGTGAGGATGTTTGTTACTCCTTTACGCAAAAACCACTGAACAGATTTTGATGAAACTTTGCAGTATTGTAGCTTACACATCAGAATAACACATAGGCTATAATATTTATTGATATTGCGTAAAGTTTTCAATTAATGACGAAAGTCGCGGGCAGACTCTAGTACAAAATAAATTGACTGATCGACAAGTTTCTCCGGAGAAGTCAAACTTTTTTTTGAGATTTGGTTAAAGATTCCTTAGAAAAAGTTGTTTGCATGATTACATTGTCTTGTATGATAAAATGGTCTAATTACCTGTTAAAGTAATTTGTATCTAATTAGGAAACACTTAAGATAAAAAGTAGAAAGAAATCATCGAGGCCTCATTCGTTGAGCAATGTGGTCTGTAATTTTTCAACTCATGTTGTCACTCATGTCTTTAGTTAAAATAAGCTCAAATATTTAGGAAAGTGAAATACCATTTCTAATAAGGGATACTATAAGCACCAAGAAGTCTAAAAGCGGTAGTTTAGTGTCCAATGTCACTTTAAGTCAGCTTTAGGTCGTATAATTGACTGGTTGGATTCCAAACGTTGTGGGATTAGGAGTTGATTACGCTATTCAACGTCTGTTATAGGTATTTGGATTGGCTAGAAAGTTTTTTAAGGTTTTTAGTTTTATTAAAGGCTTTTGAAAGATATTATTAGATAAGTCTTATTTTATTGTAGGTTCCTTTTTTTTTAAACATTACGCAGGTTTTTACCAGTTTAGGAGTACCCTAAACCGCCATGCTTCCATGAGGCGATTGATAAATGTGGATGAAGCGAAGTATGTTTGGATCGTAGCAAGTGGAAGTGGTCTCTACCTACCCCTATGGGAAAGAGCGTGACAGACTTGTATGTATGTACGCAGGTATTATTGTGACTAAGCGCCAAAACACACGGTGAAACGCAACTGCAACGCAACTGAAACTTTTGAGTTACATCGAAGTTTCTGCTATAGACTTCCTTAGAAAACAACACACGACGCAACTGAAACGAAACGTTTCAAACTAGTTGTTAGTTAAACTAGTGTTTTCAAACTACTAGAAATATCGATGCAACTCAAAAGTAACTAGCAGTTTCAATTGCGTTGCATTTGCGTTTCATCGCGTGTTCTGGGTCTAAGAGTTACTATATCGATAACTTCCATGTTTGACGTGTCTTCGACGATGTTAAATCGACATCGATCGACATTACAAGGTCACATTCACTCACACAAAAATCCATCTTCCTATAGGTCAGTATGCAAGTTAATAAAAAAGTCACATGTTTATCGACACCCGCAGAAATTCGTTTCATTTTATGCGGATATTGGATACAGACATCAAAAATTAACGTCAATACATTTGAAATGAAAATGAAAGAACTTTGAAAATTGTTACATGCGAACGTTTTCAAAGTTCTATATCTCCGAAAGTGGAAAGTACATCACTTTCGACATTTGTCCAAAATACTAATCGTTTTATAATATTTTTCTCTATCTAATCGATTGACGTAAATTTCATCAATGGCCACCAACTTTTTTCTCCATACTAGCTCGAATAGGGGATGTTGAGCCTAATTGATACCGAAAATTTTTACTATACCAATTAGGTTGGATGCTTTTTGTACTGCGACATTACCCTTGATGACTTTCACATGGCGGCATAGGAACTATTTCATGAAACGGACTTAACAAACCCAGCCCTGGTAGGCTTTATAGGTACTTACATCGAAAGTTGTTTGTTATTATGCCTCTATCTCATTTGGTCCCAGTCACTTCCCGCGACAAATCATTCGCAATTTCACCATATTCAACTTGCACCCACGTTGTACAGTCGCCATTAAAATGGTTATGGACTACACTCATTTGTTGTCATTTTACATTTGTTTATTATACTTTAGGCCATAATCCACCACGCTGGCCAAGTGTGGGTTTGCGGATTACACATACACCTTCGAATTTCTTCTTTGGTGTATGCAGGTTTCGTCACGATGTTTTCCTTCGCCGTTAGCAAGTGGTAATCGAATACAATCGAACACACAGTTGTCCTCTTACATTTGATTATTATACTTTGGGCGTTGATTGTTTACAGTTAAGGGTATGTTTTACCTTCTACAGATTAAATTTATCCGACAGATAAGTATGGCTGTCGCTAAAACGTCATGTTCTATGAAAAAGACATAGGTTTATCTTTCAGTTAAGTTTTTTTCTGTTGATGGTAAAACAGTCTCCGTGTCTAATTTTTATTCCGAAATTCATCAGTCTTAAGAATTAAAGACATCCATCTAAAGTTAGTTTGCACTTGTAGTAGGTTAAGTATACTTACTTACTTGATTTTTACTGTATTTCTAATCAATAACGATATGAAGAAAGTTAGGAATAATTAATTTAATGTTAATTTTATACAATTGCCCATTGACATTTCATTTTTCGTGTACGACTCTCCGTTATTACCTCAAGGTTGCCTGACAGATATTGCTACTGATCAATAAGGCCGCCTATTAACACTTCTTTATCTGCATTGTTTATTTGTATCTTAATGCCATTTGTACATTAAAGAGTATTTGTATTGTAGACTGTACGTCTCATAGAGCATAGTTGCGCCCGCGCCGCTACAAATTGCACGCACCCATCGCGTGGGTTCACTTGTTTTGTACTTAAGGATACAACTTCTACTTGCAACATTTGCTATGGGATTAGCCGTGAAGTATAGATTATTTTTATTATTTGCTAGTTTTGTGGAACTTCTAAAGCTCCGTACTCACGGAATTACACGATAGTTTTACTCAAAGTCGAGTTCGAGTAAAATACCGTGAATACGGAGCTTTAAATATTTAAGTCGTCGTCGATTTGATCGAGATACAATAAGAATAGGTAATGTTTTTAATATCAAAATTTCTGAAATGATTTTAATGAAACTTGGCAATATTGTTAGCTTGCACATCGGAATAAGGCATAGACAATAATATTTCAATTAACAGATTTTAATAAAACTTGGCAATATTGTAGTTCGCACATCAGAACAACACATAGACTATATTATTTTCATGATTTTTTTTCAACATATGAGGATAATGAGTAAGTCCCCGATTTGATCGAGGTACGTTCGTCTTGGACGGAACTTACTCAGGAAAGGCCAAATGAGTACACTAAACCGACGGGCTTGTATGAGGCGACTGATGAGTGTGGATGATGCGAAAGAGGTGTTTTTGGATCGAAGCAAGTGGAAGGAAGTGGTCTCTGCCTACCCCAATGGGAGAGAGGCGTGACGGATATGTATGTATGAGCATAAATCCGCCCGGGCGGATTTTTTTTTCTTACCTAGAAGCTTCTAGGTATAAAATATAAGACTATGGCATCGAGTAGACCTCTTTTCATTAAAATGTACTAACTTTTATACACGGAGGCGTATTATAACTTTCACATTTTCGATTATGATTACTATGACAGTGTGATGAATGGCGAGACCATCGTAAGATTCATTACGGTTCTATGAACTTTGTCGTTAAAAAGTATGTGCAATAAAAATATCTACCTATTAGTAATTGTGGGAAGTGTTCCATAACTCAAAGTCAAAAATATATTTATTTCATAGTCACAAAAAATGGTCTAGTAACCGTTACATACATTTTTTTAAAAGCTAGTACTAGATTCGATCATAGAGATAGGTAGGTATAGCTTTCTCTTTCTCATATTAGATTAAACTGCTCTGATTATGTAATTATTCTTTTTGATATCGTCATTATATTCAACAGTACTTCTTTTAGTTGTTAATAGCCCGTTTCACCGCTTCCAGATAAAAATTAACTGACAGATACTTTAATCTGTGTGTTTATTTCATAAAACATGACGTTTAAACAGTATCTGTCAGTAAAAATTTATCTGTAAGTGGTTAAACAGGTCTTTAGGTTATTAATGGTTATTTAATTTGAAAAATGAGATATTTTAAGAATGGGTCGATTTAAGAATAAGCCGTTTTGAGAATAGGTCGTTTTAAGAGTAAGGCATTTTGAGAATAGGTCGTTTAACAATAAGTCAATGTACAAATAGGTCCTTTTTTTAGGAGTAAGGCATTTTGCGAATAAGTCATTTGTCTACTAAACCTTATTTGTATAAACCTTGTAAATATTTGTTTTATTACTTAATAAATATGGCACACTTGAATATTTAAATTATTATTTAATAATGAATTTAAATATTCAAATTTGCGGAATCCATAATCGTTGGCTTTCTCTACCTATAAACTGTTGGTATTTGATCGTAAAATTACCGGCTATTTATAATGATAATGCTTGCTATTAATTAAGGCTTGGACTCGACAAATGGCTACTAAAATCGCGCCTCCAATATGCCTAAAATGACTTATCTTTTAGCATTTTTAAGTCATCATCAAAATCCTATTAATATTATAAATGTCAATGTTTATGCCGATGGATAAATGTTTGTTACTCTCATAAAAACCACTGAACAGATTTTAATGAAATTTTACAATAACTTAGCTTGGACATCAGAATAACACATAGGCTATTTTAGTTTTTCCAGTATAGAGAACTCTGACTGAGTCTATGCTAGTTTACCACAAAATGATTTTCTATCCCCACGTAATAAGGTATACTTCTAATTAACTTTCCATCCATAGTTATTAATTGCTTGTCATTAGATGTCGCAAAGCGCCACAAAATGTAGTTTAAATGTACTTAAACAGGCTGAGCTTGAATCAAGTATACTACTGGTAGAAAGTCTAGGCAAGGTAGGCTGTAGGGAGCGTATATTAATTACGGGAGGCTTTAATACGATTTTTTAACAACTTACTTTTAAATAAGGCTTTGTTAAAATTTGTCTAGACTCTCCTTTTCCCCTAATTTTTGTGTAACGTGATCTAATTGTGTTGAAATGTTTAGAAGATGTTTTTTGAGTTTGGAAAAAAAGTTAATTATAGGCCGTGTTATAAAAAAAAACATATTAAATGAGGTAAGATTAATATATAAATATAAGATAAGATTTGCAGACATAATGTAGAATTTTAAAGTAACGGTTTTTACACAATTTTATACCCTAAAACCTTAAGATGTCTTAACAACATAGATTCGCGTCTTATACCTTCGTTTTTGCAAATTTTCCCGTGAAATGTTCATAGATGAAACTGTACCCCCTTTTCGCGTAACTAATAGACACTCCCTAAACACGTTATAATGTGATAGATAGTAACATAGGGTACAATTTCACTGAATTCCTTTTGAATTATGTCTCAGATTTCCTTGAATAGCTTAGGTATTAGTTTTGTTTAAACAGCCTAGTCGGTTCAAGTCTTGTTGATTTATGTTAACCTGGTATTTGTGAAGAAATATTTATTAATTATATTTTTTTATTACATTACATATTAAAGCATTGGCTGAGGATAGGCCTAAATGGCGATCACTCCACCGACAAGAGTCTAACTCTTAAATTAAATGATGAATGATGATGATACATACCTACATACATACATACATATCCAATACGCCAGTCCTCCATCGGGAAAGCAGAGATTCTCTACTTGCTACGATCCGAAACACACTTTTTTCACCTCATCCACATTCATCTGTTGTCTCATACATGCACGTCGGTTTAGGGTACTCCTGACTTGGCCTTTCTTTAGCTGCGTCACGCTACACGACCCTCGAACGTTTCGCTCGTACTTGGTTGCGTTCCACCAGTTGTCAGTTTTTTGACGAACACAAAGGGATTTGAGGAATGTGCTCGATGTAGGTTCGTTGTCCGTCCACGTTAGACACTGCAAACTATCTATCTCTATCCGGCCGATTCCGGCCATGGCGACCACTTCGACTCCTATAGGTCAGTTTGGCGCTCGTGCGCTCTCATGTGGCTTGTGTAGCCTATCTTTGAGACAAAGTTCCGTGCACATTGTGGGCAGGTAAGAACGCCGTTGTCAAAATTGTATATGATGGCAGCAGGTGGCCGAGCCTTCAATTGGTCGCGCTTAGTGTCTAGATCAGATTTACGCTGATCCTCAAACTCGCGGACTAGGCTGTTCACCACTCTGCTCCACTCTGGCCGCTGTGCTGCCAAACGCTCCCATTGAGAGGGTTCAATGTTACACCTCTTCATGTGTCGCTTTAGGACATCTTTGTACCGGAGAAGTTGACCGCCTTGCTTTCGCTTGCCCTCCTCCAGTTCAGAATAAAAGATGCGCTTCGCCACTCTCTCCTCTGCCATACGCGACACATGACCGCACCACCGAAGTTGCCGACGCATTAAATAAGCCTCAATGCCACCCACATTGGCACGTCGCAGAACCACGGTGTTTCGCACTCTGTCGGACCATCTGATCTTCAAGATGGTTCGAAGACATTTAAGGTGGAAACGATCAAGAGTGCGTATGTGGTGACGATACACACACCACGTCTCAGAGGAGTACAGAAGGTTTGGCAACACAATGGCCATGTATACAGAAACCTTAGTGGCCAACTTAAGGTCATGCGAGCAGAAAACCCTGGAAAATAGCTTGCCAAATGCTGCAGCTGCAGCACCGATCCTGCTATTGATCTCGGCATCAAGGTCACACTTGGATGTTATAGTATTCCCCAGATAACGAAATTTATCCACCTGCTTCAGCATATCCTCACCAAGCTTTATGGTCAGCGTCTCGTGACCGTGAATGTCTAGGGACATCACCTCTGTCTTAATGACGCTGATCTTCAGGCCGAACTTGCAGCATGCTTGGTGGAATACGGACATCAGCTGTTGCAGGTCGTCTGGGGACTCTGCTACGAAACACAAATCGTCAGCATACATGATCTCGGTGATCAGTGTGTGTGATACCTTAGTGCGAGCCTTAAGTCGAGCCAAATTGAAAAGACTGCCGTCCGTGCGGAAGCGGATGCGGACTCCATGGGAAATAGTTTGTAAGACTTCCCTCACAACCACCGCAAAGTATAAAGCGAACAGAGTAGGTGCAAGTACGCAACCTTGCTTCACCCCACAGGTAACCGGGAAAAAGTCAGTTTGTCCGCCGTCTACGGCAACGCAACATTGCATGCCATCATGCAGGAGTCTAAGAAGTCTCACAAACTTTTCCGTACATCCAAGCTTTCCGAGCACTAACCATAGGGCTTCACGAGGCACGCTGTCGAAAGCCTTCTCTAGGTCAACAAAGCAGAGGTACAGCTGACGACCCTGTTCTCTACTTTTTTCCTGAAGTTGACGCACAGAGAAGATCGCTTCGCATGTTCCTCGGTCTGGTCGAAAGCCAAATTGGGTTTCAGGCAGTATATTTTCAGACAAGTTCTTAAGGCGGTTTAATAGAACTCTAGCAAGAATCTTCCCAGGTACCGATAGAAGCGAAATACCGCGGTAGGAATTGCAATCAGACCGGTCGCCCTTGTTTTTATAGAGAACACTTATGCGCGATACTTTAAATACATCTGGAACGCGCTCCTCCTCCCACATATAAACAAACATTTCCCATAAAGATGTGTGCAATTCCTCTCCACCATATTTAATCAGTTCCCCCGGTATAAGATCAACACCAGCCGCTCTATTATTATGTTGCTGTCTGATGGCAGTGACAACCTCGTCTCGCAAAACTACGAATACTGCAAACGAATACTGCAAAAAAAAAAAAAAAAGAACTGCAAACTACGAATAGAACGTCTCGACTCGTTGCTCGGTTCGTGTTGCGTGGACGCAGATTTATATTTACTAATTAGGTGTATCGAACTTATCCTCGTCTTTCTATAAATCTATAACAAGCGTGACCACTATACGTGACACTCACTCTCTCCACATTTTCAAACGAAAAGTTAAAGAGCACTATCTTTCCTTACCATAGGGAATAAAATATATATTTATATAAATTATTATATTTATGTATGTATGTGTAGGTTTATACTTATATGTTGATTGTTTATTGTAGGTTTAGTACTATCCCGCCTTCTTGCTTTAATTTCTCTCTCTGTGGGGTCTGCAGGAAGAATTTTTTTTTTTTAAATATGCTGTACCTTTTGTATAACTCCTCTTTTTTTTCTGTGTCTATGTACTATCATCTTAGAATAAACTGTTAAATAAATAACAAATATTGACTTCAACTACATACATTTGATTGCCAATTTCTACACACATAACCATGCCAATAAACATGGAAATTGCCATGCCAATTAAACTAGTGTAAAACCAACTGTACTGTTTATGGGAGACAGTAAATTTTATTGCCTCTAAAGTACTTTCTCAATAAGATTTTCTAGTAACAGTTTATTATTTGTAAATCGATATTTAATTTTAAGTAGGTATTTACTTGCGCTGTAAAATTTTGAATGGAAATATGAATAGATAGACTACAAAAGAATATTTACAAAGTTATGTTTATGAGTATAGGTGTTAATGTTTATAAGGAAAGCTTTTAACTGGACAGGTGGTGTGGTTGATTGACCCTGCTTGTCTGGCTGTTGGTCGTGGGTTCGATTTCCGCAAGAGACAAACATTGTTGTGATGAACAGTGATGTTTGTCTGGATGTCTTATCATTGATTGCAACAAAGGGAAACTGCTTCAATGTTAGTGTCACTATCATCATCATGAATTTAAGAGGGTCGCTCTTGTCGGTGGAGTCTGCTCCACTCTTCTCTATTCTCTGCCGTCCGTTTGAGCACCAGATACGACACAACATTGTCACTTTATACCTATTTAAAACAAGAAACAAGATTTACATGGATGACTTTTTACTAGCTGTCGCTGGCTAATATCGTAGATTACAGTTTTTTCGACCATATTATGAACAAAATAATCTTTTATATAGTATCTGCTGTACCCTAATAGGAACACAACGTAATATTATGTATTTCAAGCGTTAATTATGCAGTCACATAAAATTACCTGTCATATACCAGAGGATAGTATTACATAACTTTTATAATCATGATAATTCTAACAAATTAGCAAACATACTTCCGTTAGTTTATAAAAAGCAAACGGAACGGCCTTGCGCGTACGCAGCGTCCGATGACATAAGAGTATGTAAAACCAGCTGATAGGTGATTGGAATAAAGGTGTTTATGTTGTTAGAAATAACACAAGGTTGACGACTTACGTTACAACTGGGCAATCGGTTGGGTTATTGTTAGAGTGGTTTTTTTTTTTGAGTTTTTTGGCCCTCTGTAGATAAATATGTACGTTCAGCATCATAAGTCGATGAACACAATCAGATTTTCTTAAGTAAAATACACCCTAATTAGACGAAAATCGCTTAGTAAAAACTCCAGAGTTAAACAAACATTCAATAGGGTTCAAAATAAGGAAAATATTTTAAGTTTTGACGTCTAATAATGGTGCATATGAATTTTGAAAATCTGAATGTGTTCATCAACTTATGATGCTGACTGTACGACGTAGGCTGTCCCGCCACTCTTAAGTACGCATTTATCGATATATCTTGAAAAATAATTATGCGTTATGCGTTAATCTGATGTGCAAGCTACAATATTGTAAAGATTCATTTAAATGTGTTCGGTGGTTTTTGCATGAGAGTGTTACAAAATATTCTCACATCCAAATTTTGACATTTGATAATATTAGTACCTATGATAAATATTTGTTTGTGTATAAACATATGTATGTGTACTTCTGTAGTAACAGACACTATTCAAACACAAAGTAAACGACCTATGCAAGTACCTAAAAAAACAATCGGCAAATTGACATCAATATTTTTAGAAATAATTACTTTTTTTACGTCGGGTCTATCTCATTATATCTTAACTAGTAGCCTCAACACCTCGACTAATCAACTCAACTCAGTCCAATTATCTAATTCCTAGTACACATCTTGACATTCCTGCACTGACTACTAAACTAACGGTCTCGCCACGCCTTGGACATGCCTTCCTGCATGCGTTTACACGCGTCGCGGACGATAACCGGTCGCTGAACGGCGTTAGGTCATTTATTAGGTTGCCTAGGTCTTGAGTTTAACTTAGAATTACATGAATAGGCTAACACTGAGGAAAAACTATTATATTTAGTACTTTTTGTGGAAATGTCGTGTCAAACACGTGACATTGTCTTATATAAGGCTACTGGCGACCATGTACCTTAAATAATGAATGTTATAAAATTCCAAATACTTAGGTATGCTTATTCTAAGTTCCAAGTTCAGAAATAATCTTTCAGAGTCTTTAATCAAAAAGTACGGATATTTTTTTTGTTAAGTTATGACTCTTATATTTTTCAACTAGCAATATTGTAGATGCTCCACTGACAAGAGTCAGTTTTAAATACTGCGTGTAACAGAAAGGAGGCATAATGCCGAAACACAGTGATAGTCCTCGTGAAACTGAACAACTTGCCCAAGGAACATTGGTCGTATGTAACACGAAAAAAAAATTACGCCTAAAATTTTTGGATCGCCCTTTTGATCGAGTAAGGGCGGTCCAAAAAATTTTTTCGAGTTACGACTCGTGTTCTTGGGGAAAGTTGTTCAGTTTCATGAGGACTATCGCTGTGTTTCGGCTTTATGCCCCCTTTCTGTTACAACCTGTATTTTCAACTAGCAATATGGTAGACGCTCCACTGACAAAGTTTTAAATAAAAAAGGACGAATATAGTTTTAAAACACAATATCAACATTTAAGTAATTAGCGCATAGATTTAAGATTCCAACTCGCAGCTTGCTTACGTATAATCAGATTAATAAACATACTTACCTACATACATATCGAATGTAAGTTCGCGACAGATCAACGGATTTCGCATTTTATTACGTCATAAGACTCCCACGACGCAATATGATCTGATAATTAGGTAGGTAGGTATATATTGTTATTATGATTTGTATCATGAGATCCGTATATAGCTATAGGTGCAGATCTTTATAGAAACCGTTATAATATAGCTCTTGAGGCAATGGGGATGATGGCTACATTCAAAAATTCAAAAAATAATTAGTCTGTCTTTTAGGCTATAAACAAATATTTGAAACACTTTTTTTACCTGATCAAATACATAAATAAATACACAAAAACAGAGCATCAAAGTTACGGAGTGGGGGGTATTGACGTCACTCCTCGGTTAAAATCGTACTGACGCGTGACGTCACGAGCAACTTTAACCCAGTGTATCTTTGTCATTTTCAGTTTAAGAGAAAACAGAAAAAATACGTGTCGAATATTTTTAAATAATCTATGTGATGGACTAAAAAGAAATTCTTAGTCATCATGCCTATTGAATTAAATACTTAGATTATGTTTTATGCATACTCGGATCACGGATCTCTCTGATACGCTGATATACTTTATGCATTCTAAGAAGATATACGTTTTTAGCTGTCCGGTACTGCCATGTATTTGTTTAAACTTTTAACCGACACATTTTTCTCTTCATCCACATTCATCAGGCTGTATACATGCACGTCGGCTTAGGACGAAAGAAGAGTGTTTGGATCGTAACACGTGGAAAGAAATGGTCTCTCTCTGTCTACCCCGATGGAAGAGAGGCGTGACAGATAGATATGAGTATGTGCTTATGTTTAACTGACGGATACAAGCTGTTTAGAAACAAAAGCATAGCTTATAAAAGCAAATCTCAAATAAAATCTACGACTGGATCGTCGACTGCCGATTAATCACAACGGTACACAACAATTGATTCAACAAATCTACCAACATGTTTTGCGTTTACCAATTGTGTCCGATGTTTCATATACTCACGAATATGTGTCATATTACACGAATGCTTACTATACTATTGTATTGCCGTGTGAAACTTGAATTATGTTTTTGTTTGACTCAATTGAGTTGAAGAGGTGATTTAAATTGTGTCACCTGTTGATTGACGGTAAAGAATGTTCGATATTGTCAAACTTTCCACTTTTTATATAAATGTCGACGTTTGTGCCGATGCATGGAGGGATTTGAGGATGATTGTTAAGTGTGCAGTCACATATACGTAACGCACCGCGCCGAACGTTCGGTTCAATACGCTCGCAAAGTGTTTTAAGTCACCTATGACACATCAGCTGAAATTACGTCGCATACATTTACTCCAGCCGCTGAACGTTCGGTTTAATACGCTCGCAATGTGTTTCAAGTCACCTATGACACATCAGCTGAAATTACGTCGCATACATTTACTCCAGCCGCTGAACGTTCGGTTCAATACGCTCGCAATGTGTTTCAAGTCACCTATGACACATAAGCTGAAATTACGTCGCATACATTTACTCCAGCCGCTGAGCGTTCAGCGCCGAACGTTACGCAGATTTGTCGTGCAAAACAAACCCACGAAAACGTACGTTTGCGTGTGACAAGCTTGCTTCTAATCATAATATTATTTCTAAAGAGCAGTAGTCATAATGCATAGAGTATGTTGCGTACATGCGACTGAACTGTCTCGTTATTAGACTCATAATATGAATAACAAACAACTTTAACTATGGAACGGAACCTATAGCCAAATCTGAAAAAAGAAAAGAAAATTTACCACACAATGACTTGCCGGTCAGCCGACCGCTGATTACTTACTGAATCAATTGACTGAATATGTTTCAAATCACCTGTTTAAGTATTGTATTTGATTATAAAGCTGATTAAAAGATATAACATCATTATTAAATTTAAGAGCGTCGCTCTTGTCTGTGGAGTCTACGCCACTCGCTGCTCTGTTTTCTACCGCCCTTTTGAGCACCTGATACGACACAACTTCTATCCGCTCTTTAATTTGATCTATGTAAGTCCTTCGTGGTATCCCTCTTTTCCGTTTTTCTTCTCATCATTCATTTAATCTAAGAGTTAGACTCTTGTCGGTGGAGTGTTCGCCATTTAGGCCTATCCTCTGCCTCTTTAACTTCTTGATACGACATGACGTTAACTTTATCTTTTACTTGAGTGGAGTAAGTACGTCGCGGCCTTCCTCTGCATCTCTTCCCCTCAACCTTTCCTTCAACTTCTGATATAAAGAATCGACAATTTCTCACAAGTTAAGGTAATACTAATGTTTAACCAAAGTTTCAACAACGTTCTTATGAGTCGAAGTTTACAATCAGTACATTACTCGGCGATGTAAACGGCCATTGTCTACATCACAGATTCCTTCATTGCTAATGTTTATACCGTATGTAGAAGCAACATAAAGTGAGACAAAGCGTCGGATTTTCTCAAGATGTTACCGGTTCTAACTGTTTATTTTTACGGAGGAAAATGGGAAGGAAAATGAGATGTAGATGTTATAAGGGGAAATACTTTATTGTACGCAATACTGGTTTATGGTTAGAAAAACTTTTAGAGTTGTATTTCTACTTATACTGGGTGTAATAGAAAGGGGGTAAAAAGCCAAAACACAACGATAGTCCTCATGAAACTGAACAACTTTCCCCAAGAAACATGGACCGTAAAGATTAGGTACAGTTAAGTGGTTTTGACTGTGATATCAAACGAGAGTGATTAAATCATAGATCACACAGATCACATACGTAGTTTAATATATGCGCGCGTTATAAAACGACGGATGGATAAATCTTATTATAATCCAAGATACGGGCAAACATGGTAATCGTAAAATAGTTACATAATATAGCAACGTTTTATCTTCGTAGGTGAATTCTTGAAATGACACGCTTGACACGTGCGATGCGATGACGCGTAAAGAAATGGCATTCCAACCGTCGTCGCGCCGAACGTGTTAATTCCAAATTTGAATAGTGAACGCAACTGACTTTCGCTGGAAAAGTGCAAAGACTGTAAAGGCAAACAACCAGTGTTGTTTAAACTCGGTTTCTAATTTTGTGTAGTGTTGCCAATTTACAAATATTGAGCAAAGAGACTTCGGTAATTCTGAAATTACAAGACGAAAAGTGACTGAAAAACAAAAGACAAACGTTGCAGAAAGCATTCGAAAAACAAGACAGTCGACGTTGTAGGAAGCATTCGAAAAATAAAATTTAAAAAGACAATCGAAGACATTCGAATTTGAAACGGTGATTGGCGGTATTCTGAAGCAAAAGAGATTGCATAGCGGTGGTGTCGGCATAGGTGATTCGGTGCATCGCCAATGCGGCGGCGGCGGCGCGTGGGCAATGTCGCCGCCGCGGGCGCTGCTGGCGGCGCTCCTGCTCTGCCAACTGCTGTCGTACGGTGGCCACCAAGGACTCACCAAGATATTTTACACGTAAGGGTTTTGTTAAGGGTTCTCATTATAATGGGGATGATGACTACATTCGAAAATTCAAAAAATATTTAGTCTGTCTTTTAGGCTCTTAAAAAAAATTTGAAACACGTTTTTTACCTGATCAAATACATAAATAAATACAAAGATACAGAGCATCAAAGTTACGGAGTGGGGGGTATTGACGTCACTCCTACGTAAAAATCGTACTAAGGTGTAACGTCATGAGCAACTGTAACCCAGTGTATCTTTGTAATTTTTAGTTTAAGAGAAAAAAGAAAAAATCCGTATCGAATATTTTAAAATAATCTATGTGATGGACTATAATTTTTTTTTTGTCATCATGCCCATTCTCTAGGAATTATGGTTCTACTGGTTACACGGTGTGCTTGTGATTTAGCTACAAGCTACAGGTAGATGTACTCAGCTGGTATATCGATTAAGATATCATTAAACTATATAGATATTTATGTTACACTCAAAACTCAGAACCGATCAAAACCACTTTTGACTGCTAAAATAAGTATACCGGTTGAATTTTGACTAAAACAGATACATTAAAAAAAATGTCCCCTTGGCGATTCTGAAGAGAAAATAAGATCATTATATCAATTATATAACTTTGAATAATCCTTAAAAACTGCTAATATTGTCTTTGCACGCTCAGTTTAAAAAATTAAACGTAAGACCCAGAACACACTGTGAAACGCAAATGAAACTACTAGTTACTTTTGAGTTGCATCAAAGTTTCTGCTACAGACTCCTTTAGAAAACCACACACGACGCAACTGAAACGCGTCTATAGCAGAAACTTCGATGCAACTCAAAAGTAACTAGCAGTTTCAGTTGCGTTGCAGTGTTTCACCGTGTGTTATGGGCCTTAAATAGAAAACCGGAAGGCATCTATTTATAAACATTTTGCATTTTCCTTTAAAGGTAGTTTAAACTACTTAGTGCTTATTAATGTGGGCAGTCGAGCAAATAATAAGTACTTAGCTATTTACTTAGCGAATGTCTACATATAATTAATTCTACTCAAAATGACGTGGTACATCATTGTGACAGTTATGATTCAATCGTGAATATTATTTAACGCTTGACTTTAACAATTAAGTTTAAGTTTTTAAGTAGGTATTTAAATAAAAATTGGAATAACCCAAAAGACAGGAAAATCCCATTTTCGTATTGATTGAATACCTACCTGCAGAGGTATACCTACTTACAGCTACATACTTTCCACTGTTCAGGGAACTTCTACTATTTTTTACTTCTAGTGCATTGAGATGATTTTGAATGCTATTTTTCGGAGCGCTTAGGCTATGTTAAATAAAATGAGTGCATTGTAAAGACTATTTTTGGAACGGCGCGGCGCCTCGATAAATAGCATTCGACATAACTCCAACGTCCAACATCTTACATCCTTTTAAAAAGTTTTTAAACAAAAGCCTGTCTAAATAGTGACCAAATCTATGTCAAACAGAAACAAAATAAAGAACTGTTTTGTTAAGACAGGTCATTGAACATTGGTCTCTGTTATAACAAAGCCTGCTCCGATTGCATCAATTGATTTAAGTGGCTCAATGAACGATTGTATAGAATCACTTTCCAATCTTTATTTTAAAGTATTTTCCTTCTTATTCAGCTAGGAATACTAAATACAATCACTTTTTTCTTTTTCTACATTTTTATGGTTACATGAATTTTTTGCCGATTTAATTGTCGATTCGAAATTGCGTGGAAATCATGTAACTGTTCAGCAATTTATATCGGTATTTTCTCTTATACAGGGTGTCCCAAAAATAGGCCTACAAACTGACACTGGAGGTAGATGGACTTAAGGTGCATCAAGTAAGCCTAACATGCCCATAGAAAAGTCTTATGAGTATCGAGTTAGACCCGTTTTAGTGATTTTTGAAAAAAGAACCACTTTTTGATGGTTTTTGTATCAGAGAGCGATTAATATTCAATTAATTAAAAAGAAAAGTACGTTAACGGCTTCTTCGATAGTTACTTATGCTAGTAATGACTATTAAGACACTTGAAGTAGTTGCAGAATACTCTAATGAATGATACGGAACCCTTTGCGCACGAGTGCGACTCGCACCTGGCGATTTTTTTTACAAAACAGTGCTCAAATTATCTCCTCCTGAACATTATGCACAAGTGTCATCTTATGTTAGAATTATGGCCTTATCTCCTCATGGTCATCAACGAGATTTGTTCTGAATATCGGCAAACAGTATTCGAAGCTGCTCAAGAGCTCAAGCTCAAGCACGTCCCCATGTTTCCACCAAACCCATGTCTAATCTGGCACCATTCAAATACTATCTGTTTTGGTCCACTAGACTATTTTGGTTCAAAGAGCGACTTAGTTTTTGCCTTTATCACTCCCTATTACTTAGTCAGGCTGAAAAACAGACGCCCTACTAGATTACTTCTCTTAACTACTCGATTTTGTCAATTTAACCACCTTAACTCAACTTCTAAGTTTTTGAAATAATCCGACTTAGGTAAGTCTTCGATGTCTAATACCCCCAATTTGTTGTTTTTGCAATACATGTTATACCGTTCTGGATTCGGAATAGCACAAGGCAGTTTTTAAAAACATTTGTTCATTAAGTTCAGAGTAAATTTTTTTCGTGGCAGCTGCTCAAAGTCGAGCTATTGTTTTTGGGAGAGAATTAAAATTAACTTTGACAGTTAATTTGTCGATGTTCCACTTTAATCATCAAGGAATTGTTTTCGCCATATCATAAGTAACTATTGAAGAAGCCGTTAACGTACTTTTCTTTTTAATTAATTGAATATTAATCGCTCTCTGATACAAAAACCATCAAAAAGTGGTTCTTTTTTCAAAAATCACTAAAATGGGTCTAACTCGATACTTATAAGACTTTTCTATGGGCATGTTAGGCTTACTTGATGCACCTTAAGTCCATCTACCTCCAGTGTCAGTTTGCAGGCCTATTTTTGGGACACCCTGTATAGGGTTTTATTGAACGCTGTGTATTTTGTTACCTAATTGCATGGTGAATAAATAAAAGTGTAAAAAGAACATGTTAAATGAAATAAAATGTGCAGATGATAATTATGATTATGTGTTCTTATTATTGATTAGATAATTATTTTTTATTACTATTACTAAATCGTATTTACTAAGTATCACTTCTATTCTAGCAGTTTTTAATATCGTATTTTCTCTTTGTTTCCAGGTTACCTGACACGGGACAGCCTCCTATACTAATCTCTCTAGGAGACAACGCCAAATTGGATTTGAAGAATCCCGACGAATTACTATTTGTCAACGATTCTGAGCAACACAATGATACAAAAACATTTGCTTTAGTAGATAGCAGCGAAGATGAATCTAAAGAAGATAAAGAACCCCATCTCGTTGTGAAAGCAAAACACGTTCATGAAACTAGATTAACTGAAGATGCATTTCAATCAACCACGCCGATACCAGAGATAGATCCCTCAGAATCTCAAGATAAGCACAAACCAGAAAACATTCCAGTCAAACCAGAAACGCCGCAGGAGGACATACCCTCGTTCTCCGAGTGGGCTCAGAAACAACTCGCCGAAGCTGAGAAAAAAGACACAGTGTTAAACCACTCGAGTCAACCTAGTCATAGTAATACGAATTTTAGTAGTAAAAGCACGAAGCGGTCGAAGAATTACGCTTCGCCTGCTTGCGGGGCGAAGATAGTCGCCGTGAACCCCGAAGCTGGGTCCCCCAGCTCAATCCTGTCTCCAAATAGAGACGAATACATGCTCAATACCTGCAACAGCCGCATCTGGTTCATTGTCGAACTCTGCGAAGCGGTTCAAGCTCAAAAAATAGAAATTGCGAATTTTGAATTGTTCTCCTCGACTCCTAAAGACATAGCGGTGTACTTCAGCGATCGGTTTCCGACGAGAGATTGGGCCAGTGTCGGCCAGTTCACAGCCAAAGACATGCGAGATGTGCAGAGCTTTGATCTATACCCGCATCTCTTCGGAAAATTTATCAAAGTCGAAATGCTTTCTCATCATGGTTCAGAACACTACTGTCCGGTTTCATTATTCAAAGTTTACGGAACTTCAGAATTTGAGGTTTTGGAAAAAGAGAGCTCACAACATACAACTCCTATCGATGATGATGAGGACGATGAGATAATTGATGTTCCTGATATCCCTGCGGCTGAAAGCGAACCGTCGAAAAACCTTTTCGGGTCAGCTAGAGACGCTGTCATGTCTATCATGAAGAAGGCTGCCCAGGCGTTAGTCAAAACTGAAGTTCCTAATAAAAACGTGTCGAGCGAACACAATGACACGTCTACAGATAAAATGTACAAACGGTGTTGCTCCCCCAGCCATATTATAGTGTGTGATAATTGCAGTGAGACGCTTTACAATGAAGTGTATGAACTTATTAGTTGTAGTTCAGATAAACTGACTAGTTTAGTGCGCCAAGTGTTTCTAAGGGAGACGCTCAAGTGTACGGGAATATGCCAACCGTTTGGCTTAGATTTTAAAAGTACAAAAACAATTGAATTCAGTGCCGAAAGGGTCGCTTACATGAATGCTTTGTTCCCGCCAAAGTACTTAGCCGCTTTATGCAATATACTGGCCATTAAGGAGAAGAAAGTGGTCCTAAACAGTAGTTTCGAAAGCGAGAACGCTACAATTAACGCGACTGTTGACGAGTCGCCGCAGCAAGTGAATACCGAGACAAGTTCAGAGCAGGAAATCAAACTTGTCCCGGAAAAGAATGACGCCTCGAATGACGATAAAGTAAACGAGACCACACCCAATGAGCCGGCGAGCCCTGAACAGATTGTAGATACACCTAACACGTTACCCGTTGATATACCAAACGATGAAAAAGAGAAAATAGAAGACGGAAAAGAAGATCCTTTACCGATCGCCGAGGAGAAGCCAATACAAGAGCAATTGGAAGATGTGAAACCGCCTTTTGAGACAGAGAAAGTCACAGAGCCGCCTTTAGATTTAGAAAAAGAAACCCCAAAACTTGATAAAAATGGCAAAATCGATACGACGGAGAAATCAAAAGAGAATTTAAATATTGAAGAGAATGATCCGATTTTGATAGACAATGATAGTTTTATGTCAGATTACGAGCAGATGGCGGTGGATCCGACGCCGGCGGGGAAGGAAATCAATCAGAATCAAGCACCAAACACGATACAGAAGGAGTCAGTATTCTTGAGGCTTTCTAATAGAGTTAAGGTACGTAATCGTTAAATTGTTAATTAGTATTTCGGCTAACTTACCACTATATAGGGTGACTTTAAATTAGTAAACGATAGAAAAGGATATGTATGTACTCGTGATAATAAACAACTTTTACTATGGGACCAAATATTAATCATAAAAAAAATTCTTCCATAGTACTATCAGCTAGTGTATTTTTTATGGAGAGTTCAAAAATTTTTGAATGATTTCGACCTTGGTTCCATAGTAAAAGTTGTTGGTTATTATGAGTACATGCATGTCCTTTTCTATCGTTCACTAATTTAATGTCACCCTATATAGTTTATAAATGTTTTTAACATTCACTTTATTATAATCACAAAATAGTTTTTTAAAACTCAGATTGATGTGGATCATCATCATCAGCTCTGTAACGTCCCCACTACAGGGCCACGAGCTTACTCTCCTTTGGATACTTTTTAGTAAATCGTTAAAATTTATATATTGTTTTTACCAGAAAATACCTAATGTATATTTATTGTTTAATTTCCAGACTTTGGAACGCAACATGTCTCTCTCGGGGCAATACCTCGAGGAGTTGAGCAGACGCTACAAGAAACAAGTGGAAGAAATGCAGAAGACATTCGAGAAGACAGTTCTGCAAATGACAGAAGAACGCAGAAGGAGCATAGAGCGAGAACAGAAGTACATAGACCAAATGACGCACTTACAAGACCAGCTTACACATATGGCGACAGTATTGAAAATCCTAATGGATGAAAGAGACAGTTGGTTTGGTAACATCACCTTCTTCAAATTCGTTCTATTCCAAATCATAGTTTGTGCAGCCGTGTTTTACTACATCACGAAAAGACGGAAACCAGAACCAATCATTATACCCCCATTAACAAAGAAGGCTAGGAAAAAGCAAGAGAAATTGAGAAGGAAATCTGTTGAAGGAGTCAGTGGTCATGAGACGCCGTCAGCAAAGAAACGAAGACCAAGTGAGGAGGCGTTGCAAATAGCCAGATTATCAGCTGAAGAAAGTAGAGAGGAAGACAATGGAGAATGGCAGGTAGCTAGGAAAAACCGCAGACGGAAAACTTCAATCGTCCACAGAAACGCAGAACGAATGGAATGGATGCGACAAGACAGCATCGGGAAATTACAAGAGAATCCTATCCCATTAGACGAGGAAGAGTTCTTCGCTCCAGTATCCGAACCTGCCGAATTCAACGGCACAGAACCTAAAAAAGAACTAAAACCAAATGGGTTCTTCAACAATTTAAGATCAAAGACTATTAAAACTAGACGGTTGTCCTCTCCGGCCTTTTTAAGGACGCTAAGTAGGCAAAGTACTAGGAGCAACCCTAGTCCTTTGGTAAGTACACTAGAACCTATATTTAACGGTAAAAAGGCCGCCTCAGAGTCACCTACGAGTAGTCTATGGTCTAATTCGACGGAAATCTCTCAGAATGGGCAAAGCGAAAATGGACACAAGAAAAAGAAAAGTCTAAAGAATATATTAAAGAAAGTATTTTGAGAACTTTTGATGAATATTGTTATAACTATCGCTTAAATTAATAAAGCGGCTAATTGTAATTTACATTGCGAATGTTATTTTTAATTCTGTGGTTTTTCTAACTGCGCATCTGTCTAGTTTTATGTTCTAGGGAACTTTGAATGTGTACTTTCATCACAAGGAATTTAGGTTTAATTTTGTTATTTATTTCTTGATTTTAATATTGGCAACATTTTTGTTTTAGGTTAGAAATTTTTTTGCAGAATAATTTTGTTTTTTTGTTGTAAATACGATTAATACAGAAATTATGAGACGTAGGTCGATCTTAATGCAATTCTTAATCCAATTTGATAGGTATATTAGGTAGGTTATATAAAATTTTATTTAAAACGGCTACCAAATTAAATACCAATTAGAAACTTTTTCAATTCTAAAATTAATTCTTGTAATATTTATTATGATATTGATTACTTTGTTGTAAATAGATTGTTGACAATTTGCTCTTAGTTCGCATGTGTGTGTGTGTGTGTGTAAGACAGATGTACATTTAGAAAAATCTTAATTTTAATATTAATGATTGTATTTAATTAAATTATTGTATAATCGTGTTGTTAGAATTCAAATAGGTGCCAATTGTGATAAAATAGGGAGCCTAATTGTTAGTGTTTTGCTAATTTTGATTTTATGCGGTTTGAGTTGTATGAATGAAGTTGAGATGGCGTGATGTTGGAAGGAGAAAGCATTAAATGCGCTGAGTTTATGTCTATCTTTTATTTTTATAATTCCCTAAAACTTATGCAAACGTGGCCGAAAGTTTTGTACTGTCAAGGGAACTGTGAGATTAAAATATGATTGGTGAAAAATGCATTATTTAAAGCAGTCATTGTGCAATAAAACAAAAAAAATAGACTTTTTTTGAATAAGATAGTACACGACGAGACTTGTACAAAACTTTCGGCCACGTGTGTTTTTATGTAGGTACCTACAGTAATATTACAATGTTGCCATTTTAGCACAACTTTAAAGTAACAATATTTATTTAAGAATATAAAAAAATACATTTAATCAATTTATAAACAATCTTTAACACTTAATCACAGACATTACCTTAATCTAAATTAAATTAAAATTATGTTAAAATACTAACAGATTGCAAAAAGTCTTTCAAATCGACACATTTAGTGATAACTAGATTTCTTTGCCTGGCAACACTGTTTAGTTCCTTTGCAGCGCCCTCTAGCGACTCTAAAGTGTAAACTTTGTCGCTATTCGTCGCGAATATGACTTCATTCACTTCTTCGTACAGTTTTACTGATGCGATGTGTTTGAAATGACGTTTTAAAGATTCTATTATCGTTGATTGCAGTTGCTTGTCTCTGCATACTAAGTTTAGGACGAAGTGGCCTGAAATAATAAAAAAAAATAAGTTGAAATTTTAAAATGGGAATAGGGAATTTTTAGCTTTAAGTAGGCTGAGTAGACTAGCACAACCCAACAGCTGTGTGTTATTCGAGAGTATGTATGTATAATTCTTTGGCACGCCCAACAGCCTAAACGGCTTGATGGATTTTAGCTTAAGAGGTGTCGTTAGATTCGTATTTACAGTGAGAGTGACACTGGGTACATCAAAATGTATTTTTAAAGGCAGTTGGGTTTTTTTTTATAAAAAGGTTAGGTTATTGTTTATATTTGGAATAATGAGCTCTAACTAGTCAATTGGTAACTTACCATCGTTTGTAAGTATTTGTTTGAGGTCCCTTAGCGCGTCATCTTGTAAGAACTGCTGCGGTGGACACGACAGACCGAGCGAGCAGTCTTTGCTGTCCATATCGTATAGCACTGCTGAGTATTTCGGACCTGTTGGTAAGGATGTACGTTATACAGAGTGTAACTGAAAGGGGGTATCAAGCCGAAACACAGCGATAGTCCTCCTGAAACTGAACAACTTTCCCTAAGGAACAAGGGTCGTAACTCGAGAATTGGGAACATAGGGAAAGACGGAAATGCGTGGCAGGTCTTTGCTCAGCAATGGGATATAAAAAAGTAGGTATTTATGGTTCGAAAAAAAGATTTGATGATTTTTGCTTGGCAAAATTTAAGGGATGAATCTGCCCATAACAAAAATATTCTAATAACGATAAAAGTCAATGTAAAATGAAACAGCTTGGCCATATTAAGCATATTATGAATTCCTGTTTTCTCATTTCAACTCATACCCATCAGCCCTTTTAACGTCCCTATTACAAGGGCACGAGCCTACTCTCATACGAGATTGGTTAGGTAGGCTGTAGGTACCCATCATATCAGCTTATGGACGTCCATTGATGGACAAAAGCCTCCCCCAAGGATCTCCACAACGACCGGTTTTGCGCTGCCCACATCCAACGGTTTCCAGCTACTTTAACCAAGTCGTCAGTCCACCTTGTTGGAGGCCTTCCCACACTGCGTCGTCCGGTGCGTGGTCGCCACTCGAGAACCTTTCTGCCCCATCGTCCATCGGTTCTACGAGCAATGTGCCCCGCCCACTGCCACTTAAGGTTTGCGATTCTTCGAGCTATGTCAGTGACCTTGGTTCTTCTGCGGATCTCATCATTTCTGATGTGGTCACGCAGAGAAACTCCGAGCGTAGCTCTCTCCATCGCCCTTTGGGTGACCTTGTAGGTACTCAAAAGTAATTAAATCAGTATAACATTTCATACCATTCTTAGCTTCCTCAGCCAAGAAATCCATGCCGTCCTTGATCTGCACTTGGAGCTGGTCATCCACTTGAAGATCGAAGTGCTTCTTCGCCACCTCCAGCATTGCAGGGTCCAGTTCTACTGCTGTGATTTTTAGTTCTGAAAATAAGAGGATACAGTTTTTTAAAAAGGGTTTTTAAATAGAGTGTTCAAAAGGCAATGTAGTTCATTCTTATTTAGCTAGTGTCCCACTGCTGAGCTAAGGCTCCTCTTTCTCTATGATTCTCTTTCCTGAGCCACCTTCATCCATAAGGTGTCTAGTTTCTGTCGGTCGGATCGTCGGTAGAATGGTCGGACGGCCTTTCTGTCGGTCTGTCGGGCGGACGGTCGAACGGCCTTTCTGTCGGACTGTCGGGCGGACTTTCTGTCGAACTGTCGGGCGGACTTTCTGTCGGACGGCCTTTCTGTCGGTCTGTCGGGCGGACGGTCGAACGGCCTTTCTGTCGGACTGTCGGGCGGACTTTCTGTCGAACTGTCGGGCGGACTTTCTGTCGGACGGTCGGACGGCCTTTCTGTCGAACTGTCGGACGGCCTTTCTGTCGGACTGTCGGACGGAATTTCTGTCGGACTGTCGGACGGAATTTCTGTCGGACGGCCGGACGATCGGAAAGTATCATTTTCTATATTATAAAGTCGAAGTATGTACCTATGTATGTATGTAAGTACTCACTCGGGTAGCACCTCCTCAAGAACATAGCGAGACTTCCTCCCCCAACCCCGAGCAGCGCCACCTCCCCCTCCGCGCACACACTCACACACATAAACGAGTGATACGTCGATATGAAACCGAAGTCCACCATTTGATTCGGCTTGTGTTTCTTTTTTACTGAAAAAAAAATAACAATAGGGATGATGGCTACATTCAAAAATTCAAAAAATAATCACTCCGTCTTTTAGGCTATTAAAAAATATTTGAAACAAGTTTTTTACCTGATCAAATACATAAATAAACACAAAGATACAAGATTTCTCGATGAACGCTCCTCAAAAACCGCTCATAAACTCACCAGTCTTCAACCTAGCCTCGCTCTGCACCAAGAACTGGGTTTCAAGAAACACTAGTCTCCGATGTGTGTGACCTTCCACCGCCACATCCTCAATCACATAATCTCCTGATATCTTGGAAGTTCCTTGTTCTACCCGCACTCTGCTGCCTACGTCGCTACCGAGGGATAGGAAGGGGATCTGAAATTAAAGGTTTTTGATTGCGATGAGTGATAGACTAGTGATAAACATACATACATATCTGTCACATACCGTCGAGGTAGGTAGGCAGAGACCACTTCGCTTCAATTGCTAAGTAAGTGATAGAGAACTGATAAACCATGAAATAAACATAAATTTTAAATGCCTACCTATACACCTGCATACACCAAAGAAGAAATTCTAAGGTGTATGTGAAATCCGCCAATTCGCACTTAGCCAGCGTGGATTACGGCCTAATCACTCTCTGTATGAGAGTAGGCTCGTGCCTCTCGGTGGGGACATATAAACTAACAACAGCAACAACATATATTTTTATACCTAATGCCGGCTGTACACACTAGACGAGCCTCGGCCGAGAAAGCTCTCGCCGAGAACATGCTTGTACACACTCGGGCGTACCTACTCTATCATCATCATCATATCAGCTTATGGACGTCCACTGCTGGACAAAAGCCTCCCCCAAGGATCTCCACAACGACCGGTCTTGCGCTGCCCACATCCAACGGCTTTCAGCGACCTACTCTATGACTCCTTTCGAATCTCTTTCAATCGAGCGCAAAAACCAATACGCAACACGCGGCCAAGGCGAGAACCGAGTAGGTGAGACAAGGCGAAAGCTTCATGTCGACATTAATTCTCGGTTATTATCGAGATGTCTCGGCGAGTGCGTACAGCCAGTATTATGAAAAATATCTGATCAGCACAACAATTTCTATCTACAGGGTGTAACAGAAAGGGGGTATAACGCCGAAACACAGCGATAGTCCTTATGAAACTGAACAACTTTCCCCAAGGAACATGGGTCGTAACTCGAAAAAATAATTCGCCTCCCCATACAAAACGTCCGATCAGCTGATCGAGTAGGTATGGGCGATCCAAAAAAATTTTTCGAGTTATAACCCATGTTCCTTGGGGAAAGTTGTTCAGTTTTATGAGGACTATCGCTGTGTTTCGGCTTTATACCCCCTTTTTGTTACACCCAGTATAAAGGAAATCGAACCAACGACCAACATCAAGGAAAGTCACCAACAAACTATGCAATCCATACCTGCCCACTAAATCCATTAGGAATCAGCATCTTAGCACTATGACTGAGCTCTTCCTTCACCGCGTCTAAACTGTCGAACTGATGACCTCGTCTCAACACAGCTACAACTAGACGACTGAACTTCGCCGAGTCTTGCAACTGTCGCCGGCCGGTTGGAGTGCCGAATAGCCACTCGGATTCTCTGTAAAGAAGAAGGAAATGCTTATTTATTTAATAGTTTATTGTAATGCCGAGGCCTCAGTAGGCCAACTGTTAGCGGCCGACTGAGCAAAGGGGCGAACTGAAATTTGAGTTAGTTGCAAACTCAAATCAATGAAATCACTGGTTTTGGTAGGAGTCGGCCGCTGTCTGAGATAGTCAGCGCGCGTAACGCTGCAAACTGCGTACAGTGAGCGAAAAACTAGCTGACTGTGGACACTCCATTTCAAATATATGTAAGGGCGTAACTAAATCGATACGCCGCAAACTAGTCAGCCGCTAACAGTTTGCCTGCTGGGGCCACGGCCTAAGAAGATAGTACCTTCACAGAAACAGACATTTTAGTATTAAAACAATGTTGGGAGGGAAAGGCCAAGACAAACATACCTCGATCAAAACAGGGACTTGTTCAAGAAAGGCCAAGTCAAGAGTACGAAAAGGCCTCAGGGCCTATACGTTATTCTGATGTGTATGCTACAAAACTGTAGTTTCGTTTACTCGAGCAATTCCGTAATCGAGAAATGAATTTCAGAAGTCGGGAATTGAACCTACACTTCTTAGATTTTAGACCGGCGTTTTACCAACTAGGCTTTCCTTGCTATTTAGATTTATGTACCCAGATATAAAATACTAAATTAGATTTGCAACGTTTGAAACTAGTTGCGTCGTGTGTGGTTTTGTAAAGGAGTCTATAACAGAAACTTAGATGCAACTCAAAAGTAACTAGCAGTTGCAGTTTCGTTGCAGTTGCGTTTCACCGTGTGTTCTGGGTCTTATTGCTACACTATAAATAACCAAAATCCATATACTGGTTTTCAGAACACAAAAACAAGTAGGTAAGATATTTCGAGAAAACTGCGCAATGTTTACGTTGTTGAGCAGTTCACGCAGTTCGCGGCTCTAAAACGTTATTTTCAGTGCTGCAGGTATAACGAGGTGCGTGGGCGCATGTGAATGATCGCTACTAGATTGTGTAGGTTATTTGTTAAAGTATTACAGTGGATTTAAAGAACATGACATGTCGACAAGATGTAAAGAAACTGCGTGGGTCATAAGAAAACAAATTGAAGACTTTATTGTTTCTCTATTAGCTCTTGTAGATTAAAGCCTCGTTCCCGTCAGTGGCAGAACATTTTATATAAAACATATGTTTTATTTTACAAATAAGTTTATTTTAGCGTATTTCTTTAATAGAACTTAGTAGGCCTTTTTAAGTGTACGAGATTTATTACAGCCAAACGTAGACCGCCAGGAAATCGCTTTTTTTTTCAATGTTTTCTTCTTCAATTATTATTATTTATAAGTCAGTCCTTCATACTGACCAGAGCAATAATATTTTATGGGTTTAAATGTCGAGATATAGGGTCTTAAAGTTAGATAGGCCTTATTTGTATCAAGTACCTTAATTTTTTCACACTTTTCGGGTGACGGCGTTCTTAAAAAAATGTTTTCCAAAAAAACCGGACCGACACACGGAAAATGGAAACCAAACCTAACAGCCAGTAACATAAAACATTGTTAAAGTTAAATACCGTAAAGTTTATACATAAAATTTACTTTTAAAACTTCTAGGTTGTAGGCAAGTGCCTATAATTACAAAGAACTACCTACGTATACTATCATAAATAGAAGAAAAACGACATGTCTCTTTCTATATGTATTAATAAGTTCTAAAAACTAAAACCCGCCTACGGGAAACCTGCGATCTTAAAAGAAAGAAATTGCAAAACTAGGTATCCTATATCACCCGCCGTATTGTTACGATTCTTTTGACAACTCATTCATTAAAATCAGTAGTTTAGACGCTACGGTGGAACATACATACATACATACATAGACTGCCAAAAACATTACCCTTCCTTTTGGCTTTGCCGTAGTTGGGTAAAAAGAGCGTTGCTCCTGTCGGTAAAGTCTACGCAACTCAACTCTATTCTCTGCCGTCCGTTTGAGCACCTGATACGATACAACTTCTATTCCCTTTTTTATTTGATCTATGTAAGCCCTCGGTCTCCCTCTCTTCCGTTTTCCTTCTACTTTTCCTTCCGTGATGTTTTTTTACAAAGTCGTCGTGTCGTATCATGTGACCCAGCATCTTTCCTCTTCTTTCGTATATTATTCACAATACAATACAAATATACTTTATTGCACAAAAAGATATAAGGTACAGACACAAACAAGAATATAAGAAGCAACAGGCGGCCTTATTGCTAGGTAGCAATATCTTCCAGGCAACCTTAGGGTAAGAAATAGCGAGAAATAGGTAATTATGGTTGCGAGTTGTGCAAATAATACAGAATACATACATAACTACATATACATACCAAAAATACCTAGTACCTATAATAAAAATAAACAAATAGATATCCAATAGATAATATAAATATTACGTATATTATAGTCAACCTGGCGTATAAAACAGCACTATTTAACAATGAATGTGGCAGGTGTCGCTCATAACTCTACTCGTCCTATTTTAGCTCCAGTATGTCATAGTTATGATTATAAATGCCACTTTGATATACTTCTTAACACTAAGACTAGGGGTGACAAGACAATGTTCAAACCACAGAGCACCCCCTATAGAGCCCGAATCATTACAATTTTATTCGAAACAAAACTCACAACTTTAGGCGGCAAGAATGAAGTGCGGGGGACGTGACAACTATGCTGTGATTTGCTGAATCAAGGTCAACGCATCGCTTAGAGATGTGCCGTGACGACAGTTAGGTTTATCGATAAAACATTTACATAAGTGTGTTACATTTTTTATTGTTGAACAATTCGATGTTATAACAAAATTAAATAATTAGAGAGGTTAAGTTAAAATTGCATGACAATTGACGACACTTACCGGTAAAATTAATTTGAAAATAAATACATGCTTCCGAAAACTGAATTTCAGTGTCCCAAATAACCCAAAACTAGGTTATTATTTAGAAACTTCTAATAAATATGCTGTACTTTTTTTGCTCAGGACATTTAGGAAATCTTTAAAAGAAAACAAACACTAACTTTATTCTATTATTTGCGATGATAGGTAATAAAAAAATATCGAAGTACTGTTCTTTACATATTAATAATAATTATTAGTTATTTTTTATCTACATCTCATCTCAACAAAAAGTGTATATTATTATTGTATTTGATAAAATAAATCGATTACATTCAGTCGATAAATTTGTTACAACTCTAGTACTGAAATTTCGGAAACGAAAAAGGATAAACATAGTAATTAGCATAATGACAGAAAGGGATGTAGGCAAATCAAAATTTGTTGTCCAGTGTAACATGAACTCCGCGTAATATAAAACAAAAATTGTTTATACTTATCGGTGAAAAGATATTCCATTTTTCTTAAAGCAAGATGTCCCAGAATTTTTCCCGTACCATTTCACAAAACACACTGTCATTTTATTACGCTTTAAAGCAAAATAAGAGCCATGTAAATTGCGAAAAAGCTTGTGCGTACGGATGTGACAGCTGGTCAGTACTGACTTGAATGACATAGTTCGCTTTGCTACATTTGCCGAAAAAGACATATGTACGGTGCACGTCTATTGCCTTGCAAGTGCACTCTATTAGGGGGTGCTCTGTGGTTCAAACTAATGTTATAAAGCCGATGAAAATGTGTTTGGAATGATTGACGTTTGTTAGTCTTTCACGTAAAAATAACTAATTAGATTTTAATAAAGCTTTAAAATAATTTCAAAGGTTATTATAATTGTGTATTGCCAATATAAGAAAATAACGTTACAGCCAAAGGTTACATTTCGTATAATCGACCGACTTAATTTTAAAATATGGTTGCTTACACATAAGAATAACACATTAACCTAATATCCTAATCCTATTAATATTATAAATGTCAATGTTTGTGCTGAAGGATGGATGGATGTTTGTTACTTCATCTCGTAAAAACCACTGAACAGATTTTATTGAAACTTTACAATAGCTTAGCTTGGACATCAGAATAACACATAGGCTAAATTATTTTACGATATCATGATTTTTTGCGTAGGTACGTACATACGTAATGCGTACGAAGTCGAGGGCAGCTTCTAGCCTTAAGATAATTTTGTAATTTTTTGATTGATTTCGAACTTGGTCCCATAGTAAAAGTTGTTTGTTATTGCGAGTACATGTATATGCATTACTTACACTAAAAAAGTTACTCTGTATATACGTAACATATCTATAATACCTATGTATCTGTAATAATATGTATTTACCTACTAGCAAAACTATTATATGTTTGTTCTTACTTCGTGACAGAGAACCGTGGAGAAGAAGAGAGGCCTTTGCCCATCAGTGGGACCCTAACAGCTAGATAACCTACATCGCCATCCCTAATGTAAGCAATTAATATACTTAACAGTGGTTTATATGAAGTGGTAATGAGTTCTGCTGAATTGTAATGAAGTGTAATTAGGATAATGATACTCATATGCTAAGCTATTTATTTTAGTCTATTTAAGCGGGACTTAACTTTGTGTAGATTTAAAGTCTTAACAATAGCTCAAAGTAAAATTATTCTTTATTTTATAGGCGTTTTTAAAGCTAATACTAGATTCGCAAGAGTACAGTTTTCCCCAGAGAAGAACCGAACAAGAATCTCTGTTGGGTTGCTCTTTTAAAAAGGTAAGAGTTAAGCTACGTAAGGTAACTATCTCTATACTTTTGAACTAAAAACAAAATTTTCGAATACTTTTAGTTAGTAATAAAGCGCAAAATAATTAATTGAAATGAAATACCTTTTCGACGATCCGAAAATAACTCTTTTCACAAAAAAAAACCTACTTAAGTTCATCAAAATTTTTATTTTCTTACACGAAAATATTTTTTTTCAATTATAACCAACTTTTCTCAAAAACCACGATTTGATCGCCTCCGCGGCGAGTTGAAAACTTTTGTAACATCGGACGGGGGCGTGGCGGGGAGAGACCGCGGGCATCCAATCAGAGGCCGCTACGTCATCACGTTTTAAATTAAGAAGAAACATTGAGGCGCGAGTGCATCGCTCTAATACTTTTGTTTTCAATTCTTTTTGTTCTAGAATGTTCTTTGGGTAAACATGTTTTTTTAGAAAAGTTGCTGCTCGTGAATACTTACTCATTTATCGTCATATCTTGGAAATACTGCATATCACATGATATCTGAGAGGAATATAGCCTATGTGTTATTCTGATGTGTAAGCTACAATACTATAAGATTTCAATAAAATCTGTTCAGCGGTTTTTGCGTGAAAGAGTAACAAACATCCTCATATCCATGCACCCATATAGGATGTTATTATAGCAGTATCTTTTGGTCTAAATAAATCAGTACCTAGTATTAAGGGTTGCAGTCTAGTAACTTTTTGCTTGCTAAACTTCCGAGATTTTACCTTTGATACTAAATACCTAAGTTTATAGCACACCATCATCACCCTTATTACAAAATGAGTTTCTAAGGATAGCTCGACGTTAGTTAGTTTACTTTGACGTTTTGTCCATAGCCGAAACGTCAAACTAAACGAACTAACGTCGAAGTATAATAATTTTAGTACAACTATGGAATCTACCTTATATGCCTAATTAAATTAGATAGCATCATAAAATTGCGAATTACTGAAAAAGTCCTAATTTATTAATAAACAAGAATCCATGTAAACAAGTAAAAAATATTCAAAAAGACGGCAGCTGTTAGCCGAATATTTTTAAATACACACTTATTTATAGATGCAGTCACAAGATGTTATTTGCACTATCTTTCTAGTCTATTTATTTTTATGATTAGAAATTTGGCAAGCGCGTTCGTTATTTTTGAAAATAGTAAAGATTTATTCAATAACAGGCATGAAGATAGATTTTCATAACATAACTATTAATTCTTAGCTTCATCCACACTCATCAGTCGCCTCATACATGCCCATCGGTTTAGGGTACTCTAGATTTGGCCAAAAAGAGGAAAGAAAGAGGAAAGAGCTAAAGAGGTGTGTTTGGATCTAGCAATAGCAAGTGGAAGGAAGTGGTCTCTGCCTACCCCAATTGGAGAGAGGCGTGACGGATATGTATGTATGTATGTATTAATTGTTTATGTTACCTTGCGAATCTAATGTTAGCTTAAAAAAAAACATAGACATATTTTTAGTCTACAAAATAAAGATAATTTTGAGTTAATAAGAAAATATATTCTTTAGGCTTATCCTACTAATACTATAAATGTTAACGTTTGGTGCCAATGGATGGCTAATAGTTACTCATTCAAGCAAAAACTACTGAACTGATTTTAATGAAACTTTACAATATTGTACCTAGTTTGCGCAGCCAAATAACAGATAGGCTAGGTATATCATTTTAAGATATCATGATTTTTTCCATGACGTTAAATGAGAATGAAGTCAAAGGTAACCCCTAGTCCTTTATCTAATCTAGCCATCCACTGATGGTAACTGTGGCTGTGGGACACTTCCCACAGCTGGGCAAAGACCTCTTTCCTTTCTTTCCAAGATTCTCTAAGACGTAATTTTTTCTTTTCTATAAAGTCTAGTATTCTTATTCTTATATAACCATCAGTGTCCCACTGCTGGGCAAAAGCCTCTCTCCTCCTTCTCCACGATTCTCTATCCTGCGCCGCGTCTGCCCAGTCATCGGTGAAGGTGTCCAGCTCATATAGTATAGTATACAGGATGACTTTAAATTTGTGAACGACAGAAAAGGATACGCATGTACTCGTGATAACAAACAACTTTTACTATGGGACCTAGGTCGAAATCGTTCAAATTTTTTTGAACTCCCTATACAAACTGCACCAGCTGATAGTATGGGGGAACAATTTTTTTTTGTGATCTCGAACCTGGTCCCATAGTAAAAGTTGTTTGTTATCACGAGTACATGGGTATCCTTTTCTATCGTTCACTAATTTAAAGGCACCAAAAAATAAAATTATTTTATAACACTAACCTGCCTTGAGGTACTATAAAAACTGCATATTTATTTGCAGCTTGTGGTATCTTCTGGTCTACTACATACAGGGTGTACCGGGGACTCGCTTCTCCAGGTTGCATCAGGTCTAATGACACCTGGGTGTCAAGAGAAAATGATTACACATTTCATTAAAGATTAAAAACTTTATTTTTGTATCATTATCATTATATAGGGTGACTTTAAATTAGTGAACGATAGAAAAGGATATGCATGTACTCGTGATAGCAAACAACTTTTACTATGGGGCCAAGTTCGAAATGATTGAAAAATTTTTGAACTCCCATACAAAATGCACCAGCTGATAGTATGGGGAAACAATTTTTTTTATGATTTCCACCTTGGTCCCATAGTAAAAGTTGTTTGTTATCACGAGTACATGCATATCCTTTTCTATCGTTCACTAATTTAAAGTCACTCTATATTTAAGAGCTAGGCTTAATCACTCTCTGTATGAGAGTAGGCTCGTGCCCCTCAGTGGGGACATATATGGGCTGATAAAGAAGAAGAAGGCTTTATTGGTTGAGTATCTCTACCTTCTGTCTGACATTGTATTATCGTCACATGTTTATCAATTTTTGATCATCAATTTCTAAAATTAGTAAGCTCAATGTGTCATACACAAAATGAAGTAAAGAAGATATAAGAGTACCTACTTAACTTCTCAACGAAAAAAAAAATATAACAAATACTTGTTTTTTTTAATTTCGATACTTTAAGGCCTTGGCCCCAGTAGGCAAACTGTTAGCGGCTGACTAGTTTGCGGCGAATCGATTTAGTACGCCCTTCCATATATTTGAAATGGAGTGTCCACAGTCAGCTAGTTTTCGCTCACTGTACGCAGTTTGCAGCGTTACGCGCGCTATCTCAGACAGCGGCCGACTCCCACCAAAACCGGTGATTTCATTGATTTGGGTTTGCAGCTAACTCAAACAGTTCGCCACAAATTTGCGGCTCACTCAGTCGGCCGCTAACAGTTTGCCTACTGGGGCCACGGTCTAACAGGCATAGATTTAGCAGACATATCTTCCAATATTCCTAACATTTAAAAAGAGGACAGACTTTCTTGTTTAATACTACTACTGGTAAAGACTTTAAATAAGTTAGTAGGTACTTCAATTTATCAACATAATTACCTCTTCCTCTCCATCCAAATTAGTTTTATTAAGTCCATTTGTAATAAATGCAGTGTCCTGTACAGATTTGACACAATCCTTCACTTCTTCAACTGTTTCTAGACGCAGCATCTTGTCTCCAGCCATGCATACTTCTAGTATCTAAAATAATGATTTAAAACTGTAAAAATCATTATAAAGAAAGATTTGACACAACTGGTAAATGGCAAAATATGTTGGTACCGTTGTGTTTAATTGGTCATTGATGGTTTGGATGGATAGCGTACATTTCATAATATCTGTCATTCCCCTCTCCCATCGTGATAAGCAGTGACTACTTCCCTCCACTTGATATCCATATACTCTTCTTTCCCCCTTATCAACCGACAAAACCCTAAACTGACATGCATGTATGAGGAGACTGATGAATGTGGATGAAGCGAAAGAAGTGTGTCCTGGATCATAGCAAGTGGACGGAAGTGGTCTTTGCCTATTGCGATGGAAGAGAGGTGTGACAAATATACATCTAGGTATTTAAAGCAGAATTAAGTTAATTCAATTAACACTAACTCATATAAGACTCTCATATGACAGTAGGCATGTGCCCCTATGGGGGGGATGTTAAAAAGGTCTGATGTGTTAATTAGCACTAGCACAACTTACCAATTTAGGCATCTCTTTGAACTTAGTAGCAACCACAACAAACACTGGCAGCGTAACCCCATCACCATTCTCCGCATTCTTCTCCTCAGCTTCATGACACCTCACAACTCTGAACATCCAAGACTTATCACAGAAATAATCCAACAGCTTCATCAAAATATGACTTTGTAATAGAGATATACAAATGAATCTGCCACCTAGTTTTAATACTCGCTTAATCTCTGCAAAGTACTTGTCTATTCTTTCGCACGTTTCCGGTCGATCGTCCGGCATGAGCGCGTCTAGAGTACCTTTATCTAAAACTACGCTAAATGAGTCGTTTTCGAAGTCCATTTTCAACGCGTCCATATGTAAAAACTTCATAGTGCTCCTATGAGCGTTAGAAGCAGACATTTGTCTAATTACTACTTCAGAAACATCGATGTTTGTGATGTTATTGTAACCTATATCGTAAAGATCAGCGCTCAAACTTGAGTTACCGCAACCAGTAATTAATATAAAATCTTTAGGTTTTATGTATTTGTGGAGCTGGCCGCATAGTTCTAGGTACTCGCCATACCTTAAAAATAAAGAAAAATAATATAAATGTTTACTTATATTTGAAATAAAATAGATGAAACAGAGAAATGTAAAACTTAACCTACCATTCGAAAGCTTTATTTCCGCGCTTCTTAAAGAATTTATTCCAGTAGTCCTTTTCACTGAATTCCTTATGGCTTTTCGGTAAGAGGTTCATTTTAATTCGATAATAAACACTTAAAATGAAGTTTTATGGATAAAATTGTGTAAAACACATGTGAAATGTGAATTGTTTTGGAAATAACTTACGTTGACGCTTTTAATTTCGTCAAAAAATTAAATCAAAAAATCGTCTAGAAATCAAAACCATACACATAATCGACTTTTAGTTTCAATTGTGGATTCAATCGACAAGTTAAAGCGAAACAAAACTATATCAGCCCATGCTCGCTCTTTTTGATGAGACTGTGTTTTATTTTAAGAAAGCGCGATTTTAAAAAAATACTTAAATTGTCTATAATTTAATGACGTTTGTCTGTCTGCCTACTGTCAGTGATCAGTCAGTGTGGTAAATGGTGAATGTGTTGTGATTTTGTAATTTGTTTGTTTTACGTATTTTTTCAACAATAACCATTCATGTTTCACTTTGTTTTCTACCCCGTTGGCATGTACGCAATGACCATTGCGTAAAAATGCTTTCTATGGACTTCAACGAGATCAAATCTTGGTTACAAGAATCATAGCAAACCGATCGATTTCAAGTCACAAATTCACAATGGAAAACCAACAAAAAGAAAACAAATGGGATGCTTTGCAGACCGTAAAAGCCTTTGATTTAGGTAAATATAATACGACAATCTATTATTGGTTCATAGAAAAGGTCACAAGTGAAGAAAAATGTGGATTTCCGCGTGTCTAAAATAGGCGTAGAAAATTCTATCACCCGCGTAGTTTGCTTTAAAAGAATAGCCTTGAAACTAACATTAGGTTAACGGTATTATGCATGCTTTGAGTTAATAATATAATACCACCTTTTTTCCTTTTGTTTTCATTTAGAAATCTTTGTTTTCACTTCAGTAGGTACCTACCATGAGTAATTTAATAATGTAAATAATGATGAAATTTTCCTTGATGTTGAGATATCATATCATATAAAAAAGTTAACTAGGACCTTTTTTTGTATTTATGATACTTGAAACTTAGTCATCAGGTATTATTTAAAGGAATAATTGCCTGTTTTACCACCTTCAGATAAAATTTAACTGACAGATAAACCTATGTCTATTTCATAAAACATGACGTTTTAGACAGAGACAGGTATAAAATATCTGTCAGATAAATTTTATCAGTAGATAGTGAAACAGGCTCTTAATATAAAAAAAATATTAACGGCCGAATACTGAAACGTCTCTCAAAATTGAGCAGTACTTAAATATGAAAATGTCACTTTCAAACGTCTAATCTAACGGCATAAAAATGTCATTTTCATATTTAAGCACTGCTCAATTTTGAGAGACGTTTCAGTATTCGGCCGTTAGTCATGAATCTATTTGCTTTTGTGTGAACTTAGTGTTTGTGACACACTTTATAAAAACCACGGTTTCCTGTAAGTAATGCAATGAATAAACGTAGTTTTTGATTTAATTTGACTAGATATGTTATAAAAACATTACTTAGAGGGCATTATGCCTAACTTTAAAAAAAAACTTGTATTCGGAAACTAACATCACATGACTTTTTTTTTAATTGGCATCACGCATGATGTGTAAAGTGGTATTTAATCAAATGATATATTATGTTATAAATTAAAAAAACAATTATGAATCCTCAAAACCTCAAATCTTTAAATAAAATCCTCCAATTTCTTTACAATAGCAAAACTAATTTAAAAAAATTACTTTTCAGGTCTCAACAACGATCCGTCCCTCCACCCGAGCATGCAACAAATTGAAGTTATCACCCCAAACACCGCAACCACTACACCAATCAGTTTACTTGTCCAATCACTTGTCAAACAACTTTGTACATTATTGGAAAAAGACATATCACGAGCCAACATCCTATACAACACTATCTGCGAAAAATTACACAGCATGAACCTAATAGATCATTCCTACGCTATGGGAGAATTTGAGGCCATGAGGAGTCAATATCAAAGAGCTTTATACCAACTAGTGACAGTTGCCAGTGGAGCCGAAATACCAATCAGTTTGCCAGCAACGTGGCCAATACTTGGCCAAACCGGACTAGAATGGTCAAGATACCATAGAGAATTTGAAGAGCTGTACTACATTGCTGGAGGTGGTTTCGGTAGCGTGTTTAAAGCGAGACATCGACTAGATGGAGTGGAATATGCAGTTAAAAAGGTTTATATCAAATCTTCTAATGTGAACTCCATAATGAGTCATTTGTCCGAAGTCAAAACTATCGCAAGCTTGAATCATCCAAATATAGTGAACTATAAAGCAGCATGGTTGGAACCAATGATAGAGTCGAAAATAAAAAAGAAACGCAAATTCCAAATGGATATGGACAGTGACGAGTTATCTATAAATTCCAACATAATATCTTCAGCTTACCCAAACATCATTACGTCATTCAAAACACACAATTCAAAAGAACTGACCAAGAACAATAGCCAATCGGACTTTATAATTTCCTTTAAAAACTCCAACAGTTTCGACAACATTGATAGTTCAAGCGACAACGACAATGAAGATTCAGAGAGTGACGAAGATTTAATGGCCCCAGAAGAAAACGCAATCTGCAAATTACTATTCTCGAGCAAAGAATACGAAAACTGCTCGCGAGTCAACTTAAAATGGGCGACATTGTATATTCAAATGACGTTTTGCCAGCAAACGTTGAGGCAATGGCTCGATGACCGCAACAGCCAAATAACGCTCTCTCGAAAAAACTCTGAAGATTTAGCATTACACCATTGTGACTCAAGTGATTCTACATGCCTTGATTCCCCGATAAATTCCGACATGAACTACCCAGTGTCTTGGACACATATAGATTTGATTATGGATATGTTCATGCAGCTAGTTAGAGGTTTACATTACATACATTCAAGGGGAATTATCCATCATGATATAAAACCCAGTAATGTGTTCGTAGCTTCTATTGAGAATGGATTGTTGGTGCAATTGGGTGATTTCGGATTGGCGTGTCCGTTGCAGCAATCCCATAGTGGGTTGGCTCTTGGTACACATTTGTATGCGGCGCCTGAGCAATTGGATGGACAATGTAATCCTAAGGTAAGTAAGGCGTAGACAGATTTTTTTTTATTATGTTTCTTTAATTTGATAAAAAGTAAAGTGTTTCTAATATCTTAAACAAGAATTTGGGATTTGCTACCTTCCGCACTATATTGAATATTATTGAGCAACCCTACAGAGTTTCTTGCTAGGTTCTTCTTTGGGAAAAACTGCACTCTTGCGAATCTAGCATTGACTTTAAAAAATGACCCGTCCTAAGTGTTGTTAAAACCTACAGTATTAAATGATTTTTCATTTTCATTATTATTTTTATTTAAAAAGATAAACCATAATTCTACATCATTTAAAATTTTGGCGGTCTTTTTTCTAATATCAGACTTACGTTGAAAATAGAAAAAAAAAGTTTATTTACTTACTTTATTTACGTTAACGTTAGTATGACGATAAATTCAATTATTATTTTAAAGAATAGATTTATTAATTGGCAACACTAGATTAGCTTTTGTCTATGGTTCTTCATACCTAATAATTTTTCTTGTATTTTTCAGAGCGACATGTACAGTCTAGGCATCATACTCTTAGAAATGGTAGAACCTTTCAGCACAGACATGGAACGAGTGAAGACAATCACAGATCTACGCAAAGGCCAGATACCGGCCCATCTTACAGCTAACTACCCAAAAGTGGCCCATATCATCGGAAAATTGGTCCAACGACGGCCCAGTAAGAGACTCGACACAACACAACTTCTAGATGAATTGAAGAATCTGTCAGAAAATAAAGATGATACAATTAAAAGTTTAAAAGAAGAACTGGCCGCGAAAGACGACGAAATCGCTCAATTGAAGATGATGCTCGCAAAATTGAGTAGTAAGTCTTAGGGCTTAAGGTAGATTTTAGCTTATGCAAACAGGAGGTTTGTTAACAGTCCTCAACATTTACGGATTTCTTTTTTTTTTAAGAATTGTTTTGGCTAGGCGTCCAATATAATTAAGTTTTACCGATTACAGTTCAAATTGTTGGTGTTTTATATATAAATATAAGAGTGAGCATTAAAAGACATAATAATTAGATTAAATTGATAACTTAGTTAAAGATTTTTTTTTTGCTAACTTGGCTTAAAAACCGACTGTTTGCATTTTATTTTAATGGGAAGTAAGGTTTCTTATGATCATCAATGTTTGTCATGGCAATGGTAAATTATAATTTGTAACGATAACAACTGTAGTGCTACAAGGATCTATAGGGACTTGGGTGACATTGTAAGGAGGACGTGGGTGGTGAATAAATAATGACAATTTACAAGATTACATCGATAGTTCCGATTTCTGCGACGTGCCAAAATATCCTTGTCGCACTATACAATATCACAATCTAGATTGTCTATGGTTTCTGTCAGATCTTGAGAGTTGCGATTATAATAACCTCTGGAGTATATTTTCGTAACCATCGTTTAGTTTCCTTCTTCGTCACTTGCTCATGCCCCACCGTTGTGATCGAGCCAGGAACCATTTTTCATACTTTGGCCACAGATTACTGAATAGTTCCTTCAATATTATAGTTACACACCGCGAACTGCCGAGCTTAGCTATGCCAGTCACACAAACTTACAACCCGTCGGAAATATCTGTGCACCTCGCTGAAATGCGCGTCCTCTGCTTTATACGAGTTCATGACGTCATTCTGTAAGCCAGCGGGCTTAGCACGGCATGCCGCGACAATTATCTCGCGTCATGCTGTCCTTATCACATTTAATAGATACTATAAACAGAGACGTAAGCGTGACAAATGCATGGCAAAGTCTTGTCACGGAGTGCCATGCTAAGCTAGCAGGTGCGCAGATATTTTCGACGCCTCCTTATAATATTTTAGACCGCTCACCGGCGATGGGGCTTGAGCTATAGAGAAAAAATCAGTATTTTTGTTTCGTGCTTAATAATTATCTACTTAATTCAATCACTGCCATTTGAATATTTCACAAATATTGATGCTGTATTTTAAGCCTTTTACTTCAATGTTACGTTTGAAATTGTATGAAATTAACGTGTGTTGTGTGTGAATCAATGTAAAAGTATTTGAGAAGTACTTACCTACTTACATTAAAGTCACAATAATTTATTGAAAAAGTGGTTTTATTTTAATAAAAACAAGGTTTTTAAAGATGTAAAATTTATTTATTTACAGAAACACTGACGCGTTTATAAATTAATATCTTAAATCTATTCATTTATTTACAGTCTTAATTATAAATCTTAATTGGATTACGACGGGAATTATTAATTGCCGCTGTTTAAAATACTTGGAAAATTATTGTCAGGGTTCGAAATAATAATATTGGATAATGTGTAACTTTAATAAATAATATCAGTCATGATAGCCGCATAGAACAGGCTTAGACCCAGAACTAGTTTGAATCGTTTCGTTTAAGTTGCGTCGTGTGTGGTTTTCTAAAAGAGTATATAGCAGAAATTTAGATGCAACTCAAAAGTAACTAGCAGTTGCAGTTTCGTTGCAGTTGCGTTTCATCGTGTGTTTTGGACCTTAAAGTATTCTAACAATCATAAGCTACTGTGAAGTTTCATTCTAACCTGCCCGACAGTTGCAATGCTAAGAAAAGAGAATACTTTCTTATTTTCTGTAGGTACTTACTCGAAAGTTAAAGAATAAGTACCTGCTAGAAACTACTTAAATCCTGAAATTGATTTAGGTATTATACGCATAAACTGTGCTCTACATTTTTTTGACCTGTATTTTGTGTAGTTATGGCTAACTTAATGTATGTAAGCAAATTATTTTTGGGGATAGACGGAATACTTACTTGAATAAGCAAATGTGTACCAAATTTCTGGTATTACTTATTCTGGTTATACATTAATCCAATTACCAGAATATTTTCTTGACAATTATCAAAGAACCCATTATCTAAACTTTCGAACCCCGATAATTTTATAGGTTAGAACAAGAGCAAGCTTCACTGAAGCTAATTTGGCGGGTAATTTAAATGCGGAATTACAGAATATTGTCTATGGCGTGGATGACGCCATTGGTCGCCGGTATGTTGTGCGTCACCACCTGCGCGTTGTTCACTTTGATCCGACCTGAAATGGAGGGAAAAGTTTTGTTAGAATGTTGTTGTATTGTTATTATGCTGACATGTTACATTTAAGTAGTACCTACCTAGGTACCTAGTTATTTCAGAAACATGTAATATGAAACTCGTGATCCATTGTGGGCTTTCAAAAAAGGATAATGTTAGGGTACACACCTAGGTACATTCTTTTTTTGGGATCTTCTTATTACTGTAAACACTTTTTTTAAACTACTCGTACCTACAATATTTTTTATTACCTACTTATTACGTAGTTGGCAGACTCGCCTTTTAAACTAAAATTTACTTTTTTATGGATTTCTAAGAACCACTTTTTAAAGAACTTTACGGAAAAGTAAATCAATTTACTCCAGAAGATGCATTCAAGCAGTCTTAGATGCTATGATGATAACACTTTATCTTCATCAAAAAACCCTGTAGGTAATTCTGTCTGTCTAAAGCTTTCTGTCTAAAGCTCGATAGGTACGGTCAGCATCATAAGTCGATTAACACATCCAGATTTTCAAAAGATAAATACACTATTAATTTAAGAAAATCACTTAGCAAAATATACTCCAGAGTACATGAAGTAAATGAAGATTCAATAAGGTTCAGAATGAGGAAAATAAGTAAGGTTTTTCGTCTAATAATGGTGTATATTACTTTTGAAAATATGAATGTGTTCATCGACTTATAATGCTGACTGTACTAACATACAATACAGTATTACTCGATAGTTTTACACGATGTCGAATAATACCGTATGTGAGAAACGAGCAAAAAAAAACAAACACCTACCAGAATTCTTCTGCAGCGTCAAAGGCTTAGCATCCTCCATGGAGTTCCTCAACTGGTAATACCGCATACCCGCACTGTACAACGTGCCTGGCAACACGTGTCGGGCGACCAGCGCACGCGCAGCCGCCTTGTCCGAGTAGCGCGAAAGCTCGTTGGGGGCTAGTCGGGCGAACGCCGCGTCGGTTGGCGCAAATACTGTGTAGGTTTTGCTTTCTGAAAGGGGGGGGAGGTTAATGCGTGAAAAGGTAAAAAAATATTCATAAACTCGTTTTTGTTCAAGAGCTCACAAATAGCAAGCTTGGAAGAATTTGACAGAAGCTCTCTGTCAAAGTCTGACAGTGTATTGATCGTGGGCCATTAATAGGCCTTTAATTAAGTACCTACCTAATGGTCCAATGACAGTTAGGCATGGGCCTAACTGGTAATGGCTTAGATAAGTTAGACGATTTATGTTTCTTTTACCTAAATACATACCTACATTAAAAAACAAAGAGTACTTATATGCACAGTTTATCTAATAAATAAGTAGGTAATGTAAATCACCAACTTTGCTGGAGGAAGGGCTCTCTTTTTGGTCCAATTCATATCTCGTCTACGCATATACATAATACGTTTATATGGTCTCTAGATTTACGAGTTCCACAGCCTTAAAACTTACCAGCTAAAGTATCAGCGAATCCGCTAGCGTAGATCGCTTTCAAGAAGGTGGTGAACCGACGGTCTCTGTCGGCTTGTAGTGTCTGTACCAAGTCACCTACTGGCAATGGGAACATTACTCTGTCTACCGCGTGTGCTATACCCTGGAATATAAAGTATTGTTTAATATTAGTCAAATAATCAATTTGCAATCACTTGAAATGTGAATTATAATGCTAGATTCGAAAGGTAGCAGTTTCCCCAGAGAAGAATCTAGCAAGAAACCCTTATTACACAACGAGGTTTAAAGATAGTCAGACGTTAGTTCGTTTCTTTTGACGTTTCGGCTATGGACAAAACGTCAAATTAAACGAACTAACGTCGGACTATCTTTAAACCCCGTTTTGTAATGGGGGTGTGGGTTGCTTTTTCGAACTTTGAATTTATTTTAGAAAAATCTGTATATCTTCTTTTGTCATTCTATGTTTGCAGGTGGGTTGCTTATGTTTTTTACAAACATTTTGTTCAAATTGAATGATTTGCTGACAAATCAAAGGAAAATTTCATTCATTTTGTTCAATGTTTACCAAAAACTGTTCAAAACATTGAGCAGCGGACACCGGACACACCTTTAATAATCTAGATTTTACTTCGAGCAACGCGAGTGTCTGTACGTGGTAATGTATGTGAGATACTTCACGGTGACAAGTCTTCGACAATTGCAGGATACTTGAATCGCATGTGCTTATCGGAAGGTACATAACTAGGTACCTAAGTTCTTAAAATGGTTTTACCTAAATAAGTGCTTAGACGTGCATTATTATTTATCGTTTCCTTTATTCATATTGTTGAATTTTCTTGCAATACTTTGCATTATTGCGCTGAATAAAAAAGTAAACTTACTTAAGCATGAATATTTTGTTTGGAAAACGCAATAATCATAATCGACGAGTGTTATGTAATGAATTGTGAATGGGAGATGAGATTAAGGTCAAACAAACGCATTAAGGCCAAACCAATACAATGGCGTAAAAACTACAATTGAAAGGAAGATTTGGAAAATCAATATTTCTTTTGACTTTTTATACAGTGTGACTTTAAATTAATGAACGTGATAGAAAAGAATATGCATGTACTAGTGATAACAAACAACTTTTACTATGGGACCAAGGTCGAAGTCGTTCAAAAAATGTTGAACTCCCCATACAAAATGCATCAGCTGATAGTATGGGGGAACATTTTTTTTTATGTTTTCAAACTTGGCTCAATAGTAAGAGTTGTTTGTTATCACGAGTACCTGCATATCCTTTTCTATCGTTCACTAATTTAAAGTCACCTTATATTTAAAGCAAGATTAGGTACCCTAAACCCACGTGCATGTATGAGGCGACAGATGAATGTAGATCAAGCAAAATTTCCTGCTTTACATACCTACATATCCGTTACGCGTCTCTCCCATCAAGGTAGGTAGAGATAGAGACCACTGCTGCATTTGCTACGATCCAAACACACTTTCGCTTCATCCACATTCATCAGTCGCCTCAAACATGCACGTCAGTTTAGGGTTTAGTCGCGTTTTGACAATAGATACTACTTAATCAAAATAATGTAAATTTTATATACCTAGGTCAGGAAGTGGTCTCGGCCTACCCCAATGGGAGAGAGGCGTGACGGATATATTTAAATTAGTGGTCGATAGAAAAGGATATTATTATGCGTTTACTCGCGATTACAAACAACTTTTATTATGGGGCCAAACTCGAAATCATGAAAAAAAAAATTGGTCCCCCATACTATACCTAAGCTGGTGCATTTTGTATGGGGAGTTCAAAAAAATTTGATTCTTTTCGACCTCGGTCCCATAGTAAAAGTTGTTTGTAATCACGAGTACATGGTATATCCTTTTCTATCGTGCACTAATTTAAAGTCACCAGTATATGTATGTATACAGGGTGTAACAGAAAGGGTATATAAAGCCGAAACACAGCGATAGTCCCCATGAAACTGAACAACTTTCCCCAAGGAGCATGGGTCGTAAATCGAAAAAAAAAATTTCGCCTCCCCATACAAAATGCCCGATCAGCTGATCGAGTAAGTATGGGCGATCCAAAAATGTTTTTCGAGTTACGACCCATGTTCCTTGGAGAAAGTTGTTCAGTTTCATGAGGACTATCGCTGTGTTTCGGCTTTATATACCCTTTCTGTTACACCCTGTATATGTATGTATGAATGTATGTGTATGTATGTATGTATGTCAGTACCTATATGTATGTATGTTATATAGGTAGTCACTCACCTGAGGTATATGAATATCCTTCTTATCATCAATAACCCTCGCTCCGTTGATAGTCGTCACTCTAACCTCATTCCACTCGACGTCATGCATATCGTATTGATTGACTCTAAGCTGTGTACCGGCTAGAGAGACTCCTGTCATCTCATCTTGTAAGGAACCGATGTCAAAAGCACCAGGGATCACGTGGTGGAGAAGTAGCTGTGGGGGGAAAGAAAGGTTTTATGGCCAGTCTGTTTGGGTAAATAAGTGACTCCCTGCTAGCTTAGCATGCACTCCGTGACAAGACGTTGTCATGCCTTTGTCACGCTTATGTCTCTGTCTATAGTTTTAAATGTGATAAGGACAGCACACGCCGCCGTGCTAAGCCCCAACGACTTTTGAAATTGGCCGCGTTACACTGTATTATAAACATTTGTCTTCGATATAGTAGTATAATGTGGCCAATTTAAATATTCTTTTAGGGGGTCACTTATCTACCTACATCTAAAGAAAGTACGTCAAAAAGTGTAGGTCAGTACTAACAAATGTACCTATCTACCAATTATTTGTTTGTGAAGGTTGAAAATATTGTTTCTGGTAGTAATAGTTAGTATGAACTGCTGATTAGAACTCATTTTTATAATAGTTTGACCCCCAAGTAGACATGTCGAATTCGTAAAAGACTACGTACCTACTTATAATATTTTCAGAATGAAAACCATCGTTTTTCTGGGCTTTCCGACGTGAAGTTAGCATAGAGCGGTACCTACTATTACTGATGACTTCCAAAGTATCCTTTGACTTATTAAAAACTAACTTTGTGTGTATCTAGACAAAAAGTAGTACAAAATTACTTACGCCACTCAAAAGCCTAGGATTGTCACGGAACTTCTCCTCAGCTCTGTCAGGGCCGCCAAGCTGAACCAACAGCGTCCTGAACGCCTTGTCTGTCGGCGCAAAAATCGTATATGGGCCAGTCTCATTCAGAATCGTATCTAACCCCGATTGCTTCAAGTATTTAGCCGTCGCGAACAGACCATTTTCTTTCAAAATATCTATCAAACCAGGATTTGACTGTCTTGCGAAGTTGAGATGGGAGTTTGAGGTCTCTAGATTTGGGGCAGCCGTGCTTGAGCCGATTACGACTAAGTCTTGAGGTGTAGGCCTGTAATGTGGTGTTGTGTTGATGATTGTTGAACTTGGAAAGCTGTTTCTTGTTGTAGAATACGAAGGAGATGTCGATTTGGCGATGAATCTTTCAGTTGTGGTTCCTATGCTTCTTGTAGCAGGTGTGCTACTTGGTGAATAAGATGATGTGGTTCTAGCAGCTATAGAGCTTCGGTAGTTTGGTGATGGCGTGGTATGGATGATAGGGTTTGTATGTCCAGTACTTCCATGGTTAGATGTGGTTACGTAACTGGAGTAGCTTGAAGGGTGATGCGATGATTCAGCTATATAATCCGTTGCGTCAGTTACTGGGTTCGATGTTGTAGAACTAAATAGTCCGTTGGATATCTTCGTCGGACCAGGCAATTGAATTTCTCCGCTCTTTATTTTCTTCAATATGCTTTCTACTTCGGGTCCCTCTTCAGTCTGTTGACCGTTAGCTTTAACACCTTTCACCTTATACGAACCATCGTCTTGTTCTTCAAGGAACACGAAAGTAACTTTCTTTTTATTTTGAATCGTTGAAGGAATCTTGGAAACCTCTTCGAGTTTTCCATTATCGGATTGTTTGATCAGTTCGAAATCTGCGCCAGGCGGTAATACGCCTTTGGTTAAATCGTCGAAGCTGATGCGGCTTTCTTTCTGTGGCTCTGCTGTACCTGCCATGATTCTGGCTAAGCTCGAGCCATCGGCCGTGATCGCTCCTTTCGGAATCAAATTAGGATTCGTAGTTCTAATTACTTCAAACTTCTGACCATTCAGGTTAATTTCCCGACTGGTAAAGTTCTTTTCGTTAAAATCTTCTGGGTTTTCTGCCAATGCTACTTTCAATTGCTTAAGGATATCTGGTTTCTGGAGTAAAGCTATGCTCTTTGCTCTGAGGCTGTCGTCAAAGCCTTTTGTTTCACTTTCTTCCAGAAGGTTCTTGATTTCGCTGTAAAGTTTTTGTTTGTTTTTGTCTTGTGGTGGAGCTCTGGTCTTCAGTTTGGGTCGGGCGGTATATCTGATCGGTGGACGGACTGTTGTCGTAGTCGTTGTGGTGGTAGTTGTCATGGTTGTCGGATGCTCCTTTTCGTACATTTCGACGGCTTTTCTGAATAAATCCGTCTCATGCGGCGCAATCGGTCTGCGTTTCTCCTGGTGCCTGTAGAAGTCATCGTAGTTTTCAGTTGTGGAGAAAGTGGGAATAGTTTTCGTGGCCTGTTTACTGATGAACTCCTCGTGGAGTTTCTCCACTTTCTCTTGCTGTTTTTGCTGTTGCTTCTGGACGAACTCTTGGTGTTTCTGTATGATTCTCTGTCTCTCTTGCAGCTCCTTTAGTTTCTCTAAGTTTTCCTTGGATTGCTGCTCGAGCGTCGGGAAGGAGAGGTGGGAGGTTTGGCCGTTGGTGAAATGCGGGTTCTGGTTTATATTTTGTTGGAATGGGTTTGGTTGGTTCAAGTTTAAGTTCTGTGGCGCTAGGTTTGGTGCAGGTTGGATGGTGATTGGGTTAGGAATGTTGAAGTTTTGTTGAGTCTGTGTTGGGATGGTTGGTAAGAATGCTGCTTGCGTTGGCCGCTGTTGGCCGATGTTTACTGTTGGATTCGGATTGAAAGCAGACGTCGGCGTCAAAGGAATATTGTTGTGGAAAGTGGAAATAGTTGGAACGGTTTGAGAAATAATTGGTTGCTGAGGTTGTCTAAAATTTTGTTGGGGGAACGTATTCGACAACACAGGGGTATTGATGCTGGGGACTTGGTTAAATTGGAAGCCATTGTTGTTTAAAGGCAAATTGCTTTGCTGATTACTCTGTAAGTTTCCTTGAATGTTACTTTGAAGGTTATTCTGCAAAGACTGCTGATGAAGAGTGTTGAACTGAGGAACATAAGGCTGCTGTTGGAAGATGGACTGCTGGAACTGGACAGGAGCTGGAGTGGGGTTGTTGATCAAAGTCTGTTGACCTTGGAAGGTTTGGAGGGGGGAATTGAGTCCGAATCTCGTCTGATGCTCGTTGAATCCAGGATGTCCCAGAGGTACTTGTCTTCTTCTGTCGAAGTCATTTTCAGTCTGGAAAGAAGAGAAAGAGATTGTTAGTGTTATGATTTCTCTTGCTTAAAATCTCCCCTAAGAATAGTCTAAGTTTGCGCTAATATTGGTGCACTAAAATTGCGGTCTATCGCCTACTGTGACTCGCATTTAAAATATCAAACCGTAAATCGGAATCGTGCCACAATCACACCAGTATACCTACACGCGTACCTAGCTACATATACCGGGTGTTAGGAAAAGCATAACTTTCCTTTTAACCAGGTTTAGTGTTAGTGATGTAGAACACATTCCACGAAAAAAAAATGTTTTTGATCTCATTTTTACATCACTAACACTATACCTACCTGGTTAAAAGAAAAGTGATACTTTTCCTAGCACCCTGTATACTATAACACTTAAACATTGTTTCACCAACCAAATTGAATTAAAAGAAATTAGCAAACAAAATCACTCCACCCGTTCTCATTCGTTGATTCTCAGATATGTTTCGTATGCAAAAAATTGATTACATTGTAGTCAATTAGCAATGAACCAATTTATAGTTAGTTTAACAAAATCATACAGGATGCAACAGAAATATTATACCAAGCTACTTCTCCACTTTTTTTATGCTGTCTACACAGCCTACACAGCGGCCTAGCCCGGCTATTTAATAACTAAAATCTAAGATCAACGTGCTTTTGACGCAAATAAAAGTAGTCATACTTAATATTTAGTAATAAAGTCTTAATATGGCTAGTCTTTATTACTAGTTTACGTAAAATCATTGAAAAAAACCCCAATATTTTGCTATGATGCGTATCATCGCCCTTTCCTGCTAATACTCCGCTCCTATCTATAATGTGTAATTTTTTTTGCGTTTTGCACGCATTTTGGTAGCGGAAAAAGAACGCGTACGCTGCGCAAACACGCCTACGTCTGCGATGTCTCTAAAATATAGTCAATCCTATGCATAATAACGCATGTCTGTGTAAATTACACCGTGTATTATGATCGCCGACTACTTCTGACACAACATTAATAATTTCGCGATGTATTTTCACTAAAATTTGCGCCGCACGCAGAATACATGTCATCATTTCACACACTGTTCATCTGTCTTAGGGTTGGGAGATGTTTGTTTTTATGGAAACTTGGAATAGCTAGGATTTTTTTTTTAAATAAGTACCTACTACGCGCCCGTTACCCCATTTAGGTACAGATAAAATTTAACTGACAGATAATCTATATCTATTTCATAAAACAAGACGTTTTAGACAGAGACAGGTATAACAAAATCCATCAGATAAATTTTATCGGTAGAAGGTGTAACAGCCCCTAAAGCTCCGTTTCACCATTTACAGATATTTATCTAACAGATATTGTATCTATCTGTCTCTGTCTAAATCGTCATGTTTTATGAAACAGACATAGGTTTATCTGTCAGTTAAATTTTATCTGTTATGTAGTGAAATGGTTTATCAATAGGTATATTGGGTTAGCTACTTTTACAACGCGACTTTTTCTTTATATCTTTAGAAAGGAGGAAATTGTTTGCAGCTGCATTCGCTGCGATATTTCATTATTTTTTCATTATTAACTGTCTCTTAATTGCACTTTATTTAATCATTTAATTTGGTAAACAGTAAACGGAAATAACTAAAGAATAATTCAGTTTATAATATTCTTTATTAAGAAGAGCCGAAAAATCTATATCAGTCTATCTCAATGAGGAAGGAATATAGACTGGAGTGGCCCTATTTTTTTTTTCATATACAAATGAGTTTATGACAGCGTTCCAGGGCTGCGCAAAGTTTTCTCATAGTGTTATTGGTAGATTTCCTGTCAAACGATATGACAACCGTAAGAAAAGTAGCCATTTTGCGCCAGACCAGGCACGCAGATCCAGACGGTGTTTCATATACTTAAGTTTCACATATCAGTGGTCTATCTATATCAGAAACATAAATAAATAAAAATCGGATATAACACTTAACAACCCTGACCACATGGTGGGACGTTCGTGACGCATCAGTAACATGAAAGTGCATTCTTGGCGGCGCGCGCGCAACGAGAGATTCTGCGCGCTAATGTACCATTTTATATTGCTTGATAGGAACTGTCGCATCGTATATCATGTCCGAATATGTTTGTTGATTAATGTTACTAATTTTAACTATTAGTATATGACGGAAACAAGTATTTATGTCAATTAGAAAAACGCTGATGCGTGAATGAATAATGAAGGCAGCAGTAAAAGGTAGGAAACGAATATACCTATCTACCTATACCGTCTTCATTATAAGTAATTGTTTTCCTATAAAATAAATATTAAAGTCCATCTACACTCATCCGAGCCGTGCCAGGGACGTGTCCGGGCCGTGGCCCGTCAGAAGGGAAAACAATACGTCGTCATGATAACGTGTGTGAACGAATCCATAGGAAATGTATGGCATAATTTTTCCCTGATACGTCCCGGACTCGGCCCGGATGCATGTATGTAGGTACATAACATATACCACTTTTTTGTCTTTTTAAATATGTACTTACTTACTTATCACTAAAGTATTTATTTATTTAACAGTTTATTGTAAGATGATAGTACATAGAGACAGAAAAAAAGAGAAGTTATCTATACAAAAGGTAGGTACAGCATATTTGTAACAGAAATTTCTTCCTGCAGACCCCACAGAGAGAGAAGTGATACCATGAAGGCGGGATAGTCACTACACATATAGGTATGTGCCTAATGTTTATTTATTTACTTACTTTTAAATTGCTAGTATGTATTAGCTTCAAGAAAGACAATTTTATAATAATTAAGCCTTTCAGACGTTTTCATCGTAAATCCTTACCCATTAATTATCTATCATTATAAAAGTAAGCATTAAGATTTATTAAAATGTCGGAAGAAAGTGATTTTGAAACAAATATTTAAATATAGAGTGGTGAAAATTATTTTAAATAAATAAATCGACTTTTCAAATACATATTATTCAAATAAAATGTAAATATTATGAATATGTAAAATAATAAACAAAGCGTTGGTAATTAGGTTAATGTTTAAAGATTTAAATCTAGACGGGGAAAGTATTAGCAGTGCTATTCAGAGAGGTATTGCTGCAAGCTTGTGGGGTACTTTGCTTTAGTGACACGCTGGAAGACTATTTTGAACCGACTGCGCCAGAAGGAGGGTTATGTCTTTCGAGAGTATGTATGCATGTTTGTTTGTTTAATTCTTTGGCACGCCTTACAGCCTGAAAGGCTTGATGAATTTTAGCTTGAGAGGTGTCGTTAGATTCGTATTTACAGTGAGAGTGACACTGGGTATATCAAAATAATTAATAAAGTTTTTTTAAACGCAATCGGGTTTTTTTGATTAAAAAGTTACGTTATTCCTGTATTTTTTTGGCAATGTTTGTGTTATAATAAAGAAATAAGTCTATCTAGTTTTATCGCTGAATTCAAGGCCCCTAGATTGAATCTCAAGATCATAGGTATCTAGAATAAACATTACTACGCAGAAAACGTCTGTGTTATAAACATGTGAACAATCGAAAGTGAACTTTCTTCGTTTTGAGGTAATAGCTACTTTAATTTATGATTCTGTCTGCGTCTCGGACGTTTTGTAAACTATTGTAAACTTTGAAAGGAATATAGCGTCGTAAATTAATTATGTGCAAATTGTGCAAAGGCGTAAATATCTCAGTATTATTGACTAAAAATATAAGTGATGTTGAGTCTAAGATTTTTGAATGTCCATTCATTCCCATTAGGGATGATGACTCCATTCAAAACATCAAAAAATTATTAGTCCGTCTTTTAGGCTATTATAAAAACATTTGGAACACATTTTTACCTGATCAAATACATAAATAAATACAAAGATACAAAGCATGAAAGTTACGGAGTGGGGGGTATTGACGTCACTCCTAGGTAAAAATCGTACTTCGGCGTGACGTCACGAGCAACTTTGACCCAGTGTATCTTTGTTTGAGAAAAAAGTACGTGTCGGATATTTTAAAATAATCTATGTGATGGACTAAAAAATTTTTCTTTGTAATCATGCCTATTATACATCTATGTGTTGAGTCTTGTCTTGTTAATCGCTTTAAATACTTAAGTAGTGATTTGAAAAAGGTTTCCAGTTTAGATACCTAATTCTTGCCTACGAGTGTAAATTATTAGGTAAGTATTTAAGTACTTAAATAAATTAAAGATTCTGTTCTTTAGTAAGCAAATGAGCCCAATTTTTGGAAATCTAATCTCGCTCGAGAACTTTTACCACGTACAAGCGCCATAAAGGGTCAATATCGATTTCATAACAACAAACTTTATAACAGAATGGATAATAAATCGTAGGATTTATAGTAGAAAGTGATAATGATGGACGTCGCGTGATTGACGAAAAATCTACTAAAAATAGCAATTTAAAAACCCTTTCGATGTCATTAACAATAACATAGTTTTCCGTGATAGTGGTTTATAAGGAAAACTTTCTTTTGATTGAAACTATCACGATACTATAAGTAAAAGTTTTATTCTAGGTTATAAAATGAAACGGTTAATTGGTCGGCACTCGCATCGTAACTTAACTTTAATGTATTCATTGAGTACTTAGATATAGTGCTACAGGGATCTTTTGGCACGTGGCGGAAATCGGAACTAGCGATATCATTGTAAATTGTCATTGAGTTATTTATTCACCACACTTCTGTGCCACGCTTTAACTGGCGTTCTGGCGTAACGCCTTCGAGTATGACAGAATTAAATAGCTTCTGAAGCGCTTTGAGAACTGCCTCCAACAAGGTGGACTGACGACTTGGTTAAAGTCGCTGGAAACCGTTGGATGTGGGCAGCGCAAGACCGGTCGTTGTGGAGATCCTTGGGGGAGGCTTTTGTCCAGCAGTGGACGTCCATAAGCTGACATGATGATGATGGTGATTTATTCACCATCAACGCCTTCCTGACAATGTCACCCAAGTGCCAATAGATCATTGTAGCACTTATCTAATAGAGGGTGCGATGCATGAAAGGATATGGTCTCTTTCTACCTCGATGAGAAAGAGGCGCGACAGATATGTATATGTATACATAAAACCATTTTATCTTAACTAACTTAAGCCTTAAATCTGCGAAACCTACGTCGTCGAACGTTCGGTTAAATACGGTCACAGTGTGTTTCAAGTCCTCTATGAAATGTATAATCCTAAAGCATCAGGACACTATAAATACATACATACATACATAACCGTCACGCCTATCTACCATAGGGGTAGGCAAAGACCACTTCCCTTCACTTGCATACTGTAATATTTAAGTTGTAGTAGATATATAAGTACAATATATAACCCGTTGGAAATATCTGCAGACCTGGCTTGATGATGTCATGCAACTCGTACGTACTCGTCACGGTACTGGATAGACGAAAACGGGGGAAGCGCGGGGGAAAGCGCATTTCAGCGAGGTCCGCAGATATTTCCGACGTGTTATACGTACATGGCTTCATCATCATCATTAAATTTAAGAACGTCGCTCTTGTCGGTGGAGTCTACGCCACTCTGCTCTGTTTTCTGCCGTCCTTTTGAGCACCAACGACACAACTTCTATCCCCTCTTTCATTTGATCTATTTAAGTTCTTCGTGGTCTCCCTCTCTTCCGTTTTCCTTCTACTTTACCTTCCAAGATGTTTTTTTACGAGTAGATTTTACACGTCACATATTATTTTCGTCTCTGTCTGACACATAGGTGTTAAAGATGATAGATAAAGATGAAAATACTTTCCGATATGTATTTTATTCTACCGGGTATTAAACATCCGTTAACAGAAGATCATCATTTGTCACCACCTACTCAACTCTTGCGCAATAGAAAAAACTTTCATTCAAATTCTCAGATCAATATGGATGATCTACTAATGTAAATGATTGTACTTAGATTGATCACGATCGATAGTATTGTAGGCGTATTATCGTGTTTAGATCTTTTCTATTGGCTTTAGAGGATTGTGAAGCTGTAATCTGGCATAAAAATTATGTTGTACTTTTATTAACTGCGTAGAATAGGGATGATGACTGTATTTAAAAATTCAAAAAAAAAATCCGTCTTTTAGCCTATTAAAAAATATTTTAAACACATTTTTTGCCTGATCAAATACATAAATAAATACAAAGATACAGAGCATCAAAGTTACGGAGTGGGGGGTTTTGACGTCACTCCTAGGTTTTTACCTACTTAGGCGTGACGTCACGAGCAACTTTAACCCAGTGTATCTTTGTAATTTTTAGTTTAGAAGAAATTATAGAAAAAATCGACGAATATTTTAAAATAATCTACTAATGTGATAGACCAAAAATTTTTTTTTCGTAATCACTCCTATTAAGTAGGTACCTACCTAAAACTAGTAAGATTAAAAATATACTCACTCTTTTGAAATATTGTTATATTGTTAACTCAATATTTAACATTCTTTGTATTAAGTAGGTAGTTGTTGTTAGTTTTTTTTAACTATTCGCTTACCTTACTTATCATAAATAAGTTTTATAAATATTTTAAAATTTATTTGTGTCTATTTAGATATTTCTTTATTTATTTAATTGCAATTTAAATATTCATCTTAGGCCAACTTCTATATAATTATAGAGGTACAGGTGGTTTCTAAGATAGTTTTAAAAAAATTACAGAAATTACTAACGTGACCATCTAAAATACTTTTACATATAGGTGTATATTAACGGTGTTTAAAATTTGTTAAAGAAAGAAAGTAAAAACAAATAAAATTGATCGCTACACAATCGTAAAAAATATCTCCATCTCGAGTCAAAGTTGGTGGAAAAGTGCCAAGGATACTGGCAGCATTGCCACTATTTGCCACGCTGAATGGCCAGTGAAATACGTTGCACCAAAAATTATGTACAATCTAATAATACGTACCTACCTATATAATATGATATAGCATTTCACTCTCTTACAATCGTCTTAGACAGATGATCGTGTTATGTAAATCAATGCCGGAGACAATCTGAAGTAAAAGTTACATAGAGAAGTGTAGGAAGGCATCTATTGTGGGGGCGTGGTAAGGAAAGTTCTGTTCTATTTAAAATGGAATTATGTATAAATGCTGTGACTCTGACTATGACTCTTTTTTTAAATATGACTTTGACTCTATGACAAAAATTTGAGTACGAAACTATAACCCTGAACAACTTACGGCGAGAAATCTATATATATAAAAATGAAACCCGTTTTCCGTTGTCACGGCATCACGCCTGAACGGCTGGACCGATTTCGCTAATTCTTTTTTAAAAATGTTCATTGAAGTCCAAGGATGGTTCTTACGGTGAGAAAAATTCGAATAATTGCCGGGAAAGCCCTAAAACAGACATTTTCTTTTTCCCATACAAATGTTTTCTTACTAAAATGTATAGTCAATTTGAACTTTATTCCTACACAATAAAGTTCATTCTAAGGCGGGACGAAGTTCGCCGGGACAGCTAGTGTCAGTCATAAATGTCAATATTTGTGCCAATGGATGTGACGGTATTTGTTATTCTTTCACGCAAAACCACTGAACAGATTTTGATGAAACTTTACAATATTGTAGCTTGCAGATCAGAATAACGCAAAGGCTATATTTTTTATGGTTTTGTTAAATTTTTCCAAAATCTGGTGATATATGAGTACGAAGTCGCTGGCCTTTACTAGATGTACCTTTACTTTGAGTAGAACCTTTACTAGATGTACCTTTACTTTGAGTAGAACCTTTACTAGATGTACCTTTACTTTGAGTAGAACCTTTACTAGATGTACCTTTACTTTGAGTAGAACCTTTACTAGATGTACCTTTACTTTGAGTAGAACCTTTACTAGATGTACCTTTACTTTGAGTAGAACCTTTACTAGATGTACCTTTACTTTGAGTAGAACCTTTACTAGATGTACCTTTACTTTGAGTAGAACCTTTACTAGATGTACCTTTACTTTGAGTAGAACCTTTACTAGATGTACCTTTACTTTGAGTAGAACCTTTACTAGATGTACCTTTACTTTGAGTAGAACCTTTACTAGATGTACCTTTACTTTGAGTAGAACCTTTACTAGATGTACCTTTACTTTGAGTAGAACCTTTACTAGATGTACCTTTACTTTGAGTAGAACCTTTACTAGATGTACCTTTACTTTGAGTAGAACCTTTACTAGATGTACCTTTACTTTGAGTAGAACCTTTACTAGATCATAATTTGAAGATAACGAACTAAGTACGGTATCTCGAAATCTCAAAAAATAGGACATTAATAGAATAAATCAGTCTGTCAACATGTGACTTCGGTAGTTTTAGTTTTAGGTTTCCTAGCTAAATGAAATACGAACCACAGAAATGAAACCTAGTGGCCATACAAAAGACGTCATCGTCTCATATCTAAGGAGTTGCCCCATTTTTTCGTATACAAATGAGTTTATGACAGCGTGCCATAGTTGGCGCAAGTTTTCATAGTTTTCTTGGTAGATGACCTGTTAAACGATAAGAAATTCCATACAAAAAGGTAGCCATTTTGCGCCAGACCAGGCACGCAGATCCAGACGGTATGGCACCTCCTTATATATTCTATACTCAAATTATCTGTAATGTCACAAAATGACTACAATCAAAATAGACAACTGACTATCAAAAGTCCGAACACATTACGCATGCGCGTCTCACACTGACACCTGTCACTTCATTATAATTAGGTGTCGGCAACTGTCATGGCTCATTGAAAACGCAACACATCTTTACAAGAGTTATAATCATAATTCATTGTAATTTCATGTCGGTACCTACTATGATATGATTTATGCTTTGATTTTTCTCGGGAGAGATGTAGGGTGGAGGCATAATTAAGTATGCTCTGTGTACGTGTACAGAATACAATACAATAAAATACTAATATTCTTTATTGCACAAAAAGATATAAGGTACAGACACAACAATAATATAAGAAGCAACAGGCGGCCTTATTGCTAGGTAGCAATATCTTCCAGACAACCTTAGTTTAAGAAATAGCGAGAAATAGGTAATAATGGTTGCGGGTTGTGCAAATAATACAGAATAGGTACATACATAACAAAGATATACATACCAAAACACCGAATATCTAATACCTATAATAAAAAATAAGTTCTAAAAACTAAAACCCGCCTACGGAGAACCTGCGATCTTAAAAGTAAGAAACAAGAAATAATTCTTGTCTTCTTAACTAGGTACCCCATAAATGCACAGACGTAGCGATTTTAAGAGGAAAGCCGTGGTCGTATGCCTCCATATAACTATAAATGGCTGCCTGCAAGCAATTGATACCTACTTATTACAAAGGTAGGTTAAACAGGTTCCAACATTGCACGTTTATTAATATCAAGGCACAGAGGCATACGACCACGGCTTTCCTCTGAAAATCGCTACGTCTGTGCATTTATGGGGTACCTAGTTAAGAAGACAAGAATTATTTCTTGTTTCTTACTTTTAAGATCGCAGGTTCTCCGTAGGCGGGTTTTAGTTTTTAGAACTTATTTTTTATTTCACACTTTTTAGTTAAACCATCGATAACTACGTAACTACTACAGGACTCATACAAACACATACATGACAACTACTCAAACTCCATGTTACACTTTCAATCTGTCTTTTCATCTCAACATATTGTACTAGCGGGCATCCGCGACTGCATAGAGTCATCTACACCACAGTTACTTTTCGAACTGGACAGAATGCAACGTGATAATAATTATAGGGTAACAATCCTAAAATATTACAATTTTTTTGATAGCGTACATAACACTAAAAAAACTACACTGGAATGTACTCGCTGAGCCCTACACAGTGACTACTTTATCCATAGTAGAGTTCAAAAAGTGTTTCGTGTCTTTTGGCGGGGGGCTACGCCCCCCAAACCCCCCCACACAGTGACCACTTTGTCTAGTAGAATTCAAGAAGTGTTTTGTTTCATTTGGCGGGGGGCTGCGCCCCCCAAACCCCCCTACACAGTGACTACTTTATCCATAGTAGAGTTCAAAAAGTGTTTCGTGTCTTTTGGCGGGGGGCTACGCCCCCCAAACCCCCCCACACAGTGACAACTTTGTCTAGTAGAATTCAAGAAGTGTTTTGTTTCATTTGGCGGGTGGCTGCGCCCCTCAAACCCCCCCACACAGTGACAACTTTGTCCAGTATGGTTCAAGAAGGTTTTGTTTCATTTTGGCGAGGGGCTGCGCCCTTCAAACCCCCCCTTCACAGTGACTATTTTGCCCATAGTAGAGTTCAAGAAGAGTTTTGTTTCATTTTGGCGGGGGCTGCACCACCCGAACTTTCCTACACACTGACTACTTTGTTCATAGTATGAATGTGAGTTAAAGAAGTCTTGTATTTAATTTCAAACTTCCCTTTTAAGACACGCTTTACAAATTAAAATCACTACTTGAACTCATGATAATAAACAACTTTGAATATGAGATCTTTGTCAGAGCCTAAAAATGTTTGCTTTTTCGTACAAGTTACGTGTGCAAAATGTACCTATTGAGGGACCGAAAATGTTTGAAGGCCAACAAAGTTGATTCCATAGGTAGTACAAGTTGTAGGTAATTTAGCTTAAAACTAGCCAAAACAGTCAACATAATTCTGAAAAGGCCCGATTTGGCAAGCTGTAGGTAAGTAATCAGTAGTTTCGAAGTAATTATGATAGAAAAGACAAGGCGTTAAAAGACATATTTACAAGTAAAACCGCGTGCTAAACCTAGTGATATATATAATATTTGGAATGTACTCGCTGAGCCCTTTCATTTGATACCCCACACATTATCCTTTGTAAAATTTAATATTTTTCGTCGCGACTTCTTGTCCACTAGTTTACAAGCAAATCCGTGCGCAAAACCTAGTGATATATATATTTTTGGAATGTGCTCGCTGAGCTCTTGAATTTGATACCCCACACAACACCATTTACAAACTTTTATTTTTTTCTTCGTGACTTTTTGCCCACTAGTGGACAAAGTATTGAACTTATTGCAAAACTAGGTATCCTATGTCACCCGCCGTATTATTACGAATCTTTTGACACCTTATTACAAGCTTTTATTTACTTTCACCTGTCCCGTTGTCTGTCGTTCTGTAATCAAATCTTGCAACTTAAATTTGATCCACTTCCCGGTTTCCGATTGAGCTGAAATTTTCCATGCTTATGTATATCGCGTGACAATGCAATATTATGGTAACATGGAGCTGATCTGATGATGGAGCTGGAAGGTGGCCATAGGAACTCCGTAATTAAATTATGCAACCCTATCGAGTTTGGGCTCATTAGATTCGTCTTGACAAGTACTTTGATACTATATGGTAACCAGGGTCTGATGATGGAGCCGGAAGGTGGCCATAGGAACTCCGTAATTAAACGATGCAACCCTATCGAGTTTGGGCTCATTGGATTAGTCTTGACGAGTACTTTGATACTATATGGTAACCAGGGTCTGATGATGGAACTGGAAGGTGGCCATAGGAACTCCGTAATTAAACGATGCAACCCTATCGAGTTTGGGCTCATTGGATTAGTCTCGACGAGTACTTTGATACTATATGGTAACCAGGGTCTGATGATGGAGCCGGAAGGTGGCCATAGGAACTCCGTAATTAAACGATGCAACCCTATCGAGTTTGGGCTCATTGGATTAGTCTTGACGAGTACTTTGATACTATATGGTAACCAGGGTCTGATGATGAAACTGGAAGGTGGCCATAGGAACTCCGTAATTAAACGATGCAACCCTATCGAGTTTGGGCTCATTGGATTACTCTTGTAGAGTACTTTGATACTATATGGTAACCAGGGTCTGATGATGGAGCCGGAAGGTAGAAATAGGAACTCCGTAATTAAACGACGCAACCCCATCTAGTTTGGGCTCATTGGATTAGTCTTGACGAGTACTTTGATACTATATGGTAACCAGGGTCTGATGTTGGAGCCGGAAGGTGGCCATAGGAACTCCGTAATTAAACGACGCAACCTCATCTACGGACTTCATAACGGAATAACGCTGCTACGCGCTGCGAACTACGTCGTAGTAAATCTCGAATTAAAAATAGAGGTACTAAAAAGTTAAAAATAAAATTAAAGAAAAAAAAACCTTTTTAAAAACAAGCTTTTATTATTTGTTTATAAAATGAACTAAAAAGTTAAAAATAAATTAACTCTAAAAAGAAATATAACACTTTGTAACTTGATTGTAACCTTTAACGACAAATAAGCGTCTTCGTCTAGGACAAAATAATTCCATATTGTACAAATTTATTTAATTTTAACACTAAAACTTTTCACCATACATAATTATTCAATCTCGTCCCCCCTCTTTATCATAGTCCCCATTTATAAATGAAAGCGTGTTACATTGTGATAGCCTGAGGAAAATGTTGTGATGTATTAATTAAATACAACTTATATGTTGTATTTAACAAATTAAAAAGAAAAATGTTGTGTTGTATTAATTAAATACTCATTTTCCTCAAGCTATCACAATGTAACACGCTTTCATTTATAAATGGGGACTATGATAAAGAGGGGGGACGAGATTGAATAATTATGTATGGTGAAAAGTTTTAGTGTTAAAATTAAATAAATTTGTACAATATGGAATTATTTTGTCCTAGACGAAGACGCTTATTTGTCGTTAAAGGTTACAATCAAGTTACAAAGTGTTATATTTCTTTTTAGAGTTAATTTATTTTTAACTTTTTAGTTCATTTTATAAACAAATAATAAAAGCTTGTTTTTAAAAAGGTTTTTTTTTCTTTAATTTCATTAAAATCGGTTCAGTAGTTTAGACGCTACGGTGGAACATACATACATACATACATACATACATACATACATACATACATAGACTGCCAAAAACATTACCCTTCCTTTTGGATTTGCCGTAGTCGGGTAAAAATAAACTAATAGATATCCAATAGATAATATAAATATTAAATACATAAATTATTATTTAATTATGCAAATATGCACCAGAGAGAGAGAGGTGTATAGATTTGTTATTTTGATGTTTTTTTTAACTGTTTTGATATGTCATGGTATCTACACTGTGATAGGTACATAGATATTTTTAATAATAATTTAGTATGTAAATAGATATTAGTTTCTTTTGTAACGCTCTCTTGCAATAAACCGATTAGCTGAACAGACGAGTTTTACTGTTTTAGGAGAATCCCGTAAAAACCTTCCGATTTTACATACACACCAAAGCCGCCGGCTTCTTTGATAGCTGCCATTCGTGTGATGTAGTGCCGTCGGCCTAGCCCGGCTGCATGCCGGCGGCTTTGGTGTGTAGATAGCATTAGTTATCCACACGTTTGACACAAAACACGTGTCAAACTTGACAGCCAATATGCTGATGACATTCCAATCGATCAGAAAGTAAAAATAAGTAGTCATAATCTTACGTAATAGGTATGATGACTAAACAATTTTTTTAAGTCCATCACATAGGTTATTTTGAAATACGCAACATGTATTTTTTCTTTTTTCTCTTAACTAAAAATGACAAAGATACACTGGGTTAAAGTTGCTCCTGACGTCACGCCTTAGTAAGATTTTTACCTAGGAGTGACGTCAATAGCCGCACTCCGTAACTTTGATGCTCTGTATCTTTGTACTTATTTATGTATTTGATCAGGTAATTAATGTGATTCAAATGTTTTTTAATAGCCTAAAAGACGGACTAATTATTTTTTGAATTTTCGTATGTAGTCATCATCCTTATTATCATAGGTACTATAATAACATAAATGTCTAGTTAACTCAATAAGCTACTATACAAAGCCAATCGACAAAAAGTATAGCAAACAAGTCAACGTCACATCTCCGTAATGCGGATACGAACACAATCAAACACATGACGGGGGAAAGAAAACTTTCACTCAAACCGGCTTTCGTTACCTTTGCGAAGTATGCTCTGGTGAAAGGTCAACGGTTAGATAAGGCTGGTAATGCGCGCGCATCGTGAGCGCTATGTCAAATTGATCGGGAAAAAGTTGATGGAAGTATGTATTGAAGGCTATTTAGTGAGTGGATATCTTTATAATGTAGATGAAGAGGAGTTATGGGCTATCTTATATCTACACTCATTTGGGCCGTGGCCGGGACGTGCCAGGGAAAAATATAATTCCATACATTTTCTATGGATTCGTTCACACACGTTGTCTTGATGACGTATTTTTTTCCCTCCAGGGGGCTTAGCACGGCGCGCCGCGACAATTATCTCACGCATGCTGTCCTTATCACATTTAAAACTATAGACAGAGAAGTAAGCGTGACAAACGCACGACAACGTCTTGTCACGGAGTGCCATGCTAAGCTGGCTGGCCACGGCCCGGTCACGTCACGGACACGGCCCGGATGTGTGTAGATAAACCTCAGTGAGTGGTGGATATATGTTTATTATGAATTTGAAGAGTTTATTTACCATTAACAAATAAAATTTTACTATCTACACACCAAAGCCGCCGGCATGCCACCGGGCTAGGTCGACGGCTTTACGTCATACGAATGGCAGCTGTCAAAAAAGCCGGTGGCTTTGGGTTTGGTGTGTAGACAGCATAAAGTAGTTAGATGTAAATGTTTGTGCAGATCGATGGATAGATGTAAATGAGGATAGGTATTTGTTACGCAGAAACCACTGAATTTTTAATGAAACTACAATAATATTGTTACGTACCTACCTTTTAAGATATTGTTTTACACATGGTACTCAGAATCTTGCGCCTCACAGATCGTATAAGCACTCTCATCGTCGCATCTGAAAGAGAGAGTGCACTTATGCGATGCGCATACGCATTTGTGCTGCTTTTCACTCGATTTCTCGTTTTTGGCTTATTTAAATTGCATTCGTTTTAAACTACTTATAATCTGCACGGACACGTAGGTAGGTATACTAAAGCTGGGGAAAATGAGGGACTTTCCGATTACTTAATATAACTGGAACAGATACAAGACAAAATGATAAATAGCTCGGGCTCAGGAGGAGCCATACCGTCTGGATCTGCGTGCCTGGTCTGGCGCAAAATGGCTACCTTTTTGTATAGTAATTCTTATCGTTTGACAGGTCATCTACCAAAAAAACTATGAAAAACTTGGCGCAACCTTGGCACGCTGTCATAAACTCATTTGTATATGAAAAAAAATGGGGCCACTACTTATATTCCTTCCTCGTTGTCGGGCTCATATTAAGCGAGAAAAAAGTGTTGGTAATTATTTATTTACCTAAAAATCTACTTTTAATTGCACAAAACATGAAAACAATACAAAACAACGTAAACAATCTAGTTTCTACAGTCGACCTTATTGTTCGCTAGCAATATCTTCTAGAATAATGGTGATACAGGGATCTTGGTTTTGCAATTATTAATTTGTTGTGATGGCCGGTCATGTCATGCGGATCCTATCAAACTAAGCCCTTCACTTCTCTGTTTCCCATTTATTACCTTACTTTTCCTGGATATTGCGGGGTCAAATTTTTATTTATGGATAGCTCTTTTGAAATATTAATTTTATTACTTATATGTTTCTGTGTTTATGCCTGAGATTTGTAAAACTTAAATTGAAAAGAGCAACTCTACAGAGTTTCTTGCTAGGTTCTTCTCTGGGGAAACCTGCACTCTTGCGAATCTAGCATTAACTTTAAAAAATGACCCGTTCTAAGTGTTGTCAAAACCTACAGGATTAAATGATAATTTCATTTCATAATTTAAAAGTAGTTTTAAATAATAAATAATGTTTCACAAACGCACCCGGAAATCGATTAATAATCAAAATGATGTTGGCTTAAACCGTGACTAAAAAGCAAGACAAATACCTACTCTAATTCCATTCTGCAACTCAATCATATTTCAACAATAGAATTTAATAAAGCGTTAAATTAATTTATTTGAGTTGGGTCATTTGCTTTATTGTGCAACTGGATAAAATGAATAGGTAGGCACGAGTATTTATTTGGTGGCATTGATTTTTGAACACATTTTTGTATTTTTTATTAGCCTGTGGCCCAATTCTGATAATTTACAATATTTCAGTTGTGTGTCGCCAGACACTCTGGCTTTGAGTGAATTTTTTGTCACATTTGGTCGCAACCAGTTTAGCAGCGCCATTGTTTAACAGAATACCAAATGTATCAAAAAATGCTATTGAGGCACTGCCCACACACAACTAAGGCTATTTTAAATTAGCAGACTTGGGCCGCAAAGCATCAGGTATTTTTGTATCTAACAAAGTGTGGTCTTTTTAACACGCTTCCCGAACCCAATAAAAACAAGCATCTAATCTATGCTAATTCTATAGTTATTTCTACTCCATACAAACCGATCGAGTAGTTGGTCAATCTCGATAACCAATCGATTAAATTATTACCGTTTTTCGTAAACCAAGATTTTAATAAACAAATTCATCATGGAGAAATAAACAAAAAAAATGCAGTAATTTAAGGAAGTTAAGACATCGTAACCTCAGTTTGTCGTAACAATTTACGCAACGTGGGATTCGAAGGTGTACCCCGCGATTTGCTGATAGTACTCGTAACTACTGCATCTTTAAAGTAAATCACAATGTTTAAATTGTACGTGGATTCTGTTTATCGCACGACTGAAGTTTCTCAAGCTGGTCTTAGGGTTAGAAGTTGGGAAATATCATTGGCTATTTGTCTATCTACACAGATCCGGGCTTTGCCCGGGACGTGTCCGGACCATGGACCGTCAGGAGGGAAAACAATACGTTGTCATGATAACGTGTGTGAACGAATTCGTAGAAAATGCATGGAATCATATTTTTTCCCTGACACGTCCCGGACACGTTGTCATGACGACGCGACGTATTGTTTTCCCTCCAGACGGGCCACGGTCCGGACACGTCCCGGGCACGGCCCAGATCTAAGTAGACCTTAAAATGGTGTAAAAGTTAGTAGGAAATAGGCTGCTCATGACTTCGTATGCAATTATCGCCATATCTTGGTTATTTTACGCAATATCTTAAATATATTATTTTATGTATTATTCTGAAGTGTAACCAACAATATTCTAAAGTTTTATTACTATCTGCTCAGCGGTATTATCGTGAAAGAGTAAAACATCCGACCATCCATCCACCCATCGGCACAAACTTTGGCATTTAAAAAATTAATAAGATAGGAAAAACATGGATGTCAGGGTAGAGGCGGCTCAGGATAGAGAATCTTGGAGAAGGAGGAGGCTTTTGCCCAGCACTGGGACACTGGCGGCTAGATAAGATAAGATTAGATTTTTTCCTGTTTTCATCTAAAGAGCATTGATTTGTGAATATACTGACAGTGGGGTATTGCAAGACTGCTCTCGCTCTAAATAGTTCTATGGTGCGTGTGGGCATGCATGTCATCGGCCACTGCCATTTAAACCTTGCGTGTATAAAATAAGTGTAATGTTAACGCACTGTCCTTCACACCAGTCTTGATCGTTTCTCGCTATCACAGTGTACCGGTGAATGGTGATGAATGGGGCTACTTCTTCATATTGGCGATGCAAATATTCTAACTAGCGCAGCGCCTCTAGTGTCAAAATTGTGAAGCTGTCTAAGAACGACACTTTGACAGTTTTCGTTAAAATTAACGTTAGGGAAAAACATAAATACTAATCAGATTTAAGTGGCATTTTGCTGTTTAAAACAATAATTATGTTGTCAATAGAACACTGTTTTTTTTAAATAAAACTTTTGATCACATATAGCTTAATTTTGTCAAATTCATTCAACTAAACTTTCCTAATTACCCTTAATAAACTTAATTAATTAAACTCTCAAATAGATTAGAAAAAAATAAGTATCTGAAGCAGATGGTGATTATTAGTAATTACATTTAATTTATGTTGTTATTAATGTTTATTATTATTAAAAATATTTGATCAAAATCTTTAATTTCTATGAAACATTTTTGTTAGTCAGAAAATCACACTCAATGACATTTTACCAAAGCTTCTTGGTGAATACCAATAAAAAACTCAGCGCATTTTTTTTAGCCTATATTGTCCCACTGCTGGGCAAAAGCCTCTCCCATGCTTCTCCACGTATTTCTGTTGGTAGCGGCTTCCCACCAATTTTCCCTAAATATGTTCAGGTCGTCGCGCCATACCGTTTCTTGGGCCTACCTCGGCGGCGCTGGCCGTCTTCCGGCACCCATTCTGTGGCTATTCTCGCCATTTACCCTTCAAAAAATCATATTAGAATCTGGTAAAAGTAGCCCCATCTTACGGTATGGATAAATGATTACGGCCGAGAAGAGATGTACCACAGGTGAAAGCTTACTGTCCATGCGCACACGCAACCGTCGGCTATACAATATTAATTATGTACATTAATAACTGGGTGACTGCGACTTGAAACGTGCTCGTATTGTTTTCCTGTCCGTACTTTAATTTGAATTTATGTTTGTTGGGGATAATTTGCTTAGTAATGAAGAGGATTGTGTTATGGTATCTACACACCAAAGCCGCCGGCTTTTTTGACAGCTGCCATTCGTATGACGTACAGCCGCCGACCTAGCCCGGCGGCATGCCGGCGGCTTTGGTGTGTAGACAGCATTAAAGTGTTTTCCATACAAGATAGTATAGGATGCTACAAGACTATTGGCACTTCAGTGACATTGTCAGTAGGGCATGGGTGGTGGGCCTATATTGGGATCTAACATTTTTGATCCTATTTTCACAATCCCTACTATTGTTTGTACTACTCATCTTTTGTCCTAAAGCAAATTAGCCTAATGAACTTAACCTAATAACGTTTATCCTAATATGATATAACCTAATATTTGTTTAATATTTTAAAATATCTTAAAATAATATAGCTTATCTGTTATTCAGATGTGCAAGCTACAATATTGCAAAGTTTCATCAAGATCTGTTCAGTGGTTTTTGCGTGAAAGAGTAACAAATATCCTCACATCAATACATAGGCACAAAACACTCCCAGAAGTGATATGGTAAAAACGTGATAATGACACAAAAACAATGACACAGAGCGCATGCGCGCAGACCGTTACACTACAGGTTATGGCGTGCGGTTTACGAACTGAATAATTTCACTTTCGAACATATACAGACGAGATGATTTCGTATACAGGGTGACTTTAAATTAGTGAACGATAGAAAAGGATATGCATGTACTCGTGATAACAAACAACTTTTACTATGGGGCCAAGTTCGGATTTCTGATACACAGTAGGTATAATTTTTTTTTGTTAGCCATTAAGATCCCACTGCTGGGCAAAGGCCTCCCCCGCGACTTTCCATTTAACACGGTCTTCGGTAGCGACCCGCCATTCCCGTGAAAATGCATCCAGATCGTCTCTCCATCTTTTTCGAGGTCTACCTCGGCGTCTGTGACCATCTAGTGGCGCCCATTCAGTCATACCATAGATATTTCACATTAATGACAAAAAGGTCTATCTACACAGATCCGGGCCTAGCCCGGGACGTGTCCGGGCTGTGGCCCGTCAGGAGGGAAAACAATACCTCGTCATGACAACGTGTTTGAACGAATCCATAGAAAATATATAGAATGATATTTTTTCTCTGACACGTCCCGGTCACGGCCCGGATCTGTGTAGATAGTTCCCATACAACAAACATGATTTTTCTTTTCTTACTTGATATCAATAGTGAATGGTACGAAATCCTTCTTGCGCGAGTCCGACTCGCACTTGGCCGGTTTTTCAATAAATTGCGGTTTCGTGGTTATATTGACACATTATAGCGGCCCATAAGACTCTAAATAAAAAGAAAATCCTTGAATGCAATGAATGGAGCGTCAAAAATGTGATTGTGTAAGGAAATCAAAGGAATGCTTCAACAATTGTTTTCTTTAACACAATTGAAACCGCAGGAGATGCTTTTGTAAGCAACAACTTCGTAAGTAAAATGTACTTGTAAAAATACGCATAAAATACTACGCTTGTGTAAGTTATACATACATGACTACGAGTCATCAGGAGGGGTGTTTATGACGAGTGATGCTCGTCCATAACAAGGAGTTTCGTTAAAATAAGACAGTGGGTGTGTATTGAACAAACTAGCTTTACTGCGTCTTTTCCAATCACGTTAGAAAATAACAAGATGTACGTGATGTCTTTGTCTTCCGATGTCTCTTCATGACCGATATCAAATCAATAATCCAACAGAATCCATCATACATGACAACACCTCAAATATGAAAGCGCCAAACTGACAACCAGTCAGAAACAAGCCAGTTCTTGCATTTTAGCAGTAAAGAGTTTGCAAATGGTTCCAAAATAGCCTTCATGAACGTAATCTCAGATGTTCTCCGAGATACACATACATATCCGTCACACCTCTCTCCCACTGGGGTAGGCAGAGACCACTTCCTTCCACTTGCTACGATCCAAACATACCTCTTTCGGTTCATCCACACTCAAAAAAAAGTTATAAAAAATAAAAAGAAAAGTGGAAAAAATAATAACTAAAAAAATAAAAATAAAAACAAGAAGAAAATATGTTAAGAGTTATATTTTGCGATATGTTTTTTTTTTGTTTACCTACAAGGTAGGTAAGTAATGTCGGAATCTACTTAAGTACATATTTTTTTTCGACATTATTGAACTAAATGAAAACCTACATAATATCAAGTTTTCCTCTATTTAAAATCATCGTACCAAATCGCATAGTCTGCGTCCACAAGTTCAAGGTGTTGTAACGGTCGCATATAATTTAAATAATTCCGAGCAACTTTAAAGTCACTTTCGTTTACATAATTTTATGGCTTTGTCTTATTAACATATGGAATGTTTTTAGCCGGATATGCAAGATCTAGACTAGGACGTTAACTGGCAAGCTAATTTATGAACCTAAGCGCCAAAACACACGGTGATACGCAACTGAAACTGCCAGTTAATTTTGAGTTGCATTTTGTTTTTGAGTCTATAGCAGAAACTTAGATGCAACTCAAAAGTAATACCAAATACTAAAAATAGAATAATAATAAAAATTAAGGGTCCCCATACAACAAACATGATTTTTTTGCTTTTTTTGCTTGATAACAATAGTGAATAGTACGGAACCCTTCCTGCGCGAGTCCGACTCGCACTTGGCCGGTTTTTTTATAGATTTAAATCAAGCCAATGTATCAAAATTGACCAAAATCAGTAACACAGTAAGCAGTAGTTTTTTAATTGAACATTATGAGAAAGTATGCACCCAGTAGGTACCTAAATGCAATTCTGAGAAGCCAAGAAAGGAGTCAGCGAAAGGGCCACGTAACAGGCTGTTGTCGCCATTTCTTAGTTATTATGAACGCCAAAGTTGTAAGCGATCATATTTATAAAGAGAAAGTTTATTATATTTATAAGGAATTATCCTAGTAATGTTATAAATGTCAATGTTTGGCTGGATGGCCATACATCGGCAAATGAATGTTTTTGCATAGTGACATATGCTGAGTGGAGTCATTTTCCCTGTTTTATCTCTTTCGTGTATTTTTCTTGTTTCTTGTATTATTGTTTTTTATTATTATCATTTTTTTTTGCATAAGGTGCAATTTTATTTTCTTTTTGTTTGATGTTATTTTTGATTTTGTACTACTGAAAGTGAACTGGGAATAAATGATTAGGTACTTACTTACTAATAATCTTTAAAAAATTAAGTTCTTTTTAATTTTAATCAAAAATGCTAAGAAAAAAAAACTATGCAATAAAAGATAAATCACATTTTTAATTTACTTAGCGAGACTTGAGTCAGTTATCAACTTTCTTTCTTACGCTACAGCATTCATGTATAATGCATTGACAGATACCTATCTTAATTATAGTTGGAAAATCTAATGTTTTTTGGAATTTAGACTCAAGTTTTCAACAAGCACCTAATCTTATGATAAAGGTCTATCTATACAGATCCGGGCCGTGCCCCGGACATGGAAAACAATACGTCGTCGTCATGACAACGTGTGTGGACGACACCATAGAAAATGTATGGAATGATATTTTTTGTCTGATACGTCCCGGACACGGTCCGGTTTGCTTACATAAAATAGAAATAAATTGCGGAAAAAAAATCGTGTAAGACGAATTTGTAGATAGGCTAGTAATATGATTTACCTATACTTATTTTAAGAGCCCAAAATATTATGCATATTTTACAATTTCTATAACTTCATTTATTGCCTTCAACAGTAAGAAAAAAGATCATTATACAATCAGAATTATAATTTTTATAACGCATCATGGCTCTCTAAAAAGAGATTCTAAATTATAAAAAAAAAACTTTCGTTTGCAATGGCGGCAAAACGACTGTTTACACCGTTCCGCTTTAAAATTTTCTGACGAATAGAGTCATGTTTCATATTATTATCAGTGTGAATTTACAAAGCTATAAATAAAAATTAAAATAAAAAAACAGTAGCTTACTCAACGAAAATAATTATAAAATTCGTGAAGTGAATACTTTTTTCTTAATTCTCCGTTGTGTCGATTTACGAAAAAAGATTACCTTATCGTACCTAACTTTTAATCGACTCGACATATTTTGGATTACTAATCTTATCGTGCTCTCGATTTCACACAATACCTACCTACATGAAAATAATGTCATAAAATATCACTTACCCTGGGTCCGGTGATAGCGTAAACCGCATGCGCCAACAGCACTAACTGACAAACGCCCCTCATGCTGCACTCTCAACAAGAGCGGCAGAAGTACATCACACAACAACACGCTCCACAAAAATCCCGCCACTTCAAACAATTCAATCCAACACTGGTCACACCACTTTAATTAAAAAGTAAAAATTCCCGCCGAAATTTGACAGATAATTTTCAAAAAACTTTTTTTGTTTTATTTTTTTCGTCCGCGCGGTTCGTGGCTGTATGCGCCGGCAGCCAGTGAGACAGTATCGCGTGCGGAGAGCGCCGCCAAGTTTTACCGCCCCTTCTCCAATCGCCCCTACTAAATATTACGAAAGGATTCCATAAAGATGATCGTTTAAAATACTTAAACGTAATTGTGGGATATTAATTGAATATTGCGTATTAGAGACGAAATTCTTTTGATTTGTTAAGAGATATAGGTAAAAGTAGGGCTTGGTTTATTTTATTATTATGTTTTTGATGATGTTGCAATTCATGCGGTAGCAGTTACATAGATAATGGAATGTCCTAAGTGTCTACTTAGTACTTAAGTATGTTACTTCAGAGCTAACCATATTGCATTAGGTGAGTAGGACAAACGCAGATTTCCAGTGAGTTTTCCCATCATTACAGTCTAGAACGATCTTTCTTATCGTCTAGGTTAGTCGGACTATGATCACAGTGCTTACACAATTGCACTTTTACGCAGCTAATTACAAATTTCGACATTTAAAAAATTCTCACGAAAGTAAAAATAGGTACTTAACTTTTGGTGTCAGTCAAGAATGATATAAAATGTATATTTTATGATTCATTAGTAGGTACCTTCGTTCGAGTTTTAAATCTTTTACTACGGCCAATACACACCGGATGCGTATGCGTAGACATATGCGTACCTCTGAGTTGTATTCTGAATTGCGTAACGTAGACGTAGACGCAAGCGGTGACAGTTCCATACATTACCTCAGATATACGCATACGTCTACGCATTCGCAACGCATACGCATCCGGTGTGTTTTGGCCTTTAGGTACGTACTAAGTTCTTCATAATCCTTCATCAGAAATCAAAGATCGATGTCAAAATATTAGATCCTCTCATTGATCCGCCTAGCTCTAGCTAGACGTTTCTAAATCTGGGTTAGATTTTGTCAAAAGCGTTGCTTAACATTAAATTCGTAAATAGTTTTGTCAAGATCAATGTTACGTCACATCCGTGCTTAGACATTCCTAAAATTAAATAGGATATTTTAAGGAGGAGGCTTTGAGTATAGACTATATAAGGAGGTGCCATACCGTCTGGTTCTGCGTGCCTAATCTGGCGCAAAATGGCTACCTTTTTGTATGGAGTTTCTTATCGTTTGATAGGTCATCTGCCAAGAAAACTATGAAAAACTTGCGCCAACCTTGGCACGCTGTCATAAACTCATTTGTATATGAAGAAAAAATGTGGCACCTCCTTATATAGGGTGACTTTAAATTAGTGAACGATGAAAAGGGATATGCATGTACTCGTGTTAACAAACAACTTTTACTATGGGGCCAAGGTCAAAATCATTAAAAAAAAATTGTTCCCCCCATACTATCAGCTGGTGGATTTTGTATGGGGAGTTCAAAAAATTTTGAATGATTTCGACCTTGACCCCATAGTAAAAGTTGTTTGTTATCACGAGTACATGCATATCCTTTTCTATCGTTCACTAATTTAAAGTCACCTTATCTATAAGTACTCAAAGGGAGGAGATGTCCTTTTCAGATTGTTTTTAGTTTGAAGTTAGTCACATCAAGTGACTCATTTTTGAATCTGGAACCTAGGTTTTTTTTTAAATTTTGGTGTCTCTAGGATCTAAAAAGAGCCAGAGTCGATAACATTTTTAAAAGCAATAAATGGTACTATAATATAATCATTAATGAATTATATACTAGGTAGGTACTTAGTTGTTAAAAATATTTTGAACATACCTACCTTAAAGGTCTACACAGATCCGGGCCGTGTCCGGGACGTGTCCGGGCCGTGGCCCGTCAGGAGCGAAAACAATATGTCGCCATGACAACGTGTCTCGCACGTGTCAGAGAAAAAATATCATTCCATACATTTTCTATGGATTCGTTCACACACGTTGTCATGACGATGTATGTTTTGCCCTCCTGACAGGCCACTGCCCGGACACGGCCCGGATCTGTGTAGATAGACTTAATAATTCTTGAAATATTTTTAAATACGCTTAAGTTTCGTAAACAAACCGACAATGCGGTCCTTTCGAAAATATACGCTTAGCGCCATATTAGCACTTCAATGGTAATTTGTACTAACATTTTCTAAACCCTGTTATGCAACCATTAAGTAGAAATAGAAACTTGATTCCTGAAGAGGACACAATTTGTGAAAATAACCTAAACTTTTTATTGAATAAAAATGCTTGACTGCGATTTAAAAACACATTTTTTTAAAAAATTTGACTTAACTCACTGTAAATACAAATCTAACGACACCTCTCAAGCTAAAATCCATCAAGCCATTCAGGCTGAAGAGCGTGCCAAAGAATTATACATACTTACATACATACCTTCGTACATACCGACTTACATAGCTTACATACATACTCTTGAAAGACATAACCCTCCTCCTGGCGCAGTCGGGTAAAAAACATCTAATAACTTTAGTGTAATATACAGATAATATTCACTAAACAGACATTTCTGGACCAAAACAAATCAAGTACATAAGTAGTTACCTATGTTTACATCGCACACCGTCAATAAAACAATAATATTTAAAACTATCGAAATAAAGAAACATGACAGCAATGTCGGCACATCCGTTAGCCTTGCGACATTAAACGAGCCATTCAATTTACTAGAAATCTTATGGTAAAATCATTAATCAAGCGAAATATCTGCCGTTTTGTAACTTTACCTCTACTTTAGGCTAGGCATCATGACTCAATTTTTTCTTTTAGTCCATCTCATACATCATTTTAAAATATTCGACACGTATTTTTTCTTTTTTCTCTTAAACTAAAAATGACAAAGATACACTGGGTTAAAGTTGCTCATGACGTCACGCCTAAGTACGATTTTTACCTAGGAGTGACGTCAATACTGTATCTTTGTATTTATTTATGTACCTATTTGATCTGGTAAAAAAACGTGTTTCAAATATTTTTTAATAGCCTTAAAGACGGACTTATTATTTTTTGTCATCATTAACCTTATTGATACGCAAAACTGAAAAAAGAAATCTTTGTCTATGCTTGATTATAAAAAAAAGTGGTTGCGTTTTGATGTTTGTTACTGAAACATTTAAAACTACGGAAATAAAGTAAGTAGGTATGTTTCATATACAAAATAAAAAGCATTATTTATTTGTTTTGTTTACGGATATGATAGATATACTCGAGTAGAACAGAGTTTCTTGCGAGATTCTTCTCTGCTGAAACGTGCTACTTTGCAAATCTAAAAATAAGTAAGTATTTAGGTACCTATTCCAAGCGCATGCAGAGTACGTTTCATAAAATACTTCCTATGCCGCCATGTTGGCAGCATTGAAAATTTGTACTGCCACATTACGCTCATTGTTTCGCAGTAGGTACAAATAAATGCTGCCAACATGGCGGCATAGGAAGTATTCTATGAAACGCACTTTATTTAAAGCTTTATTTTTTATAACACTAGAGTTAACTCATTTTAAAGATTTTTTTCTTTAATCCTTTTTTTTAACAATTTTTTACTTGTTATTTTTTACTTACTTATTAAACTTCTTTTTACTAATTTAATCTTTTTTTTATCTTTGTAGCAATGAAACAATCTGTGGTAAAGCCACCGTTAACCTACCATGACCGAACACAATGGTGGAATGGAAGATGTTGAGTCATACGTGAAAAGAATAGCCCTATGTGTCTCAGGCACTAATTGGTACAACAATCGCTTTACACCATTTAAATGTGCAGCCTATATGGTCAGATGTTGCAAATCTGTTGCCTTATTGATATGTTAAATGGATTTGGGGTCAGTAATCAGGGGCCCAAGTATTTATATAGTATCCAATATTCTCAGTTGACTGGGGCCGTTCAAGTATTACGTAAGCAGATTTATTACAATTATTTACCCCCCCATCCCCCTTGTCAGCAAAAGTAAGCAAAGCTCTTACCCCCTACCCCATGCTTACGTAAACATTTTTCAATTAATATATTGTTTTTTTTAATATTATAATTATAATTTTAAAAATAAGAAAATAAAATTAAGATAGATTAGATTTTACTGATACAGTGCCTAAACGTATGCATTATTTGCGGGAATCCCCGAAAATGCGTTTTGTTTTCAAGCAAAGACAATGTGAGGGTTGCCATTCGTGTAAAAAAGTAAATAACTACCGATGACGTAATCATCATCTAGACTCCCCTACCCCCCATGTCATCCAAAATAAGCAAAGCAAATAATCCCCCCGCCCCCCCATAGTGCTTACGTAATACTTGAACGGCCCCTGTGTGTCGGCAGAGTGTCAATGGCATTTTTTTGGTAGGTACATTTAGTCGCACTCAGTGTTAGCCATTGTTTAGAAGAATACCAAATGTGTCAAAAATGTCATTGATATACTATTAAAGGTCGCGCCACGTAAAAAGAACCCTAGCTGACAGCTGCGCATTAGAAGATTTTTGAGTCTGACGTTTAAAATTTGTTTTAAAATACCATCGCGCATAAAAGTGTTTAATTACAGTCATGGTTTTACGAACAAAGACAAGTCAGCAATTAGTTGGCAATAGACGGCCAAATGCGCCGACTAGTCGGCTTCGTCAGAGTTAAAATGTTTCAAATAACTATGTAAGATAACTGATTAGATGAAAACTAACCAAATCAAATTGCCGCACCGTTTTCATTATTTCATAGCTCTATTTATACATATAAGAGACAGTGCAGATGAAGGCACGTTTATGGGGAGGACGCGTTTTTTTTCCGCTACCAAAACGCGCCCACACGTTTTACTCGCGTTTTGACTGATAGTCCAAGAGCCTGAGAGCCCTATCTTCCTCACGTTCGGAAAGCTGAATGTTCTTCTATGTGTATACCCAACATAGCTACCTATGCTGTAATTTAGACTGAACTACCTTAAATTTAAACAATTTTCGATTTTTCAAAGAAATAACTAAAATCTAAGATTAACCTGCTTTTGACGCAAGAAAAATAGTCATACTTAGTATATAGTAATAGAGTCTTAATATGGCTAGTCTTTCTTACTAGTTTACGCAAAAAAACACAATATTTTGCTATGATGCGTATCATCGCCTTTTCCTGCTACTACTCCGCTCCTATTTGTAATGTGTCAAAACGCGCCCGTTTTGGTAGCGGAAAAAAACGCGTCCGCTCTGCAAACGCCTACGTCTGCTAAATACCTAAGGATCAAAAAAAATACAAAAAAAAATTGAATTTTATTTCAGATAAACCATAAATGTAACAAACCAATTTTTTGTACAGAAGCTTTCAACGCGTCCCGTCGAGTAAACAGGTGACAGGAGAGGAGAAGTTTTATTTTGTTCTTAAAGTGTCACATTAGTTACGATTACAAATATAATAAATTATAAATTATGATTGAGAGACTATGATTGCATTATACTTACACACTAATTCTATGATAAAAAGCTAAAAATTAACGCTAAAATCCTAATAAACACAAAAATGCCATTATTGTTGATCGATTTCGTCAGAGAAATGTCAAATTCTTTTTTTATTCGCGTCAGTGAGACAGGCCAGCAAGGGGAATAAAATCTATACAGCCACTCTTTATGACTTGAGCACAAGAATACTTTGTTGTTATTATAGGGTCAACGAGAGAATGCGTTCCTGACACATGTAACTAGTGATGTAACCTTACGTAACTGATATTTTTTATTACCTACTTTAAAAAAGATTCTATTAGATATCTATTATAAAGAAACAATAAGCAACCTAATAAATTAATATCACGATGTGGTTCGTTATTCTCGTTTGTAATTTTTACCCGACTGCGCCAAATCAGAAGGAGGGTTATGTTTTTCGAGAGTATGTATGTATAATATTTTGGCACGCTCTACACTACATAAACAAGATTAGATAACATATTTTCGGCCAGTTAAAGCAAAAAAAAAAAACAAATCTCGAAAATAACTGCACGCACTAAAAATTATAATACATATCGGGCTTTCGGAAGAAAACGTGGAGCGTTTGGTCCAAAAAGAGAAAAGATTATACATACTTAAAAACGCTCCACGATTTCTTTCGAATGTCCGAAATGTCCTTATTATTTATCATTTATAGTGCGTGCTAAAAGCGTGTTTTTTTATTTTTTTAAACTATTATTTTGATATACATAACCGTTAATCGTTACTTTTGACTGATATTTTTGTCACATCACTAAAAAAATTACCGGCTGCCAAAACATTGTAGCAGCGCAGTATATTTTTTTGATAATCATTGTTTTCTTCTGTTTAAAATTAATTTGTAGTGCAATTAAATGTAATTGTTTATAATTTGACATAATAATGTAGTTTTTATAGCTTGTTACTTGAAAATTGGGCGAATCAACAAAAAAAAAAATTTATCGTAAATTGAGCGCCACCTCAATGTTATATTGGCAAGTCAATCACCACCTGTCAGGAACGCATTCTCTCGTTGACCATAATTATAATACTTTTGAAGAAAATGTTTTAGATCCTTCTTAAATAAATCTAAATTGATGCTGGATGTGTGTTACTTTTTAAATAAAGAACACATGTCACCTTCAAGTATGTTTTGATAAATAAACAAAACTAGTCAGTTATGTTTTGAGCTGCAAATGTGATGTAACGTTTTTTATAAAATATACCTTTATTTGATCTGATATACTACTATTTATTTACCAGCTAGCTCTGCGCGTATATAGAACTCTGCCCCATTATCTCTCAAGTTACTTTTTGTTACACTCATGTATGTTGTATGGTTCACTCTGCGTCCCTTGTAGCGCCGTAAGTCAGCCTTAAGTACAATGTTGCTACTTAAACTGCTATTATGTGGCTATTTCACTGATAATTTATAGTCGTAGTGAACTTCAGGCTGTCTAATTTGTGCCCAAACGGGATGTTTATGGGCTGTATAGTAAGCTATACGGCTCTTTGTGGCTACCTTGTGAAGCTTGTGCAGCACATGTGAACGACTAGACATCTTATACATATAGAACCCCGAATGCTACTTGGGCTACCTATTTATTAACGTATAACACAAAGAATTACTAACTTACTTAATATTTACTTACAAAAGCGCTGACATGTCAGCTTCGTCAGAATTAAAATGTTTCGAGTAACTTATTAAAATGACTGATTTAATGAAAACTAGCCAAGTCAAATTACCACATCGTTTTTATTATTTCATAGCCTTATGTTTACATAAGGATCAAAACAAACCAAAGACAAATCTCAAATTTTATTTCAATTAAACTATAGGTACTTAAATCTAACAAACCAATTTTTTTGTAAAGAAGCTTTCAACGCGTCCCGTCGAGGTAACCGGTGACAGGAGAGGAGAAATTTTATTTTGTTCTCAAAGTGTTGCATTAGTTACGATTCAGATATAACGCGCTGGATCCAATCTAAATATGGAAACACTGGAGTAAAGTTTTCTTCAAAAAAGTTATCTTCGGTTAATCTGGCAGAATCGACGGCAAGGATCTTATCTCTATAAATCATCGGACCTCCAGAGTCTCCTTTGTTTGGGCGTTGATTTCTATTGGAGCACATTGGGCGGATGCAAATACTTGGTAGAACCTTTTCCCTGTGAAAGGTACACTTAACTACAACACCTCTACCTATTTGTAGTGGTTTAGATGATAGTTCAAAAAAGACGTGATAATATAATTCCAACGTCGTCTTCCCTTCTATCATTATACCTCCTCCAATATATCGTATGGGATATCCGATCGTACTCGTAGGATCGACTGATGATAATTTACCTGGAGCTATGTCTGAAAGTGCATCAATCATCAGTAGTCCCACATCATTGAATGATTTGAAAGTTTGAACACGAGATGTTAAATTTCCTATAAATTTACCATAATCATAACCTTTGTATTTTGGATGCGGAATAGCTTTCAGTATTTTTCTTCGGTATTTGGTTTCATCAGGTGTAATTGTGAAATTTTTATAAATTATAAAACATTTTTCTTGTATATATATGGAATCAAGGAGACAGTGTGCAGCAGTAATCATCCAATTCCTTGTTATTAAACTTGCAGTACACCATCTTATTGATATAATTGTTTTATTTGTGTATTTAGGTATTAATACAGCCGGTACAGGTTGCTGACACGCAATAGACATTACAAATGGATATTCGTTATTCACGTCATCTATTCCGTCAATAACTCTGGGTCTTATTTCTTTTGTTTCAACACTAAGTTTATTTACTAAAATAATCGCTATGACAATCTTAAACATGTTTTCAAAGTAAGTTTTGAAAATCTTGTAAAGTATTTAAACAAAATAAATCAAAAAATGAACCACAGAACGAATATTTTATGCAAAGCAATAAAAAACTATCCAACCTATTCGAAATGTACTTAAATTAAAATTGTTTTTACTTTTATGTTTTTACCTGCTCGTAGTTTCAAGCAGCGCTGTGAAATAAAGAGTGTTGTGTATGCGATCTAGACAAGTTAAGTCAAAATAGGTTATAAGGATTATAAATTCTATAAAAATTTAAAACTCAGTTAAGTTCAAGGCAAGAAGAGGCTACCGTCGGTCGCTACCGTCATAGAAAAAAATATGGAACTTTGTATATTTTAAATACACATGAAAACTAGAACTATTGTAGTAAATCTCTCAAACTAGCAGAATGTTTATAAGATAGGTCCCTGGGATTAATAAGAAGCCCACTAGTCGGCGATTTGGGCCGACTAGTCAACGACTACAAAAATGGCCGACTAGTCGGTACATCTCTAGTATATAGATAGAGGTAGGTATATTACTAGTATATAGATAGAGGTAGTAACGCGACCACACACTACCGCTTTTGAATCACGACACGGTTACGTATCACTTAAAGTTGTTACACCTAAGGACGTAACCAAGAGAGTAGCCAGCTTTGGGCTCAGGGTGGGGCAGCAGTCAACCTATCCCCCGGGGGAGGGCGGGGGCCCTCCGATATTTTGTACCTTGAGCCGTTAATCTCAAACTTGTTAATCTCTTAATTTGAGAGGTTTATATTTTCAGGTACAGAAAATAAACATTCACACACAGGACAGATTTTATAGTTTTATTTATGAGAGCCTGGGCCCAGGGTGGGGCAAGTGCCCCAGCTTGCCCCAGTGTGGCTACGCCCATGGACGTAACGCCCATGAACGAAAGACGTAAAGTTGAAAACACTTATACAGGGTGGCCCGTCAATTGACGTCCAAAAGGAAAATTTGGATTCCTCGTGTCGTGAGGTATTCGAATCACCCCCATGTATGTTCCGCGATTTTTTGCGGTTTCCTAGTTATGACGTGTTTTCTGATTTTTTGAGATTTTTCAACCAATCACCCTAAAAAGGTTCGTAGAAAAAAAAGTACAACACTTTTTCATATCTAATTTTATTTTTGCATCAGATGCTTCATGACGCGAACTTTTATGCATAAAATATTCAGCAAAGTTACGAACTTTAATAAAAGTTGGGGAAATGTAGGTCGGAAGTAGAAGGCCTAATTTTTAAAATGACTAATTTTCGTTGAATCTAACTGTTGTTAGAACTAATGACTCTCAATTTAATTTGATCTCATGTCAGTCAAAAAACAAGCCTAGTTGGTAGAACGCTTGCCTCGAACTCCGAGGGCGCGGGCTCGAATCCTGGTGCGGGCACTTACCTCTGAGTTTATTTCTTATGTACGGATCAATTCATTCAATTACCACTTGCTAACGGTGAAGGAAAACATCGTGCGAGGAAACCTGCATACACCAAAGAAGAAATTCTAAGGTGTATGTGAAATCCACAACCCGCACTTGGCCAGCGTGCTGCGTGGTGGATTACGGCCTAATCACTCTCTGTAAGACAGTAGGCTCGTGCACCTCGGTGGGGACATATATACCGTCTGGATCTGCGTGCCTGGTCGTGCGCAAAATGGCTACTTTTTGTATGGTACTACGTAACGTTTGATAGGACATCTACCTAGAAAACTATGAGGAAACTCGGCGCAACTTTGGCACGCTGTCATAAACTCATTTGTATATGAAAAAAATGGAGCCACTCAAGTCTATTCCTTCCTTATTGACTTATAGTGCTAAACAAGTAAAACGCATCGGGAAATATTGCCATCTCTGTCTACCACCTTTCAGACTTACGCGTTAGACAGAGACATCAATATATCCGACGTGTCAATGTCATTTTAATGACATTAACTGTCAATACATTGTTTTTTTTTTTCTTAAACTGTCTTACAATAGAACAGGAAGCTAATCATAGACATCCACAGCATAAAATTATGACCAATTATTTTATGTAGGTAACACATAGTAACATTACAAGTTTATTTAGTAACATGTTACTTAAGACAATAGTGTTCGTAATCTGATTTAATGAGAGTGTAGTTCTAAGACAATGAGCTGTCTATCTTAAAATCTAGACTTTCTAGGGCATTGCGGTATGGCACAACTAGGTAGGTACTTAAACAAAGAAATGCCAAATTACATGCTAGAGTGCAATTCACGAAAGAAGTCCCCCGTATATTTTTGGAACTAAATTTGACAGGTCTATTTGCCCTATTTTCTGACCTTTTCCTGATAGTAGGTAAAAAACCCCTTAGTTATATTATTAAAAATATACTTACTTTTTATATAACAGAAATATAGGTAAATAGATATATTTTTTATCAAAATGTATACCTAATTACTCATGGGATGACTAGGATACTCGAAGTATGCAATAATTAGTATTATTTGATAAATTAAAAACGAAATATAAATAATTTAGGTAAAATTTGTACTCATAAATGGCAACATTGTCAATTTTGACATGATAAACAGCGCCGCGGCTAGGGGACTTCTTTCGTGAAATTTAGCTGTTTTTTTTCTTTATGTAAATGAAAATATTCTTATTGCTATAAATGTGGTTATTGCATTGGGCCAGCGTGATGGATTACGACCTAATCGCTCTTGTATGGGAGAAGGCTCGTGTCCCTATAGTGGGGACTTTAAAAGGGCTGATGATGAAGGAAATGTGGTAAATAGGTATACAAATTGACTTTAAATGACTTATAGTGTACATGTCGCAGCCAACTGTTTAAAACAGCTGTTCAATTAAACAGCTAGCCCTTTGATTGAACAACGACATTCAATCACACGGCTAGCGTTTTAATTGCATATTTGACGTGCTTAAAACGTTCAACACTACAGCTGATTTAAAAGCCGCTTTAATTGAACAGCGATTTTAACCAGTTGGCTGCGACATATATTATACATTAAAGTAAGTAAGGGCCAAAACATAAATTCGACACGACAACGACGACGACAAATTTATGTTTTAGCCCTAAGTTTAAAAATGAGAATTTCTTACGAAAAACCTAGATAAAAAACGCCAGAAACCATTTTTGATATAAAATTTCGTGATAATTAGAAATCAGGAATAATATATATAGGGTATCACAGAAAGGGTATATAATGCCGAAACTCACCGATAGTCCTCATGAAACTGAACAACTTTCCCCAAGGAACATGGGTCGTAACTGGAAAAAAAAATTTGGATCGCCCATACTTACTCGATCAGCTGATCGGACATTTTGTATGGGGAGGCGAATTTTTTTTCCGAGTTACGTTACGACCCATGTTACTTGGGGAAAGTTGTTCAGTTTCATGAGGACTATCGGTGAGTTTCGGCATTATATACCCTTTCTGTTACATCTTGTATAATTAACCTACTGGTAAATAGCAAGTAAGCTAACGACTACCGTATTTGCAAAAGGTAGTTGGCTATTTGATTTTAAGTGCCAATCAAAAAACTTAAACCTAGAAGAACTAGGTAAATGATGCTACTACATAGTAATAACAGTTAAAACAAATTCTGTCTAGGTCAATAGACTAATTACTGTTTTTTAGTATCTTATTATCACCAGTTAGCGTAATCGGTAGTGAGTCTGCCTCATATGCACGGGTCGCGGTTTCGATCCCCGCCGGTTAACAAACATTGAGATGAGCATAAATGTTTGTTCCGTGTCTGGATGTTATATATTTATATGTGTATGTTTATCAGTCCCTGATACCCATAGTACAGGATTTGCCTAGTTTGGGGTCAGGTGACCGTGTGTGGAATGTCCCCCAATATTTATTTATTTATTTGTCGGAGATTACGTTCATGAAGGCTATTTTGGAACCATTTGCAAACTCTTTACTGCTAAAATGCAAGAACTGGCTTGTTTCCGACTGCTTGTCAGTTTGGCGCTTTCATATTTGAAGACGCTGTCATGTATGATGGATTCTGTTGTTTGATTATTGATTTGAAGAGATATCGGAAGACTTAACGTACACCTTGTTATTTTATAATGTGATTGTAAACTACCCAATAAAGGCAGTTTGTTCAGTACTTACACGCCCACTGTCTTATTTTAACTAAAAGCTTAAACGCCACTTCTGATGACTCCTCGTCGACATCAGAAGTGGGATGACAATGTAACTGAACAAACTGGATTGGATTGATTAAATTGACAAACTGAATGAAATGACGACATATTTATTTTATTACTATTAAAATACCTATAAGAAACGTTTTGTTTTGCAAAGGTGTCATTTTCCCCGTTATTACAAAACGAGTTCTAATATATAGTTCTAGGGCTAATGTAATTTTTCGACGTTTTGTCCATAGCCGATATGTCATTTATCTGAGTTAGTTCTAGAACTATAAATAAAACTCGTTTTGAAATAAAGCGGTTTGGAATTGACTAACCTAACCGTGTTGTAAAGTGTCATTAAAATCTGTTATGTGGTTTTTGCGTGAAAGAGGAACAAACATCCTTCGTCCATCCATCGGAACAAACATTGCCATTTATAATATAAGTGGGATTTTGTTTATAATTTTTTTAAACAATTGCAGTAGCTATATCCATAACTAATACGACAAATTGCATTTTTCTTGGCTATCTGTTGACATTTACCGAATATGACACGGCTAAACGTTTTGAATAGTAAATTGAGAAAATGTCCATTTACCTACCGTTAGATTTATTTTAGCCTTGACTCTTATGAGTCAGGTCAAGGAATTGACTAATTACTGATGATACTTTTGACCTCAGTATTTCAGAACAGTTTGAATGGACTAAAATGATTAATTATAGTGTAAAACAAAGAAACTTTAGGTAAATTAGTCGTATTTTCGTTGTGAGAATGTTTTGTAAGTTTTACACGATTGCTACATTACGTTTTTGTTAACCTTTGACAATGTTTTTTTTAATGAACGAGCTCCAAAATGAACCTATATACCTAGTTCAAATGTCATGGTTTAAGAAATCACCTATTATTTAATGCTATCTACACACCAAAGCAGCCGGCATGCTGCCGGGCTAGGCCAGCGGCTTTTCATCATACGAATGGCAGCTGTCAAAAAAGCCGGCGGCTTTGGTGTGTAGATACCTTAATCTAATATTGATATCAGATGCAACGTACGTTTCGAAATGAGCAGTGTAACAATGCAGTTACATTTTACACCAATAAACTTGAGTTTTTAAAAGGCGAAACCGTGCGAATTTTGTGGCTCAAGAGTATAATGGTCGTATCGAAAGAACGTCTGAAACTTTTGGCCGTCTTTTGCAATAGGCATGATAACTAAAATTTTTTTAGTCCATATAAATATCAATGTTTGTGTTTATCGATGGATAGGTGTAAGGCCCAGAACACACATACTTTAGAAAACCACACACGATGCAGCTGAAACGAAACGTTTTAAACTAGTTGCGTCGTGTGTGGTTTTCTAAAGGAGTCTATAGCAGAAACTTCGATGCAACTCAAAAGTAACTACGTATCAGTTGCAGTTGCGTTTCACCGTGTGTTTTGGGTCTAAGAGGTGGGAGAGTACTGCAAAAACCACTGAATAGATTTTTAATGATTTATATGGATTGCGAAGTTAAGTACATCAAAATCTGTATTGTAGCTTTGCAGCAGAATAACACATCTAGGTAGATGTCATGTTTTTTGCAAGATATGTCTACAAATAAATACGTACACATGCGTAAATGTGACAAGGTCAGAAGAGCTTTTATCATCATCATCATCATGTCAGCTTATGGACGTCCACTGCTGGACAAAACCTTACCCCAAGGATCTCCACAACGATCGGTCTTGCGCTGCCCACATCCAACGGTTTCCAGCGACTTTAACAAAGTTGTCAGTCCACCTTGTTGGATGCCTTCCTACACTGCGTCGTCCGGTACGTGATCGCCACTCGAGAACCTTTCTGCCCCATCTTCCATCGGTTCTACGAGCTAGTGGGCCTCATAAGAAGGCTCAAGGTCACCCAAAGGGCGATGGAGAGAGCTATGCTCGGAACAAGGTCACTGACATAGCTCGAAGAATCGCAAACCTTAAGTGGCAGTGGTCGGGGCACATTGCTCATAGAAGAACTTCAGATGTTATGAAATATTTAATGTGCTGGTAAATAGATACTTTTGTGTATTTCCGTTCAAAACAAAAGGAAACTGGGTCCGTTGTTGTGAATTAATAACTTTCCTACAAAGTTTGATATAAAATAGAGACAAGACGACAATAATGGTTGCTTTGTACGATTATTGCAAACTTGCCGGCTTTGGGTGATAAGATGCCACTTTTTTAAAAGACAGGGGTCTCCCAAATCTGCTAGGTAAGTTATTGGTAATTGAAAATATTCTTAGTTTTTTTTGTTTTTTTTTTTTTTTGGCAACCGCCACTAAGGATTCTGCCAATGTCAAGTAATGAAAAGTTTACTAGCTCCAAGGTGAGTCTACGTGGATTTGAAATACCTGAAAATAAGACAACACAAATAAATAAATATTAATAGATAATGTTAGTAAAGCAGAACAAAAACACATTATAACTTTATTTTGTTAGTTTTAACAAAATCACAAAGAACACGAATGAATGGGGAGTAGACAATATTCTTAGTTGTGTGTCGGCAGAGTGTCAACGATAGTGTCAATGTCATTTTTGACATATTTGGACAATCAGTGTAAGCAAAGGTGTAAGAGTTTACAAATATACAAATTAACTTAAAACTATTTAAACTAAATTAAAATATTTACAAACTTAAACCTACTTATTTACATTAATCCCTCGATGTCCCTTCGGGAGCAAAGGTACCCATGACGCTCGACGCGTTGCCGCGTTGGACGGCCAAGGACATTCTTTGCACCAGAAAAGACATCGAGCGAGGGTCTGCGTTGCTCTGGTAAAGCCTCCGTCCCAGTTCTTTTATAAAAACTTTGGCATCTGCTCCCCAACACCCGGTTGTTTCCAGGGCTATTGGGACAAAAAAGTAGCTGGAATCCAGAGCGGCGTACTTCTTTCGCTTTCTTTCAGCAGCTTTCTCAGCTGCTGACTCGGGAGACCTAATTGTATGTCTTAGGTGACTGGCGGCAAAAGTACAAACACAGGTAGCAAAAGGTGGTTAAGGTGTAAGTAAACCATTGTCTTGCCTTTGTTTAGCAAATTACTTAATGTGTCAAAAAATGTCATTGACACTCTGCCGACACGCAACTGAGGCAATTTTAAATTAGCAGACTTGGGCCCCTATACACTCCTTGCAATTTTACTTTGAAATGTTGGAAGTATTTTTGGAAAATTACTTAAAAGGTCTGAGAAATATAATAGCTGATTCTTTAAAATTGGTTCATAAATGTCTGGATTTTGATGAGGTAACAATAACATAGTTCAGGACTAAAAAAAAGTTTAAATAAAAAAAATATATTTTTTTCTTGTTTTTTTTTAGTTTATAGTTTTTTTTTTATCTGTAAAGATTTTTATCTGTTTTTTTTTATCTCCCCTTTTTCGTTCTTAGTTCGTTTCGTTTGACGTTTTGTTAATAGCCGAAACGTCAAAATAGACGAACTAACGCCGGACTATCTTAAAAACTCGTTTTTTAATAAAGGGGGTGTATGTTAATAAAAGAAAAAAATATAAATTAAACGTACAAAAATCAAAATTAAAGATTTTATTTCAAAATTTGCACATGTAGATATATAAGTACGCTTTTTGAATGTTATTTTTAATCTAGCCTTTGTATTTGACATGTTTGATACGGTCTCAAGTCATGGTCAGACTGCACTCAGCAAACACGCACTTAATTGTGATCTTAAGTTTAATTTATTAATATGAGCTCACTCAAATAAGTTGACAATCTTAACGGAGAACTTAAGTGTGGTATATTAATTAAGACAGCATCTCAAGTAGATACTCAAGCTTGCACTCAGGTATAAGAGCGATTTATTAATACGGGCCTAAAACTACTACTGCTTCACTACATGTATAACCAAGAGAAATAAATGACAAGAAAAAAACTGAGTTGTTTTTAAGTCACAGTAAAATTGCACATTTTTAAAATACCAAGCAGCATTTTATAGCGCCGAGGTGTGTTGGGAAAAAGCGGCGTTTGTTAAATGACGATAACATCTCCCATTGTACTGTAAACCAGTTTCTGGTAGGAAGTTGCACTTGTTTCACTCACTTACTTACCCACTGCTGTATATTTTTACCCGACTGCGTGAAAAACGAGGGTCATGTGACTGTGTACCGATTTCCCAACTGTGCCAGAAGTAGGGTTACCATATCTCAGGATTTGTCCTGAGATTACCGGACTTTTCGACTTTTCTCAGGAGTGCGGCCGGACTTTGTCAATCTTGTTCATTCAATCAAGATCTCTTTAATTAAAAGTTAAATCAACTAACATAAACTAAAAAATATCTTTTTTTATAAATAACTAGCTGTCCCGGCGAACTTCTTCCCGCCTGAGAATGAACTTTATTGTGTAGGAATAAAGTTCAAATTGACTCTACATTTTAGTAAGAAAACATTTGTATGGGAAAAAGAAAAGGTTTCCCGGCAATTATTCGAATTTTTCTTACCGTAAGAACCATCTTAGGACTTCAATGAACATTTTAAAAAAAGAATTAGCGAAATCGGTCCAGCCGTTCAGGTGTGATGCCGTGACAAAGGAAAACGGGTTTCATTTTTATATATATAGATTACAGTTTAAATCTATACCTACTTAATTATCCTAGTAAAACGTAACCGAAATAATCTTCTTTTGATAACAGATTGCAGTTAAAATGTATACTTTTTTATACAGGTACCTACTGTACATAACGATATTACGTTTTTAAGATGAAATTCTCGTACTGTATAAAATCTCAGGACTTTTATATGAGAATTAGGACTTTTCTCCGGACTTTCGTTTATTTCATCTGGTAACCCTAGCCAGAAGGTTTATGTTTTTCGGGAATATGTATGTATAATTCTTTGGCACGCTCTGAAGCCTGAACTGTCATTTCAGCCTCATTTCGTTTTTTAGAGCCTCATTTCAGCCTGAACTGAAATGATTTACTTACTTACTGAACGGCTTGATGAATTTATAGCTTGAGGTGTCGTTAGATTCGTATTTACAGTGAGAATGACACTGGATCCATCAAAATAAAATTAAATAAAATAGTATTTTTAAACGCAGTCGGGTTTTTTTTATAAAAGGTTAGGTTACTTCAGCTGGCCGTATAGTGCCTCGTGAAAGAAGCTGCACGATATTATGTATATAAGCAATTGACAGTGTCTTTTTTTTTAATTTACTCTTATTAAAATAATTTTCTCTCGACCAATGGCTATGATTACTATTAATCTGTAAAAGTAGATGTTAACGGCACAGCTTTGCCTTAATCGATTTTTTATGTTTTTGTGAAAATGTTTTTATTTTATTTAATAAACGAGCAAGACCGGGAAAAAAAAACTAGTATCTAGCACGAATTTCAGCATCGACGCGAGTTTGCCGGGTGTCGCTCGCGTTCAGCTGGCCAGCGATCGCTCTTCATCCAATCAGACAACTTCGGCAGAGGGCGGGCCGGCGCGAGCGCACCCGGAATTTCCCGAAGAGGTCAAGGCCCCGCCCCCTGCGGGTTCGCGAATCCTCGTCCTTGAAATCAGTTCTTCGACTAGCTCCGTGCCGATCGGATACGACTTCAATCACCGCGCTATTTTTCTCCCCGGGTCGCTCACTTTGATTAAAAATTCTTGCTTTTATTTGTTCTCCAACATCTACCAACCCTCCATCGCTTTCATTGTTGGTCACTTCGGCCGGATCTTACCGAAAATGTCGCAAGTAACGACGCGACTCCAAAAGATGCTGAGAACACAATCGCAAGTTGAACTTACGAGCGCCCGCAGAAGTCACAGCGCGCGTTCATCGTCGTCCGCGACGCGCAAACGGCTTGAGGTTGAAGCCGCCCGAAGAAAGGCGCAAATTGACATGGAGCTACTTACCAAGAAGGCCGAACTCGAAAAATCACTCATTAATCAAGAGCTGGAAGCAGACTTAGCCGAACTTGAATTGGAAGACCACGACGAGACCCTCGGGTCGGGACATACTCACGTAGAAGAATGGTTAGAACGTGTCAGCCAGGAATCTGCACTTGTCAGTCCCGTACCAGCCTTACGTACCTCGCCGCTTCCCGCCGACTCGGCTCTCGCAGCGCTACCTACCGCGGCACCTACCGCCGCCCTCGAGCCTGCGCCTGCACCTCCACGCTACGATACAGTGAAAGAGCTCACCATTGCTCTACGCGAAGCAATCTCGACTTCAGTGCCTAGAAATCAAAACAGAGAATTGCTTACCAGACTTGCAACATCTAAGGACTTACCCGTGTTCTCCGGAGACCCCCTCGAGTGGTTACAGTTCCATAAAGCCTTCGAAGAATCGTCTGACTTATGCAACTACAGTGACACGGAGAACATATGGCGACTAAGGAAGTGTCTGCGTAGCGAAGCGAAAGAAGCAGTTTCTTCACTTCTCATTGGCAACACGACACCATACGTCATAATGAACACTCTTAAACTGCGCTTCGGTCGTCCCGAATTAATTATGGACAAGATCGTCACACAAGTAAAAAAGTTGCCGCCGCTACCACCAAGCTACCACAACGACTTGGTCTCGTTTGCTATTAAAATTAAAAACTACGTAGCAACCGCAAGCGCCGTCGGGCAACATCATTACCTACACAGCCCCGAGCTCGCTAATACAGTAATCTCCAAACTACCAACTATATTGGTTACGAAGTGGGCTGACTACGCGTGCGCAGACAATTCAAACAACCCGCGGCTGCAACAATTAGCCGATTTCCTGGAGTCCGAAGCGCGCAAGGCCGCAGCGAGTGGAGTCAGTTTGTTGCCCACGCTGAAACCTGAAGTAAAGAAGAAACCTGAAACAAAGAACATCTTAGTGCAATCAACCAACGAGCAGTGTTGTCCATTCTGCCGCGGTAGCAAGCACGCGCTTGACCAGTGCGCTAAGTTTAAGCGCGCTCTCAAAAGAGATCGCTGGCAGTACGCACGCACTAAACAGCTGTGCTTCAAATGTTTAGGGCCGCGACACGACTTATCAAAGTGTAGCGCGCCCAACTGCAATACGGACGGCTGCGGCCGTCCGCACCATCGTCTACTACATTGGACGCCCAAGTCATCGGTTGCTGAGAAGAAAGAAGAAGAAGTACAGTCTATCGAGACAGTTCCTGAGAAAAAAGAAGAAGAAGTACAGTCTAACGAGACAGTGTCCCACGCCGTCGATGTCTGCAGCCCCGCCGCCGACGCCGCCGCCGCCGCCCGCACCGTCGTATCTAAAGTGTTATTAAAAGTAGTGCCGATCACAGTGTACGGACCCAAAGGCTGTGTACATACTCACGCGTTATTAGACGACGGGTCGACCGTCACGTTGTTATCAGCTGATATCGCGAACCAAGTCGGACTGCACGGTGAAAGTGTTACGATGCGCGCCCGCGGCGCCTGGAACTCTGGTGAACTAATCTGTGACACTGAAATACTTACCTTCGACGTAGTTAACGGCAACGGTGAAACCTTTAATTTACGCGCTCGTAAAATTAGTGAATTAAACTTACCTACTCAACGTCTTTCCGAGATAGATTTTACCGCGTACGAACATTTAAACCATAACTACGATTTGTGTTTATGCGATGCGCAACCGAAGTTACTTATCGGTCAAGATAATTACGATCTAATCGCGCCTATTTTGTGTATCAAAGGAGGTAAAGGTGAGCCGTACATCACTAAAACTCAGCTGGGATGGTGTATTCATGGGAATTATAACAAGGTACGCAATTTTAATTCATTTACTGGTTGCTTCAACAACACGCATTCCTCTCAGTGTACGCTTACCCTTACGGAGACTCCGCCCACCGATTGCGCCACCGCCGGCGCGGGCGCAAGCCCAGCAGTGGACGGTGCGCTAATACCTACCGCTACGCCGGTAGCGAGTAATTCTATGTTTTCGTGTGCGCCCTCTAGTGATATTTTATTTTCTAACGATTGTAGCGATGTTGAATACGATTTAAAACTACATGAGTTAGTACGTAACTATTTTTCGTTAGATTCTATCGGAATATGTAACAAACCCCGTCGAAATGCGGATGAAGTCCGCGCTGTTGAAATTCTTAACGAAACTAGTGAATTGATTGACGGAAGGTGGACTGTAGGGTTACCGTGGAAAGATGATAACGCCATGCCCGACTCCTACGGCCACGCATTAAGTAGATTGAAATCTGTTATCAGAAAGATGTCCGCGGACGAATCGTTCGCGTCACGTTATCAAGATAGAATCGATCATCTGTTTAATAATAACTATGCTAGAGCTGTCAGTGTCGGAGAATCTAGTAGTAGGTTGTGGTACCTACCGCACTTTGGGGTCGATAACCCGAATAAGAAGAAGTTACGATTAGTCTTTGACGCGGCAGCGAAATCACAGGGATATTCTCTCAATGATTTTCTCCTTCAAGGTCCCGATCTATTAAATTCGTTACACGGTATCATGTTTAGATTTAGAGAATTTCCGTACGCAGTAGTGGGAGATATAAAAGACATGTTTCTTTGTATTAAAATTAGAAATGAAGATCAGAACGCTTTACGTTTTTTATGGAAAAAAGGTACTAACGAACCGATCAATGAATACGCTATGACGTCATTGATCTTTGGCGCTAATTGCTCTCCTTTTATCGCGCAGTATATTAACCAAACTAAAAACGCTTCACGTTTTCAAAGTCAAATGCCTACCGCGGTATATGCCATTCAAAACAATCAATACATGGATGATTATATCGATAGTTTTTCAGATTTAGATACAGCTAAGGAAACAGTAAAACATGTCTCTTATATTCACCAACAGGGTGGTTTTCAAATGCGTAACTGGATGAGTAACGAACCTAGTTTATTAGAGTTTATACCTAACGATGACCTTAGTGAAAACTTAGAAAAATCTATGTTAAGTAACTTACCTGAACGTACACTTGGCTTATTGTGGTACCCGGCGAGTGACACCTTAGCCTTTGACTTGTCTCTCAAACGTATACCTACAGAGATACTTGACGCTACCCGTAAGCCTACGAAACGTGAATTTTTACGCATAGTGATGTCTATTTTTGATATACACGGATTTTTAGGCCCTATTACTATTAAAGCAAAAATATTATTGCAACAAACTTGGAAGTTGAACTTAAAATGGGACGACCCATTGCCCGAGGATATGTTTATGCATTTCTGTGATTGGTTACAACAGCTTAAAAACGTTAGTAACTTGCGTATACCTAGAGCGTATTTTCCGCCTAACGACAGCGGTAGCGAGCGCGCCGCAGCTACGCGCGGCTCAGCCGATCGTGCGAGTGAGGCGGATGCGGAAGTATTTGATTTGCATGTATTTTGTGATGCATCGCCGCACGCCTACGCAGCTGTTGTTTATTGGCGTAAGAAACGCAGCGACGGATCGGTTTCAGTAGCATTTGTTGGTAGTAAGAGTAGGGTAACTCCTTCTAAACCGGTCACAATACCTAGGCTCGAGCTACAGGGAGCTCTCCTAGCTTGCCGCCTCGCTGATAGCGTTAAGAAAGAACATAGATTAAAACCTAATGCTACTCACTTTTGGACTGACTCTACAACTGTTTTGCACTGGATTAGAAATGAAAGTAGAAATTATAAAATATTTATCGCTAACAGACTTGGAGAAATTGACGAATTGAGTAACATCAGTGATTGGCATTATGTTCCGTCGGAAATGAACGTCGCGGACTTAGCTACTAAATTAAGTGATTTTCAGTTAGATATTAATTCCGAGTGGTTTACTGGACCCTCCTTTCTCTATCAGGAACGTGAATGCTGGCCGCGAGATCCTGTAATTAAAGAAAAAATTAGTGACGAAATATTAGAAACTGTAAATGTTATAAATGACCGTGAAAGTGTTCAGTACTTACCTGTTCCGGAACCCACTCGCTTCTCCAGTTGGTTACGCCTTCAGCGTACAACTGCGAACGTTCTGTTGTTCATTGAAAGATGTAAAAAGAATAACATCACTCACGTTGACTCAAACTTGATGAATAGAGCCAAATTACTATTGTTGCAAAACTCGCAAATGAACGCTTTCAAATGCGAAATTGAAACTATTAAGTTAGGGAAAGAGTTAAAGAGTGATAGCCGTCTGTTATCACTTACCCCTGTATTAGACAAGGACGGAATACTGCGTGTAGCTGGACGTATAGACGCTGCGAAAGAGATAGATGCGAACGTTAAATCATCTGTTATCTTAGATGGTCGCGATCATACCGCGAGACTCATTGTCCGAGATTTTCATGTTCGCGCCGCGCATGCGAGTAATGAAATGGTTGTTAATGAATTACGCCAACAATATTGGATTTTGCGCTTGCGTCCCACTGTCCGCAGTGTTTCTTTAGATTGTTATTTCTGTCGTATCAAAAGAGCGACACCTAAGCCGCCGCGTTGTGGAGACTTACCTGAAGCTAGGTTGACACATCATCGTCGTCCATTCACGGTATGCGGCGTGGATCTGTTTGGTCCCATGGAGGTGACTATAGGTCGTCAGCGAGTTCGCCGCTACGGCGTTCTGTTTACTTGCCTTACCGTTCGGGCGATACACGTGGAAATCGTATCCGATCTCACTGCCGACGCGTTGATAATGGCGTTACGCCGCATGGCCGCTCGTAGGGGTTGGCCGAAGGAGATCTATTCTGACAATGGCACTAACCTGCGCGGCGCTGATGTAGAGATGAAAAAAGCTCTTCAAGAACTTGATAAGGATTTAGTCGTTCTCGAATCGGTTAACAGAGGTGTAGATTGGCATTTTATTCCCCCAGCGAGCCCACATATGGGCGGAGCTTGGGAACGGCTTATCCGAAGTGTGAAAACCGCACTTAAGACTGTTTTAAAAGACAGAGCACCGAAACCGGAGGTTTTGATTACTTTGATGGCGGAGGTTGAAAATATGGTCAACAGCCGGCCGTTGACCCACGTATCAGTGGACCCACAGGGGTCAGAAGCTTTGACTCCTAATCATTTTTTAATTGGATCTTCATCTAACCTTCCTCAACCACGCGTGTTTCACGAAGGGGACTTGTATTTAAAAAAGCTTTGGCGTGTGTCCCAACAATTGGCAGATTCATTTTGGACCCGATGGGTTAAAGAATATTTACCCACACTTATTCCCCGGAACACGTGGCGGCATGAGGGTAAACAACTTCGAGTAGGAGACGTGGTCGTGGTAGTCGATCCCACCTTTCCACGTAATTTATGGCTTAAAGGCCTTGTCATTAGAGTCCACCCCGGAAGGGACGGTCGTGTTAGGGTCGCGGAAGTGAAGACTAGGCAGGGTGTGTTGAAGCGACCAGTAACGCGTTTGGCCTACGTATTCAATAGTGAGTGTCGTGCCTCTCACGACACTAGGGGGGAGGATGTTAACGGCACAGCTTTGCCTTAATCGATTTTTTATGTTTTTGTGAAAATGTTTTTATTTTATTTAATAAACGAGCAAGACCGGGAAAAAAAAACTAGTATCTAGCACGAATTTCAGCATCGACGCGAGTTTGCCGGGTGTCGCTCGCGTTCAGCTGGCCAGCGATCGCTCTTCATCCAATCAGACAACTTCGGCAGAGGGCGGGCCGGCGCGAGCGCACCCGGAATTTCCCGAAGAGGTCAAGGCCCCGCCCCCTGCGGGTTCGCGAATCCTCGTCCTTGAAATCAGTTCTTCGACTAGCTCCGTGCCGATCGGACACGACTTCAATCACCGCGCTATTTTTCTCCCCGGGTCGCTCACTTTGATTAAAAATTCTTGCTTTTATTTGTTCTCCAACATCTACCAACCCTCCATCGCTTTCAGTAGACTTACGACGTTTAAGAATGAGAAACTTTTAAATTAATAAATTCACACTGAAAATAGCCATAAAAAATCTCAAAAAAATAGGGAAATTTTTAAATTGAATAAATTTTCATATTATCGAATAAAAATAAACTGTTTTTAACATGAAACATTGTCAATTGGATAAGTAATAAAATACATAATATTTGGAAGAACTTTAATTAATACAATAATATCCATTACGATTTAATCGAAACAAATACTTAAATATAATGAAATATAACTATATGATACGTTATATGCGGCTTAACAACCATTTTCTAATTCTATAGGCCAAAACACACCGGATGCGTATGCGTAGGAACTGTCACCGTAATGTATGGAATTGTCACTGTTTGCTTAACGTAGACGTAGTCGCAAACGGTGACACTTTCATACATTACTACTCGGAGGTACGCATACATCTACGCATACGCAACGCACACGCAACGCATACGCAACGCACACGCAACGCACACGTGTGTTTTGGCCTTAAATGAAAAATCACAAATACGTGTTGTTTTTCTACTTATTATTATTTTGTTAATTTTATCATACTTATTTTATAAACACTTGATTTATATATTTCTTACGAATATCTTTGGCTTTGCCTAAAACTAATTTTATTTACATTAAAATTGAGATCTATACGACTAACAAGTAATTCAAAGAAATAGTATAGATATTTAATAAAGTATGAAATTCGGTATGAATAGACCAGACTAGAAATAAACATATTTGTAATTACGATTGCAAATAGGCCATTTTTATTGCATATTTTGACAAACATAAATGTCAAATAAATATTTAATAAAATTTCTAATAATTTTTTGAATCATCCATGGTAATAATATCAATCAAACTAATATTTAAGTCGGATTTATATGAAACTAGTTTCATGCATACTAAGTAGTTTCATGACGAATTTCATCATAGTTTCACTTGTATCTACATTAGCACTCTCACAATGCATCTTGAAATTGCTAATTTTAACGTGAAACCGTCATGCCATGAAACTAATTTCGTGCAACCAGTTTCATAATGTAAATTCCGCTTTACGCGTATAAAATAAAAGTTAACCTGCCTGCCTAGTTATATAAAACGTTTGGTCCAAACATACGCCTAGATGTTTTCAGAGTCAAAAAGTAGCCAAAGTCAAGATTTAGTTCCTGTTTCCCCACCAACAGATAAAATTTAACTGACAGATAAACCTATGTCACAAAACATGACTTTTTAGGCAGGGACAGGTATAAAATATCTGTCAATTTTTTATCTGTAGAGTGAAACAGGCGATTTACGCCCGTTATTAATAACCTATCCTGATCCGTTTTTTACCAAATCGAGATTGAAAAAACAAAACACAATTGTGTTCTTGACATGTTTTTGGTACACAAGTGACAATTGTGTTTTGTTTTTTCAATCTCGATTTGGTAAAAACGGATCAGGATAGGTTATTAATAACGGGCGTTAGAGTGTTACCTGAACAATCGATCGATTCTGAATAAGTCGATCGATTAGTTCAGCAACTTAACACGAAATCTAAGAATTACACAGTAGTTACGTAAAATTTTAAAACCTTATTCTATCTACCACATCGTTTACAAATATCTAAGACATCACATTTATAACCTGGCCAAAGATAGTGAAAAAGATTGTGAACTTGAAAACTAAATTTTAGCTATTATACAGGGTGTAACAGAAAGGGGGTATAAAGCCGAAACACAGCGATAGTACCCATGAAACTAAACAACTTTCCCCAAGGAACATGGGTCGTAACTCGAAAACAATTTTTGGATCGCCCATACTTACTCGATCAGCTGATCGGGCATTTTGTATGGGGAGGCGAATTTTTTTTTTCGAGTTACGACCCATGTTCCTTGGGGAAAGTTGTTCAGTTTCATGAGGACTATCGTTTTTTTTGGTTTTGACAACACTTAGGACGGGTCATTTTTTAAAGTTAATGCTAGATTCGCAAGAGTGCAGTGTTCCCCAGATAAGAACCTAGTAAAAAACTCTGAATGGTTGCTTCGAAGTCTCACCCAAAACTGCGGATTAAGCTTCGATTCGCACATTTAATATCAATACGTAGGAGAGTGTGACCACCATTATCAAATTAAAACTAAAACATAAATCAGACCGAAAGTTCGAAAAACAATAACTATAAACCATCGGTTACGTATACAAATTTAGCAGTAGGTTTTAACAGTAGAATGAACAGTAGGTAGGTCATTATTATTTTATCTTTGACCAGACAGCTCTATAACATTAACCCTAATTAAATACCCCATCATATCATATCTATCACTAAACATTAGCACTCGTAAACTTCGTAAACTTTACGTAATAACACTCGAGAGCACTAAAGAATCCAAAAATCTTGCGATCCAAGTACCTATGCTAGCGTAATGAAATAAATTGTGTTTAATAGAAAATTCCATACTCCTTCAATGTAAGTAATAACATTTATGAGTCACAACATTTTAATACCAGAATATTAAGTAAAGAAAAAAACTGACGATCTAACTTTAAAACTAAAATGTAAAACATTATTTTTTTTCAAACAACATAACCATATCTTCAATTTTAACATTCCGCATTGCCTCCTCGTGCTTCCATTCGAGATTTAGCGTGCTATACACCAAAATTCGCAAACGACAATTTGACTGTTATGACATAAATATAGAAGTAACTTAGAAGTGTTATATTTTCATTTAACAAGTATTCATAGGTCTCTCAAACACATTTTATTTCATAAGGCTAGGATGATTAGTTTACGAGATTTTTTAGTTTTTAGTTTACCCGACCCGGATTCATTGCTCTCGAGTGTAGATCAATCAATTGCTTAACTTGTATTGTAGTGCAGGTTTATGTATATGTTACGCTCAAAGACCGAAAACGCTCATTGAGCGAAAAAATAGCCCACAAGGCGTTGTGGCCAAAGTGAAACGGCCACATCGCGAAATTCGTGCTGTGGCCTTTATGGAAACGGCCACGGCCCACGACACGTTGTGGTGACTGTAAAACAGCTATATAACTCTAACGAAAGATATAGCATAATAAAATTCAAAACTAAAATACATATTCACAAAGGAAACAATACGTATCCTTTTGTCAAAGGAAATAAGTATCAGAAATAAGGCAAACATGTGCCTTCCTATTTCACAAATAATCACAATTTCTAAATCCGTTTCACTCAATAAAAACTAGCGTTTCTATTAAACAAATTATCATTTTACGCATTTAAGGAGCGTTCGCACTTCAAACACAAATACCTGCAAGTTGTGTTAAAGATTTTGCGTTATTTAGAATTCTACTTTAATAACACACAATTTAAATTCACTTTGAATTATTTAGCTACGATTATTATTTATATCTAGAGTCGGTATGATATGAATTACAATACAAATATGAATTCCCGAATTTACTGCAAGGTTTTTTATTGAGATTGAATCTGACACCCTTGTAATCATATGAACCGATATAAAATCGCCATACAAACAAAATATACATTTTATTGAGCATATTCTGGTTTTGTTTATACATAAGAATAAACAAAATAAACGGTAGATACCAGATAGAGATGCCACCGACAAAAGCAACGCTCTTATGTCTGAGAAAGTTTTAGATTGTTACCTTACAAGGTAAAAGAACAACGCAAGCTTGTTCCTTTAAACATTGCTCAAAAAATCTAACATCAGTTGGTGATGTCAAACGAGCGTAATTTTGTGAGTCTGCTGTGGAATGGAACTCATTTCGTCGTCGTGTGGCACCAATTGCATTTTAAAACCGAATGCAGCTGAATTTCTGCTGCCGAAATTGTGGTCACGACTCACAAAATTACGTTCGTTTGGCCTCACACTAAATTCACAAATACACGTATACCATCTTGTACTATTCGTCAGTCCATTGGATCAATGAAAATGTATGCCATTCTCTCATTTATCATTTCATTCGATCTTTTTCAGTATAATCGCTAAGTTAAACATTAATTAGATGAACTAATGTAGGTATTATCGGAGTTTCAATTACATAAGACAATGCAAGTCGGCCTAAGATTCTGGGCCCAAATAAAAAACTCATTGTCCAGAAATGTAACAGAAATAGGCGCAGTAAATTGTGTTGTCGTTTTAAGGCCATTTTTTCAACAAAAACAACTGAACGCTATTAAATAATGATAATGGTACCTAGTAAATCTGATCAGTCAAAATAATTTGGCATCAATAGAACTATAGGTAGGTAGTGCTACAAGGATCTATTGGTCCTTGGGTGACATTGTCTGGAGGGCGAGGGTGTCTATCAATGAGGAAGGAATAGACTGGAGTGGCCATTTTTTTTTCATATATTGTTTATAACAGCAGCCAAGGCGCCATATTTTGCGCCGAGTTTTCTTGGTAGATGTCCTGTCAAACGATAAGAACCTCTACAAAAAGTAGCCATTTAACCGCCCAATTTTGCATAAAGGTCTGTCTACACATATCCGGGCCATGTCCGGGACGTATCAGGAAAAAAATATCTTTCCACACATTTTCTATGGATTCGTTCACACACGTCATGACGACGTATTTTTTCCCTCCTGACAGGACACGGCCCGGTCACGTCCCGGGCATGGCCCGGATGTGTATAGATAGATCATAAATAGGCACGCAGATGCAGACGGTATGGCATATCAATGGATTTATTGATTAAATCCATTGATTGATTAAATAATGCCAATTTACAAGATGACATCGTTAGTACCAGTTTCCGCCACGTGCTAGAAGATCCTTGTAGCACTTTAAGGTTCAATCAAACATATATGATTATACTCTATGAATTAAACAAGACACAGCCTACGTATCATTTATATCAAAACCATGTTTTTAATTTCACAATTTCTATTAATCGCAAATCATCCAACAGTTTACAGTATAAACACTCCTCAGCATATATTAAGATGTAATTTAACGCAATAATCACGAGTACTCTTGCAATATTTATTTAAAACTTATTAGAACGTTTGATGTACGTGTGTAATGATTGTATCGAAATACTTTACGTCTAAAGAAACGTATTTCAAATCGCATTTTGTGAATAATTTTGTAACATCCGATTTATAAAGGGTATGTATGCGAATGAACTACGACTATGAAAAGGTTGTTGCAATCGTATTAATTTCCAAATGAGGTTATAACAGATCATTACGCTTGTGTTTTGTATGGAATTTCTTATCGTTTGACAGGTCATCTACCAAGAAAACTATGAAAAACTTGCGCCAACCTTGGCACGCTGTCATACACTCATTTGTATATGAAAACAAAAATGTGGCACCTCCTTATATATTCTGTACTCTAAGGCGAAATACAATATAAAAAAAAAATATACTCAAATACTCAAAGCGTGTTTTTCTCATCTTGTAAGTATTCTTAGTGTCAATGACGTTTTTGAAAATAAATTATATAAGTATACAAGGTGACTTTAAATTAGTGAACGATAGAAAATGATAGGTATGCATGTACTCGTGATAACAAACAACTTTTACTATCGGACCAATCATAAAAAAAAATTGTTCCCAAAAAAAATTGTTGTTGTAGTTGTTGTTTGTTTTTTTTTGTTACTATCAGCTGCTGCATTTTGTATGGGGAGTTCAAAAATTTTTGAATGATTTCGACCTTGGTCCCATAGTAGGTAAAAGTTGTTTGTTATCACGAGTACATGCATAACCTTTTCTATCGTTCACTAATTTAAAGTCTCCCTATATAAATATTGTGGCTTCTCCAATCATCCGATAAAATAGAATGTCGAGATTGAAAGTAGATACACGGTACGTACACGGTTGCATAAACCGGAATGCAGATATTGCGATTCGTCTCGAATGCAAGTAGGGCGTGACCACTGATCATTTGAGATGCTGTTTCTTAGGTAAAGTACTCATGTGGATACGTGTTTCGTTACTTGCGAAGTTGGTTAATGTCGTCGATTTATGGGTGATTAGAAAAATTCCAGTTTTTTTTTTTTTGTTTAGTGCTCGTTTCATCGCCATAAGATAAAATTGAACTGACAGATAAACCTATGTCAATTTCATAAAACATGACATTTTAGACAGAGACAGGTATAAAATATCTGTCTGATAAATTTTATTTTTTGATGTGAAACAGACCCATAGATTAGAATTTCTTCGTTGTTAATTTTTGATTTTCTTTCATTAAGTAGGTATTATTTAAGTTAATGAAAAAAATGACAGATAAGTACTTAGTTCTTTGGTAAACGGTTTAGAAGTCATAATTAATTTTGTTTTGAGTTTTACATAGGTACTTACTTAATAGATACGTAAATATCTTGTGAAAACAAAATATATCGTCATAATTGAGCACATATTATCAATCAATCCGTTCCTTCCTAATTTTACATAAATTATTTCCTAAAAAGGGCGATTTCTATCATTATTAACGATAAATATTGCCCCACAAACCTAAAAATCCTTCACAAATTAAATTATCACGATATATAACAAATTATGGTAAGGTTAGGTTAGGTTAGGGCCATGAGGGGTCAAACGCAACATTTCTGGGGCACGCATTTTGACGTAATAATTGTATAATCTCGAAATTCTGAATGTGAATATGTATTTCCGGGCCCTCAATTTATATTGATGAAACCTTTGACATTCTCTGGCTTAAAATGTAACTGCCAGTCAATATTTGATTATTTTTACTTGTAATTAGCGTTGTATTTATAAAAGTTGGATGCATCAGAGCGATGAATTAATAGTAGAACTTAATTCTTCAAGATTAGAGTTTTCTTTTTCAATCGGCTAACATAAGTAGCTACTTATGTACAGTCTGTTAGCGTAGATAATTGACTCCCTGTACGACTTTTTAAATTAGCCACTTTATACTTTATCAATGACAAATGTTGGTAATTTCATCCGTACATTAAAATACGGCCAATTTAAATGGTCAGGGGACCTACACCAACAGACCTGACGTACCTACTTGTATTGTTTGGACATTCTATTACAAATTGAATCATACACAGAATTGGGTTCAAAATTGTCTTTCCTGTTCTTGATGATTAAGGATACTGGAGCATCTAATCCTCAAAATGTTTATACAGGCCAAAACTACATCGGGCACAGATTATGCGGATAGGTATGCATTAAGTTGAGAAATTAGCTCCCAGTGTCTTTAACTTTCGGGAACAGGAGAGACATTTTTTGTTTTTTGTGTCTGTATGACCCAATTAGGACAAATGCTCTACGGGAAAGTTTATCTATTTGAAGAGAACTATCAATGTGTTTCTGCTTATTAAAATACAATCAAATAAACAATACATTTACAGTATGTTAATCCAACTTTATCATTATGATTTAGGCAATCAAAACACTATTCTAGACTTAAACTAAACGGAAGAAGGTACCTAGTAACACTAGTATTAACAGAAATACTACTTTTATAGTGATTGTAAGTCCAATCAAGAATACAGTGTTATTACTGTACACCTCCTCATGTGAGCACGTCATCGCCTGTCATGTTGCGGCTTCATATTGAATGTTAACATGTTGACAGACAAGAGGTCAAACATCTAGCTCAGTTCATTACGTTAGTGCACGATTTTCGCAAATCAATGTCTACGTTTTGTACCTTAGATAAGTCTATTTTAGTATTGCGTTCTTTTATATAGTTACGTTTTTAAGCAAATGCTTTAAATTTGCTCCACAAATACAAAAAAAAATCATAACAAATTACGGTATGTCTCCTGACAAATACCAAAACATTTTCTGTATTGTATTTAAAAACAGCAGCGTATTTATAAGAAACAACACAATGATACCTCAATATTTTTCGTTCGATTGGTTACGCTCAGCAGTGGACCAGCTATGGGCCAAAATGATGATGAAATTATACGATCTTTTTATTAAACACTAAAATCTCCTTGATTGGACTTAAGCAATCTTAAAAAACAGCAACTTAATCATAGGCCTTATAAACTTAGATCCCTAGTCACGCGCGCCCCAACATGGCCGCCACATCACCAGCTGATTGTGAGTGCAAGAGGGCGCTTCTTGTCGGCCGTGGTGGCGCTAATCTCGGGAGCGCTAGGACCCCAGAAGGGGCGCTACCTAGCGGACAGCCTGTGACGAACTCGTGGCGAGATGCTTCGGTCGGCGTGAGGCGGCGTTTTGGGTCCCATCTGTGGATAAATTATAAGTATGGTTAGAATTTCAAAAATGTAAGCACCTAATGCATGTGTAGATCAATTATAAAAGGGAATTAAAGTTGTGTCGTATCAGGTGCTCAAACAAAAGGCGGATAATAGAGCAGAGTGGCGAAGACTTCACTAACAAGAGTAACGCTCTTAAATATGTTTAGTGATGATGAGGTAGGCATCTTTATACATACAAAATGAACTTTTCTTGAAACATTGTCCTATGCCATTATAACGCGCTTTTGTTACGAAGTCACGACCAATATAATCCAGATTACATAAGAATAATTATAAAAAAAACTTAAAATAATAATTATAAAAAAGATAATAAAAAAAACAATAGGCTATTTGACAACATTTGGAAAATAATTTTAAATTAATGTTTATATGATAATATTACCCTACATTAATATTTCCGAAATATTTAATGTTTTAATGATGAAAAATCAATGTTGAATTTCAAATTTAATAAAACCAGCGAATAACACTGTCTCTGTAATGGCGCTGGTCACATGTCACGCGTGACGTCTCATGCGAGTAAACAAACACGAAAAACACTAACGAAGCGCACTATTATGACAGCTGTTTACTCGCGTGTGACGTCACCAGAATGTCAACAAATAACAGGCCGTTCGTATTCCAGATAAAAATTTAAAAAATATTTCAATTAGTTTATTTTATTTTGTTAAAAATAAACATGTTTTACATCAAAATAAAGTGAAATATATTTCTTTATAATATAATCTTTTAGGATGGCCACATTTTGTTGTATATTTTGAATATAGTCAAATACCCTATTGTAAAAACTAAATCAAAGTAAGTACCTAGATATTAAAAGATAAATATTGGAATTACACATTAAATACGTTTCACCTTCTACATATAAAAATCTGACAGATATTTTATACCTGTCTCTATCTAAAACGTCATGTTTTATGAAATAGACATAGTAGGTTTATCTGACAGTTAAATTTTATCTGTAATGGTGAAACAAGGTACTCGAAGATATATGAAAAGGTATATATAAACCTACTTATTTCAAAAACTAAAGGAGTTCAATTCGAACACTAATCATACCTAACAATTTTCTAAACAGCCACAAATTTTCAATGACCATACCACAAATGGCAAATGTAAACTAACTATTTTAAACCACAAATTCTGCTGCCACAATTATTTTAAATAACTTTATAACATTTATAACATAGCCGCTCGTGCTTAGTTTTATAGAGAACGGATATAGTACATATATAGTAATCTCTTTTTGCTATACTTAATTAATACCTAATACCTGTTACATGTTAGGTAACATGTAAGATCTAGAATACCTTAGGTATCCTGTGTTAATATAGACTTTGGCATCTAGTAGACTGGATCACCAATTTACCTTAATTTTTAAATATACCTACACATACAATGATATTATATAATATATACTAGGTGCAGATATGTTATATGCGCGCACATTTTGAAGACTGTAAATAGACCTATTTAAGACAACTTGTAGCTAGTCTCAGTCAGTCTGAAGACATTTGGAGTATGATTTGAAGTGCTGTCATTAATGTCATTGTAATCATTGTTTGGCACAGATTTAAAACTTCAATCACTATAAAGGTAACATATCTGTAACTATAAAAAATCATTGTACACATATAACAAATATTGTATTTAGAAGTCAAAAGGCGAAAAGTAAATTGCCGATTACTCCACCGACAAGAGCCTGGCTCTTAAATATAGGGTGAATTTTAATCAGTGAACGGTAGAAAAGTATATGCATGTACTAGTGATAACAAACAACTTTTACTATGAGACTAAGTTTGAAATCATAAAAAAATCAGCTGGTGCATTTTGTAGGTATGGGGAGTTCAAAAAATTTTGAATGATTTCAGCCTTGGCCCCATAGTAAAAGTGTTTGTTATCACGAGTTCATTCATATGCTACTCTATCGTTCACTAATTACAAGTCATCTGTATATGAGTCTTGTTTAAAATAGGTAAGTTGTTTAATTGGTTTTTGTACCTAGCTGCTAGTTTTATAATAATTCTACTAATATTACTTATAAACGTAAATATTTATGCCGATGAAGTAATGAATTCGATAATGGACATAATGACAAAAACAATTTTTTTAGTCCATCACATAAATTATTATAAATATTTGACACGTATTTTTTCTTTTTTCTCTCAAACTAAAAATGACACAGATACACTGGGTTAAAGTTGCTCATGACGTCATGCTTTAGTACGACTTTTACCTCGGAGTGACGTCAAAACCTCCCACTCTGTAACTTTGATGCTCTGTATCTCTGTATTTATTTATGTATTTGATCAGGCAAAAAACGTGTTTCAAATATTTTTTAATAGCCTAAAAGACGGAGTAATTATTTTTTGAATTTTCGAATGTAGTCATCATCCCTATATTTCACGCAACAACCGAAGAATATGTTTTAATGAAACTTTCAATATTGCAGAGCGTACATTAGAATTACACATAGGCTATATTATTTTAAGACACCTATTGTGTAACGTTCAGAAATATCTACCGATAATTGCGTACGAAATCACAGTCAATCGTTAATATATAAAAGAATTAAGTAAGTCGTCATTTCGTTACATATTTGCAAATCAGTGTGAATAATCTTTTATTTAGTTTCCATTTTAGATTGGCTAAACGCTAATCCGAATCACAATCGCTCCATTTGCAATCGCAACAGACCAAATAAACTTTGATAGGTATTGTCTAGGAGTTGGGCCGGTCATGTTTGTAGAATGCATCCAGATCGATGGGCGAAAATAACAAATGAATGGGCGCCACTAGATGGTCACAGACGCCGAGGTAGACCTCGAAAAAGATGGAGAGACGATCTGGATGCATTTTCACGGGAATGGCGGGTCGCTACCGGAGACCACGTTAAATGGAAAGTCGCGGGGGAGGCCATTGCCCAGCAATGGGATCTAGAGGCTAACATAAAAAAGATATTGTCTGTGTCTAGACAGTTTCTAGCTCAAACTAACTGCCTAGTTCACTGGTCAATGTCCGATTAGACTAGATAAGTGGCACAAGGTGTTCCAGTAACTAGTTATTAGTTTAACGTGCTTCAACTAGAGTTCTTACTTGTAAAAACTTCACACGTGTACATAAAATACAACTACAGTTAAGCGAATATCTTTACTACCTGCCTGAATTATTTTATAGCCCGCGCTAAAAGCTGTAAGAGCTTATATTAACTTAAGTTGGTGTATCAAATGATTTTATGGTATCTTTATGAAGCCCTATTGTTCATCAGACAATCATGTTTCTAGAAACGGGCAACGATATTGAGGCTAGGCGAATATGGCGAGGCGAGAGCCATTTAGCGATAAATGTTGTGAAATTGTCATCCTGGGACCCAAGTTTGCTTATATAAAATAGACTTAGCTTTGTGTGTCGGCAGAGTGTCAATAGCATTTTTTGACAGATTTGGTATTCTGTGTATACTGCTAGATTCTGCTTAACAAAACAGACACTGATTGCGACCAAATGTGTCAAAAAATGCCATCGACACTGCCGGCACACAACTGAAAATATTGTAAGTTAGGTCCTGACATGAATATTTCTCATTATTTAATTTCCACACAGACAAGACCGTACCCAATACCAAAACTATTCATAACATAAACCAACAAGTTACGTACATAAACAATCAATTTGCCTCAAATAGAATGACCGGAGCCACTTTTGCAACACACTTGTACAACATTGGAGCAATCAATGAGCGATTATGTTTCGTAAACTAAAACTAACTTTATGATTAGCTGATGTTTCATAAATAGACGGATTGATGATTCGTAACGGGCTTGTCAAAGTTCACGGTATTCGATCTAGTAATTCGAAGGTATAATTTGTCAATTTCGATGTATAAAGTAGTGATAGATAGGTATAGTGCTACAAGGATCTTTTGGCAAGTGGCGGAAATCGGAACGAATCGGAACACTCAAGTGCCAATAGATCCTAGTAGTTCTTTAAAAAGAACTGAGACGAAAAAAAAGAAAAAAAAAAGGAAAGAATGAAAAGTATGTTATACGTATACTTTAAGAAGTACGTCAGCTAAAAGTTTTTTTAATATACTTGACCAACTTCATAATTTTGTATCTTTAATTTCTATAACATGGCAAATTGAAGAAAGTCAGTTGGTGGAATCTGTCTTTACGACATCCGTTCATCTGTTTGATACGAATATTTAAAAAATGATAATGTTAGTCCGTACGCATTTATCTTACAAACTGCTAGCTACTTTTGAGTTGCATTCAAGTTTCTGCTATAGACTTGCTTAGAAAACCACACACGACGCAAATGAAACGAAACGTTTCAAACTAGTAGCGTCATGTGTTGTTTTCTAAGGAATTCTATAACAGAAACTTCGATGCAACTCAAAAGTTTCAGTTGCGTTGCACCGTGTGTTTTGGCGCTTAAATAAAATGTCGATGATAATATTAGTAGGATTTAGGAATTCATCAGATCGCAAGTATCACGATACCGATACCCTCAGCAGAGAGTAATGTGAAATCACAGCCGATCTAATCTGTCGTATCATCCATCAACAAGACGCGGCGAGATCTTCGTTCGTGCGTTACATAAACTTATTGCGGTCTGAGCGCATAGATTAGTTACCAACTCTTATAATTGTAGATGAGACAGCATAGAAAACTAGAGTCCGCCCGAAACTTCGTACGCATTTATCGTCTTAACTTGGAAGAAAAACGTGTTATCTCAAAATAATATAGCATAGGTGTTATTCTGATGTATAAGCTACAATAATGCCAAATTTCATTAAAATCTATTCAGTAGTATTTGCGTGAAAGCGTAACAAACATCCATCTATCCATCCATCAATCGGCAAAAACACTGACATTTTGTAATATTAGTAGGAATAAATTTTAGTTCCGTATTTTTAAACCACTTTTTAATCAGTATGCTCTTAAAATGATTTTGATGAGGACAGTATTTTGGGAAAGAAATGAGAACTGAGATAACTTCACAGAAATGTTGGGAAAGGAATGAGAAATAGGAAAGAAATGAGAACAAAATCTTGGAGTCGCGGTTGACTTCGATTTCAGATTTTTTTATAATATAAATTATATATATATAGGTTTATCGGTCAGTTAAATTTTATATGTAGTTAGATAGTGAAACAGTCCATTAGCTTTACTAACATTTTTTACTGCAATGATAAAGAAACATTCTTAAGTATAATATACTTAAGAATCTATTTTGTTCTTAGTCTATTTCATAAAACATGACGTTTTAGACAGAGACAGATATAAAACATCTGTTAGAGTGCTTTTCATGAAAGAAGTCCCCCGGCTAATTTTGGAACTAAATTTGACAGGTCCATTTTCCCTATTTTCTGACCTTTTCCCTGATCGTAGGTAGAAACCCCCTTACTTATCTTAATAAAAATATACTTTTTACATAACAGAAATATAGCTAAGTAGACAATTTTATCAAAATATATACCAACCTACTCATGGAATGACAAGAACAGTCGAAATATGCGGGAAATAATATTATTTAATAAATTACAAATGAAATAAACATAATATAGGTAGATGTTGTACTCATTAATGGCAACATTATCAATTTTGACATGAAATACAGCGCCGCGGCTAGGGGACTTCTTTCGTGAAATGGACTCTAGATTGAGAAACAGGCCCTGAGTGTATTTTCTATTGACTTAGATATCTCAAAGATAGGTAGAAATAAATGCTTAAGAGTTGCGTCGTCATTACCAAGATTGATTATATTCGTTTCGACGTCAAATGACTGTGCGGTTTTTGGCTAGCAACGTTTTAGGAGGTAGCTCTTGTCTTAAAAATAAGTTTATAGATACCTTCTTACTATTAGTAGGTACTTTTCTCAAAAGAATGACGATTAAAAAAAAAATTTAATCCATCACTTAATATTATTTTAAAATACTCGACACGTATTTCTTCTTTTATTCTCTTAAACTAAAAATAACAAAGATACAGTGGGTTAAAGTTGCTCGAGACGTCACGCCTAAATAATTTTTTTACCTAGGAGTGACTTCAATAACTCCGTAACTTTAATACTCTGTATCTATGTATTTATTTATGTATTTGATCAGGACAAAAATGTGTTTGAAATGTTTTTAATAACCTAAAAGACGGACTAATTATTTTTTGAATTTTTGAATGTAGTCATCATCCCTATTGTTTATAACATATAGTTTAGTAAGTAAATACGTAGCTACTTATGCATCAAGGGAAAGAAATGATTTTGAAAGGTTAGTTATTATTTTTATTAAAATTTCTCGATCTTATATGGGACTTGTTAAGAAATGGCCAAGTCAAGAGTAGGGTTAAGGAGGATACAGTTGCTCAGTCGGGTAAAGTGACTCACCATCGGTTTTTAAAGAAGGAAAAGAGATACAGTTAATTTCTTTTGCACTTGCGCTTGCGCGTGCCGAACGCTTCCGACAAATGCAAAAGAGATAAACGTATCTCTTTTCCTTTTTTAGAAACCGATGGTGAGTCACTGTACCCGACTGAGCAACTGTTTCCTCCTTAACGATACCCTAAATCGACGTGCATATATGAGGGGATTGATGAACGAGGAATAGCGTAATTGTCATATGTAGGTACCTGAGTATTTTTATGAACATTTTCCTGTTCCATTATTTAGGCACAAATCTCCATTCAACAATGATCTGTCACATCTGAAGTTTATTTAATCACCTATCACCAGGTCGTCGGCAGTTACTATTACGTCACGTAACCTTTCACTGCATACCTGCGTACGAGTAGCTAAGAGATTATTTTTTGCGGTTCCAACGTCTTGTGGGAAATAACTAAGATTCCCAAGTAGGTACTCTATCAAAATCAAAAGTGTTTGTCATGTATGATGTATGGCGTGTTAGTGAGTTTTTTTTATTGTTGTTTTTGTTATTTAATTTGATGATTTTGATGTTGTGTAGTTCCGGTTTGATTGGGCAATATTTTCGTTTTGGAATTTAGTAAATTAAGTAGGCCTAAAGTAGGTCATTATTTATAGTAAAAACATTTTTTTCGCCTATTTCTTGCTATTTCTTACCCTAAGGTTGCCTGGAAGATATTGCTACCTACCTAGCAATAAGGCCGCCTGTGGCTTCTTATATTCTTGTTTGTGTCTGTACCTTATATCTTTTTGTACAATAAAGATTGTTTGTATTGTATTTTAGTTAATAAGTCCATATATTTTTATCGAGAATTTCCAGAGTCGGCTAAATCATTTTTGAACATGAACAACATATTTAAAATTTTGAACAACACATTTGTACGATATGCAGCCAAACTAAATCTTACTCAAGACATAATTAATCATCTACTTATATTCGCTTGTAACTAATAGGAGTTTGGCTTCCTATAAGTACAATACAATACAATACAAATATTCTGTATTGCACACAAAGAAATAAGGTACAGTCACAAACAAGAATATAAGAAGCAACCGGCGGCCTTATTGCTAGGTAGCAATATCTTCCAGGCAACCTTAGTGTAAGAAATAGCGAGAAATAAGTAACAATAGTTTTAAGAACAAAAAATACGTCAAAAAGTATAACAATTTTAAATAAAACTTTGTTTAACTTTTAATTTGAATGATAACCAACTATTATCCAGCAAATATAAGTCACAGTCAGTCACGAGAAGCTACAAAGCACATGGCTTCGATCAAGAGGCCAGTATCTCCCAACTAGTGGTACTTTCACCGAGAGGTCAATAATGCGAAATAGTCAAGACTGCTCTCTCGACACACTAAGGTGAATCTAGCGTTGGTGTGATAAAGGTGGTATGAGAAATATGCTGCTTAAAGTGTTTATACAGCTTTAGTAAAGACATCCTAGTTAAATTATCCAATACATGTCAAAGCTGGTGCTGATATATGAATGGATGTGAGGATAATTTGTTATATTTAGACACAAATAACCAGCCAAGTGTGAGTCGGACTCGTGCAGGAAGGGTTCCGTACCATTCACTATTAATATCAAGCAAAAAAAGCATGTTTGTTGTCTGGGAGCCCCCCTTAATTATTATTATTATTCTTTTTTCAGTATTTGTTGTTATAGCGACAACGGTAATACAAATGTAAAAATTTCAACGCTCTAGCTATAACGGTTCATGAGATACAGCCTGGTGACAGACATGGACAAACAGACAGACTGACAGCCAAGTCTCAGTAATAAGGTCTCGTTTTCACCCTTTGGGTACGGAACCCTAAAAACGAATAAATCGATTAGAGGATGTTTAGTAGGCAAAAGTAACTAAGAGCCGAGCGTGCTCGACGTTTTGTTCGTAGAAAGATGATACATTACAACATTTCATAGAGCGGCTCCTTGTTCTGTTACAAGTAAATTTTGAAAAAAAAAACCCTCTGGACAGATATTAATTAAACCAATATTGTCACTTGTACATCAGCACAATCTGTGTTTATGCCTAAGAATTTGTAAAACTTAAATTAAAAAGAGCAACCCTACAGAGTTTTTTGCTAGTTCTTTTCTGGGGAAAACTGCACTCTTGCGAATCTAGCATTAACTTTAAAAATTACCCGTCCAGTGTTGTCAAAACCTACAGGATTAAATGAATTTTCATTTTTCATTTTCAATAACTAGTTAAATAGGCTATATTATTTTATCTACAACCCGTCGGAAAAATCTGCGAACCTCACTGGAATGCGGTTTCCCCCGCGCTTCCCTCGTTTTCGCCTATCCAGTACCATGACGAGTTGCATGTCGTCATCAAGCCAGGTCCGCAGATATTTCCGACGTGTTATAACTGTGTTTAATTTTTCCAATACGACGATAAAAGCGTACCGACCTCTCTGTCGGCTTATATTTAAAAAGTAAATAAAACAAATGACAACTTTACTAAGTAGCTATTCTAAAAAAGAGTAACCAGCTGCTTGTCCGTAGCAAATGGCATACCGTTACAAATTTTATGAGCACGAGGGGTCATTACTTGAGGCTAATACAACTTATATAAGTATGAAGACATTAAATAAACGATACTGTAATCAAATAAATAGGTTGTGGTTAAGAAAAGTATGATTTAGGTGACTTGATTGTTTTCTTTTTGTGTTTAACATTATATCTTTATTAAAAGCAGGTGTACCGAGCGTAGTATATTTATTTAAGCGCCAAAACACACGGTGAAACGCAACTGCAACGCAACTGAAACTTTTGAGTTGCATCGAAGTTTCTGACATAGTTATCTGACAATTGAAGAATATAAGTAGTAATAGTAATATAGTATTATATAATATTATAAATGTCAATGTTTGTGCCGATGGATGGATGTTTGTTACGTCATCACGCCAAAACTTCTGAAGAGATTTTGATGAAACTTGGCAATATTGTAGCTTGCACATCAGAATTACACATAGGCTATATTAATTTGAGATATCATGATTATTTTTCAAGATATGACGATAAATGCGTTAGAAGTCGCGGGCAGCCACTAATCTTTTATAAAAAAGAAATACATCTCAATTTTTCAAAACTTCTTGTAGAGCAAAGAAACCCGCGTATTTAAGCATATTGTGTTTAAACTTCAACCCCCTAATACAAAACAAGTTTTAAAGATAGTCCTAGGACCAACGTCATTTTTTGACATTTTGTCTATAGCCGAAACGTCATTTATCTGAGTTTATTCTAGGAATATAAATAAAACTCGTTTTGTAATAAGGGGGCAAGCGATTTAATTACTAAACGGATAGAGCAACAATTACTTGAAATTTTACTATACATCATTCATGAGCTATAGTGAATGTATACTATCGTAGATCGTGTCATTTAAAACGATTTTCTTTGACAAGGTCAATATGAAAGCGAGTGGAAAGTGACGTTTTAATGTTAGGCTATAACACATGAATAAGGATGTATTCTCACATGTATTTAAGCCTACTAATATTTTAAAATAAAGGAGGGAATAGAAGTTGTGTCGTATCTGGTGCTCAAACGGACGGCAGAGAATATAGAAGAGTGGCGCAGACTCCACCGACAAGAGCGACGCTCTTAAATTTATGATGATGATGATGAGTATTTTATAAATGGGTCATACAGACACAGAAAACAAAAAATGTCTCTCCTGTTCCCGAAAGTCAAGCACATTGGATGCTTATTTCTGAACTTAGTTTATATCCGCATAATCTGTACCCGATGTAGTTTTGGCCTGCATAAACATTTTGAGGATTTGATGGCCGGTCATGTCATGCGGATCCCATCAAACTAAGCATTTCACTTCTTTGTTTCCCATTTGCTTGCCTTACTTTTTCCTGGATATTGTGGGGTCAAATTTTTATTATTTATTTATGGAAAGCTGTTTTGAAATATTAATTTGATTATATGTTTCTGTGTTTATGCCTGAGATTTGTAAAACTTAAATTAAAAAGAGCAACCCTACAGAGTTTCTTGCTAGGTTCTTCTCTGGGGAAACTGCACTCTTGCGAATCTAGCATTAACTTTAAAAAATGACCCGTCTTAAGTGTTGTCAAAACCTACAGGGTTAAATGATTTTCATTTCATTTCATTTCATTTCCAGTATCCTTAATCATCAGGAACAGGAAAGACAATTTGAACCTAATTATGTGTATGACTCAAATGTCAATGTTTGTGCAAATGGATGGAAGAATGGAAAACTTATTACAATATCTTTAGTTTTAAGATATAAAAGACATAGGCTTAAATATTTAAATATACAGATAAAACTCAACTGTCAGATAAAACCTATATCTATTTCATAAAACATGACGTTTAAGACAGAGACAGGTATAAAATATCTGTCAGATAAATTTTATTGGGAGATGTTGAAACAGACTTAAAATAATCTTTTTCTAATGTGTAAACTACAATATTGCAAAGTTTCATTAAAATCTGTTCAGTGGCTTTTGCGTGGAAGAGTAACAGATATATTGACATTCATCCATTCATCCATCGGCATAAAAAATCTGTTCAGTGGTTTTTGCGTGAAATTAGCTTAACAAACATCTTCACATCAATGTATCGGCACAAACTTTGACATTTTATTTAATTATTATTTATTTATTGGAAAACCAACAGCTTCATATATACATTAAAAAATTATTAATTAACAGACGAGCCAATTACAGGTTTTCACAGAAAGAAATATAATAAGAAGGTACCGTCAAAGCACTTATGCACTGATTGTTTGTATAGACATATAAATACGCACATAAACGTCACAATTGCCTTATTGTTAGATTTCTTTACAACAGTCTTAAACTTATGAGTTTAAACCTTAGTGTATTCACTAAGGTTAACAATGTTTATAAATTAATTTACATATCTGACACACTCAGCCTATTAGTATATTTGCAGCATTTTTTTATAATATTACTAGAAATTAGGTAGCTTTACTATCAATCACTTGCATTATGTAACCTCCCTTATACATGTTATTAACTATTATTTACAACTGTAATGACAAAATTACTATCTTTGACATGTAGTTTGTCACTGTGAACGTGTTTGGCTCGAGGCATGACAATATAAGTATCGAAAATGTTAATAACTATTGACCTGGGATTTCTAGGAAATGCGCTAGGCAAAGCCGTTGGAAAAACAGCTTTGCAATAGTTGTAGAAAAAGTCAAAGAATATACTTCTAAAGTTGTTAATTTTTTTAAGAAAACTGCACGATAGGTACTTAGATACATAAAAAACAAAAAACAAAACCGGCCAAGTGCGAGTCGCACTCGCGCAGGAAGGGTTCCGTACCATTCACTATTGATATCGAGAAAAAAATCACGTTTGTTGTATGTGTTAATTATTTTATTACTATTCTATTTTTAGTATTTGCTGATAAAGCGGCAACGGTAATACATCATCTGTGAAAATTTCAACCCTCTAGCTGTAACGGTTCATGAGATACAGCCTGGTGACAGACGGAAAGACAAGTCTCAGTAATAGGTTCCCGTTTTCACCCTTTGGGTACGGAACCCTAAATACTTATAACGATAGCTCAATTTGTCGCCACGAATTATAGTAGCCAAAAAAAAAAGTTTTGGACCTCATCTCATCTTAGGTGGAAGGTTTACTTACTAATACTATAGGTACATAAGAAATAAGATTCATTGGTCCATTCGATGTTCGGATACATCAGGAATGGCCAACTGGTCGATCGCGACTGTTACCCCGGAAGATCATGGCACGGCAAAAAATATAGATACGTAGACCAGACATCAGTGATATTTTGAAGTTAAAAAAGTACCTATCTTTTCTACATGATTGCGTACTGGACTATGCTGTTTCATTTAAGATTTCAATAAATATGTAATTGGTAGATCGCACAGGGTTTCAATAGTAAAGTAGGAGATCTTGGGTCTAACCAAGTTGACCACCTCTGGGATACATAATATGAAATACGCACTAGGCGATTCAACAGCTACATTCACTTTGCAGTGCTCAAAAGTGTCAATAAACATAACTCAATTAACTTCTTATTAAATACTCAACTGTGTATGTTTGAATGCAAGTAGAAGTGACGTGAATGTAGCAACATAAACAACTTTCACTGAGTTCACACCTTTTTGTGAATTTTGTCACCGACACGGCAAATAGGAAGTTAATTTTGTTTCTGCTATACACTTATTGTCTGGGTTTACTACCGATGAGTAATTATTTTAATAGATTGGTTTTTAGCTTATTTACATGTCCATTCTACTTCCTGCTAATATTACGACGTAATACTATTTATTGTTTGTATATATTTAACTTAAGGCTGTCCGCGAATTCGTATGTATTTATCGTCATTATCTTGGGAAAAGAACATGATATGTCAAAATAATATAGCCTATGTGTTATTCTGATACATAGGCTACAATATTGTAAAATTTCTTCAAAATCTATTCAGTACTTTTTCCGTGAAAGAGCAACAAACATCCGTCTATCCATCGGCACAAATATTGATATTAATAATATTAGTAGAATAGGTATATATTACTATTACTACGAGATACTACAACAAAAATTAAGGTGTGTGATCTACGCTGGACACTCAGCAATCTCCATATTATAAATGTTAATGATTATTCCGATGGATAAGTGTACGAGTCGTATGTTAGGTATACACCCCTGAGGAACACCGCTGACGCAGCATCTATAGTTCAATGGTTCGATTGTGCATTTTAGATTAATTATCATAACGTGACATTAACGTGACTACTTTAGTGCAAATGTGTTAATTTTAGATTTATTTGATTATTGTAATTTTCTATTAATTGCGTCACTAATTATTCTTACTTCGGATAGTTAGCACGTAGGCTAATCTAGGAAATAAATATTTCTTTGTAATCTTTCAATATTAAATTTAGTTTAAATCATTTTTTGTTTTTTTTTCGATCCTTCGGCTGTAGCTTACGTAATTCGTACTTAATGGATGCAAAGATGTTTATTATTTTCTCGCAAAACTTTACAGTAAGTATACGTAAGTATTGTGGTTTACATGCAATATGAATAGAGGCTATATTATTTAAAGATATTGCGTAAATTTCCCAAGATATAACGGTAAATGGGTACGAAGAAGGCAGCCACAAGTAAACTATAAATGACCTAATCCTTTTACATATATAAAAAAATCCGAATGCGTGTAAAAGACGCATTTTTTTTTTATGTACCCAGTGACACTTTCACTGTTAATAAGAATCTAACGACATCACTCAAGCTAAAATCTATCAAGCCGTTTAGGCTGTAGAGCGTGCCAAAGAATTATACCTACATACAAACATAATCCTACATAAATACATTCTCTCGAAAAACATAACCCTCCTTCTGGCGCAGTCGGGTAAAAAACTTCCATGCAATCAAACAAACATTTATGTTTTACACATCACATGACTGTTACGCTATTGCATACGACGTTTATCTCTCACATGCTTTGCTAATTGCGAGTCAATGCAGAATCCTCATAACATTAGCTGTTTTTAGGGTTCCGTTGGCGAAATGTACTAGATACAACCGCTGCTTTATATGTTATTTCTAGAAAAGAGAATTTGGAAGCCCTCAAACTTTGTTTTTTAACGTCACGTTAATTAAAATCTTATATGATATTATTAGATATGCTATTTGAAAGAAAATGACAAAATTCTCTTAAAAAATCTTACTGCTAATATAATTATAATATGTAATCTTGAACAAGCAACAATAATTTGGTGAAGCACTCCTCTTAAAATGGGTTACCTACCTAACTAAAAGCCACATCAAGAACCCTTTTTCCATTTATAACATTCACACTTGTATTTTTAAGATATAAATGAATTCCGAACCATCTAACGAAGGAGGAATAATATTATCTTAATGTTTTATTCTTTGATTTTATTACTCAAAAACTCAGTATTAATAACAGAGTTCAAAAATTTTGGGTCAAAGAATAAATTTATGATCCGAAAGATTTTGGTAACAATTTAAACGTTATGTGTGTTATCTATTCTTTTATTATGGTATTATTATAAGGTATTTTTATATTATGTAATAGATTACGAAAAATAGATGACTTTAGATAGGTATTTGTTCTCCAACGTGACATAGATGCTAGATATGTCGTAAGATTTCAAACAAACTTGGCAATGTTGTAGCTTACCTATACATGGTGTTAGGATAAGTATCGCTTTCCTTTTAACCAGGTATAGTGTTAGTGATGTAGAACACATTCCACGAAACAAAAATGAAATTCTTAATTAAAAATGAGTTCAAAAAAATGATTTTTTACAACCTGTACATCGGAACAACACTAAGGCTATATTATTTTAAGATATTGTGTAAGAATTCCGATATATCTAAATATTATTATGCTTGGTGTATAACAAGCATACTGATAAAGTAAGAAACACCATACTGCGCTCCAGGACACGTATTGCTGATGTGGTAAAGACAGCTGCCAAGTTAAAGTGGGATTGGGCTGGTCACCTCTGTCGCATGCCGAACGATTTCTGGGCAATCACAGCAACCCAATGGCAACCAACCGCCAAAAGACGTCGCGGCAGACCACGGAAAAGGTGGCGAGATGAACTGGACACATTCACAAATGACTGGGCAGAGGCGGCTCAGGATAGAAAATCGTGGAGGAGGAGGAGAGAGGCCTTTGCCCAGCAGTGGAACACTAGATAAGGCTAGATAAGATAATAAGTATTATAAAATATTGTGGAGATAAGTAAATTTTTCAAGATATGACAATAAATGCATACGGTATCGCAGACAGAATCTATTTACTAAGAATTAGATTACAAACATTCACTTTAAACAAATTATATAAAAACCGGAACATGATCGATTTATAACGCATAATTATAATAAGTTTACTTTTAAATAAATCTATGTTAGGTACGAGTTAGGTATTGGAGACATGTTAAGTAGCTTTCTACAAATACATGTGATATTACGTAATTTAGAAATCTAAGACGTACAGGAAAAGGCTTCGGAATTTCGCATATTGCCTACTTATGGGTTTAGGTGTATTTATTAAGTAATACATTTACTTATAGCTTGCTAGGTGTAGGTGAGTCACAGAATATGTTTACAAGCAAAATAAGGTTGAAATTACAGAATATATTTAAAAGTGAAATTAGATTTTTCTTGGAATTACTAAATAAAAACTAACATAAGTATAAAAAATAAGAATGTAAATATATAAGTAATTTTACATATTACGTAAAACAGGAAAGATACCTTTAAGATAAGATTTAGGTGCTTATGTTACTTTTTTCTTTGAAAATCGTTTTAAGCAGTCAATCTGTCATTCTTTATTTTTATCCTGAAGATTGTTTCAGACAAACTACAGTTACTCAATAATGAACTACTGTAGAATCTGTTATTAGTTGTTAATTTCTATAATTAGTGTTTATTCTGAGTGATGAAACTAATGATTTACCGAATAAATAAAAATAAAATAAATAAATAAACAACAACAACTAAAAAGTCTTCCAAGAAGTTTTGAACTCTTTTGTAATAAGATTACATTACTCAGTCAATAAAGATTCAATGGTTGGATGACCAAATACAAAGCTATCTATGATTGTCGAATTAACTATGAAATTAAATTACCAACAGTGACTCAAATAATTTCCGTTACACCCAAAGTTACAAACTACACTTATCTAATCAATATTAATTTAATTTAATGTGGTAATAAACCACTTAAAGCAACTACATCAAAAAGTAGGTCTCTGCGGAAATACTAGAAAAAAACTACTTAGATTGTATTTTACCGCGTAATTCAAAGACCTATTTGATTGAGTAGCACGTAATCTTAGTAAAAAGACCTAAACTATACATTTATTAACACTTATATATATTTTATATACAGGTTGAAACAAAAACTGTGCCTAGATCAAAACGCAGAGGAATGACATACTCAAGAGACAAGATACCTTTAATCTTCCAATTACCAAATTTCGAGCACAATAAAGTTATTTATTTAGGTAATTTTATTAACGAAAACCAAAAAACTACTCTACTCTTACTCTTGATTTATTTATATAACTACTTAATTATATTCTTAATTTGTTTTTTATTTCGACTAAGATTTTTTGGAATAAGTTATTAAGTTTTACAAGTACGGTCGCTTAGTTTCTCTAGAAATTGAAAATCTGTGACACCCTGTATTTTATAATCAATCATTCGGCACAATAGAACTTTTTTGATCACAATTAAAGTAGCCGGATTTTAATGATGGATGGATTCGAAAAAGATTGTTATCTTTTTAATTGAGTTAGCGAGAGTTTTTATATAAATCGTTTCAGATTGAAGTGTGTAGTGACGAAAACTTTATTGTATCGTAAATTCACACCTATAAAGTACCTATCTTATAAAGTGCCGTTGGAACGTATGTTCTTTATATGAAATAGACTTGGCTAACCTGACTTAACTTCTCTTTTTTTCTGTTTCTATGTGCTATCATCTTACAATCAACTGATAAATAATGACGTAAATAATAGTCAGAAAAGAAAAGAAAATATACCAATTACGCGTCACTCTTCGGTAATGATTGACACATAGTTAATCATATCTCTTTAATAGCCCTTTGAGAGTAAATTATACTCTATAAAGCAGTACAGTAGGTCAACACGGCTCATCACAGAGCAATAGAACCTCCCATTGAAACGCACGTAACAGCAAACGTAATAATCTGTAGTATAAAGTTCACATAGTTACATAAAGGACTTTACGTTTATAGACAGAGATGGGTTTAGAACCTACGTGTATATTTGAGGCGATTTATGAATGTGTAGATTCTTTCCTTATAATAGAGAATACAATATATATTTATATAAATTATAATATTTATGTATGTTTATTTATCGAATATATATGTGTAGGTTTATATTTATTGTTTATTGTAGGTTAAGTGACTATCCTGCCTTTATGCTATCACTTCTCTCTCTGTGGGATCTGCAGGAAGAAATTTCTTTTAGAAATATGCTGTACCTTTTGTATAACTTCTCTTTTATTTCTGTCTCTATTTACTATCATCTTACAATAAACTGTTAAATAAATAAATAAATAAATAAATAAAAGAAAAAAAAAAGAAAGAGCCAAATCAAGAGTACCCTAAACCGACGGGGATCTATGAGGCGACTGATGAGTGTGGACGAAGCGAAAGAGGTGTGTTTGGATCATAGCAAGTAGAAGGAAGTGGTATCTGCCTACCCCAATGGGAGAGAGGCGTGACGGATATTTATGTATGTATGTATGTAGATTCACAAAAATAAACAAAATTAAAAATTTTGAAAATACCCACGACGGTAATTTAATCGAAAAATAATAAATTAATAACTCAAAAAACCCTCGACCGAGGAATATCCGTCGGGGGCTGCCTTTTCTACCAGAAATTTCAACATTTAATTATACTCATAAATGTATTTTATGTAATCGTTAAACATCAATACTTAATTGTATTCGCGTCACTACGAGTAGAAATTTTTAGCTGGTTTAAAGGCAGCTCCCGACGAATATTCCTCGGTCGAGGTTTTTTTGAGTTATTAATTTATTATTTTTCGATTAAATTACCGTCGTGGGTATTTTCAAAATTTTTAATTTTGTTTATTTATTTTCGACTTTTTAGAGAGCATATACGGCTTGTGATTAAATGCATTAAGCTACCCTACCATGAACACATTTCTGAAAACAGAATTGTAATCCGATATTTCGTTTTGATTATATTACAACATTGTTTTGCACTAATATTGTGGCGCCCCCTAGTGAGTTACAGCAATGACACCTGTCAAAGAACATGCACCTATCAAACACAAACTCGTTATTGAAAACCGCATCAAAATCGGATCATTAGTTTAGAAGATAAGAGGGAACATTAACTTTGCTTTGCACTAATATTGTGGCGCCCCCTAGTGAGTTACAGCAATGACACCTGTCTAAGAACATGCACCTATCAAACACAAACTCGTTATTGAAAACCGCATCAAAATCGGATCACTAGTTTCGAAAATAAGAGGGAACATTAACTTTGCTTTGCACTAATATTGTGGCGCCCCCTAGTGAGTTACAGCAATGACACCTGTCTAAGAACATGCACCTATCAAACACAAACTCGTCATTGAAAACCGCATCAAAATCGGATCATTAGTTTAGAAGATAGGAGGGAACATTAACTTTGCACACACAAACAAACATCTCTCACCCCAAACGCATATACCTGCTCCGTTCCGTCGTGGGTAAAAAAAATATACCTACAAGACGAGAGTAGAAGGAAATGATGTGAAAATGTCAAGACTCGATCTATCGTCGTATCTCGGTGGTGACTCCGATCCGTCGATCCGAGACTATCTCGATCAAATTGGGGACTTGTTAAGGAAGGTCAAGTCAGGAGTACACTAAACCAACGTGCATTTATGAGGCGACTGACGAATGTGGATAAAGCAAAAGAAGTGTGTTTGTATCGTAGTGAGTAGAGAGAAGTGGTATCTGCGTTAGGGAAAGAGGCGGTAATATATAAAAAACAAATTTAAATGATGAATGAAGAGCATACAGTTTTGTGTTAGCATTAAGACTCGCTCTTTTAAAAATCTTACACAATCGATCACTCTATCAGTATTATGTAAATTATAAATTTCATTAAATAAAATCTTCGATTTTATGACAGATAAATCAGTACTTCAAATAAAGTAGTAAATCTTAAAAATTGCTTTCATAGAGCACCTCTTCATTCAAAATTCAAATCATGCGCCCAAGTCCGTCCCGTTCACAGTACATATATCAGTTTAATAATTGGGTACACTTGAACCCGCTGGTCTCAAGATATACTTACTACGGACAGATGCCAACATTTCCGGGCTCGAATGTATTTATTGTACACATACTACACCTTCCCTTACGCAACATTTGTCTACAAATGAGTGTGTTTTTACAACAGGTGTTTTGTGGCATTTTTGACAATAATAGGATACTGTTACGTAATTTTTGAGAATTTCGTGAAATTGGAAAGAAACTGCTAAATTTCATGTTAATAATAAGTATTAATTCATAAAACTATATGGTACTAATTAACGGCCAGTAAATTTAACGATATTATTTGTTTAAAAATTTTTAATAAGAATCGTACTCTTTTTTTTCAAAACACACTCGACGTTTTGGATCGTCCCAAGTGAAGCGGAGTAGTCTCTGCCTAACTCGATGAGAAAGAGACGTGACAGATATGTATGTAGGTATCTTTCGTTTATTTTCAAAACATACCTTCTAGTAAAACACTCCGAATGATCAAGGCCTCTAAACATCTTAAATACTAAAGGAGTATCTTCTTCTTCTCAGCCTATAGCTGCCAACTGAGCATAGACCTCTCCAATTTATCTGCAACGGGACCAGTTCAGTCCTACCTTCATCTAACGACACACACTACCTTCGCGTGGCACGGCCGCCTGCCAGATGGACCGATGTTATAGCGAAAAGGAGTATTTAAAGTTAAAATTTACTTACTCTAAGCATTTGTGCAGGAAATGCAAGAATGCAGGATCGTCCGTCCGTACAGCGGTGGCCAGCGTTCTTGAACCAGGTCTTCGTTTACGTCCTTTCGAGTTTGTCACAGTGCGCGGGGAGCCTTTAGAGTCTGGAATAAAGGACACAGATTTGTTATAATTCATAGAAATAGAAGAAGAAGTAGAAAATGTTTAATTAGTTGACATTGTCAGATTGATACTTATTTTGCTGTTAAAAATAGAAGAAGAAAATGAAAATAAAAATGAAAAGTGTTTATTCAAAAATAGGCAAAATTCATTACACTTTTTTGATCTAAAACTACTGCCGGTTCACTACCTGTATAGCCGAGAGGAAGAAAACGGCAAGAAACCTTCGGCACAGGGCCCTACGTTATGTCCAATATATCTTTTTTTAATGAACAGAGTTACAATGATTACAATGTAGTGATAGTTACAATGATAATGTAAGTTGTTGATATTGAATAAGTTGTGACTAGATCATAGCATCAGTATATTGAAAGTTAGATTCATACTGACGAGGGTAATAGTAACTCATAACATACATATAATTCTTTGTGACATGGTCACAGACAAAACCCATTCTTTTATACTACCAAAAAAGCTACCAAATTATAATCCAAACTTCTTCATTACTAGACTAGATAGTAGAGTCCATTTCACGAAAGAAGTCCCCTAGCCGCGGCGCTGTATTTCATGTGAAAATTGATGATGTTGCCATTTATGAGTACAACATCTACATATATTATGTTTATTTCATTTTTAATTTATTAAATAATATTATTTCCTGCATATTTCGACTGTTCTGGTCATTCCATGAGTAGGTTGGTATATATTTTGATAAAAATGTCTACTTAGCTATATTTCTGTTATGTAAAAAGTGTATTTTTATTAAGTAAGGGGTTTTCTACCAACTATTAGGGAAAAGGTCAGAAAATAGACCTGTCAAATTTAGTTCCAAAAATATCCGGGGAACTTCTTTCGTGAAATGGACTCTACCCAAATCTACTACCTACAAGAATAAAAACATTTTCTTATTAATTCCTATGTAATCAATCTAGCAAAAGCCTTTGACAAAATCTACCCTGGTATTCTAGAAGATTTCTCACCAAAGAATAGTCGTTTCCTCGTGGCATGTATAAGCAGATCTGGTGGCGGTGGACCAAGCAGCTCCATGATACAAGCTAGCTGCTCGGCTTCATTCTCTCCAGGGAAAAGTGGGTAGCCCGTGTGGAGTTCCGCAAGGATGCAACCTGGGGCATATTAGATTTAATGTTTATATCAATGATTTATTTTGGAATTAAGTTGAATTGAACAGTTATCAGTTACCTTTTTTAACCGACTTAAACTAACAATCTACCTAACGAGGAGATGGTTCTCATTTACGCTGATTATAAAAAAATATGTGTTTCTACCGCAATCTATGAGTTGAGGTTACAAATAAAAGACAGTTAACTACTTAGAATTTTTGAGAATTCTATTAGAAATCTCGAAATTAAAAATCCATAGTTTGAAAACATGTTTTTTCTTTTCCGTTCAAATATTATCTAAAGCCCACAAAAATAAAATCGAAACCCGTAAATCAACGCACCGAAAAATAATCAATTACACAGATAATTAAAAACTATCTTAATCTTTCAATTAATCGCAGCCTAAACTTAAACTACAAATTAACACATATATCATGGTATAGCATAATTTTTTTTATCAAGATGCTCGTCCAGTAGGCCGGGGTCACCTTTCTCTTGCTTTCTAACATCTTTCGTAATGTGACGGGTCAACGCTCGCTTTATCAAACTGGTTAACATAATCGTAATCTGTCTTTTCGCACTTTGTGACGTTATTTTTAGAGTTCCGTACACAAAGGGTGAAAACGGGACCCTATTAAGGCCAAATAAAAAGAAATTTCTTTTAGAAATATAATAATATAATAGAAACATAAAATAAAGAAATATAATAGAAATATAATAAATAACCTTTTGTAAAACTTCTCTTTTTTTCTGTCTATGTGTACTATCATCTTACAATAAACTGTTAAATAAATAAGGTCTATCTACACATATACGGACCGTGCCCGGGACGTGTCCGGGCCGTGGCCCGTCAGGAGGGTAAACAATTCGTCGTCATGGCAACCGGACACGTCCCGGGCACGGCCCTGATATGTGTAGAAAGACCATTATTGAGACTTGGCTGTCCTGTCCGTCTGTCTCCCGGCTGTATCTCATGAACTTTTATAGTTAGCGCGTTAAAATTTTCACAGATGATCTAATAACGTTGCCGTTGTAGCAACAAATACTAAAAAAAGAATAATAATAACTAAAGGAGTCTCCCATACAATAAACGTGATTTTTTTTTTTGCCTTTTTGCCCAATATCAATAGTGAATGATACGGAACCCTTTCTACGCAAGCCCTACTCGCGCCTTGTGATGCTAATTTTGGATGTATTGTGTAACTTGCCTTTCTATGGGTGCCGAATTCTTTCACTTTGGTATACTTACAAGTGTAGGTTAAAGTAATCTAATTAGTGATTCGATTTGACATTGGATTACGTCTTCGTCTTTTGAAGCTGTAATCCGTTTTGTTTTATTAACGAATCTACATTTCAAACATAAAATAACTATTTAACACCCTTATTTTGAACAGGTTTACTCTTATACATGTTATTTATAACTGATAACTAATATTCTTATAAAACTAATACTCTTTTAACTAATATTCTCAATAAGTCTATAATTATAATTCTTATAAGTAGAAAACAAAATTCACATTATTTATTTAATGAACCAACATCGTCACAAAGAAATGCACTGCTTAATTTTACTTTTCTAATATCTTCCTTAGTAAATATTTTATCTAGCTATTGTGTCCCACTGCTGGGCACAGGCCTCTCTCCTCATCTGACATGACTTTCGATCTCGTAAATAAATTGATTAAGTATATTTCTCGTTTTTACAAAAATACTCGTAGTTTTTTTTAATTCAGATAGACCTCTTCACCTCTCTTTAAGAAGTTCCTATAATACTTGTGTTACGGCTTCGCCTAGTATCTAAGTTCAGTGTAATTTTTCTACTCGATAGTTTGCTATTATATTTTGATCAGGCGTTTTAAAATGTAACGTGACATTGTAAGCGATAACTTCACTTGCTAGCTATCCTTTCACATCGCACTTCGCCGATCACACACATCTTGTGATCAAGTACATAAAAAATAAAACCTATTGTAAATTCAACAAAAAGAAGATTAAATCATTTAAAAGGAAGATATATTATGTCTCCCTGACAACTTGTCCCACATTTAAAGATCTTATGAAAGTTTTAAAGGAAAAATACTCGGAAATGGGAAATCGGAAAACTTGGTGACAAACTTATGAACACGAAACTTTGTCGTTATCTGGAGGCAAATACCAAAGGTCCGTAGGCGTCATTTCTATAAATATTTTATTTTATCAGTATTCCAAACTTACTTACCTATACTGGGTGTAACAGAAAGGGGGTATAACGCCGAAATACAGCGATAGTCCCCATGAAACTGAACAACTTTCCCCAAGGAACATGGGTCGTAAATCGAAAAAAATTTTTGGATCGCCCATACTTACTCGATCAGCTCATCGGACATTTTGTATGTGGCGGCGAAATTTTTTTTTCGAGTTGCAATTAGTGATTCTAAAGTTACAAACAAGGTGTTCCCATTTCTTCGTAGTCCCACTCAAGCCACCTGATCTTAAAAAAAACATACGTATAACATCCACATACCCATGCTCCACATGTCAATCGCGGTCCCGTACTGCAATCCAAGTATAACTTCAGGGCTTCGATAGAACCTGGACTGGATGTAAGTATACACCCGCGCATGCGTGTAGCACGAGCTGCCGAAGTCTATGACCTTGATTGACGAACTGCCTCGTGCTTTTAGGAGAATGTTTTCCTGTGGACAGAAGAAAATGTTGAGTTTAATAATTGTGTTTATACTTACTTCATCACGAAAAGTGACATACCCACCCAAGTGTGCGGTCACATCTGCGTAACGTACAGCGCCGAACGTTCGGTTCAACACACTTGCAATGTGTTTCAAGTCACCTATTACACATCAGCTGAAATTACGTCGCATACATTTACTACAGCCGCTGAACGTTCCGCGCGGTACGTTACGCAGATGTGTCGCGACCCTATTCTGCTAATAAAACTAGAATTTAATGAGGAAATCAAGAATCTATCTCCCCAAATTACGGTTTATTATTTTATTCAAGTAGGTATTTTATCTAGATAATTAATGTAGTACACGTGCTTGGTTCGCCATTTTGGCGCATATCCAACGAAATTGTAGCATTGCCAAAGGATTTTATTGCTGAATAGATTAATAATATACTTTAGTATTTATCACTGAATTATTATGTCGGTACATCGTTAAAGACCTCGGATCCATAGGGACCCGGTCCTTTGGGAGGCGTGCATGGGGCCGAAGCCAACATGTAGAGGCCCTTTTAAGTACCGTTTCTTTTAAAATGTGAGTTGGCACGTTTACTATTATTATTATCGTGTTTACTAGATACTAAATAATAATAAATCTATCAAAAGGAAGTTTGTATTTTAACACCCAAAACACTAAAATTTTACTATGAATGTATAGAAAAACGAAAGAAATTTTAGTGGTCTTACATTGTTTTCAACGTCCAAAAGTCGTAGATTGCTAACATATCATACATACCACAAGCCCAAATCTAGACCGGAGGCACCAGCGTGTCAAGCTACACTCAAGCAAAGGAACTGGCTAGCCAGCGCCGTGTAATAATCTTGAAATCATATTTGACATGCCTAATTATTAGGTTCATCTCTAGTGTTTTATAGCCAAAATAATACTCACAGGTTTCAAATCACAGTGTATTATATTCTCAGTCTCCAGCAGCCTGAGACATCGTAGCAATGAGCTCGCAAACCGTCGGATTAAGCTCAGGCTGAAGCCCTGGTAGTTGTTCTTCTTGATCAACTCGTATAGGTTTATGCTGGAATGAAGAGAGAGTATTACAGCTAACTAAATTACACTAAGACTCAGAACACACGGTCAAACGCAACTGCAACGCAACTGAAACTGCTAGTTACTTTTGAGTTGCATTGAATTTTCTGCTATAGACTTCCTTAGAAAACAACACACGACGCAACCAGTTTGAAACGTTTCGTTTCAGTTGCGTTGCAGTTGTGTTTCACCGTTTGGCGCTAAAGGGCAATAATGAATGCACATCGCCAAAGAAAACCACACTCGACGTTCTAAGGAAGTCTATAGCAGAAACTGTGATGCAACTCAAAAGTAACTAGCAGTTGCAGTTGCGTTTCACCGTGTGTTTTGGAACTTACTGTATATAAAACGTTACACAGTCTCCCAATGGAATCGAACTTACCCAATTAGTTTACAAAGGTTATCAACCCTATAATTTAGAATTAAGAGATTGCCCCCAGTGGGAATCAAACCCACTCTCTATTAAACTATAAATACCGTACCGCGTACGCACTATATCAACTATACGTAGTCAGACTTTACCAATCAAACAGTAATGGGGATAATGACCACATTCAAAAATTCAAAAAATATTTAGTCCGTCTTTTAAGCTATTAAAAATATTTGAAGCACATTTTTAACCTGATCAAATACATAAATAAATACAAAGATACAGAGCATCAAAGTTACGAAGTGGAGGTATTGACGTCACTCCTCGGTTAAAACCGTACTGAGGCATGACGTTACGAGCAACTTTAACCCAGTGTATCTTTGTCATATTTAGTTTAAGAGAAAAAAGAAAAAATACGTGTCGAATATGTTAAAATAATCTATGTGATGGACTTAAAGAAAATTTTTTTAGTCATCATGCCTATTAAATATTATAACATATCAATCAAGTCGGCGGGTCGGACCAATCAAATAAATACGTAACAACTTCATAGACACTTATAATGAAGATATTAATCGAAGATAAATGATATAATAGGAGGTAATATAACGCTAACAATGTATTAGATAATATCCATCATAATATGAGAATAGATCAATAGACTCGTTATTTGAAGTATAGCTTTTGCCTGCGACTTCGTACGTCTGTAAAATTGTAACGTTTTAATATATTTAAAAGTTCTTCTATTGACGGTGGAGCATCATATCTTGGAAAGAATGTGTAGGTATATAGATAATGGCAACCAACAGCCAAAAGATCTCGCGGCAGACCACGAAAAAGGTGGCGAGATGAGCTGGACACCTTCTTGTATGTTTGGGCATCTTAGGCGGCCCAGGATAGGGAATCATGGAAGAAGAGGAGAGACGCCTTTGCCCAGCAGTGGGACAGCGATGGCTAGATAAGATATAGACTAAATAAAGTAGGCAATAGAGGTTGTGTCGTATCAGGAGATCAAACAGAAGGTGGAAAATAGATCAGAATAACTTATAGTCCACCGGCAAGAGCTCTTAACCTTTCAAAACCCAGCATCTCAGAAACAATAGAAAATCAATTCTGTCTGGCTTATTATGCAGTCAGTGAGAATCATCATATTTAAATCAATAGAAAAATTGGTTCTTAAATAGCTTATTTTATTCTGATGCGTAAGCTTTAACATTGCAAAGTTTAATTAAAATCCATACAGTAGTTTTAGCGAGAAACAGTAACAATAGTTCATCAACGGCACAATCATTCACGTTTATAATATTAAGTATGATTACGTATAATATTGATGGCATTAAATAAGACGTTATGATTCTTGGAAAGGCTAAAGTTACCATAATAGGTATGGGTTAACGATTGTCGATTGATATGTCAGTCGTGAATGGCGGACAATTGAATGAGAAAGAAAGATAATAAGATAAGCTTTTTGGGTAAGTAGGCTAATTATGCATTGCCTATTAAGTTAATGACTTTAATCTGTTAACACCTGACAATATGATAGGTATGTCTTTTTTATACAGGGTGTAACGAAAAGGGGGAAACACAGCGAAGGTCCTCATGAAACTGAACAACTTTCCCCAAGGAACATGGGTCGTAACTCGGAAAAAATTTTTTGGATCGCCCATACTTACTCGATCAGCTGATCGGGCATTTTGTAAAAGGCGATTTTTTTTTTTTTTTCGAGATACGACCCATGTTCCTTGGGGAAAGTTATTCAGTTCCATTAAGACTACCGCTGTGTTTCGGCATTATATTCCCTTTCTGTTACACCCTGTATACTTAAAAAAAATAGAGGGACCTTATTATGGTGAAATATACTAAGAGTACACACTAGTTATTTGGTTACAGTGCATGCAAAGGAGCTCGCTTAACCTACTTCCTAATAATATTACAAATGTCTATGTTTATAGAGTCCTTTTTACGAAAGAAGTCCCCTAGCCGCGGCGCTGTATTTCATGTCAAAATTGATAATGTTGCCATTTATGAGTACAACATCTACCTATATAATGTTTATTTCATTTGTAATTTATTAAATAATATTATTTCCAGCATATTTCGACTGTTCTGGTCATTCCATGAGTAGGTTGGTATATATTTTGATAAAATTATCTACTTAGCTATATTTCTGTTATGTAAAATGTATATTTTTATTAAGATAAGTAAGGGGTTTTCTACCTACTATCAAGGAAAAGGTCAGAAAATAGGGAAAATAGACCTGTCAAATTTAGTTCCAAAAATATCCGGGGGACTTCTTTCGTGAAATACACTCTACCGATGGATAGATGGGTGGATGGATGTTTATTACTGTTTCACGCAAAAATTACTGAACAGATTTATTAATCTTAAATTGATGAAATTTTACAATTATATTATATTATAACTTGCACATCAGAATAAGACAAAGGCTACATTATTTTTTTTCAATTTCACGATTTTTTTCCAAGATATGTCGCGCGAAGCCGCGGGCAGCCACTAGTAATGTAATAAACTAATTAACTGAACTCACCTCATCAACTCAAAACTGATGCACAAATGGTTTCTAAAATAGAAATAATCCAGCATATGAATCACATTGTGCGCTTGGTCCTTATCCTTCAGCCGGAGGTGGTCGAGGACCCTGACTTCCACCAGGGCCTGATGATGGAACCGCTTCTTATTTCTAATGATCTTGATGGCGACTTGGTTTCCAGTGCGGTAGTCGAGTGCTCTAATCACTTGACCGAAAGAACCTTTTCCAATGACTTCTAGGATTTCGTATCTGTACGCTATGTGGTCGTGGATTTGCTGGAAGTAATGATAGGGTTTTTTTTTAATTTAAAAAATATGCAAAAAGTTTTTATTCGAATATTGGTACAGTTTTTAAAGTTAATTTTCGTTTAAATTAAAGTACTTATTATAATTAAAAAAGTTTTTATTCAAAATTGGAATATTGGTTTAATTTTTGAACGTTATTTTTTCGTCTAAAACTACTGCTTCACTATTTGTTTAGCCGAGAGGAAGAAACGGCAAGAAACCTAACGACACAAGGCCCTGCGTTCACGTTATACTTAGGTACCTAACCTATACATACATGGTGACTTTAAATTAATGAACGTTAGATAAGGATATGCATGTACTCGTGGTAAAAAACAACTTTTACTATGGGACCAAGTTCGAAATCTATATAAATAAACATGAATTGTTGTTCGTTAGTCTGATTAAAACTCGAGAACGGCTGGGCCGATTGAGCTGATTTTGGTTTTAAAATGTTTGTCGTAGTCCAGGGTAGGTCTAAACGGTGAGAAAAATTCGAATAATTGCCGGGAAAGCCCTAAAACAGACCTTTTTTCTTTTTCCCATACAAATGTTTTCTTAATAACATTTAGAGTCAATTTGAACTTTATTCCTACACAATAAAGTTCATTCTAAGGCGGGACAAAGTTCGCCGGGACAGCTTGTCATAAATAAAAATGTTCTTCATACTAACAGCTCAGCTGGTGCATTTTGTATGGGAAGTTCAAATTTTTTTAAATGAGTTCGGCCTTGATCCCATAGTAAAAGTTGTTTGCTAACACGAGTACATGCATATCCTTTTCTATCGTTCACTAATTAAAAGTCACTCTGTATATGTTGGTAATATTATGTATACCAAATTATTATTATAAATTATTGTATTTAGATTATTAATTCTCATCAATCTCACAAAATATGTCATACATAAAGTAGGTAAGTAATTCATAGATTTTTTAGAAGACTAATATATCGATGGAGTGACGACCAACGCTCATTCAGGGAAGAATGGTGGGAAGCAGCTAATAACAGGAGTGTTTGGAGAGGCATGGGAGAGAAAGAGGCTTTTGCCCAGCAGTAGGACGAAATAGGCTAATAAAAAAATACCTATGACAATTCCATTCCACATGTCTTAACCTTTTGACTTAGGTAAGTAAACTCACTTCGACACAAGATATACCAAGCTACCGATCTATCGAACTTATCCCCAGAGGACAGAAACTTTACAAATACACAAATAACTTCAATTTTCTTTCCCACTCGGAAGAAATCCTGTTAATTAAAGTACTACATCTAAAAATATCCGGCGACAGATTTAGACCCGAACCCTCGCCCTTTATTAAAGGTTTCGTGACGTCATAGTATTGATATAAGATCTATAAGCTAATAGGAAATTACTTTGTAAATATAGGGTGTGTTGTAAATTAGGATTAGAGGTGGAATAAGGAGCACTTTAACGAAAAAAGATACCTCATATTAAATATTTGATTGATTTCGCATTAATGATAACAAATATGGACCAGGATATGAAAAAAAAAAAACATTTTTAAAACAAAATAGCTTGTTGAATTAAGTTTTCATTTAAACCTTTATATTTTTGCTTTCCTAGTGTGTCAAATATTTCTTCTTTTATTTTCCTAGTGTGTAATTAAATTAGTTTATGTGTACAATTTCATGTTTTTTTTTTTCGTTTATTTAGTGTTTTTATTATCAAACTTGGAATAAATTAATAGGCACTTTACTTTACAATGAAGCTAAAGGATCAATGTCATTTATTGTTATGAATCTTTTTTAATACTTATCAATTACCTACCAATATTTTTAAATAATTTATTATAATCATCAATTATATTATCAATATTTAAAAGTTATTTTATCTAATTTCACTCCACAACTTGTAATCACTGTCCTGTTGTTAAACAACCTGTATATGTTGACGTCACAGGTTCTCACTTCCATTTATTTCCCCAAGCTACGGAACTGGAATGAACCGGATCACTGGATCCTTATTTCTGTTTCCATTCCGCCTTTTACAGGGTTTTGCTCGGATAAGTAAATGTTGTAAGTATTGGAACACGCAATTTTAGATAGGTAGGTACCGACGATATATTGCTTAGTATCGTAATGAAATATAGCGTCATCATCATTTTAGCCTATAGCTACCCACTGCTGAGCATAGGCCTCTCCACTGATTCTCCAACGCGACCGATTCATTTCCACCTGCATCCAACGAGAGTCCAGATATTCCTGGATTTATTTTTGTATGTGCCCCTTAGGCCGTGGCCCCAGTAGGCAAACTTTTTAGCGGCCGACTGAGTGAGCCGCAAATTTGTGGCGAACTGAAAGAGCTAGCTGCAAACTCAAATCAATGCAATAACCGGTTTTGGTGGGAGTCAGCCGCTGTCTGAGATAGTCAGCGCGCGTAACTCTGCAAACTGCGTACAGTGAGAGAAAACTAGCTAACTGTGGACACTTTCAAATATATGGAAGGGCGTACTAAATCGATACGCCGCAAACTAGTCAGCCGCTAACAGTTTGCCTACTGGGGCCACGGCCTTACCTACACCCTCGGCACAGGTGTGAGGCTACGGGCGTGGACGATAATTTTTTCTTACTTTATTATAACTGCCATTCTCATCATCAAACCCGCAGTTGTTGGGTAGATTGGACCTCGCGTTCACCTTGTTGGACTCCAAACCCAGGAACCACAGTTCAGGGTATTTTCTGATCTCCGTCCGCTCCCATTCTGACAGCCTGTCGCCGTAGAGTTTTAGGGCTTCTGTGGAGATAGAAATTACTGGTTAATTTAATAACATATTTACCTATTTGTCACCTAAGTATATAATATTATGTTATAGTGGTACCAAATGAAAGACTTGAGGCATTTGAGATGTGGTGTTGGCGAAGAATGGAGATGTTAAGTTAGACTGAAAAGAAGAGAAATGAGGAGGTATTATTATTAGTTAGAAAGTTGTTCAGTTTCATGGGGACTATCGCTGTGTTTCGGCTCTAAGTATACCCCCTTTCTGTTACATGTGTATAGGTATCCGAGCATTGACGTGTACCTATTATATTGGTGGAATGAGCATGATGACTAAAAAAAATATTTTAGTCCATCACATACATTATTTTAAAATATTCGACACGTATTTGTTCTTTTTTCTCTTATACTAAAAATGACACAGATTCACTGGGTTAAAGTTGCTCATGACGTCACGCCTTAGTACGATTTTTACGTAGGAGTGACGTCAATACCCCCCACTCCGTAACTTTGATGCTCTGTATCTTTTTATTTATTTATGTATTTGATCGGGTAAAAAACGTGTTTCGATTATTTTTAATAGGCTAAAAGACGGGGTAATTTTTTTTTTGAATTTTCGAATGTAATCACCGTCCCCATTTATAATTTATAGGATTAAAAACGTTTACTTTACGAAGGTATTTAAATAAGTAAACAATGTTCCTCTTGGAAGTATAACGAGCAGGAATTTCCCAAAATGCCTAACGTCAATAAACTTAGTTTATTTTAACAGGCAATTTTGTTCAATCAACATTGAAACGTATTTGATTGATTTAAATACGATTTTGTTTGTTTAGGATCGCTGTGAGTTTTAGAAAATTTTAGAAAATTATTATTTTCTTGCTACTGTGCAAAAAAGGACGTCCGAAGAAGGCACTAGAAAAAATAGAACGAAGAACTATCTTAAGAGGTAAGAAATACATAATATAATATCAATTTAGATAAACGTCTATTTAGGAAAAGGGTGCTTTTATCCCTGCTTTTCATGAGAAACATACTAGAAAAACTTTAAAACATTGTTACAGTTAGACAAAGGGGTAGATAAGACCACTTTCCTCTACTCGCTATGATCCAAACACATTCCTTCGTGCATACCCCTGACGCATTTAGATTTAGAGTATTCTCTTTTGTTACACCTACAACACTAGAAATAGTGCTGACCTTTGTCGACTACAACTACCTACAACACTTTATTCAGCAACATTACTTAAGTTCTTTGACCTTTAAACACTTAGGCCGCCTTGCGCAGCCCAAAAAACCCGAAGTTAGCTGCTAACACAGGGTTAAATAAATAATTTGTATTGATTTATCTTAATTTAAAACGGGTCGTATTTAAACGCACATCAAAATAAAACCTTTTTGTTTGCAAAAATATTCCGAATTTCAATCAAAGATACTAAACTGCGCAGCAAATTACTCACCGCAAAATAAAATTAAACAAACTGCAGATATACTTGCAGCGTACAGCGACTTTCTTAAAGCAATTAAGCTTTTTTTATGAATGCATACCAAATAAACCTAATGCACATTATACATGTTCACTCTTTTTCTTTGAAATATAGCTTCTATTTTATTATTTTTCACAACAATTTTCATAAATAAAACAACATTTTATTTGTCATGATCATTATTTTTTTTATTAGTTACCTACTTATTAGTTAACATTAGATATATTCAAAAGCCAAATGCACAAATTACACAGAAATTGCAATTATTGTTTATATAAGATAATCTTTCCGAGACGCCGCCGGCGCAACGCAACTTAATTTTGACAGATTGTAAATAAACAAACAAATTCGGCACGTAGATTGATTGATGTAAAACGCTGACAAAATATTTCTATTTCGCTCTTTCACGCGAGCTATACGGTTAAATCCCGACGCGACTAAGTGCTATCTATTTCGCTTGCTCGCTCCGATCGCAGGACGAAAAAGCGCGCGAATCCGTGAATCCTATTCAAATATTTTGTTCTGCTTTTAAGAATAATGGTGCGAAAAATGAATTTGTTGTTATAATAATCATTAAAATTGCCGAGCATGGCTTTGTGAAAATTAAGACAAATATGCAGAACATGTTTTATTTATTTATTTATTTAAGGATATCCACAGCTTAACTATAAATAAGGTAACATAAAAATAACGTAGTAATATGTCTTCGCCAATCACGGATACCACAACTGGGGTGGTGGTTGTTTGTGGTGCTTACTGGTGTATCTGTTACACAGATAGTTATTTTGCTATGAAAAGTGGTTAATTGCTGCGCATTTTATCATTTTTGCTATGTCTGTAGTATTATTGCACTTTGAGCAATTTATTTGTTTAGCATTTTGAGAAAAAAAGTAATGTTATGTTGATGTATACTATCGAATTATTTGCAGTTTTAGTTTTGTTAAACATTTAATTTATTTGTAGTGAAGTAGTTTATTTGATGTAAAAATGGTTTAATTGATGAAAATCATTTGATAAGCGATTATTTTATTTGCTGTGCGATTAATTATATCCCATTTAAAACTTAGCAGCTAGCTCCGGGCTTATTGCGTTAATTCTGAGCTACGCAAGAGGGCCTAAAGCCCGATTTACACTTCAATAAGTACAGTAGCGAGTTAAGAACTCAGAGAGCTGAGTAATAAGTTGTAAGTAGCGTCCAAACGGGTGGACTGAATAGTCATAAGTTGACGAGAAAAAGACCAGTCGCAAATTATTAGAGGTGGGCCGAGTACTCGGTTAATACTCGGTACTCTGCATACTCGGCACTTTTTTTACTACTCGTAATCGGCCGAATAACTCGGTTAAAATGCCGAGTACTCGGTGCAAATAAATCTACCTTGAGAGCACTTGGTATGCTTGGTAAATCATAGTCTAATTCCTTCATTGAGGCCTTCGCCCAGCTGGAGCAATGTAATAAGCTGCTAATATCGTAATTATTTAGGAGAAAATTTCATAAACAGTTTTTTTTTTTTAAATTGGCAATTAATGCCTGCGGATTATTGTTTTCATTACGAATACCTAATTACCGAGGTGCGGAGGGAGGGTCTTAACACCATTAACACCACTCGCTCCCAAACTTATTTGCGTGCAATTCTACCTACTTCAAGTACACCGAGTAACTCGGCCGAGTACTCGGCTCGGTAAACTTTAAACCGAGTAATACTCGGTACTCGGTTACTCGGTAAAACTGATACTCGGCCCACCACTACAAATTATGGACTGTAGGTACTAAACCCACCCGTCTACATGCCGGCCAGTTAAGTTGGCGGGGCGCGGGAGACGCGAGAGAGGAGGTTACTTCGCACTTGACTCGTCAAAAAATAGGATCGCGATCTATTGAACTCAACTCAATCAAAAACTTACTACTTAACTCGCTTTTGTCGTTCAAACAACATTAACAACTTAACTCGCCGATGACACAAGTTAACTCGCTACTGTACTTATTGAAGTGTAAATCGGGCTTAAGTACAATACATTTCTCAGCAATATTACCTACTTCTTGGGTTTTTCATAAACTAGCAAAATACTCTCCCCACCTGTACATCAAAATAAAAAAGTTACAAGAGTTTGTACAGGACCTCTCCCGGGACCCGACCTGACCTTGACCGCTTTCCTTTCTATGGGATACGCATCTACGTCACAGGGTGCTATGACGTCATGATTTTCACTCCATATTTTGATTGAGTGGTTTGTAAGATGATGAGTTTTGGGGGGTTAACGAAATTAAAAATGTATTTGCTGTGGTAGCCACATTAGGTTATTTTTATAGTTTTTTTTGCGTTTATAAATATCACGACTATCACGAGCTAATTTCTATCAATAGGGATGATGACTACATTCAAAAAATCCAAAAAATAATTCGTCTGTCTTTTAGGCTATTAAAAAATATTTAAAAATCACATTTTTTATCCAATCAATGTACATAAATAAATACAAAGATACAGAGCATCAAAGCTACGGAGTGAGGGGTATTGACGTCACTCCTAGGTAAAAATCGTACTGAGGCGTGACGTCACGAGCAACTTTAACCCAGTGTCTCTTTGTAATTTTTAGTTTAAGAGAAAAAAGAAAAAATACGTGTCGATCATGATCTATGTCATGGACTAAAAAATTTTTTTAGTCATGCCTATTTAAGCCTACTCAATAAATACAACCCGACTGCGACTACAAATCGCGGTTAGTATGAAAATTAAAACGTTAAGCAGGCATTTTAAAAATGTTGGGTTCTACGATTGAATGATTGTTTGAATTGGCCTAATACTATTTTTTAAACGCATTTTATATCTGGACACAGCATTTGAATCTCAGTGTGTTATAAATGTTTTATATATTCCATGCCGATTTCGGCAACGGCGACCACATCTATTTTTCAGTCACGGATGTGGGACCTCACATGGCTGATGTATCCTATTTTTGCCGAGAATGTTTTGGAGCACCGGCAACATGTGAGGACTCCATTCACAAAATTGTATTGTATGATTGTTTTATAAAAACAGAATAGGTACCTACAAGTTAAATAACGTAACTTCGTCTTCAAAAGCCGAGGTAATACAATCACAAAAAAACAACCCAACCGAAATCTAATATTCATCGCCTTTGAAGGTGAGAAATTATAAATAAAAATTCTTGTGAAAAATACGAATGGCAAAGATGGCGTCGAAGAAAATAATGATCTCTCTTAAACGAGGCAAAAAAATTGGAATTTCTTTTGGTTTACTCAAAGGTTGATTTGTTGTAAACCACGCAACTTACATCTTGGAACTCCATTCTTTTAAACACGCTTTTCAGTTGGTGTCCAGTTAACACTTGGAGGTTACGTAATAAAAATACTTTTTTGTTATTTTTTTGTGCCGAAATTTTTAATATTCGGTTGTTTGTTTGGCCATCGATTCTTTGTTTAAATATTGGTTCCCAATAGAACGTTAATTGAAATTCGAGAGAAATAGTACCTTTCAATGTTGAGGAAAAAGTAGAAAATGTTTCGTAAAAGATATTGACAAGAACAAGAAAACTAAATTGGCGTGATGCGAATTCGCATACGTAGCAAGTTCTCAAAGAGCTGTAGGTATAAACACTTATATGATACCTACCTACATAGGTATAGCTCTTAAAAAAGCACATGGTACATTTTTAGGATGCCACTTGAAATTAAATTATACTTGTAAAAAACCGGTCAAGTGCGAGTCGAACTCGCGCAGGAAGGGTTCCGTACCAGTCACTATTGATATCAAGCAAAAAATCTTGTTTGTTGTTTGGGAGCCCCGCTTAATTATTATTATTATTTTATTTTAAGTATTTGTTGTTATAGCGGCAATGGTAATACATAATCTGTGAAAATTTCAACGCTATAGCTATAGATAACGGTTCATGAGATAGTGCCTGGTGCCTGAGAACGGACGGACGGACAGACGGACAGCCAAGTCTCAGTAATAGGCTCCCGTTTTCACCCTTTGGGTACGGAACCCTTAAAAAACTCAAGCTTAACTTTCTATTAAGGAGATAAGTACCTAATATTAACTTTGATTTTTGGCAATAAAACGTGATGACAATGCAACATTGAACTTAGTAATTCAAGTTATTATAATATTTTTCCACACTGACGGTTAAAAATAACTCTATTCATCAAATAGCTACATAAAACAAATAAAAAAGGGTAACAAGAGGCCAGGGCGATGCCCTGCCCGTCGCTGTCTCTATTAATCCGCAAACTCGTGTGGTGATAATTAATGCTCGCTCATGGCGCTCCGTAATATATTTACTTAGGTGCCGCTAGATTAATAGGGTTAACATATAGGAATATAAAGGGTAGACCAGTAAAAGAGGTAAATAACATGAATCGAAATGTTGCTATACAAATTTCGTAGTTACTATTGAACGCCTGACAAATATAGCAGAGCAGAAATTTGTAAACGATGATTATATTTATTGCTTTTACATTTGTATCAGGCGTTGGGTTTTCTTCTGAGAACTTTTTCAACTAAAACTAGATGTTAGATTATTTAAACTACCAGAACATTCTCAGATTGCGTCCCCAGCCCATCTTAACTTGTCTGTCGCCTCCCTTCGTCCAATTAAGAGAGCAATTGACCTACATGTGGGTTCTCAAGATAAATAGAGGAATCGATCGCGATACTCTTACGGTGTTGGGTTGCAGTCACGTTGCAGGCAAACTTGCATTATGCAGTTGTTTTTTTGTTTTTCAAGGTTTTTTGTAAGTGTTTCGTGTGGATAGGAATTAGTATAGTTCTGTTCGGAGTTGTAAAAGGAAAGGTAGATGAGGAAGGAAATACGTTCATTCGATTAATTGATTAATGAATAATACACAGAGTAACTAGAATTCTGAGAAAGTAAGAGAAAATATGAGTTTCTCATGAATAAATATTTAGGTATAAGATATCGAAGGATCATTTAGGTACCAATTCCATTATCGTTGCCCCTAATATTGTGATAATATGTCCTACTTAGCAATAAATAAATACTACATACCTACCTACTTACTAAATAGTAAGCTAAAAAGTTACTTTTATGTACAAAATATAGAGTGTCTTTAAATTAGTGAACGATAGAAAAGGATATGCATGTACTCGTGATAACAAAAATTTTTGAACTCCCCATACAAAATGCATCAGCTGATAGTATGGGGGAACAATTTTTTTTGTGATTTTGAACTTGGTCCCATAGTAAAAATTGTTTGTTATCACGAGTACAAGCATATCCTTTTCTATCGTTCACTAATTTAAAGTCACCTTGTATACCTTTACAAAGTATTTAGTACCTTCTTAGTAGGTAGAAAAAAAAAATAAAAAAAAAATTCTTCAAACTTGAAGCAACCTAAAACCCCCTTTATGAAACTTATATAGATTTGAATATCATTTATCTCTTCAATCTCTATTACATTGGTATTCAACCTCCGTGCTTGAAAATAAAATTTTATCCTTCAGAAAAGGTTTGGATGTACAGTCAGCATCAGATATATGGTAGCGGTCAAGGTATTCAAATATTTCGGAGCAGCATTAAATTTCGATATGTTCGTTACGATAGATGCGGCCTATAATATCGGGACATATAAAATGTCACAAATTTAGGATCAGAGACTGTTTAATAAGTTCGTTACATACAATCAGGTAATGATATCGGAACGAAAATAATCGTCAATGGTATCTAAGCAGTCAAGATGATCATAAATATCGGAACATTTATGGAAAATGTAATTTAAGTCTGTGCTACATAGATAGTACACATTTGAATTCGGTACTAACTATATTGACTTGTCAACATCAAGAATATAAATAGAAAACATGAAGAATACAAATATAACTACACGCGTTAAAAGAGTTCGGACATGAAAGATAATTACCAAGTAGGTTCTAGTACTTGATAAACAATTCAATCGTGATAGATACTTAGGTATACTAATAAAATAATTTTAAGTACCAACAACAACATGTTTGCTATTTTATTATTTACTTACTTACTTATTGTAATATTTATTCTTTGTAATTTTCTTTTGTTGTAGAACAATAACTTCTACTACACTGTTTATACCTACCAAGTGTAAAAGGACTTTTACCATTTACTTTACCATTGTTCCGTGAAGGGAAAGACATACTTACAAAATAATAATGCTATTTTCATCCATAAAAAGAAGAAAATAAATAACGCACTCTCATCAGATTTGAACCCACGACTATGTGCTTTAATAGTCAAAGGACTATCAACTACGCCATTAAGTATCTGACATCGTTTCATCGAAATTAAACTAATTATTCTACGCTTCAATTTTGACATTGCGTCAGAACAAACAACATAAATAGGCATTTAGTTTGGTAAGAATATTTGTTGTATTTGAAAGAGACAGATATATATTTGTCATAATAACAAGTCCACACTCTTTTCGGTGAATGTCACTACAAACCATTTCGTTCTAAATTTAAATTATTGATAACTTCGTGGGTCCAATCTCAAGCATTTTAAATTGTATTACACAGATTTAAAGTACATCTTAAATATTGCATAAATGTTCCGATATTTTTGACCATCTTGACTGCTTAGATACCATTGACGATTATTTTCGTTCCGATATCATTACCTGATTGTATGTAACGAACTTATTAAACAGTCTCTGATCCTAAATTTGTGACGATTTATATGTCCCGATTTTATAGGCCGCATCTATCGTAACGAACATATTGAAATTTAATGCTGCTCCGAAATATTTGAGTACCTTGACTGTTACCATATATCTGATGCTGACTGTACCAACGTGTAAATATCTATTTTAGTTAAGTAATCTTCAGAAGGGTTCTCTTATCTAAGCTTGAGGGTTTCGTTTACATTATCTTCTCATAATTTGTTTTCGAATGTGTAGGTAGATATTCCTACGGTAAAATAAAAATTGGTAGACTCTTTATTGCCCTAGTATCATAAGGAATCTATCTATAGTATAGATGAGGTAGATTCTATACTTCTTTTTTTAATTATGGCTTCTTGTCGCCTTCTTGCCGCAATATTTGCAAGATAATAACAATATCCATAGACAATTCGTGGACTTCGATGGGACTTCTTGATCTTTGAATAATCGTTGTTTTGTAATAAGAATTCTTAATACCGTCCGTACTAAACCAATATTTACTAAACCAGGATTATATCATGTTTTTGTAATAAGACTGTATAGGTGCAAGGTCAGGTAGTGACTGGTCATGTTATGCGATTTGAACCTTGCTACGGGTGGGGGATATTCGGTATACTTAGTATTAAATATCTTTGTCCAAAGTACAATTCGATCAAAGAATAGACGACTGTGGTGACATCATCAAATTGTATTAGTAAAACCTATATTAGGAATATGATCGCATATTGAACAGCACGTGGATCTTCTTGATATGTACCTACGCAATACCTAGCTATTCATAATAAGGATACGCACCTAGCTTACGTATTAAAGTAACTATTCAGTAATCATTGATTCTACCGTAAAATCTTAATAGAGATCTAAGATCTTTACTTTTTAGCAGTTTGATATAAACTAAGAAGTGTGGTAAGCGGTTAACTCATGCTATTGAAGTGGTAGAATCTATTTAATCCTTCAAGTAGATAACCCACCTTCGCTTACATTATTCAAATTGTATCCCACACTACATAGACCGCAACTTGACCGCACAACAGACCTTGCAAATCGATTCGCATAGGATTTACATTTCCTATCTTAAGGGCGCGTTTTACCGCTTACAGAGAACATCTAACTGACAGATATTTTATTCCTGTATCTATCTAAAACGTAATGTCTTATGAAATAGACTTAGGTACCTATATCAAGCAAGTATCGTAGCGAGTGGAAGGAAGTGGTCTCTGCCTACCCCAATGGGAGAGAGGCGTGATGGATATGTATGTATGTATGATGTATGTATGTAGGTACCTATATCTGTGAGTTTTTCACCTATAAGTGGTCCAGTTCTAGTCTGTTCTAGTTCTAGTAGTAGTTCTAGTCTGAAATTTTAAAAATAATTCTAAGGGCCCGTTTTATGACTTACTGATAAAATTTATCTGATAGATGTTCTATGTTTTCCTTCACCGTTAGCAAGTGGTAATCGAAAAAATTGATCCGTACATGAGAAATAAACTCAGAGGTACGTGCCCGCGCCAGGATTCGAACTCGCGCCCTTGGAGTGCGAGGCAAGCGTTCTACCAACTGGGCTACCACCGCTTGTTAAACTACCGTGAGGAAACCTGCATACACCAGAGAAGAAATTCGAAGGTGTATGTGAAATCCGCCAACCCGCACTTGGCCAGCGTGGTGGATTACGGCCTAATCACTCTCTGTATGAGAGTAGGCTCGTGCCCCCCGGTGGGGACATATATGAGCTGATAAAGAAAAGAAGATGTTCCATACCTGTCACTGACTAAAACATCATGTTTTATGATATAGACATGGGTTTATCTGTCAGTAAAATTTTACTTGTACCTAAGCTGTGAAACGTGCCGCAAATCTTGCTTTATAAGGATTCGGGAGGTCAAGGGTGGGGGGTGTAAAGGTGGGACTAAAAGGGGGGATTCAAGTTAAGCCGCGTACGAGGTCAAACTGGACACGATCGTTGTTTGACTTCAGATTAACTTTTAAAACGTTTTCTGAGTGTCTCATTTACCCAACTGAGGAAAAGCACCTTCCTTTTTCTTTGCCGCATTCCAGTATATCAGGTGACTTTAAATTAGTGAACGATAGAAAAGGATATGCATGTACTCGTGATAACAAACAACTTTAACTATGGGGTCAAGGTCGAAATCACAAAAAAAAATTGTTCCCCCCTTACTATCAGCTGGTGCATTTTGTATGGGAGTTCAAAAATTTTTGAATGATTTCGACCTTGATCCAATAGTAAAAGTTCTTTGTTATCACGAGTAGATGCATATCCTTTTCTATCGTTCACTAATTTAAAGTCATATCTTATCTTGGTACTATCAGCTGATAGTATGGGGGAACTTGGCCCTATAGTAAAAGTTGTTTGCTATCACGAGTACATACATATCCTTTCCTTCTTCTTCTTATTTAAGAGCTTAGTTCTTGTCGGTGAAGCCTCTTCCATCCCTTCCTATTTTCTGCCTTCTTTTTAACATCTTGATACGACATGACACCCGCCTTTTCCTTCACCTGTTCTAGGAACGACCGTCTGGGTCTTCCTCTCGTCCTTTTCCCTTTAATTTTTTCTTCTGTGATGTTTTTTATGAAGGAATCATGTCGTATCAAATGTCCTAGCATCTTTCCTCTTCTCACCTTCATCCTTTCTTATCGTTCACAAATTTAAAGTCACCCTTTATATTCCTCAAACTTGAGTACACTCAACAGCAATATATAATATGAAAATCTGTAAGCAAATACGAACGTAATAACCTCTCAGATAATTACCTACTATGAGAGTAGTCCAGTAACACAATATTTGCCAATATCAATTTACTTGTTTACCTACTTAGGCGGTGCCCAAAGCGTGATATAATCATAATATTTATATAAAGTTATTTGTGAACCAATTTAATAAAATGAAAAGACCAAAATATACTTATGAAATTGTTTTTCGCATGGGTTAAAGGCAATTTAATCCTATCCTATAAAATAAATATTATAAATGTCAATGCTTGTGCTGATGGATGGATATTGGTTACTCTTTCATGCAAAAACTACTGAATAGATTTTGATGCGATTTGGTAATATTATAGCTTATATATCAGAATAACACATCTATATATATAAAAATGAAACCCGTTTTCCGTTGTCACGGCATCACGCCTGAACGGCTGGACCGATTTCGCTAATTCTTTTTTAAAAATGTTCATTGAAGTCCAAGGATGGTTCTTACGGTGAGAAAAATTCGAATAATTGCCGGGAAAGCCGTAAAACAGACCTTTTCTTTTTCCCATACAAATGTTTTCTTACTACAATGTAGAGTCAATTTGAACTTTATTCCTACACAATAAAGTTCATTCTAAGGCGGGACGAAGTTCGCCGGGACAGCTAGTAGGCTATATAATTTGTAGATATTTCGTATTTTTCAAAGATATGACGATAAATGCGTACGAAATCACGGGCGGCCTCTATCTAAATTATATAAAGTTATTTCTGAACGTATTATTAAAATGAAAAGACCTAAATATACTCATTAAACTATTTTTTCGTGGATTAAAGGCAATTTAATAATACCTATATTTGTAGGATTGTGATATTTTTGATACCTCATTCTTCATTGTTTGGGGAATGAAAGAGCTATTTTTAAATAATAAAAATATCAGGATATTTTTATTCGAGTGTACCTACTCATATCTATATGTAGGCAGTACGCAGACAATAGGGATGATGACTACATTCAAAAATTCAAAAAATAATTAGTCCGTCTTTTAGGCTATAAAAAATATATCTAACACATTTTTTTACTGACCAAATACATAAATAAATACGAAGATACAGCTAGAGCATCAAAGTTACGAAGTGGGGGGGTATTGACGTCACTTTTCAGTAAAAATCGTACTTAGGCGTGAAGTCACGAGCATCTTTAACCCAGTGTATCTTTGTCATTTTTAATTTAAGAGAAAAAAGAAAAAATACGTGTCGAATATTTTAAAATAATCTATGTGATGGACTAAAATTTTTTTTGTCATCATGCCTATTCAAGTCCCAATAAAAGCATTTCAGGATCGGATTTTATTTTGTTATGTCGTCGTCTCAAAGCCGCAAATCTCAAAATACTATTAGATAACTAGCTGACCCGGCGAACTTCGTACCGCCTCAAAGTTCTGTATGTGAAAAAAGATTTTCCCGCTTTTCTGTTGAAATTTTCCCTGAATTTTCTTTGCTATAAACCTCACGGAGCCCGAGACCTTTCCAACGAATGCAAAACCGTGGAAATCGGTTCATGCGTTCTGGAGTTATAGCGTCAGGAAGGAAAACCCGACTTATTTTTAATATATATAGTAGATGTTTGTTATTTGAGGGTCTTTTTAAGCTGGCTAAACCATGGAACACAAAAGAAGAGCGGAAGTGGTATGGAGACTAGTAGTTGCGCCTAGTTGAGCGTATCCCGTGATCTTTACGTCATATATTGGTCGAGTAGTGACAGCTGATTTTACCAAAACGTCGTAGCAAATGCTTTTTGACTAAAAGAAAAATAAATCCCATTGCAGGGTGTTACTTTTCATTTCTATGATCAATAGATTTAGGCCTTTTTTACTGAAATAAATAACTGGCGACACTGGTTCCAATACTAACTTTATGACAAGCCATTTCCTTAAAATACTCTATGTTCCGTGGGCTAAACACTTACCTAGAGTAACTTTATACTTTTTCGAGACCTAACTAATAGCTACTAATTTTATTTTCACAATTACCTGATGGCGTAAAAGCAGTAGCGCGGTGTTCAGGCGGCAACTGCGACGCGTTATGGTTGTCATCACGCGGGGGACTCGGGGCCCCCTCCGCGTTGTTGTTGGGGGGGCCCGGACCCTCTCCCGCACCCCCCTCCAGTTGCAACTGAAACAATACATGGGTTTCAGTGATGTGGTGTTGATGAGATAGGAAGTTGACAAACGAAAGTTTAATATGCTTAGGCGGCGGCGTCCTAATTTATTTTATTTTATTTATATTATAGCATCGCACTCAAAGTCAACCTATATCACTATTAGTGATTTTTGATGATAGGTATGTGTGTTTAAAGGAAGCATCAGATTTTCACCCCATTATTTAAAAAAAAAACTAATTCAATTCAAAAATGAAACAAAATTAAAGCAAAATTGTCGTGCTACTGCAGATTTAAATTTTAAGTTAGCGTGCGACGTTGCATGCGATTATTACCACGCAAGCGTTTTATCAGCTTTTGGTTAGAGTTTATGAAGTTTCATCTATAACGGGTAATATTAGGTACCTACCTAGGTAAGTAATCATCGAAGTTGACCAACTTTACCGTAGGTACCTATTTTACTGTACACCGTTACTTAGTATCTATTGGCTTATAAAACCTTGTACATAGAGCAAAGCCAATTAATGCCACCCAATAAGTTGATTTTTACACAACTGCGTCAGAAGGAGGGTTATGTTTTTCGAGAGTATGTACGAGTATGTAGGTAGGTATGTATAATTCTTTGGCACGCTCTACAGCCTAAACGGCTTAATAGATTTTAGCTTTAGAGGTGTCGTTAGATTTGTATTTACGGTGAGAGTGACACTGGGTACATTAAATTAATAAAAATGTATTTTTAAACGCATTCGGTTTTTTTTTAACAAAAAGGATATGTTTTGATTTTAAATGGTACGAACCTTTTTACTGACGCGGTCACCTTGCAAGATAGGTACCTTAAATTACATGTTCTGCAACAGGATTGAAAGTAATAAAATAATTAGGACAGGTTTAAATCAGGGTTGTGACGTGGAATCAGGTTTGTCACGCGACATTTGTCTCTATCGTGAAAAGTACTTCCGCTTTGCTGTAGTTAATTTAAAGTAGTATCCATGACTGGGTTACGCGTGACATTTGTGGTTCCTATGTTGTCTATGGTTCGTGTTTATCTTTCAACTTTTTAATACACAACAAGGAGTAAATATTTTGTTTTGTAATTAATTGCGCTCATTCAGGGAAGATTGGTGGGAAGTAGCTAATAACAAGAGTGTTTGGAGAGGCATAGGAGAGGCTTTTGCCCAGCAGTGGGACGAAATAGACTAAAAAAAGATTTACGGGAATGGCGGGACGCTATCGAGGACGGTGTTAAAAAGACAGTCACGGGGAGGCCTTTGCACAGCAGTGGGATCTTAATAGCTTACAAAAAAATAGGGATGTTTATAACTAAAATGTGTGGAAGTGTGTTTGGAACGTAGCAAGTGGAGAAAAGTTGTTTCTGCCTACACCCGATGAGAAAGAGGCGTGACAGATTTGTATGTACCTATGTAGAGACGAGAAGCTGCCTGCAACACTGCAGCGTTACAAAATGGATTTCAAGAAGGTCTCCAGCAGAAATAAGCATCTTTTCTTGTATTTGTTGTTATATCAGCTTGTGGACGTAAATTGCTGGACAAAAGCCTCCCCAAGGATCTCCATAATGACCGATCTTGCGCTACCTCACATCCAACGACTTCCCGCGACTTTCACGCGGTCGGTCCAGCTTGTTGGAGGCCTTCTAGCAGTTATCAACAAAAAAGGACCTTAATACCCACTCAGCTCCAAAATTGGCACGTCGGCTATCACGAAACCACCATTGAAGTGTAATTGTCATCGACACGCGTATGAAAACACAACAAAAGTCCGAATATTGCCGCGCCCTGACATAAATCCGCAGTAAACCGGTTTATAGCTTACTGTAGTCTCTGGAGGCTTTTTTGAAGCTTTAATTGACTGTCCTCGGACAGTAAATCAGTTGAAAGTCCTCGTTAGGTGAGAATGGTTTCTAAAGATGCAGTGATTGACCGCGGCATACATACATATCCGTCACGCCTCCCTCCTATTGGGGTAGGCAGAGACCACTTCCTTCCACTTGCTACGATCCAAACACACCTCTTTCGCTTCATCCACACTCATCAGCGACATATCTTGGAAAAATCATGCAAACTGCTACCATACGGATCTAGCATTAGCTTTAAAAAGAAAGTGTCTTATTTCGTGATTGTAATATCCTACGAAATAAAGATTATTTGACTTTAGCAATTTATTAAATATTATTTTATGTATCTAACCTACGTGCGTGCAAGCCGCAATTATGTAAAGTTTCATGAAACTATATTGAGTGGTGTTTGCGAAAAAAACACCTAGCATCAATCAATCCATTCATAACATCCTCATATTCATATCTGACGAGTACTTAAGAAGAAAGAGAACCTAACTAGGTACCTACTCGTAGATACCTAATTTACAAAGTTATTTTTAACATAATAGGCATGACGACAAAAAAAATGTTTTAGGCCCATCACATAGTTTATTTTTAAATATTCGACACGTATTTTTTCTTTTTTCTCTTAAACTAAAAATTACAAAGATACACTGGGTTAAAGTTGCTCGTGACGTCACGCTTACGTACGATTTTTACGTAAGAGTGACGTCAAAACCCCCCACTCCATAACTTTGATGCTCTGTCTGTATCTTTGTATTTATTTATGTATTTAGTCAGGTAAAAATTGTGTTTCAAATATTTTTTAATAGCCTAAAAGACGGACTAATTATTTTTTGAATTTTTGAATGTAGTCGTCATCCCTATTAGGTGCCGTACCCAAATATGTAATTATGTAGGTTGTCTGTGCAAATAAATCATTAAAATATCCGGCGGACCTACCATCATCAATCAACGTACCCAAATTAACCTTAAGAAAAGCCCACAAAAGCTTACTGTTGAACCTTTTGTTAAACAAAGGAAAGACGTTTTCTTGAGGTGGGATTTTCGGTTCGGAGCCCGAGATCACCCGACATCATCCGACATCATCCGACATCACCCGAGACAATCCGATTTACTTTTTTATTCTCGCTATAAATGTCACAGACTTATGCCCTTTACGGTCATTTGAGTGAGTAAAGCGATGTTGATAACTGAGAAGGTAGGTAATAAAATTGAAATATAGAGTCTATCTCAAGTAAAAAATATCTGTCAGTTAGTAATACATGTTAGGAGGTATTTCTGTGTCTATCTGTAGGTCGCGCCACGTAAAAAGAACTTTAGAAACAAATGAAAATCACGTGTTCGCACAAGAGTACACTTACGCTCGAAAGGGCTATTTGTCGTTTCATTTATAAACGTCAGACTCAAAAATCGTCTTATGCGCATCTGTCAGCTAAGGTTCATTTTAGGTGGCGCGACCTACAGGTACCTATCACATTTTATAACAACGGGTCAGGAAGAGATAGTACCTACTAAAACATGATATGCTAAATAAACTGTCGCGTACTATACTAGGTATCTACTTACTCGTACTTATAAATATTGGGGGGGGGGGCATTTCACAGACGGTCACCTGACCCCAAAGGCAAATCCTGTAATATGGGTATCAGGGACTGATAAACATACATAGATAAATAGGTATAAAACACCCATATAATATTTAGGTTAATTTTGCTAACGCTAAAAACTTACAGTTTGATAAAAAAAATCATTGAATCTATTTTTGGACTTTAAAGAACTAGAGAACCGTCATCTCAAAAAAAATCACGATTAAATACTCGCCAAACATTTGCAACCTTTTTGCTTTGAAACTATTTCAATATTCATTGAATGCCACAAAGCACCCGTTACGTTATTAAAAGAAATAATTAAAAAAGTTTTTCACAGCTGCTCACTCCTGACTTATCTGTATTTTAATTAAGGTCTATGAACTTTGGATGCCTAAAATGCCTACTTTAGAATAAGATTTATCTCTTGGGAAACTGTTATGTAGGTACCTAGCTTATTTATAATTCACAAAATTGTTGGAAGCTGACACTCCAATGTTTCTCTTCCCTCGAGTTTACCTCACTTCTAAATTACGAATTTTAAACGAATAATCCTACTAATATTATAAATGACAATGTTTGTGCCGTGCCGATGGATGGATGCATCTTTGTTACTGTTTCACGCAAAAACCACTGGACAGATTTTGATGAAACATGGCAATATTGTTGCTTATACATCAGAATAATTTATAGGCTATATTATTTTAAGATATAATATTTTTTTTCCAATATATGATGATGAATGCGTACGATGTCGCGGGCAGCCTCTAGTTTTACAGGTACCTACTTAGACATAGACATAGACATTTATTTTCTTACAAACACAGTACAACACACAACACAAACTCAACAGTTCACAATTACATTTTTAAAATAACACGCAGATTTATTTACACACAGTACACACAAAAAAAGGGAAAAAAACAAAAACTTCTAAACATATCCTAATTCTGTAGAAACCTTCAACTATATATTATAGAGCCTACTTTTATGACATTACATAACATGTTACCTACTAAGTGCTAACTAATATTGCTACGAAATTCGTAGACAACTCGTAGCGTTACGCCTACGTCACGGCGTAGGCCGCTACGAGACTAAGTAACAATTTTATATCTCACAAAATCTTACTTGAGATTCGATTTGTATTGGGGCTGGTACTACCCACGTCTCGATTTAAATCTTGAGAGTTTTTTATTACATTCTTCGTGATTCTTCCCAATGTTTTTAGGGTTCCGTACCTAAAGGTGAAATCGGGACCCTATTAGTTTATTGCTGAGAGAGATTCGGCTGTCCGTCTGTCTGTCTGTATATCCATCTGTCACTGTCACCATGCTGTATCTTACGAACCGTTAAAGCTAGAGCATCAAAATTTTGCAAATGATGTATTACCGGTGCCACTGGAACAACAAATAGGTAGATACTAAAAATACTTAAAATAATAATAATAATTAAGGTGGGCTCGTATACAACAAACGTGATTTTTTTGCCTTTTTTGCTCGATGTCAATAATAGCTACTGGTAGGCACTTGAAATGTTCACAGAATACCTAGACATACCTATAATTATGACATATGTATTTGCTGTTAACGTAGCGAATGGTACAGAACCCTTCCGGAGCGAGTCCGACTCGCACTTAGCCGGTTTTTTATTACATTCTTCGTGATACTTCCCAGTGTTTTTCTGAAATACAATCTTGGATGTTTCTCCTATAAATAGGTACTTACTTTTATATTGAGTGATGTTGAATCACGTTTCAATTTACATATTTACGTGCGTTGCTTGAGTAAAGACTCTTTGGTATTTGTTAGACACGTATTTTGGTTTAGAGGCAATGATATTATATTAATATAGATATGTTATATGCGCGCACATTTTGAAGACTGTAAATAGACCCATTTAAGACAACTTGTAGTCTCAGTTAGTCTGAAGACATTTGGAGTATGATTTGAAGTGCTGTCATTAATGTCATTGTAATCATTGTTCGGTACAGATTTAAAACGCCAATCACTATAAAGGTAACATATCTGTACCTATAAAAAATCATTGTTTAGAGGTTATTGAAATATTATATTAAAGGAGGTAATTTGATTGAATTGTTGATATTTAAGTTATGTTTTGATTAAATTAGAGCTCTTTTGCGCTATAATTTGTATAACATTTATTACGAAGCATAATAAACAAAGCGCAATAGGAGAAGATAGGAGAAGGTGGCCTCTGCTCATGGCATTCTGTTTCTGTACCACTGAGGTATTATAGGACAACAACAAAAGAATATCATCATAGACACTGTAAGCAGAGCACTAGAAATATTATGTTCCTATGTCAGTATTATATTTTAAAGCTAACGCCCCGGTTTCACACAAGGGCAGAACAGTGAGGCAGAACAGTGGGCAGCACAGTACTGCCACTGTTTTAATGGACAGAATAGTACTGTCTTCAACTGCCTTGACACTATTCTGTGCGTTTAAACAGTAGCAGTACTGTGCTGCCCACTGTTCTGCCTCACTGTTCTGCCCTCGTGTGAAACCGGCATAATGCTAGATTCGCAAAGTAGCAGTTTTCCTCAGAGAAGAATCAAGCTAAATCATAGATACGTAAATGCTTTTTATTTTTACTTAACACATACATACATACATATCCGTCACGCCTCTCTCCCATTGGGGTAGGCAGAGACCACTTCCTTCCACTTCGAAGCAAGTGAAGAAGCAAAAATCCAAACACACCTCTTTCGCTTCATACACACTCATCAGTCAGTAATCTTGATTTGGCCTTTCTTTAGTAAGTCCCCAATTTTTACTTAATACATTGTTATAAATAAACTTAATGTACCCTCTTAGTACAAAAACAAGCTTCTACTAAAAGATACTTCCTTATTACCTACTTCCAATTAATTAAGAACACACAACACCCATAAAACCACTAAGTATATTTACTGGAACTTTCTTACTCACGTTAATTTAAAGAGATATAGGTATACCTGCATAACGCGGTTCACTTTATTTATTTAATTATTATATTTTTTTGTATAATAAGTAGTTTGTATAATAAAAAGCGGTGGTAGCACAGTTGGTAGAACGCTTGCCTCGAACTCCGAGGGTGCGGGTTCGAAACCTGGCGCGGGCACGAACCTCTGAGTTGATTTCTTATGTACGGATCAATTTATTCGATTACCACTTGCTAACGGTGAAGGAAAACACCGTGAGGAAACCTGCATACACCAGAGAAGAAATTCGAAGGTGTATGTGAAATCCTCCAACCCGCGCTTGGCCAGCGTGGTGGATTACGGCCAAATCTCTCTCTGTATGAGAGTAGGCTCGTGCCCCTCGGTGGAGACATATATGGGCTGATAACGACGATACCTAAGTATCTTAATAACCGCGGCTCACTCTATTTATTTATTTGTATAATTATTAGGTATGTTATTAGGGTCCAGCTGAAAATCAGTTGTTGTGACCTTGGGTCACAGCAGTATGCTGACCTGGATAACCTGTTCGGTATCTACAAATCCCCAGACTTAAAACAAACACACAGTACATCACGGTAATATTTGTCTCTCCCGTTCGACTACAGAGGGCTACAGAGGTAGAGGTCGGCCTAAGGGCGGCTTCACATTAGGTCGTAGTCCGTGCGACTGCCGCGCGACTGTCACAGTTTTAGTATGGAAATTAACAGTCGCGTCCTATGAGTATAGAATATATATATATATAAGGAGGTGCCATACCGTCTGGATCTGCGTGCGTGGTCTGGCGTAAAATGGCTACCTTTTTGTATGGAATTTCTTATCGTTTGACAGGTCATCTAGGTACCAGAAAACTATGAAAAACTTGCGCCAACCTTGGCACGTGCTCATTGTACCTTTATGAAAAAAATGGGGCCACTTCTTATATTCCTTCCTCATTGGTCGCGTCAGACGCGCGCAACAATCAGCTGTCACTTTCCATACTAAAACTGTGACAGTCGCGCGGCAGTCGCACGGACTGCGACCTAATGTGAAGCCACTCTAAGAGGAGATGGCGCGACGATCTGGAAACATACTTGGCAAACTGGCTAGAAGTTGCCGTAGATAGGGAAGGATGGAAAGATGCGCGGGAGGCCTTTGCCTAGCAGTTGGACACAATAGGCTAGTTAAAAAAAAGTAGGAATCTAAATCAAACGACTGGCAAGCACTGACCAGTACTGACTGGTCATGTTATGCGGTTTTTATCAAGCTAAGCTTTTTACTTTTTAAGTGCCTATTAACATCTTTTAGTTTATTTTCGATGCTGCAGAGCTAAAAATTTATGTAAAACAAACTACTCATACTGTGATATTCATGTAAATTACTGTGATAACAAGTTAAGTACCAACATGTAATTGTATAAGTCTGTTCATTTAAAAAATAGATATATAGGGTGACTTTAAATTAGTGAACGATAGAAAAGGGTATGCATGTACTAGTGATAACAAACAACTTTTACTATGGGACCAAGGTAGAAACCGTTCAAAAATTATTGAACTCCCCATACAAAATGCATCAGCTGATAGTATGGGGGAACAATTTTTTTTTTATTATTTCGACCTTGGTCCCATAGTAAAAGTTGTTTGTTGTGACGAGTACATGCATATCCTTTTCTATCGTTCACTAATTTAAAGTCACCCTATATTGGACATAACGTAGGGCCCTGTGCCGAAGGTTTCTTGCCGTTTTCTTCCTCTTGACTGTACAGGTAGTGAACCGGCGGCGGTAGTTTCAAAAAAGTGTAATGAATTTTGCCTATTTTTGAATAAAACACTTTTCATTTTCAAGTGTTCATTGCGAGAGACCAATGAAAAGTCCTTGACAATTAAAATGTCATCGACAGAACCTTTAAAATGTCACCTCATTATGCTAACTTTATTCATGTAATCCCGCGAAAAGGTTACCTAATTGAAATCACTTTAAATAAACTGTTTCACATGGACTGTGACATTTAAACGAGATTGATTCTTAGAAATGGGATGTAAGTGACTATCCTGCCTTCATGCTGTAACTTCTCTCTCTGTGGGGTCTGCAGGAAGAAATTTCTGTTAGAAACATGCTGTACCTTTTGTATACTTTCTCTTTTTTCTGTCTCTATGTATTATTATCTTACAATAAACTGTTAAATAAATAATCTAATCGGGATTTTTACGACCTATTTATAGCCTAGACCTAGACTGAGCTAGGGTATTATGAATTGTGGTCAAAATTAAAAATATTTAATTAAAAATTGTTTGTAATTATAAAACAATGAGTACTTATTTACCTACACTTTTTGTACCTAAAACCTTTACCTACATTTTTTATCTAAAACTACTACCGTTTCACTACCTGTATAGCTGAAAGGAAGAAACGGCAAGAAACCTTCGGCACAGGGCCCTACGTTCACGTTAGGCACATTATATTGCAATTTTATGCTTTTAATTAAGCAGTTAGAGACAATGCTGAAAGTTAAAAAAGTATTGAGTTAAGTATCGCTTGAATAACGCGTTGCCCTTTACAGATTTTCAACATAAATAGATACTATAACGCTATAGGCTATAGGTTCATTCATTAGTTTTAAATATCCTTTCTTCAAATGAATGAAAAACAAACAAAAAGAACATCAAAAGTCCACCTTTACAAAAAAAACTGTTTCAAAACACCCTAGGTATCAAAAAAATACTAAAAATAAATGCCAACATCCAAAAAAAGCCTCCCCTAACCAGACAAAACTCAGATGCACTAGACCTATCTAAACCTAGGTATAGTATTTAAGTTAATGCACTCACAGATGGCCTTGGCGGCGGTAGACTGTCCACGCCCATATCCTGACTCCAAGATCACTTAACTTCCATTTAAAACATGGTTTAAAGGTAAGTATCACTGAGTTCTGTCACTATGATTTTAAAAACTAAGATTTTATTTGGAGTGCAGACGTGTAACCTCCATGCTAGGGTGGAAGAATACTGGGGAATAGAGTTGGGGTTTGGTTGTCGATTTCGATTGTTTTTAGGGATGAAAATGCGGCAACAAATGAGGTTTTATTGTAGTCTGTTTTTGGCGTTGAAATTGTCTGTAACGTGGAATTCGTTTATGAGATACAAATCTACGCAATTCATTACTAAATTAGAAAAATATTTTTTGTAAACGCGTAATTTTGGGTTACCTATGAATAAATCTTTATTGAATTTGAAAAAAAATTGAATTTAAACGAGTCAACTGTGTGAGAGTGGACATGAAAAAGTCAATTTAAATACGCCTTTAGAAGATATTTTCTTTAAATTAATTAGACCTATTAGAGACAGATTTTGTTAAATACTTATTACTTATATAAAATAGACAAAAGCTTATCGAATTCTCTTTCACTACAAAATTATTCTTTTATCGACATTCCATCGACATAATCCCATCCTTAGCCCCGAAACCTGCGCGCGCATAATCCGCACAGCCTCCCTAACGGATCTGCTTCACAAATACTACCCTTAAAACCTTTTATTAAAGGCTGTATTCCATAGAAATCATCCCCAAAACCGCTGCCACTAAATGTAACGGATGATGGCCAAATGCTGCGACGTAATATGGTAATATCATTTTAATTCACAAAAACGATGTGGAATTACTTACAAAGATTTCTTTTTTACAAGTAGGTAAGTAAGTAAATCATTTATTCCCAGTTCAGTTACAGTAAAACATTATTAAAATAAACAAAACAAAAACATAAAAAAGCACCTTATGCTAAAAAAAATAATTTAAAAAAAAACAATAATACAAGAAACAAGGAACAGACAGAGATAGAACTGGGAAAAGGACTCCACTCAGCATAATTATGTCATGTCACTATACAATGACATGACGCTGATTTTCAGTGGAGCCAGGAAGATGAAGGAATAAATTACTAAGGACATACATTCAACATTACAAAATAACATTACAATATGGTATTTTACCTAAAAGATAAAGATATTTATTCGCATTAGATATGGTATTACAAAGTTGTTATAACATATTGATTTGAGATTCACACATCTAGCCAGTTTTCATTAGCATGCAAATATAGGCTTTAGAAATATTATCATCGTTATTAAATTAATTCTAAATTGATAATCCATCGAATTACCGTACACAATACATACAATTTTGAAAATTATGCTCAGTGAATTCTTTTTATTATTTTTAGCTGTTTATACTCTTATTTCTCTTTTGGAATCTCTGATACCTATCATACCAATCATATAAGAAAATAGTAAAAGCAAAGTAAGCCTAACGTTAATAGAGTTGAAAGAGCCTTCACGTGTAACTACGACCTTGTAAACCTTATTTAATTAAATCTAGCCGGAAGTACGTACATACAAGATATTTCATATGATTCTAAAAGTCTACGAAGGGTCTACGCTTCGTAGTCGATTGCTACGCGTGTGCTACGAAAATATCGGCCCGTAAAGCTTTTAAGCTTTTGTCCTATTATTTTCCTAAGTAACTAGGTAGGTACTTACTTACCTGTACGTAGTACCTAATATTCATTTGTTTTTTATATTAAAAAATAGTAATGAACAATGATTTAAAATGATTAAAAAATAGTAAAGTACTTCCGCTTTGCTGTAGTTAATTTAAAGGAGTATCCACAATGATTTTTTATAGGTACAGATATGTTACTTTTATAGTGATTAGCTTTTTAAATCTGTGCCGAACAATGATTACAATGACATTAATGACAGCACTTCAAATCATACTCCAAATGTCTTCAGACTAACTGAGACTAGGTACAAGTTGTCTTAAATAGGTCTATTTACAGTCTTCAAAATGTGCGCGCATATAACATATCTGCACCTAGTATTACATATATAATAATATCATTGGTAATGAATATAAGTTACTTACGTCATACAAAATCATGTCTAGAGTCGTGGTTTCGGTCACTTGTTGCACTGTTTTAGTAAAACTAATGTTTGTATAAGAACTCACTTTATAATATTATATTTTCTTTTATCTTATTTATTTATTGTCTGACTGAAAAAAGTTGAGTCCTTTACAATGTCAAGCTCGCAAAAAAGTTAAAAAACAAAACACTCGCGTTCCATCGGAATCCAAATTTTAAAAAGTTCGGAGATTGCAGCGAAATATTTTTTATTAGCGTAAAAACTCTTTTTATTTTATTTTTTAATTTCAATGCCAAGGGGCGACTGTTATTGAGCCAGGCTGATGGTGTACTGAAGGATTAAGGCCGCGGGTGGGGCGTCAGACACACGCACAATATTACTGTAATTCAGTTATGTTTCAATGACGGCCTCTTTCTTTGCAATATTAGCATCTCTTTGAAGGTTTTTTTTTTGTTTTTTTTTTACATTGTTTTATTTAGGGATAACCTGTATAATATAATATCATTGGGGATAACGAAAACTCAAAAAGGGGTATTCAGACCTTGTGTAAGGTAGATTGAAGGTCGAATACACTTTTTTAAGGTTGAAAAGGAGAAAGGTTCATTCATAAGTACACCTACTTGTGCTCAATGCTCATTGATGACGCATGGTACTCGTATAATGGTTTAATAGTAGAATTTATCTTTAAAAACTGAAAGACTTAAATAATGACAAATATATTAATTACTTAATAACTTACTTAATTACTTAATATATTTCTTTTTACTTAATATATTACTTATTGTTCTAAAATTCGCAAATATCCTCGTGTCAAAAAACCAATTTTGATGTAACTTAATGTGTAGATAGCTTACGTAAAGATTTGAACTCAAATATCCACGAAAAGAAAGCACCAGGAAAAAGTATTTTAGCAAAAAATATGTATACCTATTTAGAATTATATCGATCTTTATACATATGTGTATGTGCTTGCTCTACTCTACAGTCTTCTTAAACTAGCCCTACTCCAAAGGTTGTCTGGAAGAGATCACTTTTAGTGATAAGGCCGCCTTTGCACACAATGTTTTAGTTTTAAGTTTTATTTGTGTTTCTTTGTGTGCAATAAAGTATTTCTATCTATCTAACTACATATCAGTCACGCCTCTCTCCCATTGGGGTAGGCAGAGACCACTTCCTTCCACTTGCTACGATCCAAACACACCTCTGAAGGATGAAGTGAAAGAGGTGTGTTTGATCTTTATAAATATATTTAAGTAGGTACCTATCTATCTATAGGCTCGACCTTTCCCTTAACTCTGACCTGACCCTAAAGGTCACTCACATATAATTACTCGCTCACGGCTATAATAACGCGATAAATCACATTAAGTACACGAAGTGGGTCTTAATCTTAAGTGACGGGTGATGTGAAAGAAGTTACGAGGGTAGTATTGGAGAATTAGGCCGTGGCCCCAGTATGCAAACTGTTAGCGGCTGACTAGTTTGCGGCGTATCGATTTAGTACGCCCTTCCATATATTTGAAATGGAGTGTCCACAGTCAGCTAGTTTTCGCTCACTGTACGCAGTTTGCAGCGTTACGCGCGCTGACTATCTCAGACAGCGGCCGACTCCCACCAACACCGGTGATTTCATTGATTTGAGTTTGCAGCTAAGTCAAACAGTTCGCCACAAATTTGCGGCTCACTCAGTCGGCCTTCGAATTCCTTCGAATCGAAAACCTTAGTTACCGGAAAAATAGTAAATGGTCACAATAAAGGTCTATCTAAACAGATCCGGGCCGTGCCCGGGACGTTTCCGGGCCGTGGCCCGTCAGGAGGGAAAACAATACGTCGTCATGACAACGTGTCCAAGTCGTATCCGGGCCGTGGCCCGTCAGGAAGGAAAACAATACGTCGTCATGACAACGTGTCCAAGTCGTATCCGGGCCGTGGCCCGTCAGGAGGGAAAACAATACGTCGTCATGACAACGTGTCCAAGTCGTATCCGGGCCGTGGCCCGTCAGGAAGGAAAACAATACGTCGTCATGACAACGTGTCCAAGTCGTATCCGGGCCGTGGCCCGTCAGGAAGGAAAATAATACGTCGTCATGACAACGTGTCCAAGTCGTATCCGGGCCGTGGCCCGTCAGGAAGGAAAACAATACGTCGTCATGACAACGTGTCCAAGTCGTATCCGGGCCGTGGCCCGTCAGGAAGGAAAACAATACGTCGTCATGACAACGTGTCCAAGTCGTATCCGGGCCGTGGCCCGTCAGGAAGGAAAACAATACGTCGTCATGACAACGTGTCCAAGTCGTATCCGGGCCGTGGCCCGTCAGGAAGGAAAACAATACGTCGTCATGACGGCCCGGGCACGGCCCGGATCTGTGTAGATAGACCTTAAACATACACACACAGCAAAATTCGGGTTACGGCCCTAATAAAAACGCGCACGACGCGCTGTGGCAATCACAGTAAAATGTAATAGGTGGGTAGCGAATTTCGTGTGGTGGCTGAGCAATTTGTTCTTAACGCGTTGTGGCAAAGAAGAAAGCAAGCTTGCATGGTAGATATTGGAGTCTAGCAATAAGACCGACCTTCATTGGCTTGCACTGTCTGTGCCATCAGGAATAGGTAAGCATTGCAAGCTATTACTTATTTGGGTTAATATTGTTGAATAATAAAACCAAAGTATTTCTTTTGTTGACGGAAAATGCACCTAAGAAGGTTACCTATACCTACATACAAGGTGACTTTAAATAAGTGAACGATAGAAAAGGATATGCATGTACTCGTGATAACAAACAATTTTACTATGGAACCAAGTCCTAAATCACAAAAAAAACTTTTCCTCTATACTATCAGCTGATGCATTTTGTATGGGGAGTTCAAAAATTTTGAACGATTTCGACCTTGGTCCCATAGTAAAAGTAATTTTTTTATCACGAGTACATGCATATCCTTTTCTATCGTTCACTAATTTAAAGTCACCCTGTATACTCGTAGGTAGGTACTCGTATAACATTTCTAGCTTATAGGTACTTACCATAATAAGATTAGGTACAATAATCACATCTGTCGCCTCGACCGTGATTTTTCCGAAGGCGCAGACGACCGAGGCACCTCAAAGGCTGCTTGGGTCATCATGACCTTTCCATTACTTACACGTGACGGAGACAGCATGTATGCCATCGACAGTCGTTTGTTTTGACTGGGAAGTGAGTGAGGTCTGAGTCTGGCTGAAGTTGGATTAGTTAGGTTTTTAATAGAAGTCGATCTAGGAAATATCCTCTGTGGAAATATCGAAGGTGAGGGAGGTACTTAACTGTAGGAATAGACCAAGGGTACCTAGACCTAGACCGTGATACCTAGACCGCTAAAACTTGATTTAAGTAGTGTTTCTTATCTTATCTTATCTAGCCGTTGTTGTCCCACTGCTGGGCAAAGGCCTCTCTCCTCCTAGTGTTAGCCGGAAAATATCTACGCGCATCTCTACCAGTAACAGTGAAGAGGGCAACACTAGTGACGCGAAGATGGCGCCACTGATACCCCCTCTCTCTCTTGTCTCCCGAACGAGTGTGTGCGCGCGCGACCATAATTATCTGTTTTAATCTTAATATAAATAAAAACTATTCGATCTAATTATTCTTTTAATAGTAGGTAATGAAAATTCCGTAAGTACCTACTTACCAGAAAGCAACTGTTTGCAGCTTTGGTAAATGTACGTACATAGGTAGGTACACTAGGGATTAGCAGATGCTGGCTTTTCATTCCCCACACCTAGTCCACCTTAGTACCTCGACGTGGTTGCCTGGAAGATATTGCTATCTATCAATAAGGCCGTCTGTAACTACTTCTTTGTCTAGGTACCTACCTATAATATTGTATTGTTTATTTTTATTAGTGTCATATCATATTTGCAATAACAAAGAGTAGAAATTTGTGTTGCATTGTGGTGGGAGTTTTATGAACCACGTGGTCAGATGTAGGTACCTACCTAATAAACTATCTCGTCATACATTGGTATTCATTGTAGCCAGGCATTTAAAGAACTGAAATGCTAAAACCTCCGCACCTGCGTGGTCAGTCGCGTGGCACGGAAGCCACCGCCACGAGACATGTACAGTCTGATCCAATTAGCTCAGCCGCCATAGTTCAAACGTGATCGCCGCGCGCCGCCGCGGATTAACTTTGTGCGTAGTTTCTTTGATTTTAATAATCATGAAGGGTTAAACATGTGTGGCGAACTCGTGCGAGGCGACATGTGATGCGATTCACGCGTTTGTAATTTTTTTTCATAAGTTAGGTTTGATTTTATCGTCGGTTTCATCCGTAGTTTCGTCAGGACTTATGAAGACATCGGGCGGGAAGAAGGATGATCGCATCGTAACCTCATAGTATAGGTAATGTAGCAAAGCGGATTAGTTATAACTTATAAGATAAAGAAATTCCTAAATAAAAGATAAGTAAGTAAATAAATAACTAGTAAACAAAAGATTCGTACCGCGCTCGGCAAGGAACACCTAGAGCCTGTGCCTAGAGCATAATAGTAGTTTTATATTTTCGTAACTGGCCGTTCTAAAAATATTTTAGCCTAGCAACACCAAAATTCATAACTGTCAAAACGAAAGTTTGTAGCTGTAAACAATCGGTTTTCGTATTTGATTTAGAAATTACAGCATTTCATTGTAAAAATCGTAGAATATCATAGTTTTTCACTTAAATATATGTCCGTGCTGTATTTTTAAATGACTCTTGGACGTAAATACCAACAATCTTACGGGTAAATGCGTTTGTTATGGCCGATTGGCGTTCATGGACTAAGGGTCAGGTTCGCTTATAAATAATTGATTTTCTCCTATTTTTAGCAATGCTGGGGACCCTCGGAAGATCTATACGGTCCAGTCGAAGCTTGGATCTCTTTCTGGGTGCTCGTCATCAGTAAGTTATTGCATTTTTACTATAATTTCTATGATTCATTTCCTACCACCATATTTGACTTCTCTACTTAGCCTGATCGAGCTACTTGGAACGTGCCAAGCATTTTCTATCCGTTTGTAACACGATTACAACAATGTTACAGACGACTTAACAGGATTATGTTGATATTTATATAACAGATCAATAAGTAGGTAAGTTTTAATGCAGCCTTGTTACTGTTTCATTCACTTACTTTTTTATTTGTTGAACAATTTGCTTTGACTCATTGCTTTGTTATTTCAGTAAATATAAAAATACTATGAGCTAGGCATTTTGTTCTGCTTATCATCATCTCAAAGTCAATTTTGTACTGAATGGAGCTAGGGTACCTAGTTAGAAAAACCAACTTCTGTCATGTATGAAGCACCAACTACGATTTCTAATATGGAACAAAGTCATTAACAGTTTGCTTATTCTTGACTGAAACATGAGAATAATTTATCCTCAAACAGAGAGGGAAATCTGAGGAATGAAGTAATGAAAAAAAAAAAACTTTACAATAATTTTCCATCATACACACATGAGGAGACTGATGAATGTGGATGTACTGTACCTACTGTCTACATTTTAACTTGGTCTCCCCATTTCAAATCAACACTATAATTCCAGATATCACTCTGCGACATGATTGAACCACCAGACTATGAGGAGGTATGCGAGAGGCTGGTGGGTGCGCGGGACCCGCTCGCGTACCCCTCCTGCGACACCGACCTCGTCAGTCTACCGCGGCGTCTGCGCACCCTCACGCATATCCTGCCTGAGGAGGATCTGTGAGTATCATTTTAAATTGTATTGGACAGTAAGATGTAAAATGTCTACATGACAAAAAGAAGTTGTAAATGAGGTTGCGTTTTTGTGTCAATGTGATAAAATTATTTTTTTAAATTTCATTATAATTGATGGATGCGGAATACCAGGCTTCAGTCCCTTCCTACTAGTACCATTAGCAACTATTATAAATGTCAAAGTTTCGGCTAATGGATGGACGGATGTATGTTACTCTTTCACGCAAAAACTACTGAATAAAGGACCTTGGGAAATTTTGGGTACACATCTTGGAATTAAATGAAACTAGTGTCATTTGTTAGCTATAAGGATGCATATTATTTCCTTTCATGGCGACACACTCAATATCTAAAGTCAAAGTACTGTTTTTTACTCTTAAAGATTGCAAGTACCTGACTAGTCTGTAGATATGCTACGACAGTCATGCGACCTATATCAATCGATAGCTATTCAAACGGCGAGTATATCACCCATAGACGCCGTTGTCAAAATCAAAGGCCAACTTGCCGTTAATCGACGTCAAAAAAATTGCAAGTACCTGACTAGTCTGTAGATATGCTCCGACAGTCATGCGACCTATATCAATCGATAGCTATTCAAACGGCGAGTATTTCACCCATAGACGCCGTTGTCAAATTCGAAGGCCAACTTGCCGTTAATCGACGAAAAAAAAATTACAAGTATCGGACTAGTCTGTAGATATGCTCCGACAGTCATGCGACCTATATCAATCGATAGCTATTTAAACGGCGAGTATTTCACCCATAGACGCCGTTGTCAAAATCGAAGGCCAACTTGCCGTTAATCGACGTCAAAAAAATTGCAAGTACCTGACTAGTCTATAGATGCTCCGACAGTCATGCGACCTATATCAATCGATAGCTATTCAAACGGCGAGTATTTCACCCATAGACGCCGTTGTCAAATTCGAAGACCAACTTGCCGTTAATCGACGAAAAAAAAATTACAAGTATCGGACTAGTCTGTAGATATGCTCCGACAGTCATGCAACCTATATCAATCGATAGCTATTCAAACGGCGAGTATATCACCCATTGACGCCGTTGTCAAATTCGAAGGCCAACTTGCCGTTAACCGACGACAAAAAAATTGCAAGTATCGGACTAGTCTGTAGATATGCTCCGACAGTCGTGCGACCTATATCAATCGATAGCTATTCAAACGGCGAGTATTTCACCTATAGACACCGTTGACAAAATCGAAGGCCAACTCGGGTACTTGCAACAAAAAAAAACTGCAAGTACCGGAGTAGCTACGTGAATTTAACATAAGTTGGCCTTCGATTTTGACAACGGCGTCTATGGGTGATATACTCGCCGTTTGAATAGCTATCGATTGATATAGGTCGCATGACTGTCGGAGCATATCTACAGACTAGTCCGATACTTGTAATTTTTTTTCGTCGATTAACGGCAAATTGGCCTTCGAATTTGACAACGGCGTCTATGGGTGAAATACTCGCCGTATGAATAGCTATCGATTGATATAGGTCGCATGACTGTCGGAGCATATCTACAGACTAGTCCGATACTTGTATTTTTTTTTTCGTCGATTAACGGCAAGTTGGCCTTCGAATTTGACAACGGCGTCTATGGGTGAACTACTCGCCGTTTGAATAGCTATCGATTGATATAGGTCGCATGACCGTCGGAACATGTTTACAAGATTTTTTCATACAAGGTGTGTTTTTCATACTTCAAGTTGGCAAAACATTAGTTTATAGATATTTTTCGACTTTTTCCTAATACTATAAAGTGATCAACGTCTTAAGCTCTATCGTTTGAGATAATAATAACCCTATATAAAATCTTGTACCCAGACTCCATACTCCCAGACCCATGGTCCTTTTGATGAACTTGGCAATATTGTAGCTTATATATCAGAATAACACATAGGATATATTATTTTAAGATATTGTGAAAAATTTTCAAATTAAGACTAAATGTTACGAAGTCGCCGGCAGCCCCTAGTTTATTTATAAACTATGGGACACCAATACCATTCATAACAATACAACAATTAGTTCTAAAAAGTAAGAATTTTTGTTTTTGTAACTTGATCTATAAATAATTGAATGCTCACATGAGGCTGGCATAGCCACTTAGAGTGGTTGAAGCTCCTAAAAAATTTGATTAAAAAAAAAGTAAACAAATATTTGTGATAATTTAGATAAAACCTTATTCTTAGGATCACAAAAATTTTGGCACCAACAAAAACCAACCAATTTGTTTCCAATCCCCAGTACAAAAGCGCCAATGTTCGTCCGCGACTGCATCCGCTGCTACACATCTGCGTACACGGTCGTTGAATACAAGTACCGACAGTATTCCGGATCGATGTGCGGTAGGGAGCGACTAGCTGAGCGGTTGGAGAGGCTGCATTGCGCTAACAGACACCAGTATGAAGTTGATGCTGACGGTGGAGATGATTGTACTCCACAGGTATGTAATATCTTAACGACCGTTCCCAATATTCTATCTATCTCTAGTTTTGGCCTACTGGAGATAGAAATAGTTATCTATCTTCAAATTTTCCAGTCCTATAAACCTACCGTTATCAAAAATCTGTGAGATTCTTCGAAAGGATTGATCAAATTTGACAGTTAAATACTACCGATCTCGGATAGCTGTCTGTCTTTGAATATTAGGACCGGGCGTTAAATCGTATTGGCTAGCTGTAACTGTAACTTGCAGGCACTGTAATAAACCAACATTGTAAATATGATCGTGCGACGAACGCGACACGAGCGGCTCGCAGTTACAACCGACGATTGTCGGTTTCTGCCGCGTATTAAAGGGTTACTTTAACAAGCGTACACAGCAGAACCTCTTTACTGTATCTGTCCAGTTATAGTTACAGCTCGCCTTTAAGTTCCACCTTTTATGTAACTATTACTTCTTACTGTCGTAATTTATGTACCTGCGCTGTGAAATGAAAAAAATCATCTTTATATTTTATCAGCCATTTTATCATCCCCACTACACAAGGGCAAGGGACAAGGGCACGCGCCTACTTTTATACGAGAGTGATAAGAAAACACTAATAAATAAATATTATATATCAATAGATAGGCTATTTAAAAAATCTTAACGTTCATTATGTTCATAGAACAATAACAGTTTAATAATATCCCCTACAGCAATCGGAGTCTCAACCATCAAGCGGTCGCCAATCAGTAGCGTCGATGTCGTCATCATCATCATGCAACGAGACCCTCACTCCTCGAGGTTCCTGGGCCAGCCTGGACCTGCGCAGCTCGTCATCCGATCCACTGTTACCTGATCTCTTTGAGAGGAAACCAGCGGAGTTGCTGGATAGTATCAATGAGGCTAAGAGGTGAGGGAAAGACTTAATGATTACATTTTTGTAATGTGTTTTATACATACACATACATACATACTTTAACGTATACAATACACTCATATTATGGGCTAACCACACATTTCCGGGAACACGTCCGTGAGAAAACACGACAAAAATCGGTTACGTACAAATTGTATGAAAGTGTTCACACAGCTCCGTGTCAATACTGGAACTGATGGTGGAGTCTATACTGGAACGAACAACTCTGAACACGGATAGCCCTGAAGCGGAAATGTGTGGATAGCCCTTTAAAAGATATGATGCTTAGCTTTTTCCGTTTATTTTTAAACAACAGCACAAATCACCAACTTCTTATTCACAAAACGACACCACCACTTATTATAAGCATTTGACTATAAAAAAGGGAAAATAAAAATACGTCATAAAAAGGAATAAACACATATAAATAGATGTTAAGTAAATGGTATAAAAAGAGTTCCTAACACATACATATAACAAAGAAGAAGAAATAAAATAACTATAGGCAAATAATAGTATTTAAGTTACTCATATTGATAGAGGTGTTGGTGTTATACAATTATACACTTTGTATAAAAAAAGTTCAATGAAGTTTTTATCTTGTTAAATAACCACTACAATCTGTTAAATGCTGCCGGCACGATATTCCGCAACTAAATGAAGACCTGGGTACTTTATTATTTAATTAAACCCTGATAATAATAACACACATTTGTCTGCTATATTATACCTACATAAAATTCCTATTGAACCGACATTTTAGTCTTGACACGCCTCGCGTGTCATTTCGCGTAAAATTTTGCTTGACACGCTAGTCGTGTCATTTATTAGGAATTTAACCCATTTGAACAATACCTGCATGATCTGCCATTATTACGTGTATTCTGGCACATGTTTGATTAACCCCTCCTAGCCCTATATACTTCTAACTTCATACTGATTCAGTATAAAAACCGCGTCCATTTTAGTAATACATATCTGTCTCGCCTCTCTCCCATCGTGGTAGGCAGATACTACCCTCCACTTGTTACAATCCAAACACACTTCCTTCGCTTCATCCACATTAATCAGCTGCCTCATACAAGCATGTTGGTTTAGGGTACTCTTAACTTTATCAACTATCATCAGTCGCCTCATTTTAGTATTTTTTTTTATATATCAGGCTAGAAAACCGCCAAGCAGACCTGCTAGGTCTCTACAGTCCTTACTTAGACGAGGAAGAGGCAGTGGAACGCCGCCTCGCCGCTGAGATGCCTTGCGAGTTGCTTCAACATCGAATACTGGTCACTTGTCATCAGCTCAAGTAAGTAAAGAACATTAAGGATTTGGCCTTATAGACTGAGTAATATTTAGAATAGTCCATCACATAGATTATTTTACAATATTCGATGCGTATTTTTTTCTTTTTTCTCTTAAACTAAAAATGATAAAAATACCCTGGGTTAAAGTTGCTCGTGACGTCACGCCTAAGTAAGATTTTTACCGAGGAGTGACGTCAATACCCTTCACTCCGTAACTTTAAAGCTCTGTATCTTTGAATTTATTTATGTATTTGATCAGGTAAAAAATGTGTTTCAAATATTTTTTAATAGCCTAAAAGACGGACTAATTATTTTTTGAATTTTTGAATGTTGTCATCATCCTTATTGCCTTTTATTTCAGACTAGAACTGGACGTGGAACCATTATTCGCATCAATGGCTCTATACGACGCGAAAGAAAAAAGAAAACTATCTGAAAACTTTTATTTCAATTTGAACTCTGAATGTACGAGACAGATGCTCTCCTGTCATATACCACATGCGGATTTATCAACTTTAAGTCGCAGTGCGGTATTTGATATACATAACCCATCGCCTGATATATTTCTTGTGGTTAAAATTGAGAAGGTGCTACAAGGGGATGTTAATGAATGCGTCGAGCCTTATATTAAGGATGATAAGGTTGGTTTTTTGATGTATTTTTTATTAAAAGATTGGATAGTTAAATGAAGTTTAGAAAGTAATCGAATTTGTAAAAAAGTTAAAGTAAATAATAATGTTATGAATGTCGACATTTGTGCAAATGGACGGATGTGTGGATATTTGTTTTCTTAGTGGCTTATACATCAAAATAACGCACAGATTATAATTACTTTCCAGCTTCTTTATTGGTTTTGTTATCTGAATATTTAAAGTCGGTTCACATCTGGTATCTTATCTGCACACCAAAGCCGCCGGCTTTTTTGACAGCTGCCATTCGTATGACGAAAAGCCGGCGGCCTTACCCAGCGGCATGCCGGCGGCTTCGGTGTGTAGATAGTGTTTTAGCGTGAAATAAAGAGACTTCGATAAGCTGAGTTGAGTTTTAATAGTGGAATACAATTGATAGGTACACTGGTTAAATAAAGTAAGTGCGCGTCCGATCCGTGCGACCGATCGTTCGAGAGAGAGAGTGCTCGCCGCGCTCCCCGCGCCGCCGCTGCGTGCGCGCCGGTGGTGCGGTGAAGTGGTAGGGAGACGCAACAGATAGCATTACGGAAAATGCGTCGAGCGTATCATCCATCGTCGTACAAACGTATTATTGATTGAGTGTGAACGAACATGTGTTTTTCTATTTGCCTGTTCTGGCTTTACGCGGCATTACGTGACAGATCCTCTGTAAGCCCCTTCTCCCATTACGATACGCACAACCGATTCAAGGAACCTGCAAGTCTCAAAGACTAGTCACCGCAAGGTATCTCACATACATTTGAATGCAGGCTCGCACTCTACGAAACCGGTATAATGTATGTGGGATACTCAATACTCATTTATTGCACTCCATACTTCGCGGTGTAGTTTTTAACACTTGAAAAGCCTGTACGTATCGTAATGGGAGAAGGGCGTTAGTGAACTGACATTTAAACCGTTTTTATGTCCACAGAACCGTGAGAAAGTGCGTGCAAGCGCTCAAGCAGCGTGCACTCGTCTCGGCAAATACCGGATGCCGCTAGCTTGGAGCTGCGTGTCGCTACTGAACATACTCAGTGGCTCAAACAGTTTAGAGCGCGAGCCTGATAAGGATTCGCTGTCGGCTTCGTCTAATACTAATAGTTTAGGTATGTTTCTATGACATATATGTATGTATGTGTGTATAAGGCCCAAAAGGTGAAACGCTACTGCAACGCAATTGAAACTGCTAGTTACTTTTGAGTTGCATTGAAGCATCTGCTATAGACTTCTTTAGAAAACCACACACGACGCAACTAGTTTGAAACATTTCGTTTCAGTTGTTCTGGGTCTAAGATGTAGCTTATACATACATACATATCTGTCACGCCTCTCCCATCGGGGTAGGCAGAGACCACTTTATATGGTGTTTGAATTCTTGATGGAAATAAAGAAGTATAATCTGCAAATTAAACCAAATTACTATTCCAAAGTGACATTTTTGTTAAATTCGATCCATGCTAATTTGTATAAAGAAAGAATCAAGTTTCATTGATTCTTTCTTTATACAAATTATTGTGATTGTAAATAATCCCTATATCTCTTGAAGAATCGCAAACCTTAAGTGGCAGTAGGCGGGGCACATTGCTCGTAGAACCGATGGACGATGGGGCAGTAAGGTTCTCGAGTGGCGACCACGCACCGGACGACGCAGTGTGGGAAGGCCTCCAACAAGGTGGACTGACGACTTGGTTAAAGTCGCTGGAAACCGTTGGATGTGGGCAGCGCGAGACCGGTCGTTGTGGAGATCCTTGGGGAAGGCTTTTGTCCAGCAGTGGACGTCCATAAGCTGACATGATGATGATGAATCCCTATAACTAAAGATTATTTAAATTTGAAAATTAATGAATTTCATGTTTCTTTAGATAGATAGTTCCGAGGGACAGTGTTAGCGGATTACAATTTACATCCTTTGATTTTCCACGACACATTTAAATAATTTATGATAGTGATTGTTTATGAATGAATATTGTTTATCAATATTGTTTACGTGGGCAACAAAGCTGCGAAATTAAAATGGAGTTGGGCCGGTCATGTTTGTAGAATGCATCCAGATCGATGGGCCAAAATAACAACTGAATGGGCGCCACTAGATGGTCACAGACGCCGAGGTAGACCTCGAAAAAGATGGAGAGACGATCTGGATGCATTTTCACGGGAATGGCGGGTCGCTACCGGAGACCGTGTTAAATGGAAAGTCGCGGGGGAGGCCTTTGCCCAGCAGTGGAATCTTAATGGCTAACAAAAAAAAAATTGTTTATCAATGAATGCCATCTCCCCCTCAGACCGCAAAGCATCCTCATGCAGCCTAGAGCAACTTCGTCGTCGCGCGGGTGAAGTGGGCGGGTCGTTAACAAGGAAGGGATCCGTGGAGCGGCGGCACCAAGCTGCGCCGGCGCAGGACGACCTCGCGCACAGCCTCGACACATTCAAACCTATTGTTATCACTGTTACGAGTTTTTTTAAACAGGTATGCGTTCATTTGAAAAAATGTCTGTATAAACATTACCCTTCCTTTTGGCTTCGCTATAGTCGGGTAAAAAAGGGTTACTTCTGAACTTGAACAATATACGCATAAACTGGCCTCAATGTAGTTTTAAAAAAATAATCAGACTTTCTTATGACTAATAATGGTCTTATCTTTAAAGATTCTTTGCACCTAAATCTAAAAGCCCAATTTATAGATTTATAAGTAACAAAAATACAGTTGTATTTTAATCATGCATGTTCCAATGACTTAATACCAAAATAGTTCTTTTACCTACCTAATTTACTTTATCATTACCAAAATAATTCTCGTAATTCTAAAACTCAAACTCAAAATAATTTATTGCAGTTCACATACATAGTACTACAAGTATAGAGATACATGAAACCCAATTAAGGCATACCAATATAAGAGGGCTATTTAAACTTACAACATTACTTACATACTACTAAGTTTACTTAATTAATTCTATGATTACAAGGAAACCGACAAACTCCGCGACGAAGACCTATACAAGTTCCTAGCTGAGATAAAGCGACCGAGCTCAGCGCCTAAAAAGCTGAAATGTATCCCCGGCACGTTGAAGATAGAAGTGTGTCCGTGTCCTGAGGAGATTCGTAACGGGTTGACTCCGGAACTGGCGAAATTGGTGCCTTATGGAGGTGAGATAAGATATACCTTTTGTATAACTTTTTGATGACATTTAAACTTAAGCAACACATAACAACAATAACACAAAAACAACAGCAAGTACCACAATATAACAACAACATAGTACAACAACAAACATATAACAACAGCAACAACATATAAAACACAACATAATACAACAACAACGTAACACACATAACAACAAAATAACAAACATAACAACAACTCCGCACCCAACGCGGCACCACATTAAAATTAATTTAAAAATATTGTGTACATTTTCCAAGCTAGGACGATAAATGCGTACGAAGAAAGCAGCCTCTAGAAAACTATAAAATTGATTTATTCTTTCCAGACGACAACATCCGCCCAACCAAAGAGATCCTACCATTCGGCGCAGGCGTCCCTCTACCGCACTACCACTACCGCAACTTGCTGTACGTGAGCGTGCGCGAGATCAACCTCACTGCGTACACTTCCCGTACTGGCTCCGCTAGGAACATCACGGTATAGTACTAGATGGCGCTAGTGTCTGATACCTGAAACGCGCTAACGAAGTTTTCACAGCGCTATGTATGTAAGCAAGTTCTAAATAGGTTTATTATCATATGAGTTCACTAGATAGCGCTAGCGTCTGATGCCTGAAACGCGCAAGCAAAGTTTTTACAGAGCTTCGTATTTATGTAACTTTCAAGCCAATCATTGTTACTTTTTCACGAAAAACTTCTGAAAAAAGAATTAAACTTTACAATATTGTTGACTGCCACAGAGTAAAGGTCAGCCTATGAGGAGATGCCGTGACGGTCTGGATGCATACTTGGCAAACTGGCCAGAAATTTAAGGAGATAGGGAAGCATGGATGAGAGGCCTTTACCAGCAATGAGACACTTTTAAAAAAATGTACATTAGAATGACATATATATTAATTTGAGATATTGTATATTTTTTCCAAGATATGACGATAAATGCTTACGCGGGTAGCCTCTAGAACTCTAGAATAACGTACAAATTTGAAATAATATTATGTATGTTTAGGTGCGTGTCCAACTAATGGCCGGCGAGGACCAATCACTAGCGCTGCCAGCTATCTTTGGACGCAGTTCATGTCCGGAATTCACTACTGAAGCTTACACAACAGTGCTTTATCATAACAAGTAAGTATTTTGTTACCTACTTGTATTTAAGAAACTGTTTAAGTGACTTACATCTTTATGTACTCCTGAAAAATATTGTTTGCTATTTTCTCAAATACATAGATATAAAAACTTATTTTTCTTATTAGAAATTTGATTTTCTTTTTTTAACTCTTTTATTTTTTATAGAATTTAATTATTTCTAATCCTACTGATCTTTTTTACGTGATTTACGTTTTTTTTTACGGATTTTTGTTACTCTTTCACTCAAAAACCACGGAACAAACTTTAATGAAGCTTTAGCAATATTGTAGCTTGCACAGCAGAATAACAAATAAACTACATTATTTTGTGATATCGCATACATTTTCTAAAATATGACTATAAATGAGTACGACTCAATATGATTTCAAAACACTGGGAACTGTGTCCATTATTTCTGTAATCTAACTTCTATTTCTCCCACCAGAAACCCGTCCCTCTACGACGAGATAAAGATCAAGCTGCCAGCAGACCTTGGCGACCAACATCACCTCTTGTTCACCTTCCTACATGTCTCCTGTCAAAGGAAACCCGTAGCACCGGAGCAGGAGAAGAATGTTGATACTGTTGTTGGCTATACTGTAATTAAATTTATCATATAGTAATTGTTCTGACGGAACTGTCTGTACAACTGGCCAATAGCAATGACTTGGAGCTAGGCTTATGTACTAAAATGCTGGCCGCGCGATGATATGTGCGGACGTGATAGGCTACGTGATTGCTGATGCAGCGGAACCATATCGATGCAGGAATATCTTCACGCTCGCTGACTTGTCTTATCTATTATGTACGCGAGGTACGCCAGGTACGCGAGAACGCACATTGCCAATTAAACTTATCATACCAATCGTTGGGTATTTTATACCAAATAACAAACATGTTGTGAAACAAGTCTGTTTGATTCGTAGCAAGTGAAAAGAAGTGGTCTCTGCCTACCCGTGCCTACCCTAAGAGAGGCGTGACGGATATAATGTATGCCGCGCCAATCGTTGGGCATTTTATGCCAATTAACAAACTTACATGCCAATTCTTCGCTTCTCAACAGTGGGTCCCCCTCTGCCGCAACGGTAAGCTGACGTGCGGCGAGCTGTCTCTCCCCGTCATGATAGAGGAGCCTCCAGACAACTACTCGTACATATTCCCCGATGTCCAACTCCCTGGGACCCGGTGGCTGGACAACCATCGACCTGTGTTCACCTTGGCTTTAGATCCACATACTACCGTACATCCTTTGGTAAGTTATTAAATGTTATTTTATTATTAAAGATAAATTATTAGTTTCTTTTTCGGTCTATTAACTTCAATATTAAAACAATAACAATCATATTCAATCGTCTGCAATGTCTCCAAGGCAATTGTGACGTCTATTTGCGTATTTATATGTCTATACAAACATTCAGTGCATTAGTGCTTTGACGGTACCTTCTTATTATATTTCTATTTGTGAAAACCTGTAATTGGCTCGTCTGTTAATTTATAATTTTCTAATGTATATAATGAAGGTGTTGGTTTTCCAATAAATAAATATAAAAATACACTTATGCTAACTTAGGCGCTGTCTCCACGAGTAAAAGAATCGCGGCGATATTATCGTCGCACCACGTATTTCTATACGCTCAGGGGGCTTAGCATCTCACGTCATGCTGTCCTTATCACATTTAAAACTATAGACAGAGACGTAAGCTTGACAAACGCATGACAACGTCTTGTCACGGAGTGCCATGCTAAGCTAGCTTTGGGGCCGTCTTCACACGGCAATATTATCGCCGCGATGCGTCGTATAGAATTACGTGGCGCGCCTTAAACGCAATTTATACGAAAATAAATGAATAACTTAATTCGATATGACAATAGTTATTAAATATTTATTGGTCTCTATAACACACTTTATATAAGGCTAGAATTCTTAGTTTTCGAGATTTTTTAGTTTTTTGTTTACCCAACCCGGATTCATTGCTCTCGAGTGTAGATTGGAGAGCTATAAAATTATTCTTTTGTACATTTTATAAGATTAAGTATTATTCAACAGGATGGTTACATCGAACGCTTCTCGCTAGCATGCGAGGCTGTGCAAGAAGGCAACATACCGCCGAGGATTGGATTGGCTAATATGGAAGCGGAACTCAGAGCAAGGTAGGAAATTATAATGGGATATATCCTACAGGAGGCTTAGCATACGAGTCGCGACAATTATCTCACATCAAGCTGTCCTTATCACATTTAAAACTATGGAAAGAGACGTAAGCGTAACAAACCCATGATAACGTCTTGTCACGGAGTGTATGCTAAGCTAGCTGGTGTGTGTTGTACACACGACTCTTAATTGAACATTAAAGAGAATGAACATCGATCAAATCGGGGATTTACTAAAAAAGGTCCAAGGACCCAAGTCTGCTAATGTAAAATAGCCTCAGTTATGTGTCAGTGTGTCAATGACATTTTTGGACACATTTGGTATTCTGCTAAACAATGGCTTAAAGAGATTGCGACCGAATGTGTCAATAAATTACATTGACACTCTGCCGACACACAACTGTGAAAATTGAAAATTAGCAGACTTGGGCCCTTGTTCAATAATACTCTAAACCGACGAGCATTTATGATAAGAGGGAGAGACTGATGAATGTGGATGTAGCGAAGAAAGTAAGTTTGTATCGTAGCAAGTTGAGGGAAGTGGTCTCTGTCTACCCTCATAGCAAAGAGGTGAGACAGATATGTATGTATGAATGCGGTTAAAGATAAGGCGGTGTGTTTGGTTCATAGAAAATGGAGGGAAGTGGACTCTACTCTCTACTCTCTCTCTCTCTCTCTCTCTCTCTCTCTCTCTCTCTCTCTCTTCCCTCCTAGCAAAGAGATATACTAATTTGTATTTATATTAACAAAGCTTTATTCTTCCAGCATAGCAGAACTGCCAACAGCGAACGTGGAGACCCTGGCCCGCTACCTGCCGGTGATAGGAGACAAGCTGCTGCATCTGCTGGTGGCGCCGCCAGCGCTGCAGGGGCAGACGCTCAACCTGTCTCAGGACGTCTTCGCGTGTCTCGCGCATGTATTTGCTGAGATCACGGTGAGTGACGGAGAGACAAGAGGTTATGATTTTTTTTATGTACTAAAGGCTGACCGCGACCTCGTACGCGTTTATAATTCTGTCACCTCATGTAGATTCCTTTGAGTATAGAATATAAGGATCTTTGAGTATAGATATAAGGAGGTGCCACATTTTTTTATTCATATACAAATGAGTTTATGACAGCGTGCCAGGGTTGGCGCAAGTTTTTCATAGTTTTCTTGGTAGATGACCTGTCAAACGATAAGAAATTCCATACAAAAAGGTAGCCATTTTGCGCCAAACCAGGCACGCAGATCCAGACGGTATGGCACCTCCTTATATTCAGATACAGTCAGCCTGTCAGGTCCCACTGCTAGACAAAGGTCTTGCTCTCCAATCGGTTCTGCTGTGCGCCAAGACCTCCCATTCTTCGCTGAATGAGTCGAGCTCGTCTCACAATCTTCGCCTAGCTTTGCCACACATATCACAATCACAGAAAACATAATAATAATACATATCTTAACATACTTATATGTTATTCTGATATGTAAGCTACAATACTGCCAAGTTCTATCAAAATCTGTTCAGCAGTTGCGTGAAAGAGTAAAAAACATCCATCCATCCATCGGCACAAACATTAACATTTATAATATTAGTAGGATTTCGAACTTGGTCCCATAGTAAAAGTCGTTTGTTATTACGAGTATATGCATGTCCTTTTCTATCGTTCACTAATTAATAGTTACTCTGTTTAATGGTCGATATTTTTCATCTGCAACCTTCATTACTCCAGAACATGAACGACGGAGCGACCTGCGACGCTCACGGCCGCAGCAGCCTGATCTCCACGTACATCCAGTACCAGTGCAGCATCCCACGACCCTCGCTCACTGATCGGGACATTGGGTTGCCTTTACCTCCTACTGGTAAGTCATAGTTTTTAAAACGACTAGACGCTGCCTGCGACTCCTTACGCATATCTTGGAAAAACAAACATGATATCTCAAAATAATATAGCCTATGTGTTATTCAGATTAAACTACAATATTGCCAAATGTCATTAAAATCTATTCAGTGGTTTTTGCGTGGAGTAACAAACTCCATCCATCGGGACAAACATTGATATTCATAATATTAGTAGGACAAGTTTTATAAAACTAGCTAAAAAACTAGCGGTACATAATTGTCACTTGCGTTGCCAATAGAAAAAAAACGACTCGATTCCAAATAGATAATTAAAATAGGGAAGAGGACTACATAAAAAATGGCATTGTGTTTAGTACGTCTGTTAGACTGTTCAAAAATATTAAACATAATCGTTTTGCTTTATCAAATACATAAATTAATACAAAGATACACAGCAAAGCTACGGGTGGAGACTTTTAGGTTTAAATTATACTGAAGTTACTCAATGTTGCCATATTGAAATAACCTAAAATTATTGCTACTTGCTATGTATCATTATCATCATTTAATTAAGAGCCTGGCTCTTGTCGGTGGAGTTAATGCCATCTTTGCCTTTCCTCTGCCAGCTGATACGACATGACGCCAATTTTCTCTTTCACTTGAGTGAAGTACGTACGTCTTGGTCCTCCTCTTCCTCTTTTACCCTCAATCTTTCCTTCAATGATGTTCTTTAAAAAATCGTCGTGTCGTATCAAGTATCATCTTTCCTCTTCTATTCTCTATTGTTCTCAACAAGGAGCGCTTCACACCATAAATCTATGAATTTTATATTTTTATTATTACAGTAATGAGTGACGGATCCTGTAAGATCTTGCATGAAGAGCTAGCGTTGCAGTGGGTGGTAGCTAGCGGCTCCACGAGGGATCTCGCTATGCAAAATTCTTGGTAAATAAGTCATAAGTATTTTATTTCAAAAATAGTACAAAACACTAAATACGAAATAAAAAAACTCAATTTAATCATATTTCAAACAAGAAAAAAACTTAAACAAAATTGCAGACATCTTTTATCCAGTTAATAATCCAGTTTTCGTACATTTGAATTTAAGGAAGCTTCATGAAATTTAAATGAGAAGAGTATGGATCTGTTAAAACGCATACTCTCTGCTAAAAATCTCATATTTCGACCCTTGTTTGTAGGGGAAAGTTGTTGAATTTCTTAAGCAGATCTCTTGATTACGGCATAAAATGAGATAGCATACTATACGAGTGTAATGCTATCTACACACCAAAGCCGCCGCCATGCCGCCTGGCTAAGCCGCCGACTTTACGTCATACGAATGGCAGCTGTCAAAAAAGCCGGCGGCTTTGGTGTGTAGACACCATTAAGTATTCCACTGCCGCATAACAAAATGCGGAAGTTCTGCAATAATTTGGATTCTTCATCATCTTTCATTCCCCTTAAAAACAATTTAAAAATTCGTTTTCCATATTCTCATCCTCATAACCACTTTCCTCATCAACCCTACTGTATATTGATATGCTACCGTAGGGCGCTATTCGAGTTACTCCACAAGTCGATGGTGGAGTACCTGTGGTGGAGCGGCGCGCACGAGGCGGCCCGCAAGGCGCGCTTCCCCGACCAGCTCACTGACGACATCGCTACTCTCGTTAACAATGTTGTTTCCGAGATTATATCTAGGTACGTGGTCATTTAGTTTTATACTAGAAGTATGAATTTGTAATTTTTTTGATATTTGTAATTTTTTTTTTATAACTATTTATTTATTATAATAAATTTTATATATAAATAAATGTTTTATACCTAGTGGGGTCAGGAAACTTGTGAATTGAAAAAATACAGTGCTTTTCAATCAAATTTTTGTTACTCCCCTCCACACTCCATACAATCCCCAAAATGGCTTACTACTACATAAACAGCAAATGTCCGAATACACAACAAAGTATGTGTAAACAATGATTTATTTATTTATTCATTTATTAAGCTTACCAACAGTCCACATACACAATACAGTCACTTTAAACAAACACAAGTATAGGATAGGTGTAGTGACTACTTAAAAGTAAACACAGCCTGCATTTTTGTGTGTGTGACGCAATCGCGCTATAACTTCTTCGTCTACTGCCTCGTCATAAAATCCAGATATTGTTTTGTCATTTTGAAAAGCAAGCGTCAAAATTTATGTCATTTTTTGTATTTAAGGCACATCCAAAATTATCAAAAACGGCTCCATATTGGCGATGCAAAGATTATCCGCACGCCTCTAGCGGCGAAATTTAGAAACTGTCTAAGAACGACACTTTGTTTGTTTATTTGCCACTCAATAAAGACCTTTCTTTATTATCGAACTACATACTTTTTAGAGGTCTCAATTTTTTTGTCAAATACTTGCTTAACATTTAATATCTCCTTTCCAGATACGGCAAAGAAAGCCGCTTAACGCAGAGTCTAAACAACAGTTTGGCGTTCTTCTTATTCGATCTACTAAGTATTATGGATAGAGGTTACGTACTGAATCTAATTCGTACGTACTACAAGCAGATGTGCGCTAAGATTGCGTCTTTACCGCTAGCTGTGCCGCTTGTGCATTATAAGGTAAGGTTATGTTGTAAGAAGGTTGATTAAACTAATGTTTCATTATTTATTTCTAGTTATTGCGGTTATTATCAAAAAATATTTTAAAAAATACGATGTTTGATGAATCGTTAATTTATTACTTTATTTTATTTATTAAACTTAGCGCAACTTTGGCACGCTGTCATAAACTCATTTGTATGTGAAAGAAAATGGGGCCACTCCTTATATTTTTTCTTCATTGATGTCTACGAAGCTGACGCGACATTGCGATGGAAGTATTTGAGTTACAATCGTCAAACTTGCGTATGAAGACGTACCGTTTTTTGAACGATTGGCCTAATTGTAGATATTGCTACCTAGCAATAAGGCCGCCTGTTGCTTCTTATATTCTTGTTTGTGTCTGTACCTTATATCTTTTGTGCAATAAAGAATATTTGTATTGTATTGTTCTCTTTGCCCCTCCAGCTAGCGTTCCTCCGCATCATCAGCTCGCACGAGCACTTCATCGCCCTCAACCTGCCCCCTGCCCCGCCCACATGCTCCGGCGCAGTGTCCCCCGCGCCGTCGTTACAATCCGCGCACTCAACGTCGTCGGCCGCCGCACCGCACACGCTCAGCCACGAGTTCCGGAGCAGGCATTACTTGGTGGGGTTGCTGCTGACTGAGCTGACTAACGCTTTGGAGTTGCAGTAAGTATGAAGATTTAGGGATGTAATATTATGGCCTTACAATACATATCAACATTAGGATCGTGACTAGAAACCATGATGAGAAAATGACCTTGAAACCTAATGACTTTCTTCAGGAAACATGGATGGAAAAGCGACCAAAAGTTATTTTTTTCCATACTATTTATTGATTTACGGACAGAAAATTATAGAAAGTTTTAAGACAACCGTATTTTACTTGTATAAATAAAGTATGTAATGTGAAAATAACGAAAAATCTAAACTATACTTTTTTTGTCTTTAACCAAAAATGACAATCAAAACACTGGGTTAAAGTTCCACGTGACATCACACTTCAATACAATTATCACTTAGAGTGACGTCAAAAGGCCCCAACACCATAACTTTAATGCTCTCAAGGCGTGTTTCACCATCTAACAGATATTTTATACCTGTATCTATCTAAAACATCATGTTTTATTAAATAGACACAGGTTTATCTTGCAGTTAAATTTATCTGTATGTTCACCATTCACCACACAATGGACACTTAATTTTTGTGTCTATTTATGTATTTTAATCACTCTCTGTATGAGACTAGACTCGTGCCCTCGGTGGGGACATTATTTGGGCTAACAACAACATGTATTTGATCAATCGAAAAATATGTGTCCAATATTTTTGAATAGTCTAACGGACGGAATTATAATGCCATTATTTTAATGTAGTCGTCATCTCTAATCTTCTTTCCCACAGAAGCCCAGTGCTCCAATGCGCAGCAGTGAACGCAGTCCTCTCCCTCCTCACGGCACACGACGCGGACCCTCGGCTGTCCTCCCCCGATGTGAAGGCGCGAGTGGCTGCTCTGTACCTCCCACTGCTGGGGATAGTGCTGGATGCGCAGCCGCAGCTGTATCGGCCGTTTACTACTGGTAGAGGTAGGTGGTAGTTACAGCTCTATGTATATTGTAGAGGAAGATGGTACCTAGTTATGGCTCTATATAGGTGACTTTAAATTAGTGAACGATAGAAAAGGATATGCATGTACTCATGATAACAAGCAACTTTTACTTTGGGACCAAGGTCGAAATCATCCAAAAAAATATTCAAGTCCCTTTTTTTATGAATTCGTACTTGGCCTCATATTAAAAGTTGTTTGTTATCACGAGTACGTGCATATCCTTTTCTATCGTTCACTAATTTAAAGTCACCCTGTATTTTTCCACTGTTAAGTATCATAACATTGTAATTTTTAATAAGTGAACCATACAGATATGTACTTGTAATAATAAACAAGTTTTACTATGGGACCAAGTTCAAAATTATTCAAAAAATTAAGTAGAATAAGTTTGTATTATATTTTATTGTATTTATTTAAGGTAATCATGTATACTTATTTATTGGGTTGTAAATAAAATCTTCCTGTTATGTTATCGTAAAAATTTCGAACTCCCCATACAAAATGCACCGGCTGATATTGTTGAGTCAACTTTTGACGGTTATGAGACATTCATTTTGCTTACGAACATGTGCGTTAAGACGTGTAATTCGGCTTTAAAGATTTTTGACTTTGTTTGCAGAAATACCTCCATTGGACAGTGAAGTTGGTCAACTTGGTAGTCTTTATACTACAACGTCGCCGGAAGGGGACTTTAAGCAGGTAATTAAGTAAAACAAACTACAGTATTGTATAATTTCGATGAAAACGATTCAAAGATTTTTGGTTGAAAGAGCAACAAGCATCCATAATAGTAGGATACACGACACTTAAGCCAGAAAGAGACTGATGATCCCACGAAAGCAATGCATTCTGACATAAGCTCTTTAGAAATCATGTAATTAGATGCTAAAATTAATCTCACATCCCAGGAAAAAAAAAGAACAATAGAAAATCTATTGTGTCTGGGTTTATAATGGGCCAGTGGGATGTGAAAGGTTAAATGCTAGTATAAATAATACACAAAGACTTGCAGTTTACTTTATTGAGAAATATACAAATATTCTTATAACTAGGTCTTAGTAAGGCTTGTAATAGGTAAGGTACTTAACAAGTAGAGAAATTGTGTATGTTGCGGACATGGGATCAGGCTGTCTCTAGCTTTATAAACATAAGGAGGTGCCACATTTTTTTATTATACAAATGAGTTTATGACAGAGTGCCAAGGTTGGTGCAAGTTTTGCATAGTTTTCTTGGTAGATGACCTGTCAAACGATAAGAAATTCCATACAAAAAGGTAGCCATTTTGCGCCAGACCAGGCACGCGGATCCAGACTGTATGGCACCTCCTAAGTTATAAACCTATATTATACCCAAGATAACAATAAACCCTATCCACACAGAACGGCCGCCCTCCCTTCAACAGCGAGACAAGCCGCAACCTACTGATGTGCCTCACCTGGGTGTTGAAGTGGACGGAGCGCAGCGTGCTGTGTCAGTGCGTGCAAGACCTACCGCCAGCGCGGTTGATGCAGCTGATACAGCTGATTGATCTGTGTTTTACTTGTCAGGAGTATAGGGTAAGATTGGAATATTTCACGCACTACTTTAGATTCTTATACGATACGAGATATTTGAAAAAGGGATGCTTAGATGGTTTGGGCATTTATTTATTTATACAATACATAACAACAGATAATTCCAAACGTTATGCTTAAGAGATAAATTTTACAAAAGAAAACTAATAACATAAAATGAAAATACTTACAAACTATTAAAACATCAAATCAATCAAAGGGCATGTAGAAAGAATGAGCGAAAGGAGATTAACAAAAGAGATATACAAGGCAAGAGTGGATGGAAATGCTGGGAGGGGAAGGCCAAGACGAACTTACCTCGATCAAATCGGGGACTTACTCAAGAAAGGCCAAATCAAGTGTACCCTAAACCGACGGGCTGAGTGTGGATGAAGCGAAAGAGGTGTGTTAGGATCGAAGCAAGTGGAAAGAAGTGGTCTCTGCCTACCCCAATGGGAGAGAGGCGTGACGGATATGCATGTATGTATGTTCGCGGCAAAGCAAATGCGACTAAAGTGTCGTGTAGGAAGAGGAAAGAGGCCTTTGTCCAGCAGTGTGACACAGACGGCTAGTTAACAAGCTACAAAAATATAAATGTTAAATTTCAGGGTCGCAAAGAAATAATGAAGTGCGCGCATCAGAACGTGCGTAAAACGACTGATATCAAAGCAAAATTGGAAGATGTAATCTTGGGACAGGGGTCCGCGAGATCTGACTTTATTATGAGGCGGAAAGGTATTGTTTTATAGATAGATAGAAATTCTTTATTGCACACAAAGAAATACAAATACAACTTAAAACTAAAACATTGTGCGCAAAGGCGGCCTTATCGGTTTTATGTTACTTTTACGTGTACAGCTGTAGGCAAGAGAAACACTTTAATAAAGTAAAGGGCGACAAAGAATGCACATCGGCAATTATCGCATTTCCGAATACAAACGAATGCTAATTTCCATGTACTTACTTACATGGAAAAGTAGTGGGGAGGCCTCCAACGAGGTAGACTGACGACTTGGTTAAAGTGGCTGGAAGCCGTTAGATGTGGACAGCGCAAGACCGGTCGTTGTGGAGATCCTTGGGGGAGGTTTTTGTCCAGCAGTGGACGTCTATAAGCTGACATGATGATGATGTACTTACATCAATTATTTGATTTATCCTTCATCAGAATTTGAGTATAGACATTAAGTATTTTACTGTTGCACTCTCGCATTTGAACCACGACTGACGAAACAAACGTCATGGTGTGTGCGACACAGATATCGCTGTACGAAGTCGAGATTAGCCGATTGTCTCTTCACAAAGATCGATGTGTGTTCTTTAAGCAGTAAAGACCGTTAAAGTTAGAAAGAGACTGATTCCACGAACGCAATGCATTATTATACTAAACGCAAAGACTCGTGGCAGACGCGGTCGTAAAACGTGTGAATGCGACAGCGCAACAACAATATAAGTGTGCGCGAGAAAATGATGTACATCTGCCACACGCAACGTGGGAGAGCATTACGTGTGACAAGTCTTCTTCTAATCATATTATTTATATGGAGCAGATTGCGTTGCGTATGTTGAATACGTGGTATGGGATCTTGAACGCAGTTTTAGCTTACTTGTGTGAATGATGCTTCCTCTCTCTATTGGTTTCCGTTCATTGTTTCGCTCTCAAGTTAAATAAACGTAATTAATTAATTTACGGTTTTTATTTCAATATATAACACGTGGGATTAGCTTTATCGCCGTTAACTGATGACTTAACATTTGCAAGCTTGTGAACTAAGCAGATGGTGGAAGGAACAATTTAACCAACACGACAACTGTATTTCATCTGTACCCAAATCATACGCAAATAAATGTTTTTTCACTAAATCATTTATTCACCATACGTGTGTACGTAGGCGGTACCGCAGCAGTAGGAGCAGGCAGTGGTAAACGCGAGCGGTGGCGCAAGGACTGGCTGCGGGGTGGGGGAGGGTCACGAGGCGATGCGCCCGCGCAACTACAACATGATCTAGCGGGTACACTCGCTGCTGAGGTAGCCTTGACGCTGCTGCAGGCGCTTGAGACTATTGTACAGGTAGATATATGGAGTGGATAACTCGTGGTCTTTCTAACCGACTTCAAATTAAAAAAAGGAGGTACTCAATTTAGCAGATTTTTTTGTATATACTTCTTTCTAAGTATTATACTTTTTGTAGTTTCATTTGTTAAAGGTATTATCATAAAAAAATTAAAATTCTTTTAGATTTAAAATTATATTATATTTATTTTAAATAATAAAATAAATGTCATAACAACAAAGATTTTTTAAGATGACAGACAAGTTATTGTCAATTTACTTCGGTCTTGCACAGAATGGGTACCATATTAAAGTGCCTTTAGACAACTATGAAATTCAAAAACTCTGTATTAAATAATGACAAAGAGCAAGATAAGCAATGTAGTAGCAACAGACACCCTTATTGCTAAGTAACTGAAGAGTTTGTAGCACTCCTATAGCCACTATGATGGTTCTATCCAGATATTTAAGGGAAAAATAATAATGGCATCCGATCCGTAGCACGAGGTTATTGAAAGAGAAAGAATTTGACAGCTGACAACCAAATGACACTTGTTTAAAAGAAAAACACAAACTACACTCTAATATTCAAACATCACAATAACAATATCTTCCAGGCAACCTTAGTATCACAGTTCCACTAATCTACAAACTAAAATAACTTAACCTATTTTTTTCTCCAACAGTCATGCGCGAACTTAGAACACGGCCAAAGTGTATGCAACACAGCTTTGCAAGTGTTGTTGCGTGCATTACAAAGGAATCAAAGTACTACTGTGTTGCAACATATGTTCGCCTCTGTACGCTCGCTTATACTTAAGGTAAGGAAATGTAAATGTATGTATCTATGTTTTTATAAGAATTGTGAGTCTATTTGAAAAAAGGGCAACTTCTCTTTACTTTTATATTTTTACAGACTGTACTCTCATAATCACACGAGTATATTTTAAATAGAGGCCGCGGTTATTGTCATATCTTGAAAAAGTTACACAGCCTAAAACCAGCTTATGTACAGTATTGTAAACTTAGCGTAGGAGCCAACGTGTAGGCCCGTACTTCTTTTAATTAGTTTGAGTGCACTGAGTTTAAATCAAAAGCATGAGTTGTCTCGCTAAAGGTTTATTGCACACTAAAATAAATGGTAAGCTAGTACAAAATAAGGCGGCCGAGTAAAAAGCCGACTATGCGTTTTTAGTATAAAATATTAACACAAAATTGTACCCAATATATTTATAAAATAATATCTAAAGAAAATGTACGATGCTAACACGTACACTTAGCATGAAAGAATAACAAATATCCTCACATCCCAACCATCCATCCAAATCTATCTAAAGTATATCTTTTTTATGTTATTTTATGTAGATACGACTCTTCCTATGTATGTATTCTTATGTTTTTATGAATGAAACACTCTAGGTGAAGCAGGTTTACATTATTTATTCAGAGAACCATTGTAAGCGTAGGTACTTCCAAGACATGTGACACTGAAAGCTATCAAAAACAGTATTCAAAAAGTTATTCATGCTTGCCGTTTTTCAACATGTAATTCTTCTTCTGCCTCCTTAATTTGTGTATTATACTGAGAGAATAAATGTATATCTTATTCGTATTCCCTCATTTTACGTAGCTGGGCTGGTCGTGCTGCGGCGAGGAGTCAGGTACGTGCCGCGTGCTGCTGCGACACTGCGCCGCGCCCACCGCCACGACGCGTGCGCACGCCGCCGCCACGCTCTACGCGCTTATGCGGCAACACTATACTGGGGGGAACGTACGTATACAGGCTGCATCTTTACGCTGCCCTTACTTACTCGATCAGCTGATCGGACATTTTGTATTCGGTAATCGGGAAGCGAATGTTTTTTTTCGAGTTACTACCCATGTCCTTTGGGGAAAGTTGTTCAGTTTCATGAGGACTATCGCTGTGTTTCGGCTTTATACCCGCTTTCTGTTACACTCTGTATGTCGCAGTCACCTCGTTGAATCAGCTATTTGATTGAATCACTAGCGCGTTCATTGACTAGGCCGAACGTTGATTGAAACAAGCGGCACTCAACGTCCATCTAGTTAGCGGACTGTAAACATAGCCCTTTGAACATAGCTGACATAAATCAATTAGGTAACTGTAATTTAGTTCATTTTTTACCCACTGCGGCGTTAGTAGTCACCAAAACAAAAATGGCGTCAAATAGCTCACACAGCTGATAGCTGATAACGATAAAAAGGTTCTAAAATCTAATTCTGTTAAACGATTTTTTTTTGGATTAATCTAATTATCGGTGTACAGTCGAGAGCAAATCAACCTTTACAAAATCGTTTTAAAATCAGCCTTATGTGGCAGTGGTACCCTGATGTGCCGTCTGTAAATGGAAATTATCATTCGTTTGTATTCGGGAACGCGAAGATTGCCGAACATTACCGAAGTGTTTTCCTCATCGCCCTTTACCACTCTCTTCCAGAACTTCAGCCGCGTAAAGATGCAAGTGACGATGTCTCTGTCATCCCTGGTGGGTACTTCCACCACCTTCAGCGAGGAGTCTCTGCGGCGCGCGCTGAAGACCATCCTCGTGTACGCCGAGCACGATCAGGAGCTGCAGGGGACTAATTTTGTGGAGCAGGTAGGGTGGAAGGATCTATAGGTAGCAATTAGGATGAAGGATGGAGATAAAAATGAAAGCGAGCATTAGGAGAATACAGCGGGATATTTTCTAAAACACCTAAACCAATGGGGATGATGACTACATTCGAAAATTCAAAAAATAATTAGTCCGTCTTTTAGGCTATTAAAAAATATTTGAAACACGTTTTTTATCTAATCAAATACATAAATAAATACAAAGATGCAGAGCATCAAAGTTACGGAGTGGGGGGTATTGACGTCACTCCCCGGTAAAAATCGTACTAAGGCGTGACGTCACGAGCAACTTTAACCCAGTATCTGTGTCATTTTTAGTTTAAGAGAAAAAAGAAAAATTACGTGTCGAATATTTTAAAATAATCTACGTGATGGACTAGAAACATTTTTTTAGTCATCATGCCCATTAATTACATTTGAATATGCACAATATTTTTAATTTCAAAATGAATATCGTCAAAGACAACCTCAGAGGTAGGAGTCACTGACAATTGACAAATATTTTTCTTTAATATAACTAAAAAGTGCCTAAATAAAAACTACAGGTCTTTATATCGATTCGATGGAGAAATTTCATTACACTATGGCCCGGTTTTTCAATTGTCAGTTAAAAAGACAAGCCTAAAACTTCTAGGCCCAAAAAAACTTACTGAAAAAAAAGACATCATAACTTCAGTAAGCTATATATTTTTTTTCGTCAAAAAGTAACAAACATCCATACATCATCGGCACATTTTATAAATATGAGTAGGATTAAATTTAATTTTTAAAGATATAATTTCCTTCCCCCAGGTGAAAGACTTAGTATTCAACCTGCACATGATCCTGTCAGACACGGTGAAGATGAAGGAGTTCCAGGAGGACCCTGAGATGCTGCTGGATCTGATGCACAGGATCGCGCGAGGGTATCAGCACAGTCCCGACTTGAGGTTGACTTGGTTGAATAATATGGCGCAGAAACATATGGAGGTTAGTTTAAAAAAATATTTTAATTTAAAAATACCTATACATAAATATAGTTTGACCTAGGTTAGATTTCACCATTTTTTATTTTAGTATTTTAAACTCCGGTATAATACATCCGGGACGTGTCCGGGAAAAAATATCATTCCATACATTTTCTATGGATTCGTTCACACACGTTGTAATGTTTGTCGTTGTCACGTCAAACTATTGTCCGTAAACCGACTTTACAAACAACTAATTTTTTAACTCAACTGATTGTCCTATAGCGATCCAACCACACTGAAGCAGGCATGTGCCTAGTACACGGCGCGGCGTTGGTAGCCGAACAGATGTCATACAGCGGACGCGGCGCCGCGTTACTTGAGAAAGTGACGCACAACGCGCTCGATGAGAGCTGCGCGGACACGTTGCATCATCATCTCACCCATTTGGAGCTGCAGGTATGAATCTAATCTAATCAAGCCATTTGTGTCCCACTGCTGGGCAAAGGCCTCTCTCCTCATCCGCCATGACTTTCTGTCTCAAGCTTCCTCCGCCCAGGTACTTAAGGTGTCCAGCTCGTCTCGCCACCTTTTCCGTGATCTGCCGCGACGTCGTTTGGCAGTTGGTTGCCATTGGGTTGTCGTGATTGCCCATACATACAATATTTTCTTAACATTAACATATTTTTTAAATATTTAACAGGCCAGTTAGCGTAATCGGTAGTAAGTCTGCCTGATACCCACGGGTCGCGGGTTCGATCCCCGCCGGTTAACAAACATTTGTGTGATGAGCATAAATGTTTGTTTCGTGTCTGGGTGTTATGTATTTATCAGTCCCTGATACCCATAGTACAGGATTTGCCTAGTTTGGGGTCAGATGACCGTGTGTGAAATGTCCCCCAATTTTTATTTATTTATTTATAAATTTACACAAATTTCCAGGCTTTACTAGAGCACGCGGCGAGCGAGCTAATGACAGCCGGCATGTATGAGACTGTCAATGAAGTGTACAAGGTGCTCATACCTATAGCTGAAGAACATCGGGACTATAAGAAATTGGCTAATATACATAGGTATGTCATAAATATACATTTTAGTAAGTACAACCCGTTGGAAATATCTGCGGACCTGGTTTGATGACGTCATGCAACTCGTACGTACTCGTCACGGTACTGGATAGGCGAAAATGGGGGAAGCGTGGAAAGCGCATTCCAGCGAGGTCCGCAGATATTTCCGACGGGCTGTAGGTAATTCTAAACACAAAAACAAGCTCATTTTTCTGAGGTCATATTGAGCCGCGTCCGCTGCGCCATGTTTTCGTGTTCACGAACATCATAACATGTTATCAAAAACATAATAGGGGCGTGGTTTAACAGTTTTGTTCGCAAAAACACAAAAACATGTTTGCCGAGACAAATGGATAACCCCCCGCGTTCGCCTGCGGGGAGGGGAAACGTTGCATTTTGTGTTTAGCTCTCATTAAAGCAAGACGTCAATCAATTCAAGTATTCATTTCATTCGTTCTGTTCTGTTCAGTTCAGTCAAAAACACTTTTGAAATAACAAAACACAAAAACGCCACGACGCAGCGGACGGGCAGTTTTAATAACATGTTTAGATAACCATGTTTTTTTAGAAAATTAGCGCAGCGGACCCGGCTTAATGGCCGTATATCTATATATATAAAAATGAAACCCGTTTTCCGTTGTCACGGCATCACGCCTGAACGGCTGGACCGATTTCGCTAATTCTTTTTTTAAAATGTTCATTGAAGTCCAAGGATGCTTCTTACGGTGAGAAAAATTCGAATAATTGCCGGGAAAGCCCTAAAACATACCTTTTCTTTTTCCCATACAAATGTTTTCTTACTAAAATGTAGAGTCAATTTGAACTTTATTCCTACACAATAAAGTTCATTCTAAGGCGGGACGAAGTTCGCCGGGACAGCTAGTTTAAAAATAAAAAAAACAGTAGTAAAGCCAAAATCTTTATTCCCCTTTAACATCTTATTTAAACACCCCCACAGTAAACTAAACGAGGCATTCACGCGCATAGACCAGTTACACGGTAAGCGTGTTTTCGGTACATACTTCCGCGTGTCGTTCTACGGGCTGCGGTTCGGGGACTTGCATCAGGAGGAGTTCATTTATAAGGAGCACGCGCTTACTAAGCTACCTGAGATATTTAGTCGGCTTGAGGTATGTATACGACTTTATTTATTTATTTAACAGTTTATTGTAAGATGATAGTACATAGATACAGAAAAAAAGAGAAGTTATACAAAAGGTACAGCTTATTCACACATTGACTTTCTAATACATTAATATTAGAAAATCTTAATAAGTGTAAATCTTTAATCGGCTTTATCATTTTCTATTCGATTTTAACATTAATTATAATAGCTGTAAATTTACCGAATAAAATAAATGTCAATGTTTATGGTGATGGATGGTTGTGAGAATGTTAGTTACTCTAACGCAAAAACTGCTGAACAGATTTTAATGAAACTTGGCAATATTGTAGGTTATGCATCAGAATAATATCAAGGTTATATTATTTTGACATTATTGTAAAAGTTTTTCAAAATATGGCGACAACTACGTACGATGTCGCGGGCAACACAAATATATCTGTCACGCCTCTTTCCAATCAGGGTAGACAAAAACAACTCCACTTGCTCTACTTTTCGCCTCATCGTATTTAAAAGGCTTGTCGGTAGAGCATCCGCCAGGAGGCCTTTCTTCTAGTGTTGCCGAAAAATCGATAATTTTACTATCGATTGTTAAACGTCCAAAACATGTACCCTATGTAACCCTAAAACATGTACATGTTTTTCGACCTATCGATAGGCTATCGATATTGGCCTATCGAGCGGCAACACTACTTTCTTCTACTAATGCTTTGACTTCTTTATATGACGTTAATTTTTAGTTTATCAAACTTCGACCCTGCAATATCCAAAACAAAGTGCTTATAACTTAAACATTATAATACCTATGATGTGCAAATAGATTTTAATTTGACTTTATTCGTTCTAGAACTTCTACGGTGCGCGTTTCGGCCCCGAAAACGTAGTGATCATAAAAGACTCGAACATCGTGGACGTGTCTACTCTAGACCCGGATAAAGCGTACATACAGATCACATACGTGGAGCCCTACTTCGAGACGCACGAGCTGAGGAAGCGAGTCACGCATTACGAGAGGAATTATAATATTAGTGAGTATTTTTTTAAGAATATTGTATTATGAAAGTGATTAAACAAGATAATATGCTGCTGAACCGATTTGGTTTTCATAATTTATTTATAAATGGACTACCAATATTGAATGGAGTTTAGGATGTGAGGATGTGTGTTACGTTTTCAATCAGAAACTCCAAAAAAGATTTTCTTTAAAATATTGTAACAAGCACATTAGGTCGCGCGGTTGTTTTATGCGTTGCTCGCAGCGTCAGACGCATGCGATCAGGTTACTCCATACCATACTTATATTTATTTATCTTCATAGATTTCGTATGGAGTAACCTAACGCATAAAACAACCGCGAGCCTAAGAGCGGTTTTGCACTACGCCAGATTCAAGTTAGTATAGTATAGATCCAAGATAGAAGGTAATTAGAACTATTTCTATGGTAATTTTATCGTATAGGACGTAGTGCGAAACCGCTCTGAAGAAATTTATGATATTTTATGAGTATTCTAGTATACTGCGTACTCACTTCTGCTCCAGCTAAAAATAGTATATAAAATAGAAAAAGCTTAAGACAACGTAATAAAAAACAAAATTCTCAAATCTCAATCTAAAACTGCTACATCCTCAGAGCGTTTCATGTACGCGACCCCGTTCACGGCGGATGGCCGCGCGCACGGAGACATCGCGGAACAATGCAAGAGGAAGACCATACTCACTACCGCACACCACTTCCCATACGTCAAGACTAGGGTACAGGTTGTACAGCGGACGCAGATCATACTCGCGCCGATAGAGGTCGCTATTGAGGATATACAGAAAAAGGTTGGTAGCACTAGTATTTATAAAGGAGAATTTAGGAACTGACTAACATTTGTTCACTTCTAACACACAGAATACACAAAACATACAAACAATGTAGACCTTTACGGATAGTAATGATAATCATATCTGTCACGCACAAATATAGGACAAACTCCAGAAACTGCCTAGAGAATGACAGCCGTTAAACGTCATTTTCATTTTAGTTATATATCCTGTAAAAATGTATTATAGTTTTTTATTTCACAAAGATGTATGGCGATTCAGTGTACATCTACAATAATAAAATCATTTTTTCCAAAAAACATGAGCGCAAAACGAGATGACACGTTTTTCAAAAAGCATAATGACGGTGAGAATTATTTTCTCATTATTCTCATCCGGAGAATGTCCGTACACGTCTAAAATCGCGGAGGAATGCAAGAGGAAGACCATACTCACTACCGCACACCACTTCCCATACGTCAAGACTAGGGTACAGGTTGTACAGCGGACGCAGATCATACTCGCGCCGATAGAGGTCGCTATTGAGGATATGCAGAAGAAGGTTGGTAGTAGAAGGGAAAAGAAGTTAGGAACTTACATACACATCTGTCACGCACATACATACATATCTGTCACGCCTCTCTCCCATCGGGCCCATTACGGGGGTATTGACGTAAAAATCGTAATGACGGGTCGTCACGAGCAACTTTAATCCAGTGTATCTTTGTCATTTTTAGTTTAAGAGAAAAAAGAAAAAATACGTGTCAAATATTTTAAAATAATCTATGTGATTGACTAAACAAAATTTTTTAGTCATCATGCCCATAGCTATTTAAATATTTGTAGATAAACGAGCTAGCCGCAGCGACGAGCCAGGAGCCGGCCGACCCGAAGATGTTACAGATGGTAGTGCAGGGCTGTATCGGTACTACCGTCAACCAGGGACCGCTCGAGTTGGCACAGGTATGTTTCATTTATAAACTCTTGGTTAAATTACTAGTTAATGTCATACAAAAGAACAGTTTATTTATCAGGAATTACGCCTAATTTTTAGGGTTCCATACCCAAAGGGTGAACACGGCACCGTATTACTAAGGCTCGACTGTCCGTCTGTCACCAGGCTGTATCTCATGAACCGTTATAGCTAGAGCGTTGAAATTTTCACAAATGATGTGTTACTGTTGCCGTTAAAACACTACTAAAAATATTTTAAAGAGGGGCTCCAATACAACACACGTGATTTTTTCCTTTTTTGTACGGAACCCTTCGCTCGCGAGTCTGACTCGCACTTTACCGGTTTTTCAGTTGAGTTTAATTTGTTATATTAAATTGTTTTTTTTTTCCTATTTCTTTATCCAGGTGTTCTTAGCGCCAGTAGCTGAAGGCACTCAGCCGCCGACTCGTCTCACAAACAAGCTGCGGTTGGCTTTCAAAGATTTCTCCAAGAAGTAAGTAACGATTAGAACTTCAAGTCTATTATTTATTTAACAGTTTATTGTAAGATGATAGTACATAGAGACAAAAAAAGAGAAGTTATACAAAAGGTACAGCATATTTCTGAAATAAATTTCTTCCTGCGGACCCCACAGAGTGAGAAGTGATAGCATAAAGGCAGGATAGTCACTTAACCTACAATAAACACCTTCCTTATTTAATTAAACAGTGTGTTTAAAACACTCAAGTGTGTACTTACTCTCTGACTCATACTCGCCGTTTGAATAGCTATAGATTGATATACGTTATTTGACTGTGGACATTTACAGACTACTCCGGTACATGCAATTTTTTGACGTCAATTTACGGCAAGTTGGCCTACGATTTTGACCATGACGTCTATAGATGAAATACTTGCCGTTTGAATAGCTACAGATTGATATACATCATATTTACAGACTACACCCATATAAGTGATATTTTTAGATGCAAAAACAGTACTTTCGTCCGCTTTAGATATTGAGTGTGTCGCCTTAGAAGGAAATAATGCACATCCTTAGAGCTAACAAATGAGACTAGTTTTATTTAGGCCGTGGCCCCAGTAGGCAAACTGTTAGCTGCAAACTCAAATCAATGAAATAACCGGTTTTGGTGGGAGTCGGCCGCTGTCTGAGATAGTCAGCGCGCGTAACGCTGCAAACTGCGCACAGTGAGCGTAAACTAGCTGACTGTGGACACTCCATTTCAAATATATGGAAGGGCGTACTAAATCGATACGCCGCAAACTAGTCAGCCGCTAACAGTTTGCCTACTGGGGCCACGGCCTTAATTCCAAAATTTCCCAAGATCCTTTATTTATTTTAATTCACTACCTTGTTAACAATCCAGATGCCACGACGCCCTGAAGAAGAACAAGAACCTGATAGGCAGCGACCAGCGCGAGTACCAACGCGAGCTGGAGCGCAACCTACAACGGTTCACTGAGCGACTCGCACCGCTCGTGCAGCCCGCGCCGTCTCATGTGGCACAGCTCAGGTAATCACTTTTTACGGCAGCTTATCTAGCCGTGTGTCGCTGCTGGGTCAAGGCATGTCTTCATAACGATTCCCTATCCTGAAACGCCCCAATGGCCGCTAGTCTACGCAAAAATAACTACACAGATTTGAATGAAACTTTGCAATATTGTAGCTTACACTTCAGTATGATCATATTTTATAACAAACCTATTAATATTATAAATGGCAATGTTTGTGCCGATGAATGGATGGGTGTATGTAGGTATGTGAGGATGTTTGTTACTCTTTCACGCTAAAACTATAAAATAGATTTTGATGAAATTTACAATATTGTAGCTTAGACGTCAGAATAACTATATTATTCTAAGATCGTATTCGTATACGATCGTATTTTCAGTTTGAGGTTTTGTCTGTCAAAATCAACTACTAATTATAGGCTTTAGTTCTGACCGTTTTTCATATTATTTCAGCAATGGAGTCTCCAAACCCGACTACAAGTTCCAAGCTTAAAAACTTCGCTCGAAACCACAATTTTGAATACTACAGTGCAATGTACTCTACAAATAGTTTTATCATATTTACGTATTATTATGAGATTATTTTTTTATTATTATTATAATAAGAGAAATGTACTTTCCGCCTAGATTTAATTTCTTTAACATGACAGTATTTATTTGATATAAGTCTAATTATAAACGTTTAACTTTTCGTCTTTATTGTGAATCCTCTACAATCTAATAATAATAAATAATTGAATCTATTTTGCTGTGTTGTGAATCGGTACTTGTGTATCTGTTTTTTGTATATCAATTCTTAAAATTGTATTTATCACGGTACTTCTTAAATATAAATCTACAGAATAAATAGAAAACATTACTAAATCCTGAGTAACCTTCAATCTTTGTGAATTATAGGGTGAGCCAAACGAGCGTAATTTTGTGAGTCGTGAGTCGCAGAATTTCAGCAGTATTCGGTTTTGTACAAAAATGCAACACATTTTGCGTCGTCGTGTGGCACTAATTGCATTTTATGTATGAGACCGAATGCAGCAGAATTTTTGCGGCCAAAATTCTACGATTCACAAAATTACGCCCATTTATCGCAACGTGGTACGTTCCAGTGTGTAGACATACACTAAGAGGGTATAGAAATATATAACACGGCAATACCACTCGTGCAGCCCCTAAGTACTGAATATGAATAAACGTTATTTTTCCATGTATGTATCGTAATAAATAAAACCAAATATAAGTCAAGAAATTGTATTTAATTAAAGTTTGACCTTTTATCACGTCTCACGGCTTACAATGGCTATACACAGACACCTAGTTGTAAAATCTGTTCCGTAAGGGTCAGCGCAGACAGAACGGAGCGCAGCGGAGAGGATTTTATTACCGCACTTGAAAATAAACCTTAAAATTTTTACAATTAAGTGCATAAATGCTCGAACCTGACAAAAAATGCTCGCGCGTCCTCGAGGATGCGCGGGAATGCCGGTTCGAGCATTTATGCACTTAATTGTAAACATTTTAAGGTTTATTTTCAAGTGCGGTAATAAAATCCTCTCCGCTGCGCTCCGTTCTGTCTGCGCTGACCCTAATACTACGACAATGAATTTATTATGACGAATGGTGAATTTTCAACTTTAAGAGCACGTTTCAGCATCTACAGACACAATTTAGCTGACAGATAAACCTATGTCTATTTCATAAAACATGACGTTTTAGACAGAGACAGGTATAAAACATCTGTCAGATAAATTTTATCTCTAAATGGTGGAACAGCCTCTTAATCATGAAATTTCTGGAGTACACTGTGATTTTTTTCGTGCTATCGTCCTAAACAATATTGATAAAGACAATTAGTTCTTTTTTCCGATCAAACTATACAAGGTGAATGGTAACTAGTGATAGACATGTGTACACGTGATAAACTTACTAACCTACACCGAATTTACAAAAAACAAAGATTTTTCCATAATCATATTTCATATCCTCACTAATTACCAAGCACAAAATTAAACTGAAATTTTAACTTTTCTTAACTCTACCTACTTATAAGTAATTTTATTTCCTAAAGAGAATATTTTAGAAAATATTTTATAGAACTCGTCAAGTATCTTATATCTTAACATACCCCATCGACCTCATAACTGCTAGACATCAAATACATACATACAATAAAGTTGTAGGCTAACGCCAACTGTTCCACCGAACCGCACGTCATAAGGAATACCTCAATTATTATTAGATCTCCACCAGCGCGTTTTCGTTTTCATGTTCAGCTTGCGAGTCAATTAGTTCGTTTTGCATCAAGCAATGTAGCCTACTGTTTGACATATTTTGAGGCGTGCGCTACAGTATGCACTATGGTTTTTCGTGCATGCTTCAAATGAAAACGCAAGATGAATGTGAAAGCGCGCTGGTGAGGACATAGCTATACGCGCGTTTTTGTCGCGTCTGTGGCTTCGTCGACAATTGATTGTTACTACGCAAGATGCAAGCATTCGTCTTGCAATCGTCAATTGATGAAAACGTGCGAATGACATGCGGTTCCGTCGGCCTGTCGATTCAGACATTATTCTGTTAGCGCGTAGTGACGCTCTTCATAAGTACATCAACTTAAAGTTTGTACTTCCACGCAAAAAGCTGCGTTGTACAAAATATTGTGTGAATCGCTTTAAATTTCAGGTAGTCAGATTTCTTATAGCCAGTACTGACTACTTGAATGTTTGGACTATGTTATATATTATTAAGTTTTCGACAGTTCGTTACCAACCAAAGATTGGTAACCATTTGACCTGATGCAAAATTTACCTAAATAATTAATCAAAAGTTGCGTTTCCTTATGAGAATTACAAGAAATATATTCTTTTAAACGCCCATTACTTCGTAAATGCAAACAAGTTTTGCATCAAAGGCTTATATGTTATGAGCAAAGTGATTAATGCGGGCATTATACACAATGCCCAATTTATCACTTGGTCCACAACAGATACAAGTAATTCTTACATATTTGTTGTCAGATAAAAACCTCTTGTCTATAAACAGATACTTATAAGTAAACATAAACTGACACCTCTCATTCCTAAACCTTAACCGCGAGATTTCTTTTCATACTAATTCATTTCACTGGCTTTTTTAGCTTAGTTGCTTACACTTGCTATCGTCAAATTTAAAGCCTCTAGCCACTAGGCACTAAGTCGGAAGACCTCCCACCTTAGGCGGCTTATGAAATGAACGCGATAGGACGCACTGCAGCGCCTAGTGCGGCCAGTCGCGTACATACATTCCAGAACGTTCGTTTTACTTAGCTACACGCTGGGTGACTCGCTAGGCTCTAGGCGCATAGCAAGCCGCCTGTCAGTGCCGCCTTACCCTAAGCACATTAACTTCCATTAGCAGCAAGACAATGCTGTAAGTTTGCAACCTTTTGCAGCCAATAGTTAACAAGGCTCATATTTATTGGGGAGCTGTAACTGTAACCGAACAGAAGATACAGAAGAACGAGGTTCTAGTGTGTACGCGGTGTTACAGTTATCCAGTGATATTATATATATATATATATATATACTAGGTGCAGATATGTTATATGCGCGCACATTTTGAAGACTGTAAATAGACCTATTTAAGACAACTTGTAGTTAGTCTCAGTTAGTCTGAAGACATGTGGAGTATGATTTGAAGTGCTAAAACGTGTTTTAGTTTTTTAAACTACCTATTTTTTTTGTTATAATTACACATTGTTAATAAATACGCGCGCCTTAAGCTCTCACATCCCACTGACCCATTATAAACCCAGACACAACAGATATTCTGATATTCTATTGTTCTTTTTTTCTGGGATGTGAAAGATTAAAAGTGTCTAGAGGCATTAAATATCAATAGTTTTCATAATAAACTGTTTTTATAATAATTAAACACAATATAGAGTCCAATTCTCTTTGTGATAACCGTATGATAGTAAAATACGCAACCAAACACTGAATTACACCAATACAGCGTGGAATCAACTTAAAGTTATTTAATTAAGAATCACTACACAATTACGATCAATTTGATGCATACATATACAGTATTTGTACATAACGTAAAATTCTTAGTGCCCGCCTCACCGTCTTCAGATAAAATTTATCAGACAGATAAACCTATGTCCATTTCATAAAACCTGATGTTGTACTCAGACAGGTACAAAATATCTGTTAGATAAATTTTATCTGTAATTGGTGAAACTGGCCCATACTAAAGGAAATATCTATCACTCAAAGAGAATGTCTTTATTTCTGTTATACTCTCGCATTGCTATTTGAAATAAGGAAACATTACTCAGGGAAAAAACGACGCAGGGGCTGTTTGATTATCTACAGATCGAATTTATCTGACAGATAGGTGTACAATATCTGTCAGATAAATTTGACGCTGTCTAAAACGTAATGTTTTATGACCTGGACATACTCAATACTCAATCATTTATTGCACTCCACAGGTTTTTACAGATCTTATAAACAACATAAAGTAAGGTACCAAATGTGGATCCTGATTAGGGCACGGCAATATGTATAGCAAAGCTACATAAAATACATAGGTTTATCTGTCAGTTAAACTTTATCTAGACGGTGAAACGGCCACTTAGGGCCGGCACACTCCTAACGGAGCGTAGCGCGGATTTTGATTGTCATATTATTATCGACATCATTCTCATTAGAATAAAATTCAAAATCAGTTGACACAACACAGCGTGCGCCAGCCCGAAGAGTCAGCAAAATTTAACATTTGTAACAAATTGTTCAGCAATGCCAGTGTATGTAAACCAAAAGTGCTGAAATCATACCGCAATGTTCGCATTAATTAATATCCGAGTTAGTGCAGTTTGACGCGCTGCAATCATTCGGCGTCCGCCGGCGTGTGCCATGTTAGCCGCTCCTCGTAGAACGCGATCACCTACGGACAACATTTACATTTGTAATCTAGACCAGATTTTTCAATCTGGAATATCATTTTCATTTCATTTTACAGTAAAGCAATGCAGCCTACTATGAAAAGGTGTCTTTTAGACCACCCATTGCCTAAATGGCCAAATATGATCATTTACGATAGGCTAGTCTTGACAATTGTGGTCAAGGGACTCCAAATTTAGAAGTAAGTCTGCAAGTTCTTTAACTTCATACACAATTATCATTTCATGGAAAACTTAATTAGTCTATGTTTTAGCCTGATGTGTAAGCTACAATGTTACCAAGTTAGATACATTAAAGTCTATTTAGCAGTTTTATTCATCCATCCACTGGCATAAACATAGATTTTTATACTACATTCTCACCTGCTGAGGACATTTGACATTAGCAACTTTAGCGGGGACAAGCTCAGCCTCATCAGAGTCAGCCCATTTGATCAGGAACATCAGCTCGCCAGTCGCATCTGATGCACCTGGATAATAATATACACACATGTTTAAAGGTAATGTCTTGGTACCATGTTAAAGATGGTTAACATTTAGGGAGATGATGAAAGTTCACAAAAAAAAAGTTTTAAAGAAAAAAAAAAAAGATTTTTTTAAATCTATTTTTGTCAAGGCTTCATGGAGGCTATGCCACCCTAATGGGAGCATTCAATTACAAAAGATTTATAAACTGTACTAGAGTTAGAAATAGCTTATTTTATTTTGACATTAAATTCTGGGGCAAGGATTTATTTTCTTTTGACAAACTGAAGAAAAGCGTTACTTATTAAAGTTGCCCATTTCTTTCATTTATGAGTTCTGCAAAAACATTTAACATCTATGTAACAGCTACCTTTTAATTTCTCTGATCTACAGTAGCGTTGCCGAAAAATCGATAGTTTTACAATCGATTGTTAAACGTCAAAAACATGTACCCTATCGATAGCACAATAGCAACAGTATCGGTTAACAGCAATACTATCGATAGTATCGATAGTTTCGATCGCTGCCGATCAATGAACTATCGATACTATCGATAGTATTGCTCTCCAATATTGAATATACAATTGATACTATCGATAGTTTTGCACAATCGATAGTGATCATTTTTTCGATAGTATTCAGTAAGCAGGCATAATGGGTGGTAGAATATATGACATGATCACATATAAGTGTATGACAGACGAATATAAAGTAAGTATGGTCAGTCAGTTGGCCAGCAATTTCGAATCTAAATTGATGAAATTGATGATGAAAAAAATGATCACTATCGATTGTGCAAAACTATCGATACTATCGATTCTATATTCAATATTGGAGACTTTGGAGAGCAATACTATCGATAGTATCGATACTATCGATAGTTTATTGATCGGCAGCGATCGAAACTATCGATACTATCGATAGTATTGCTGTTAACCGATACTATTGCAGCAAAAGCACAATCGATACTATCGATAGTATCGATTGTGCTATCAATAGGGTACATGTTTTTCGACCTATCGATAGGCTATCGATAGGCTATCGATATTGGCCTATTGAGCGGCAACACTAATCTACAGTCCTCAAATTATAATAACAATGTGAACGGAAGACCTAGCTGCCCACAGCACAGGGCATCCTAGTTTGGGAGCTAGGCACAAACTATATGGTGTGTACTTGGTTTTAATGGGTTACAATAAAGATTATTTTTATTTTTTATTATAAACAGATGGGTTTAGGATATTTGTGACTACTACAAACTATTACAGCTACCTACATAATATTTATTTATTTATTTAACAGTTTATTGTAAGATGATAATTCCTAGAGACAGAAAAAAAAGAGAAGTTATACAAAAGGTACCTACAGCATATTTCTAAAAGAAATTTCTTCTTGCAGACCCCACAGAGAGAGAAGTGAAAGCAAGAAGGCAGGATAGTCACTCATATTTATTTTACTTACCAATAATTTTTTCAGCCTTTAATCCCTTATCGAATCCAGATTTGGTCTTCTCATCTTTGCTGCGTTTGGTCTCTTTGTGTTCATCAGCTGATGATACACTGGTGCCGCGACCTTTGCGGCTCGTGCTAGTCTCCTCGCTAGATTCCCTCACTCGCTTCTTGCCACGGTCTTCAGGTTTCTTTGTTTTCTGAAATGAAGGGATATTTAGGAATGTATAGAATTCATTTTAGGGTCAATTTAAAAGGTAGGTTATGAAATAAGAAATAAATATTAAGTGATAACCTAAAAGTAAGCCAAAAAGAAATGAAACGTAAATCTAAATCAGCAGATTATTGATTATGCTATAGTAAGTCAGCGGATAGGTTATTTTAAGTGGAATGGTGAATCTGCCCGAACAGAAACAGTTGGCTCATCTGAACTGTATCTAGGACATGTCTCAAACACAATTTTTTTTTCTAGACTTTCAAGCAATTTGAAAGATAAATTATTGAGTATAGTAACTCACTTCTTTTTCCTTCCGATTCTCCTCGAAGGTCTTGATCAGCTCCTCGCAATCCAAGTTTTCCACCGGCTCCCAGGTACTCTCCTCTTCTTTGTAGCCTTTCCATTTCAGCAGATACTGGGTCTAAATAATCATAATTAGCGTTGTAGTTACTCTTTTACTAACAAAAGTAGACGTTTCAAACCCAGTGGTCAGACACAGCAACAAAAAATATGGCGTAGACATTCAGAATAACCTAGACCAAAGCTCTTAGCTAGAATGCCGGTAGGTTATGAGAATTGATTAAAATGTTCGATTTACAATCAGATTCGAATCACAGGTGAAATAAGGCCCAACAAAACAGCATTTGCCGACTATGTATCGAACCAAATTCATTCGAAAATACAAGAAAACAAAAAATATTTTCGGCTAACCTTTCCTTTTACAATACGCTTGTCCAATACTTTTTCTACAACATATTCTTCCTCACTTGAGGCACTGGTTTCTTCTTTTTTGTCTTTCTTTCCCATTTTGATAAGTTATAACAAGAAATAAATTCAAGTCTTCACAAAATACACGCAGGCAAAAAGGACGCCAAGCCAATCAATCGCAATTTGATGAACCAAAATGGCGCGCCAACAAAATCAAATATGGCGGATGATGATTCAATGTTGCCATATAATTCTAAGACCTGTTTTCAATATACTAAGTGCAAAGGTAAGTATATTTTGTGAACCAAGTTCAAAGTTCTCTTACAGAAAATGATTAATTAAGAAATTAATTATACTGAAATGAATTTTATTTCAATCTGTTTAGTTTTGACAGGAAACTCACGTCGTCGCCAATTTTTCCACATGTATTGTTTGAATGAATTGAGTACTTTGTGTAATGTTGTTAAATATAATATGTAAGAAAAAAGAATCAAACGGTTGATGAAAGTAGATGTAGCGAAAGACATTTATTTGGATTGTAGTAAGTGGAAAGAAACGTATCCGTCTATCCCAAAGGGAAAAGAGCTGTAAGCTTATGCACGTATAGTATATTGACTAATTCCCTCAAATTATTCGAAACTTCACTTAATTCTTTAAAAAATACGGTTGCAGCGTAGTGGCAGTAGTGAGAGTTAATTTTAAAATCTTAATATTTTTTTATAATTTTAATATTTTTTTTATAATGGCAACATTGATTCTTTACTACCAACCTAACAAAAAAAACATTGACCGCGAAAATATTAAATTTTGATAACACAAAAACTTTAAACTTTGTCATATATTTGTTAATCTTTTTACACTTTATTAATTAATTTCACACAAATTAAAGGCATTGCCAATAATTTTTAAAGAAAGAGTCAATACTTCGCTTTCACAAATAAAATCTCTTTCAAAAACTTACATCCATCTCTGTCACACTCTCGTATCAAAAGTCAAAACACGACGATGCAAGGGACAGCAAACCGCAACAACTTCAGTTCACCTAGTGAGCCAAGAGCCAACACAACATGAATGTAACGTGAACCAGTGTCGGATAGTTTCTTGATTTTGGTGGTTGGTTATCTAAAATATTACGTTAAACAATTCTACGCCAACACAAGAATAACAGTGTTAACATTCGTGCAGTGTGAATGAACAGTTTTGAGGTTAATACGTATTTTTAAATCGTTGTGACAAACAACTATCGTAATTATCAAGTTTTTGTGTCGAATCGAGTGGTATCAAATTGACTTTGACGTCACGAACAGCGACCAATCAGTTGTCGTCTGAGAAGAAAACACTTGTTGAATGTTTAGTTGAACTTTTTGGTCCTTCGGTGTTGGAATTGTTGAAGTTTCTTATTGTGGAACTAATTAAATGGATGGAACTTGATCGACAAGTGGAAATATGTTATTAAAATGTACAGCAGATGGACGGAGGATAAAAGTGAACGGGGCGCCGCCGGTCACCCAGGGGAATGTGGCCAGAGGTTCGTATCTTTTGCAACACACATTCGTGTTACAAAAATAAAAATATTTAACATTTGGTTTTAAGTACGTAGTTAATTTATTAATTGTATACGATTACTTAATGAGTAATAAATGATAAATCTGTTCCAAAAGACAAAGTTTATGATTTAATTTTATTGTTTGGTTGGACATTAACTGCTGTTTTAAATTATCCACATGGGCAAGAAAGGAAGAATATTAGCATTAAAACACATTAATTTATTACCTTACCTACCTACTTAATTAACCGCCTTAATCTCCTTACAAAATGCGTAAAATCGAAATTTCATTATTACTAATTAAGTTAGTTTCTAAACTGTACCGATTTTTAATACTACCCGCGTTTGACTATAATACAAAATAAATAAATTGGAAAACAAACTAAAATACTTCTGTTTATATTAAATTATTAACGTAGTTACCAACTTATCTATTTTTAAGTTTCTCCGTCTAAACTGGTTCCGAAACTTTGTTTTGAAGTTTTTTACGAATGACAACAAACCTACTTGCTTAGGTACCTTTTTGGTCCAAATACAAAAAAAAACATTATGAAAGCGAGAAGGTACCTTGCTGCCATCTCCTTATCCAGAAATAACATCGATCGACCCCTTGGCTGCAAAAAAACGTGATACATTTTTCAATGCGCTTGCTTGTAGGTAGACTATACGTAATAGTGATGTCAATCATCTATCGATATATAAATTATCGAGATTAACGATACATAGTCGTCATTTGTGAAGTTTATTTTTAATCGATAGTGTCTTCATTCAATAGTTAGGTTAACCAAATCGAAATTGAGCAATACACATGTTATTTTATGAAATGGGTTTCTTAATTAATTTCAAAATACGACACTTAGAGAAGTTCCTTGCGTTTGAGGTGAGATGGTAACACAAAACTGAATACAGTATACCTACCTTATATTATAGTATATTTCAGTCAAATAAAAAATAAAAAAATTCCGTCAAATCAAGTTAAATATGACTTCAAATCAAACAACAGCACGCCGCTACAACCGTCCACACCTTCCATGTTTTGAATGCACAAATAGTTATTAAAACATCCCGGACTTTCTTTATACTTATTTTAAGTTATAACTACGTCATTGCACCTTTCAATTCCTATTGAGTTTTAAAACCACAAACATTTGATTTATGATATAAGGACTTTGCCCCGCTCCAGATCCGTGAATAAACAAACAACCTAATTATATCAAGACAGACGTCAATTATTATAAGGAATTAAATTATTTATTCACTTTATTATAACGGTCAATATTATTTTTATTCAGATCAAAGGTATGAACCGGATTGATTCCAGTTCGGCCTTAAATTGGCGACGTCCACCGCTTACGACAATAAACAAGTCGATTTTTATGTCCATTCATTAAAAAAATAAGTGGTCTGCACTGTTGAATTGCCTTCGAAATTTGAAATAATTTTTAAGGCAAGTAATTTGGGAATTTAGCATGTATCATGAGGAATAGGTAAAGAAACTGGATAATAGCCTTCTGCCATGATTAAAAAACACACTTAATGATTCGCTGAAAAAAATGTATAAAAATAGCTTGCGATGTATTAAAACAACATTTTCGATTTATTATCAAAGATCCTTTCACATAATCTCTTAAAAATAGCTCATAATTTAAAAAATACAATATGATCATAACAAGTAATAGGTAGTATGTTTATATTAGCTGATCTTTATGCACACAGCCGAGCGTTCACGGAAATGATAAGGCGAAAAATGTGTGATCTGTATAAGTAGCAGAGTTCTGACGGGTAGCTATAAATATAACTTGATCTAATTGCAAACGTAGACAATGCGAACAACCGTAGCTTATTGCATTATTTTGTAAATATCGAAATATCTATCTATGATGATGATGATTGATTCCGACCGATTTCGGTCACGTCGACCGCTTACGCCGAACTCTGCTGTAGTTCGTGTGCTCTCATATGGCTGATATAGCCGATCTTTTTAGAAAATCTATACATAAAAGTGTACGGGTATGATAGAACTGCATAAAACGGAACAACATAATAAAATCAGGTGAAAAATCCAGCGCTAACCAGTTCGTCAGTCATATGCTCGAAGCGTGCGCATATCACTTCTGTAAACAGAGCGGAGTGCGCGGCCGCCGCTTCTGACCCCTGATAGTGCTGGCGCAACGATAAAGGCACGATAACTCGCGGGTCGCTTCACAACAACTGACTGATTCTAAACGACATGCTCGACCAAGACATCACAAACTCGATTGCGTCTTCGAATCTTGGCCGGCTAACATTTTGTTAAATTAACAAATTGACTCGTACACATTCGATACAGTCGTAGCAAGTGGAGTATCAGAGCTTGCGTTATTATATGAATATATCATCCGCGCCAAACGTTGCCCTGATGCTGACTGGATCCTCAGATATGAGGGACCGATTTTGATTAAGAGAGAGATATAAGAACATAAATTCTAAAATTGACTTTATTGCATGTAGGTTTTGGCACTAATAAATTAATTTAGCGACAATAATGTCGTGTGAATTGATTGACCACACTAAATCAAGCATTTAGAAGTAAAATATAAAAAACAAACTGTTACATAAGCTACCTATTCAAACAGTGCTAGGGAAGCCAAAGATAAGATAGCTAATTTAGGTCCGACATGAATGAAGAGTGAACGACCGGGTGATGCAAGTCGACAGATCAAATGATAGGAACTTGATTGATATTTTTGAGGATTCTTATTTTATTTCACCTAATTTAGTTTTTGATTGGCTTTTGAGACTGTATATTGAAAAATAAAGTAACAATAGAGAAATCATTCTTAATACCTCGTCTCGTAAAAATAATTTGTAAAGAGGTCCAGTAGTAGTACCTACGTTATGTAAAGGAAGTAGGTAGTACATCAAAAAATAATTTTATTAAAACCATGGCTAGTTAATTACATAAAAAAATTAATGTGTTTTTTTTATTTATTTTCTGGCCTCTAAACGTCAAGATGTGCCAATTATCCATATTTCGTGCCAGTTCTGTCGAGGGCATTTCAAATTCGTATCTATTTAGCTTTGTTTTACTTTGAATTTTATGGCGAAAAATATTTTTAAAAGTCATGCCCATAAAGATCCTTCTACGATTAATGTACGTACTTACCTAAAAAAAAATAATGCTATGCAGTACTTACTATTATTTGCAAAAGTTAGTGGTAAATAAATTATATGAAATTGGATAGCAAAATAATTGTGAGATAAAAAATATGTTATTCCAAAATTTTGATACCCACCTTGCATATTGTCTTCAAACACTCAGTAGTGTTTATTTATATTATTTACATTAATTCGTATAAAGTTCCAAATTATTTAACAAGTGTTCTGTTATATGACGTATGTTTTTCTTTACAAAAGCATTGGACTCTGTACATATATAGCCTATCTATATATATAAAAATGAAACCCGTTTTCCGTTGTCACGGCATCACGCCTGAACGGCTGGACCGATTTCGCTAATTCTTTTTTTAAATTGTTCATTGAAGTCCAAGGATGGTTCTTACGGTGAGAAAAAATCGAATAATTGCCGGGAAAGCCCTAAAACAGACCTTTTCTTTTTCCCATACAAATGTTTTCTTACTAAAATGTAGAGTCAATTTGAACTTTATTCCTACACAATAAAGTTCATTCTAAGGCGGGACGAAGTTCGCCGGGACAGCTAGTAGTGTTATAAAGTCCAATTGTTATGAAGTGAACCTCATTGTGTCGTGCTCTTCCGGATAAATCTGTATCGAATTTCTTTAATATTTTCATTGATTGTTTGTAGCCTTCTTTCTTTCTTGTTTTCAAGCCCCGCTGCAAATAATACATATTCTGAGATAATGAATGGATCTGTCAATTTTTCCGAAATAATTAATTTGGTATTTAATTTAAAAATAGTATTGATTATTATTGATTACTCTTTAAAACGTTGTATCTTTACTAAGATGTTTAAATATCATCGACATCGATATAGCTACAGCCAAACCTGTACAACACTAGTTAAAATCACACAAATTAAAAAAGATATTTAAGGTGTGTCATGTATGACAGTATACTCGTTACCAAACAGTTCACTCCATACACGTGCCGGTAAATTAGAATAGTGGATAACGCGGTCGATTTAAACTAGAGATGTAATTGAATTTGACAACTTTGATCTAGTATGGTAAGAGTACCGGTAAATCCGGATTTGAGGTCCCGCAATGGATTAAAGTCGCCAGATTAAGATGTCTTTTTAACCCTCACTAGCATGAAAGCCTCATTAAATTAATAACTCATTAAATATCCGTCTGTACATTTCTTTTGACAATGACAGCTATACAAGTGACTTTAAATTAGTGAGCGATAGAAAAGGATATGCATGCATATACTTGTGATAACAAACAACTTTTACTATGGGGTCAAGGTAGAAATCACAAAAAAAAATTGTTCCCCCATACTATCAGCTGGTGCATTTTGTATGGGGAGTTGAAAAATTTTTGAATACTTTCGACCTTGGTCCCATAGTAAAAGTTGTTTGTTATCACGAGTACATGCATATCCTTTTCTGTCGTTCACTAATTTAAAGTCACCCTATATAGGTAGATATGATGGAGGATTATAGCTCAATTGACTTTTCTTACAACTGCCTGAAAATATAAGAAAGAGGAGCCGCTCGTATTAAATAATTTTCGATTGGTTACTAATTTATGTAAAGGACGCGAAAGCTTTAGTGCCACACGTGTGGCAAAAAGGAATTTACGAAAAGTAAAAAATCGTTAATAATTATAATGCATTAGTGTTATTTTGATATTACTATTTTGCGGAGGGGTAGGTAATTCCAAAAAATAACACACTCATTTTAAAGATTATTTTCGAGGAAAAAATAGCATCAAAATTAACCCCAATGCAATTTTTAATAGCATAATATTTTTATAACAGTCTTACTCGTCCTGCTCGAAAACAGTGTCGAAATAAAATGAAATCTCTGGAAGGCACCTCGCTCACTGTCAATAAGGAAACTAGTTTATTATCATGTCATCCCGTAACAAACAAACATTGGCGGCATATTAAAAAAAAATGTAGGGATTACGTATAAAGGTAATGCCAATGTATTATGTGAATATGACACTTTTGCACGCAGCTTCGTCCTTGATCTCATTTGTTGTTGTTATTCGGGAAACAATATTTTATCTTGTTCCCGAATTTAAGTTTATACTGTCCTTAAACTTATTTTAATGGACTCATTTGTTCAATAGACCGTGCCCCAATGCTATCTACACACCAAAGCCGCCGGCTTTTTTGACAGCTGCCATTCGTATGGCGAAAAGTCGCCGGCGGCTTTGTTGTGTAGTTAGCATAGGATGTTGTAACAAGCCAATCTCAATATTAACCTTACTTCTATTGAAGTAAGTAAAGTCAAAAACACAGATTGTATAGTCTGTCCAAAAAGAGTAGAAATCAAAAAGTGGCAACACTGTAGTGTCGTCTCGTTTTTGGTAGATTGATTCGAAAGGGACGACGCTACTGTGTTGCCACTTTTTAATTTCTATTATTTTTAGGCAAACTGTAGGTATGTGCAACTATTTGATGGATTGGATGGGTTAAGCGTGAAAAAGTATTAAGGTTTATCTCCACAGATCCGGGACGTGTCCAGGCCGTGGCCTGTCAGGAGGGAAAACAATACGTCGTCATGACAACTAGACCGGGACGTGTCAGGGAAAAAATATCATTCCATACATTTTCTATGGATTCGTTCACACACGTTGTCATGACGACGTATTGTTTTCCCTCCTGTCGGGCTACGGCCCGGACACGTCCCGGGCACGGCAAGGATCTGTGTAGATAGATCTGTAAGTAACAATGTTACACAATTTTAACATTAGTAATACATATTAGTACCAACGGTTGTATGGACCTCACAAATTATTCTGATTATCGCAACTGCTGCCAACCGAGTTTCAAAGTGAGCATAAGTTTATTATCATAAACATGTTAATAAATCAAGTTGTCGAACGAGATATCTAGCTACTTCAATTGTGCATTGGTCACGTTCAAACAGATTCTTTACTTATATTGAACTGTAGAATGAGCTAATTGTTAAAGCGTAACTATAGCACTTGCCTTCAGATATGATTATAAAAATACATACATACATATCCGTCACGCCTCTCTCCCATCGGGTAGGCTAGGTAGATATCACTACCATAAAAAATATACAAAAAAAATATCAAAATCTAAATATGTACATAATATCTACATTTTAAAAATACTTAGGTGTATACCGATGAAATTATCGATAAAAAAAAACCATTAGCAACACTAATTAAAGAATATTTCAAAAACTTGTTTCATAAACCGTTATTTTTGAAAATGGAAGCAATGCTTGCTGAAACTAAATAATTCATATAGATACCTAATATTTTGTAGACTCTAGACGGCGTTGCAGTGGTCCATGTTATGGCTTCGCTAGCGTCCACGCGCATGCGTCATTCATATATCATATCGCTATGTTTATAAATCGTATTGTGTTTTATATACCTACTTAATACCTATTGTACAAAAAGAAATAGACTTTATGCCCCTTATAACAAAACGAGGTTTAAAGATAGTCCGACGTTAGTTCGTTTAGTTTGACGTTTTGTCCATAGCCGAAACGTCAAAAGAAACGAACTAACGTCGGACTTATTTTAAACCTCGTTTTGTAATATGGGGGTCTATAATTGGTAGCTTGAAATCATGGTTCCTATAATAAATACAATATTACGGTTTCCCTTATTACTATTTAGTGAAGCAAATAAATGTGAGGGAACATCAAGAATTATTTTTATATATTGGCAACCTTAGAAACGCGCTTCCTGGCAACCCCTACTTAGTCCCAACTTATTTGGATAAGAGAAAAATAATGGCAACAAATAAAATAAGTACGTCCGGTGTCTGATACCAATTACTAATAACAAGACTACCCTAAAAGAAACCTAAACATATAGATAGAGTGCGTTTCACGAAAGAAGTCCCCCGGATATTTTTGGAATTAACAGGTCTCTTGTCCCTATTTTCTGATCTTTTCCCTGATAGTAGGTATAACACCCCTTAATTATGTAAATTAATATAATTTTTACATGTCAGAAATAAAGGTAAATAGCTATTGTTATCAAAATTTATAGACTCACACATGAGATGACTGGCGTGACGACTCGAAGTATGTAAGAAATAGTACTTATTTGATAAATTATACATACTAAATGTAATATGGGTAATTTTTTTACTTATAAACTGGCAACATTATCAATTATGACACACTATTACTACAGCGCCGCAGCTAGGGGACTTATTTCGTGAAATGGACTCTACTTACCTACAGATCTCAGTCTAACACTATTATCAAAATAAATCACGTTTGCCCTTTTTTTTTAAAAGATGGTTAAAAGTTAAGCGATTTGATTCCAAAGTGCAAAATTTTGATCGATTGCACCATTAATACTTGACAAGGAAATCGATAGTCATAAAAAAGTTGTTTTGGTAGTTCCTACTCTGTTTTTGTTGTAAATGTGCAGACAATTCGTTTATGTATTGACGGATAATTATTACCTAGAATGCGTTTCATGAAATAGTTCCTATGCCGCCATGTTGGCAGCATTGAAAATTTGTGCCGCGAAACGTAATCAAAGGTAATGAGTGTGGCAGTACTTTTCAATCAACGGCGGATCCAGGGGGGGGGGTCATGGGGGTCATGACCCCCCCCCCCTGAGCTAGTTCCAGGACTCAGATGAACCACTAATTCAACATAATTATTTTATTTATATATTGTAATAAAGACGCCTGTTTCAGACGCGTCCGATAATTTATGACCTCCTAACCAGTACGGGCCGAAACATTGCCGCGTTGTGACGCCGCAACGCAAGAATCGGCATTGGCGGCAGAGGCGTGGTGAGCGGCGCAGTCGTGTTTAAAAAAAAACAGAATAATGTCTTCTTGATAACGAATAAGCAATCAGTTTCCTACAATCAATGACAGATACACGACTATTGGTGGATAAATCCACAATAAAAAATTACTAGGAACTGGCTACCTACCATACGACAATAAACCGCTCTTTTTCGCAATGTCACCACGCCGTAATGCGCCTACCACACATGCATGCTTGACCACAGTTTTGCTTGCGCATGCCAGCTTGTACACTGAACACTGCGCGTGTAGTTGGTAAAACGGTAGCATGCGCAAACCCTAAAGCTTGGCGTGATGATTTTTAAACTTGCTTGAAATTCTGGCATGCGCAAGCCATACTTGTGCAAACTTGTCTGCGCAAAACTCACCTTCATGTATTCATTTCTCAACACCTTGACTACTGAACTGTGCCGTGTGGTTGACACGTCCGTGTTCAGTCTTTTCATGCGATAAGCATGCGCAAACAAAACTGTGGTCAAGCATGCATGTGTGGTAGGCGCATAACGCAAACTTCAAGCTTCAAAAAGCGCCTCCTGCGCACCACTGCTGCCACTGCCGTTTTAAACAAACTAAAACCACCGGCCGGCGGCCCGGCGGCCTTATTTGCTCGAAAGTGCTTGAAAATTAGGCCGCCGGCCTGCGGCCGGCGATTTTGTTATGTTTTCACAATTAGCAGTTGCAATTTCGGCCTTAACGCCTAGCATGACGGTTCTTCAATCGGAATCGGAACGACTAAAATTCAACTCATTCTTGTTATGTTCTAAGTTGAAAAAATAAAATTTCTTTATATGTGACCCCCCCCTGGCGCCAATGCTGGATCCGCCCTTGTTTTCAATACTGCCAATGCCAACATGGCGGCATAGGAACTATTTCATGAAACGCACTCTAGAAAAGTTATCATAATTTCCTTTAATAACTCGAGAAGAAAAAAGAAATAAAAAAGTAGACAATCGCCCCCATTCCTAAATGTCAAAAGTTCAAAACCATATAACCCAACTTTTTAAATGAACGCTGTCAACGTCATAATTTTTGTATTCGTTAGCAGCCCATATATGTCCCCACCGAGGGGCACGAGCCTACTCTCATACAGAGAGTGATTAGGCCGTAATCCACCACGCTGGCCAAGTGCGGGTTGGCGGATTTCACATACACCTTCGAATTTCTTCTCTGGTGTATGCAGGTTTCCTCACGATGTTTTCCTTCACCGTAAGCAAGTGGTAATCGAATAAATTGATCCGTACATGAGAAATAAACTCAGAGGTACGGGCCCCCGCCAGGATTCGAACTCACGCCCTCAGAATTTTTGTATTACCGGCGTTTATATTTAGTCGGGTTATACAGATTGGTTGTATTTGACAGTAAGTTTAAGGAATAGCCAGGCCCCCAAGTTTGGCCAATGTAAAATAGCCTCAGTTGTGTGTCAGCAGAGTGTCAATGGCATTTTTGACACATTTTGGAATTCTGCTAAACAATGGCTTACACTGCGACCAAATGTGTCAAAAATGTGACACATTTTGGTATTCTGCTAAACAATGGCTTACACTGCCACCAAATGTGTCAAAAAATTACATTGACACTCTCATTGCCACGCTGCCGACACACAAATGAGAAAATTGTTTAGCAGACTTGGGCCTGCTGGAGTATAATATAGTTCTACAATATTCTATGGTGATTACCCAGCATATTTACCAGGCAAAGTCATGCACGCGCCATCATTTGAAGTAATTTGTTCAATAAACATTCATTGTCCGACGGGACGACACTCCGCTTCCATTTCAAGTGCATTATATTGAATGTCAATGTTTGAAATAAGTTACGGGTGCGATTCTGTGGGAGTTGGACTTATGGTAGCTGTGTTGATAGGGGTGTCGACTACTCAAATTAAGATATTATGTTTCGAAATAAGGCTCGGCAAAGTTCTTGACCATTATTTGACTTGGTGGCGGAAAGTTCGTGGTATTTAAAATGTGCGCAGTTAATCATATGTTTGTCGTCTGAATTTTAGCAATGTTCCCAATTTTGACAAGAAAAGGATCAGCTATAAAGATAAGTTTAATATAGACGACTGATCAGTTGGCATGGTTTTTGGTGACCCTGCTTTCCATGTCATAAGTACATGCCTTAGGTATATAGGTACATAAGTGACAGGTACCTACATAACAAACAATAGAGTCTTTCTTTACCCACTTGACATAAGCAGAATCCACAAAGATAGTTACCATTATATAAAAAAAGTTTAATAAAGAATTAACAGTACCTAGTTAATGCTCTTTTATGCAACAGGTTTTAACAGTCAAATAGCAATGACGTCCTAAAACCTGGTCGCAGCTGGCCTAGCAACAGATGCCGATACTTCATCGCCGTCAACTTTCTGATCGCAATCGTGTTAGAGTTTGAAAAGCAATTACCATTAGCGAACGCCATGATGTATCGCTCGACATCTAATTTCGCTAATGATTTATTTTCAGCGGAATGCGGACGCTACTGAAGTCTTGTGATGGATCCGCTAGGCAGTTTGCGCACACCCACTGATTAGATCTTCCATCTCTATCGATTGGGTTGCGAACGTGGATGCGGAAGAGAGATGGTTATTGTTTCCGCGAGTGCTGCGTTGATCAGCCTTGAGCCTTGACCTTGCAGTGAATCTAGCTATCACTACTACGCTAAAGCAAAGTTGCAAATAACCTGCGTTGGGTACTTGTGTACTTGTAGCTCTAGTTATGTTGGTTTGGTTTTCATTATCAACTCATTAATAGATGTTCGTCATTTTACGCAGCGTTTAGAAGCGCTATTGTTTACGCACTTACATTTTGACGTTTGATATGAAAAAAAAAAAACGCCGTGGTACGCGGTTGACTCACGGTTTTCACGAGATTTCATGTCAAAACTTTAGATCACTAATTAATCACTAGAAGTGGCATTTAAGTAGGTGCGTCGTATTATGACCGCCTGCTGCTTCTTATATTCTTGTTTGTGTCTGTACCTTATATCTTTGTGTGCAATAAAGAATATTTGTATTTTGTATTGTATGACTGTCGGTGACTTTTTTCAAGTTTTCGTACCTTGGAGCGTAGTGCTATCACCTATTCTGTGTCTAGGAATAGGAAAAGATGGATAAAACGCAGTATATTGAACACAAACAAAAAACAAAAGCATAAATAAAGACATTTTATGATTTTATTACATTTTTTTAATTCGTCCATTCGGGCCAGGCAAGGATCAGAGACCATAGAGCCTAGTTTTCAGTGAGATTTTATTACAGATCTACCAAGTTATCTGTGAAACGGCCGTTATTGGATCTACGGCCTCTAATATGGAAATGTCAAAATCCAGAACTGCTGTGATCACTACTAGCGACGCCGTTCAATTCACAGATAACTTGGTACATCTGTACTCAATAACTCGCTTCAAATATTTCAAATATCAAACAAAACCACTACAATTCTAAAACAATTCTATAAATAACTTTGTCTTTTGCCTTTATGCCTTTATGCTATCACTTCTCTCTCTGTGGGGTCTGCAGGAAGAAATTTATTTTAGAAATATGCTTTACCTTTTGTATAAGTTCTCTTTTTTTTCTGTATCTATGTACTATCATCTTACAATAAACTGTTAAATAAATAAATAAGTAAAACCACTACAATTCTAATACAATTCTATAAATAATCAAACCAGAAAGGCCTTCCAAAAATACTTAAACATTACATAGGCACATACGGAAGCATGTTACTACTCACCTACCAACCAAAGGGCGTGTTAAGTCAAGGCAATGTCAAATACCTATTGTAAAACACGTGTCTTCTCACTGATTTTTACCCGACTGCGCCAGAAGGAGGGTTATGTTTTTTGAGAGTATGACGTAGTTTTTTTTTGGCACGCCCTACAGCCTAAACGGCTTGACGGATGTTAGCTTGAGAGGTATTAGATTCGTTATTAGATTATTGAGGGATAGATTCGTATTTACAGTGAAAGTGACACTGGGTTTATCAAATTAAAAAATGCGTTTTTTTAAAGCAGTCGGGTTCTTTTTTAATAAAAAGGTTAAGTTTTTTAAATTATGTAACAAAAATGATAACCTATCAACGTAACGATGTGTTTTGTCTTAACCAATGCGTGTGTTTAATTTTAAATGCGTCATTTTAAGTGATAAACGGCGTTAAAACGAGGTGTACAGGTCTATTGGACGTTTTGCTGATTGTTCTTCATTTTTATGGTATTCTCTTGAAATTATGGGTTTTGTTATTGCATGCTGAATTATCTTTGAATTTGTACTTTCTATTTTTATTTCTTTTTTTCTATTTTTTTTTATCCGAAAGCTGGCAGCTTCCTTGGCCAAAGGCTAAGCATTGCTATCCAAAGAGGTAATGCTGCCAGCTTGTTGGGTACTTTGCCTCGTGGGGACGCGTTGGAAGACATATTTTTCCTGTAAATATTTAATTCTATGTTTGTATTATTTATTTTAATTACCTAAGTACTCCAATAAAATAAATATTTAATTTTTAGTGTTATTGTTCGTTCAAGAAAGTCTTTTTTCCGAGGTTTTTCCGATGATTCTACTGTTTTCTTTTGCATATTTTCAAACTGTACCTACCTACTTATAGGTAAAAGGTGTAGCTACGTATCCTCACCAAAACATAAATTAAAAAAAAAAAACTTAATATGTAGCTATATGTATTTAAAAGCATTGGGTAGGTACACTTTTTGAACGTTAGTTTTTGCCTAAAATTAATAAGATACAACTTCTCCCTTTCTCATAATACTTACCTACTTATGTAAGTATGTATTCACGTTAGTAACTGTGAAAATTGCGTAAAATTATAAGACATTTAATCACCAGATTTTTCTGGTATCCGTCAAGGTGATAGATATCATAAAACCATACATCGTGATCTTATTTTTTATCTCATTTCTTATTAAATAATTCCCCAATTAGCTACATTAAAATGCCATCCTATTATTAAATGATAGGTCAGAAGGCAACTGCGTCACTCCCTATCTTCGTAACCCAAGTTCACGATTTATAATTAAAAATAATATTTAAGACACACCTCCAATTAAAGTCTTACGAAATATAAATACGCTGTTGCCACCGTGACTTGATAAACTTTGTTTAATTTCGAGATAAAAAAACTGATAAAAGAAACTGTCTAGTGAAAAATTTATTATTACAATTTGCTTTTTACGCAGTCGTTGTCTAATTAAGCGCGATTTCATTGATTTTGTGCTACTGAAATAAAACATTAATAAATCTAATAGGTAAGTAAATAAGCCTTTTTTTTGCATTTCCCTCTTTTAGTTTGTTATTAACACTATAGGTATCTAAATCTCATTTGCACTGTACATTTTTTGATGAATAAAGTTCTTTTATTTATTTATTTTTTATTTTAAAACAAAGTTCAAAAAATAAGAAGTCTTTTTGAAAGTAGTCAGAATTCTTCACAGAATAAACCCTAAACCGACGGGCATATATGAGGCGACTGACGAATGTGGATGAAGCGAAAGAGGTGTGTTTGGATCGTAGCAAGTGGAAGGAAGTGGGCTCTGCCTATCCCAATGTCCCCAATGGGAGAGAGGCGACGGATATGTTTGGATGAGGATGAAGAGCCAAAAATACAATTGTCTTTTCAGTTATTGAGCTATCAAAACATTAAATTACCGATTCGGCACCGTCAATACACAATTACGATTCGTCAAGAAAAACTGCGTCCGAACGACCACTTCTCACATCAATTTGAACAAGCAACTTGCAAGAAAAGACTTGAGACTCGAGCGAGAAACACTCTAACACACACAGAGACCCAAATTAATTATTGCCTACAGCCGGTTCATAATCAATTTAACGGTGGTTGAGTAAGACGCCGAAGAAATAGCCAAAGAATGCGGCTAATGTAAAACTTTATGCATATAAAAACGAAAGAAATTGATGCCGCGGTATTTTTGGGCGCTAATAACTTAGTGAAATGCTGTTTCTAAAAATAGACGTGCATTTTAACGGTACTTTTACCTTACAAAATATACGTTACTTGGTATGTAGGTACTAGCATTAGTTAACTTAGGACCCGTAATTTATGCGCGCTGTTACCAATGGAGGCTCATTTAAATATCGCCGGTTGTAGGTACCTATCCGTCAATATTTTTTAAAAACAATTGTTAACTAACTTAAAAAGGTAATTTAAGAAATTTATTTTAAGACAGTCTAGACATTGAGTCAAACATGGGTGGATTACTTACAATACAATACAAATATTCTTTATTGCACAAAATATATAAGGTATTGCACAACAGACACAAACAAGAATATAAATACTACTTATTATTTGTCGACTTTTTATAAACAACTAATCTAGCTATAATTTACCAGGGGCCCAAATCTGCTAATTTAAAAAAGCCTCAGTTGTGTGTCGGCAGTGTCAATGGCATTTGTGACATATTTCGTATTCTGCTAAACAATGGCATACACTGATTGCGACTAAATGTGTCTAATTAAAATGAGGATGTTGTGAATTAGCAAACTTGAGCCCCTGATAGTTATTAAAAGTAGGTGTTTTACAGTAGTTAAACACCGCACAACAGCAGTATAACTGAACAAGTAGGTATACTTTGTAAAAGTAATTCTGAAAATGACTACCTGTCTTGCTACCTTGGAACCAGTTTCAATTGCGACAAACCTGTGCAGGATATGTAGCCATAAAATAACCAGTTCATTCTATACATTTACACGGTTTTTCAATAATATGAATGCTCAGAACGCGTGGCTTTTCTTGACCACAACGCGTTGAGATCAAATAGCATGACAGCCAGGACACGCATATAAGAGGCGACTGATGAATGTGGATGAAGCGAAAGAAGTGTTTTTGAATCGTAGCAAGTGGAGGGAAGTGGGCTTGGTCTATCGTGGGTGATCTATCCCGATAGGAAGAAGGCGTGACAGAATGTATGTATTTTGCCCGGAAATTCATATCTGAAGGCAGCTGTTTCGCCAAAAAATTAATACATCTAAAGAGCAATAAGTGTGAACATCTTCGTATAAAATGTTCCTCCACTAAAGCCTACGTGAATAACCGAACCACGCAAATGAGAGGGAGCTCCTAAACTTTCATAGTTCTGATCCTTCGCCTCGTTTATTGAAAGGGTTTGAAGCTTATTATGTTTATATTGTGGTCTCTACATCGACAGAAGCCCATGTAAACTGTAATTAAACAAAACAATCAGTATTACACAACGTAATTAAGGCCCGATTTACATTAACTAAGTGTTTAGGAGAGTATTATAGTACAACTTGAAAGGTAAGGGTCCAAGTCTACTAATGACTTATGCTGCTAAAATAGCCTCAGTTGTGTGTCGGCAAAGTGTCAATGGCATTTTTTGACATATTTGGTATTTTGCTAAAGAATGGCTTACACTGATTGCCACCAAATGTGTCCAAAAATGACATTGTCACTCATATTGAAACTCTGCCTTGAATGAGCAGACTTGAAATGAGCAGACTTAGGGCCATATTAGTGCTTTAATCCAAGTAGAAGCTAAAGCACGTAGTGTTTACATGTTTCAACTAAAGTACTATTCTTAAGCACTCTGCTAAGTACAAAGATAATGTGAATATGTCTTTAATTACAAAGATTTACATTTAGCAGACCTCAAGTTCAGAGTCACGCGTGCCTGTTTAAAAATCGATAAAAAAATAACAAGATATGGTCGGATTTTGACGTCAATCTGATAATGGGGTCACAATCGAGTCGTGCTCAAAATAGATGGTTGTTTATTTTATAAGTTTGGTGAGATAAGATCATTATACCATAGCGTGACAATGCTCTGTGATATAATTAGTATAAAAAACTGTCGCTTACATAATACTTTGTGTGGACCTAATGCGACGTCGTAACTTATCGTCACATCTTGAAAAACTTTCACAATATCTCAAAACAATATAACCTATGTGTTATTCTGATGTATATACGTTACAATTCTGTAAAGTTTCATCGAAATCTGTTCAGTAGTTCTTGCGTGAAAGAGTAACAAACATCTTCACATCATTTTCAACGGACACATTGGCGCGTGTCTAGCTAGACGCATGCGCCTTATACAAAACGAATTTTAAAGATAGTTCGACATTAGTTCGTTTAGTTTGACGTTTTATCCATAGACGAAACGTCAAACTAAACTAACGTAACTAACTAACGTCGAACTTCTTTCTTCTCTGGGGAAAACTGCACTCTTGCGAATCTAGCATTAACTTTAAAAAATGACCCGTCAAACCTACAGGATTAAATGATTTTACATTTCATTTCAACTTCTTTCAAACTTCTTTACAACAAAACAACTTCTTTAAATCTTTAACACTCGTTTTGTACTAAGGGGGATACTGTTTAATGTAGTATTAGTACGGTATGTTGCGCGGGTTTTATGTAGTGTCAAGGGCCCGTATATTTTATCTATAAAAACCCTTTTACCCTAATTTTAGAGTAGACGAGACAGACAATGCTTCCACGTGTATTTGTTTGTCTCCCAATCAGTTGATAGGCGGACCACCGAGGACATATCTAGATAATGGGCTTTAGTCTAGATAACAGTGACGATATCATACCTACGTGAACAAAAACATTTTGTAGCTTCTATTGTAGCAAAATACCCAAAGTCTGGTAACGTACAATATTCTGTAAATGAAAAATTTAATGGAAATGAAAAATCATTTAATCCTGTAGGATTTGGGCGCGTTCCCACTAGGTCGTAACGACTAATTTATCGTTCGACGACTGTCGTCTCTACCTGTTCCCATTATAACTATTGTTTTGACAAAGTGTCGTCACTGCAAAAATGTCGTAGACGACAGTAAATTGTGTCGTTCTAAGTGTTCTAAATGAACACCTACATTTAAACATATAAGCCACGACACTTAAAACTACACGATTATCTGTCGTCACGACATAGTGGGGACGCGCCCTTTGACAACACTAAGGACGGGTCATTTTTTAAAGTTAATGCTAGATTGGCAAGAGTGCAGTTTTCCCCCAGAAAAGAACCTAGCAAGAAACTCTGTAGGGTCTTATCAACGATAGTGTCAATGACATTTTTTGACACATTTGATCGCAATCAGTGTAAGGCATTGTTTAGCGGAATACCAAATGTGTCAGAAAATGCCATTGGCACTCTGCCGACACACAACTGAGGCTATTTTAAATTAGCAGACTTGGGCCCCTGCTTGATGTATTAACAAAAGATAGGTCTTACGCCCGTTATTAATAACCTATCCTGATCCGTTTTTTACCAAATCGAGATAGAAAAAACAAAACACAATTGTGTTCTTGACATGTTTTTGGTACACAAGTGACAATTGTGTTTTGTTTTTTCAATCTCGATTTGGTAAAAACGGATCAGGATAGGTTATTAATAACGGGCGTAAATAGCGGACGCTCCTTCGACAAGAATCTAATTCTTAAATATAAACATGATGACCTTATCCCATTGTTAATTCTGAAAATTAAAGCAAAACAAAACAGAATACCGTTACCGGAAATATCTGGTAAAAAAATACCTACTTATCTGTGACGACTCTATATCGGATCTACGCATTATACGAAGCGTAAAGCAGTATTACCTATAGGCGCGTGCGCACATTTTATGCAATATACACGTTATCTGCCTGTGTCGTTCGTATCTAATCGGTCGCTATCTGGACCTTGAAGTGTGCCTAGTTATAATGCTCTACACACGTCTTCGAATGATAGAGTCATGGTGTAAGATGAAATATGTGTGGTGTGATAACATACTGTCTTGAATTTACGTTTTTAGTTAAAATTGAGGGGTTACAAGGATAAGATGTGAAGCTTTTGTAGGATTAATGGTTCTTTTTAAAGTATAAGTATTCAAAAAGATGTTTCTTTTTGGTCAGTTTTACCTACCTTGTTTGTGTGTGATATCCTGATATTTTTAATAAAGGTATTTGAGCAGCTTTTGTAGTAAATGCATATTATTGATTGACAATTATGTTTCAAACGTGTCAAGAAATACTTATAACAAAATAAACATGATTTGTTACTTTAGTTTCGTGAATAGGTACCGTACCTACTTGTTATTTTTTAAACATTGGGCATAGGTCAATGCTATTCTTTATTTGCACACATTTGTCGATATAAATTTGCTGATATTTAAAACGGTGTTATCGTATAACTAGAAAAAAGGGTAGGTAAGTAAGTAAATCAAGCGACAAAAATACAGCCAGAAAACGCTGTTCAAGGCCATCCATTGACGGCAACGAATACTCATAAGTAGACTACGTAAATTATTGTCAAAATTTACAAATGTAATATATGAAATAACGTAAGTAAAGCTATTGTTCAGGATGCGTCTACGTAGGTACGCACCTACTTACAAGTAGAGAAAAAAACAACTTAGTAAACAATGTCTGTAAACGCGTGTAGAGGCGGCATTTAGGAGCAATAACCTTAGCTTCTGATAATGGTTGATTCTATTTGTTTTGTATGGCTAGGTACCTTTTTTATGGACTTAATAGGGATGACGCATTAAAAAATGAGTCTTTTTACGCCCGTTATTAATAACCTATCCTGATCCGTTTTTTACCAAATCGAGATTGAAAAAACAAAACACAATTGTGTTCTTGACATGTTTTTGGTACACAAGTGACAATTGTGTTTTGTTTTTTCAATCTCGATTTGGTAAAAACGGATCAGGATAGGTTATTAATAACGGGCGTTAGTCTGCTGGATTGAAAGAAGTATGGAGTAAGTGGATGGAAAACCTACCCCAATGGGAAAGATGCATGACATGTATGTATGTATGTAAGTGTCTGTTTTACCACCAACAGATAAAATTTAACTGACAGATAAACTTACGTTTATTTCAAACAACATACGTTTTAGACAGAGACAGGTATATAATATATGTTTATGTTTTAAAAATATTGAACACATTTGCTAGATCAAATACTTAAATAAAAAAAAAAGAAACCCGCAACCTTTATTACCTCTTTCTCGTTATTTCTTACCCTAAGGTTGCCTGGAAGATATTGCTACCTAGCAATAAGGCCGCCTGTTGCTTCTTATATTGTTGTTTGTGTCTGTACCTTATATCTTTTGTGCAATAAAGAATATTTGTATTGTATTGCATTGTAAGAACTATGTACCTATGTCAAAGGAATCCAAAATGCAGACAAAGTACCTAGCTGCCTATATTTAATAATTTAGCCAATTAGCTTATCTTAACACTTCGCGCGCCAACAAAAACTTCAACCATCGATAAATCGCGAATAAGCTATTACTAATTACAGTTGTGAATGTGGTATGTTTACCGGCGCGCGCGCATCTGCGTTGCATTAGAGTCGACGGTACACGTGGCGTGTTGTGTAACTTGCTACTCATTACACACTTGCTATACTCTGGCTAGATATCTGCGTAAGACATGTCCTTGTGAACGGGTTTTTAGATGCAAAAAGTTGATGAAGATGATAGTGAATAATGGTGATTGCATTCTTTTAAGCCTGTAGGGTTAAGGAGGAAACAGTTGCTCAGTCGGGTACAGTGACTCACCATCGGTTTGTAAAGAAGGAAAAGAGATACATTCATCTCTTTTGCAGTTTTCGGAAGCTTTTGGCATGCGCACGTGCAAGTGCAAAAGAGATAACCGTATCTCTTTTCCTTCTTTACAAAACGATGGTGAGTCACTGTACCTGACTGAGCAACTGTTTCCTCCTTAACCATACACATAAACTCAAATAGGTATGGTATCTATACACCAAGGCCGCCGGCTTTCATTTGTTAAAAATGTCATCGAAAATGTTTAACTTGAAGTATGTCAATGAAGTGTCAACGTTATTTTTAAAGCTAACTCTAGATTCGCCTAGGTAGCATTTTACCCCAGAGAAGAATCTAGCAAGAAACTCTGTTGGGTTGCTCTATTCAAGGTGCGTCCAGATAGAGCGAATTGGCTCGCGCGGCAGCCTCAACGTTTTGCCTCGCGAGCGGCGCGCGCGAGCCAAAACGTTGAGGCAACCAAACACTGAGGCAATGCTCGCGAGGCAGACCGAGCCATCAGAATTCCTTGCGCATTCAAAATGGACAGCTACATTTCGAGTGCAACAATGATTTTGCTTGCTTATTTAGTAAGAAAAAAAAGATATTAATGCAAATGAAAATACCAAGATACGACTTTATGGAATGATATTGTGTTTGATAACTAATAATTTCACACGTTTGTTAGTGACTGAATTTCATCATTTGTGCTCGTCGCTGGTGGAAAAGGTTATGAAGCCTAACACTAATTTTAGGGATGCAATATGTGTTATGCCTCTAGTACACTATGGCCAGCGCTGGTCATCAGCGATGGTCACCAACGTGGTTGAACGCTAGTACACTATGGCCCAGCGCACTTAGTACTTGTAGATAAAATTCTAGAAGGCATCCGTTTTGTTCTAAAGGCCAATTATATACCAACCTATTATATATGCACATTTACTAACTATGCTGAACGATCTCCGGGCAATCACAACAACCCAAAAGCAACCAATTCTTTCTTAAGTCGTGTTATACTACCTATCCAAAGGTTTTCTTTATATTCCTTTTACCAAGAGCAAAAAACTCTTCCCTTGACAAAGATGGAAGTGATGATGCTGGTGGAATATATTTAAGCTTATCCAGTGCTATTCGTTTCTAAATAGAAAAAAAGCAAAGCCATCAATGCCACCAACAATCAACTCTAAGAAGCAACTTACATAAAACTTACAGCAAGCTTTAATTATAATATTATTTTGAAAATAAATAGATATTATGAAAAATTAACAAGTTCAATTATATTTAAATCATCATTATGTTCTATTTACCTCATCAAGAAGTTTTGTTATGTATTTTAATTGAACAGTTATTATTGATAGTAAAACTTAGTATATTAAAGTATATTTAGTGTGTTTTATCGTACTTCCTACTAATGTTATAAATGTCAATCGTTGTGCCGATGGATGGATGTTACTCTTTCACGTAATAACTACTGAACAGATTTTGATGAAACTTGGCAATATTGTAGTTTGCACACTAGAATAACTCATAGGCTATATAATTAATAAGATATTATGTAAGTTTTCAAAGATTTATTATGACAAGATTGTTTATAAATACCTACGAAGTCGTAGGCAGCCTCTAGTATATTATAAATGTTATTGAATGTGCCGATGAATGTATGTAAGTAAAGATTTTTGTAACTCCTTCATAGAAAAACTACTGCTACTGTGGACAGACACAAAATCATAACAAAAAAATATTTTATTTCAAAATTGGCACAATATTTTTGTACTCTTTTTGAATGTTGTTTTTTAAACTAAAACTGTGTGATGGGTGCACGATAACGCTGTGTGATGCCGAGCTCTTATAGTATCGATAAGTTGGTGCGGATCTCCGTCCTTGCTATACCCAGCATCTTCCTCTAGCACCACATTTCCAGAGCATCTATCTTTCCTTTTTCCTATTCGGGCACTGTCCACATCTTTGTCGCATAAAGAAACATAATAAACACTAGCATTTTACGAGCCCGACTTTGGTGGCTTTGGTTATATGTCGATTCCTCAATACTTTCTTCCTCTCCATTACAGACCGAGACATGAGCATACGTCGTTTTACTTCACGTAGCCGCCGTTATTTGGGATATATAGTACCAAGATATACATAGTTGTTAACCACATAGCAGTTTGAAATCTGCGTCACTTTGGGCGAGCTGTTGCTGACACGGTCCACGATCATCATCTTGCTTTTAGATCGATTTATCTCTACGCACTGAGGATATTCCTCCTTCATAGAGCTTTCTAAGCCGGTGTACAAGGTGTTGTGGTGAGCTCTCATCCAGTTACGAACGCATTGGAAAAATCAACAAAGCATAATTATGTATGTCGGCTTGTTGAACTCTCTGGTCTTCTCAATAATTTAGCGAACAATAAGAATTTGTTCACGGATGCCTTCTAGATATTTCACATGTAGATATATCACACCAAAATATATAAATTCAATATAAATTAAACTGAATATGTGAGTCGTGAATAAATTCAATATAAATTAAACTGAATATGTGAGTCGTGACAGCCAGCCGTTGTCAAAATGCGGGGAGATGACAAGAAAAAGACTAGATTTACTTTTTTGAAAATATAGGGACGCGTCAACTATTATAAAAATTTTATCGACGGTAATCTATTCGCCGTCGATAAATAACACATAAAGGTAAAATTTCAGGTAGGATATAGGTAAGGACTAAAAATTCTAAGACAGATAAATATTTCTGTCTCCAGTAGGGCAAAACCAGAGATAGATAGATTATAGAGAACGGGTGTTAATTCTGAGATCTGGTTGATGGATGGGTTTCGACGGAAGAACAGATTTTAGCTCTCTATGAGTTCGACAATAGGTAAGTTGAGTCGACACCCCCTCCCTGTGTGTCTTAATGCACACTATTATATAATATTATTAGCTGATACTTGTACCAATGTTTTGTGATTTTTTTTTGTTTGTAAATTAAAATGTAAATTTGTACTCAATAAGATTTATTCTTTTTTGTTCTACTTATGCAATGTAAATTAAAATATAAAAACCCTGCCAAAAATATTTTTTCACTATCGATTAAAAAATTGTATGCCATTGCACAACACTATATTCATATTGTTATGTTGCCAGCAATGACAAAGCAAAACGATCTCTCTCTTTCTTAATTGTACTGACATACTTCTTAGAACGTAGTGATTATATGCTCTTTGGTCAGAATTTGTCAGGCATATTCCTCGATGTCTGCCTAAGAATAGACAATCTAGACAATTAAGGTACAATGGGCCAACAAGGCCCACCTAGTTGCAAATTGAAATAAAATCTTTAATTTACCTCAGCTAGCTTAGCATGGCACTCCGTGACAAGACGTTGTCATGCGTTTGTCACGCTTACATCTCTGTCTATAGTATTAAATGTGATAAGGACAGCATGCGTGAGATAATTGTCGCGGCACGCCGTGCTAAGCCCCTAGGAAATTTGAGAATCCATATATTACCTACTATTTTGAGTAAATATATTAGTATTCAAGCCAGAATTAAATATGTAATGACATTGATTTTAAAGTTAAGTCTTTCATACATTGGGGCTTATTACACATATTTGGTACATAAGGTACCTCTATTGCGTGTTGCAAGGCCTTGTAAAAAATATCAGAATGTAAAAATATTTTTTCTTTGATTTACTTTTATATTAAGATGAGTTATTGATATAGGTCGGCTCCTGCGTTCCTAGTGGTCCATTTTACGAGTGCCAGGAAGTCAGTGCGGATTGAACATATTTTAATTGTTTTTTTTAGCTTGGACGGCCTTGCAAAACGGCGGGCCTTATTCGCCCAATGTGCCTTAATACTAATCCTATTAATATTATAAATGTCAATGTTTGTGCCGATGGATGGATGTTTGTTACTTCATCACGTAAAAACCTCTGAACAGATTTAGATGAAACTTGGCGATATTGTAGCTTATGCATCAGATTAATACATAGGCTATATTATTATTAGCTTTAGCTTGGGCGGCTTTGCAAAACGGTGGGCCTTAATCGCTCACTGTACCTTACTTTCATCTGCGATGTCTGTGGTCGTGACGTTAGAATTTAGAAACTTTTGCAGCAATCTCCTTGATGCAATCCACGACGTCGTGTCGCGTCGCATCGTGTCACGTCGTGTCGCGTCGCGTCTCGTCGTGTCGCGTCGCGTCGTGTCGCGTCGCGTCGTGTCGCGTCTCGTCGTGTCACGTCGCGTCGTGTCGCGTCGCGTCGTGTCGCGTCGCGTCGTGTCGTGTCGTGAATTTATTTTTTAGCACACACATTTTCTATGCTTTTTAAAACACATTTGAACATAATAATATTGTTCCAACCTGTCAGGCATATAACTAAGATGGACGATGATTTCGTTTTTAAAATTTTATTGTTAGAAAATATGAGATATTGTTACAGAAAAATAATTAAAGACGAATTTTATTGCATTTTACTTTTATAGACTATTTCATGGAAGTTACTTCAAAATAATTTAATAAAGTTTGGCTCTATGATTTTTGATCCTTGCTTGTCCTGAATGGATGAATATAAAAAAGAAACATTGTATGTACCTACTTATGTTAATGAATCAACTTTGCTCAAACGTTGATCAAGTACTCAAAGTATCAAGCGACACGATGTGTCCAAACGCACTCGCGAACACGACAGCACCGTCCACACTGCCCGAACAGCGCATGCTGAGGCACCCTGAGCGCGTCCATTCACGGCTCGACCCTGAGCGCCGCTCGGCCGAGCCATCATGCGCCCGAATGGCTCTGAACATGTCCACACTGACCGAGCATTTGCCTCGCGAGGCAGCCGCGCATGCGCGTGTGTTTGCGAAGACCGTGCCAGCACCCACGGTTCGACCCCGAGCGCCGTGCAGCCGAGCCATCATGCGCCCGAATGCCTCGAAGCACGTCCACACTGACCGAGCATTTGCCTCGCGAGGTAGCCGCGCATGCGCGTTCGCGTGCCGGACTCATCTGACAGCGCACGCTTCAGCCCTGAGCACCGTTCGGGCGCATGATGGCTCGGCCGCTCGGCCATTTGCCTCGGCCGCTCGGCCATTTGCCTCGGCCGCTCGGCCATTTGGGTGAGCATTCGTACGCCCGAACGGCCCTGAACACGTCCACACTGACCGAGCATCTGGCTCGCGAGGCTGCCGCGCGAGCCAATTCGCTCTATCTGGACGCACCTCAAACAAACATTTATTCACATTTCAATGGAGCTATTAATAAATAAATAAGCTAAGACACGGAAAAAAAATATCGGAGAATACTACTTATACTTACAATGGGGAACAACGAGTTCCAATTTTAATTCAAAATTTTTCACAACATTAAAAATCCACAAGGAAATCTGCAAATAAGAAACTGAAGATATGAAAACTAAATATTGGTTCTGCAGCAAAACACGAAAATCTTAAACTCGAACTTGCTTATTAGCACAAATTAGATAATACAGTAGCTGTGAGCTTGACCATGAGTAATCAAGGTCAAACACCAGACAATTACCTAAGTAACCTAAGATACATACATACCTATATGTATGTATATCTAAAGACACTAAAGACATTAAGACACAGAACCTTTATCAGAGGGAGCTCCGTCGTCGTCAGATATAACATCCATGCTAGGCGTGGTTTAGCGGGCAAGGAGATTGAAATTGAATCCGATCCTAATACACACATTAACCACTGAAAATTACAGCCCCTATAACATCTATTCTGGACGTTTATGCTTCGGCGGGAACCGCGGGTTAAACGCCCCTTGCGGTTCGCGTTTTGATGGTTCTGTACCCAAAGGGTGAAAACGGGACCCTATTACTGGCTCAGCTGTCTGTCCGTCCGTTTGTATTCGCGACTTGCCTCGGATACATATTTATTGAAACTAATTAATAATTTGTTTTGTTCCAGGTAATAACTGTTGATATTGGATGTATGTAAGTGAATTCGATGAATGAAAATATACGAAAAAACTTGGTAAATAACATTTTGCGTAGCGCCAATGAGGTTCGATATGTTAATCCAAAAAAAGCGTGTAGTCGCAATTTAAGGGCTCGTTCCCACTTTTCCTTTGTATTTACCATAAGCTACAATATGGCGACTATGCAAATAGGTTTTGTTTCGGCGATTAAAAAGGGTTTGGATTCCAATTTCGTATTTAATTGGGAAAAACCATTTTGATGATTCCAATTACAAATATGAAACCATTCAAAACTCATAAAAAAGCCCACTCGTCCAACCTTTAACACCCCTCTTTTTCCATCAGAGGTTAAAACAACGTAGGTATATTTTCATAAAACTATAAGTACCTGCTAACCCAAATGAGTTATGCCCAAATCATTATTCGAAGATTTAAGATCAAAACACGGACTTTGGACCCGATTTAGAATAAAATGAATAATGGACTGACCAAGTATTATTACGCCGATTGACTCATGAAACAATATCATTTAAGATTCGACCCACAACTTTACATATTTTGCTATTCTTGAATCTATTAATATCTATTTATACAATCTTTTATATAAAGTTTTCGATTTCACCATAATGTTGTGTTGCGTTTTGTTTTGAGCGAATTGAATTGTTTTTTTTTTTGTTAGAAAGCAGTAGTAGCTTTGTATAGTAAGCAATCATTTTGTAACGTTATGAATTTTCGTTTTGGTCATTTTTATGTATTTGGAAAACAAGTAACGCCATCTATTAAGTAGTTTGTACAACAAGTGACGTTGTATTAAATGTTCGGATGTCAGGCCATAGATTATAAAAAAACTATTAGTTCATTGGGTGACCAGTGTCTGTCATTTAAACAGATCAGCTGATTTATTTTTTGTGTTTTGGTTGGTTTTGATATTTCGAATTTGAATTAGCTGTTAAATTTATGGGTAAAAAAATATTAAATTATAGTATAATTGAAATATTTTGAGTTGCGATTAAGTTTGTGTAAATTGGTTAGTGATTTTGTTAAAATGTGATTAAATTGTGTCAAGTTTGGAAGTTATTTGTTGGATTTGACGTTTTGTGAATTTTGGGTCGTCAACACAGTGATGTCTGGAATTTTAGTTCTTTTCTGCGACTGCTTGCAGAGCGCTCACGCATCTTTTCCTGGTGTAATTCTGTGCGTGCGACGCTGAAGATGTAAAATCTTACTCATCTTCGGAATTTACGTTGTTTTCTAAAATATGGTAAGCACCTTGTGGAAATACATTGGAAAATCGTTTATGCTTTGTTTTATCTTTTGTTTTCCGTTGGTTTTGAATCACTTGTTTCTTTGTTTCAGCCGATTTAAGTAATTTTGTTATGGACATCCTCCAAAATGTCAGCTAGTAAATAAATCTTATGGGATTATAAAAATGTAAGTATATTCTTCATTGAGAAGATTTCTGTTAGAAGGAAATTCCTTTGTGTTGGAGTTACATGGTGACCTTTAAGTTGCAACTATAATAATTTGTTCTTTTCGTTTGATCTTTTCAGAATTTTGTTATCATCCTTAGAAAGGATGTTCTTCAGCATGTTGGAAAAATTATAGTAACCTTCAGGTATGTAGTACATGGTGTTTTAAGGAAAATTGGGGCCAACGCCCAAATTTTTTTTATCTTCCTACCCTCATGTTCCAAATGAAAACGCTGTTCTTTGAATTTTTCCAGAAGCTTCCCTGTGGATTAACAGGATAATATCCTATTATGTTCCAGCATATTGCTTTTAAGTATTGGTATGTATTTCTTTTAATTTATTTAAGTGAAAACCATAAATTCAGTTTTGTAAAGACGGTCTAAAGAGATACCCACTTTTGTTTTAGATCGGTGTGATCCTGTTAACCCCGGGATGAACAATTTTAAGTCTTTCCGGTTTCAGTGAGTTTTTTAGATTCCGATGCCCTTTCATTTCGCCCTTTTATTCAGCATTTCGTTTCGCCCCTTTATTTCAGTAATTTGTTTTGCCTTTTCTTTTGGTTTAACCTTTATGTAATTTTGGTTCTTAAATTTTGACCTTAGGATGCCCTTGAGCTACCCTTAAGTTTTATTTTTGTTTTTGGCCTTCTGCCTTTGTTCTATAACACTGTTTAATTTTTTTTACAAAGAACCTTTTAAGTGCATATCAGGGAATCTTTAAGTAAATCTAAATTTTATGAACTTTATGATAAATTATGTTGGTGGTTTATAGTTAAGATTATTTTAAATTTATTTAGTTATAATAACTATTATATTATATGAGAACCCACTTGCTCCTACCATCTGTTTCTGAGCTTTATATTATGTAATTAAGGTCGAGGTATCGAATTAAAAAGTTTTAATACTGAACCTATTTCCGGATTTTATTTACATCAAATTCCTACCTTGACTTTGTCACCTACCAGGCCGGGGGTACCCGTGACAAATGGCGCCCACGTTAAGTTAAATTATTTGTATTTTTTGTTAATAAACCACCAAAAATAAAGGGTTATTTTTGTTTAGGAATTATTTTTTTGTGTATACCTACTAACAGTTAGGTTTTGTTAAGGTTTAAATAAGGGCATCGGAGTATTGGTGATTGTTATTTACTAACAATAAAATTTAAGACTGTTGTGTTACAATTTATTTTTTTTGTATCGTGTAACCTGTTTGATTAATTTTAACATAAGAAAACAAACAAACTTTACTTGTTGTTGTCATGTATTTGCTGACTAGTATTAGTAAAACAAAACTATTAATTGTAAAATTATGAACCACCAAGATTTAAACATAATATTTACTTCAAAACCACGTTAATTAGTATGAAGTTAGAGTCAGTTAATAAAATAAAATATAAAATTAAGAAGTATTAATATAAAACCACATAGAAATAAAAAAAAAAAAAAAAAAAAACAAGATAAAATAGAAATAATACAAAACATAGTGCCTAGCTTTTCACAATTATAAAACGATAAATACGGTTCAGCAGGACGAGATAAAAATAAAGAAGGTAAGTGGTAATAATTAGAGTAAACACATTGAAGTTATGGTAAATAAAGACAACACAAGGTAAGTAAGTAAATGTTGCAGAAATGTAAAGTTTTGGTAACACGATTGAGGTGTTTTGGTATCATTGAGCCGGAGAGAATTCAGTTTTTTTTTAGCACTCATTCTTGAGGTGAGTTTTTTTTTGTGTAATCAGACGGCAAAGCGGATTGCGATGCCGTTGGTTTTGGTTTTGAACAAGGAACGAGTTTTGGAGGCTGTTGACAGTTGGTCATGTGTGGAGTATTGTCAACTGTCACTGTCAATTTTGTTGGGTCAGTTAAATCTTGTGTTCACAGGCCTTAGTTGTCAATCGGTTAGTGGAATCGTTGGCACATTTTGGTAATTATGTCATAGAATAACCAGTATCTTCAGGTGTTTCTCTCTTTGCGTTTAAATAATAGGAATATTTAAACATAAAAGTGTTAGGATGCAGTTGGAAATTAAAGGAAAATTTAAACTGTTAGGTTGAAAGGTGATAAATGAAAGATTGTAAGATGATGCATGGAATTATGATTGCATGTAAAGATTTGTGATTGGTCGGTATGGAATGGCAGAAACCTTTTGTTTAGTTGTGCTGCGTTATTCGAGTCATAATTTGCGGGCAGGTGGTAATTATGTGAAGATTTACTGACTTGTTTTGTGTTCTAATTTAAACTTAAACAGTTTAATTAGAAATTTTAAGTTTTCCGAACAGTTCCTTGTGGTTAGTTCTTGCAACACATGTTCGGTGTGTTCAAGGTCATTTCAGTTTAGTCGTTGTTAACTTCAGTTTCGTTTTGGCGTTAACATCTTTTAATTTTGGCGTTAACTTCGTTAATTTTGGGGATAACTTGTTTTAGTTTTTTTTATGTTAGATCGGCATATTTTAGGAAAAAACATTTATGTTTGTGTTGTCTTGTGTTGTGAAGTTTTTTTTTAGGGATAAAGTTCCCAGTTTTGTTTTTTTTTTGAAAGTTTTTTTTATGGGAATGTTCTCAGGTTTTTTAATTATTTATTTTGAAAAAAAGTTCCGATGTTTAGTTATTTTTATAGGGAGAAGTTCCCTAGTTTTAGTTCAATGTTCAACTGCATTTTAAGTATTTTCAGGTTGGTTCCCAATTCAATGCTTTCGTTTTTTTTGGTTTACCAAATTTGTTTTGGTTTAAGGAACTTGAGGGTGTTACATTTCAGACATTTTGTTTTGGAACTTTGTGTTCACTTTTTTTTGGGTTTGATTTGTATCACGACGATTGTTCAATTATGTGAAATGTATTTGTTTTGGTGAACACAACATTATGGTTTTAAGTATTGCGTTGGACATAGAGTCAAAGTTTAGTTTTTTTCAGTTTTGATATAATATTAGGTTTTGTTTAAATTTTGTTTTGATTTTTTTAAGTTTGATCAGTTTTAGGATTTTTTTTAAATGGTTAAAAGAATTATTATACTTTCGTTGGGTTTCAGCGTTTAGTATTAATTTTATTTTTTTTGGTTCAGTTAAGAGTTAAGCACACGCTAGCTGAGGACAGCTAGTTTTCATTTGGGAAGGGGGTGTGTAACGTTATGAATTTTCGTTTTGGTCATTTTTATGTATTTGGAAAACAAGTAACGCCATCTATTAAGTAGTTTGTACAACAAGTGACGTTGTATTAAATGTTCGGATGTCAGGCCATAGATTATAAAAAAACTATTAGTTCATTGGGTGACCAGTGTCTGTCATTTAAACAGATCAGCTGATTTATTTTTTGTGTTTTGGTTGGTTTTGATATTTCGAATTTGAATTAGCTGTTAAATTTATGGGTAAAAAAATATTAAATTATAGTATAATTGAAATATTTTGAGTTGCGATTAAGTTTGTGTAAATTGGTTAGTGATTTTGTTAAAATGTGATTAAATTGTGTCAAGTTTGGAAGTTATTTGTTGGATTTGACGTTTTGTGAATTTTGGGTCGTCAACACAGTGATGTCTGGAATTTTAGTTCTTTTCTGCGACTGCTTGCAGAGCGCTCACGCATCTTTTCCTGGTGTAATTCTGTGCGTGCGACGCTGAAGATGTAAAATCTTACTCATCTTCGGAATTTACGTTGTTTTCTAAAATATGGTAAGCACCTTGTGGAAATACATTGGAAAATCGTTTATGCTTTGTTTTATCTTTTGTTTTCCGTTGGTTTTGAATCACTTGTTTCTTTGTTTCAGCCGATTTAAGTAATTTTGTTATGGACATCCTCCAAAATGTCAGCTAGTAAATAAATCTTATGGGATTATAAAAATGTAAGTATATTCTTCATTGAGAAGATTTCTGTTAGAAGGAAATTCCTTTGTGTTGGAGTTACATGGTGACCTTTAAGTTGCAACTATAATAATTTGTTCTTTTCGTTTGATCTTTTCAGAATTTTGTTATCATCCTTAGAAAGGATGTTCTTCAGCATGTTGGAAAAATTATAGTAACCTTCAGGTATGTAGTACATGGTGTTTTAAGGAAAATTGGGGCCAACGCCCAAATTTTTTTTATCTTCCTACCCTCATGTTCCAAATGAAAACGCTGTTCTTTGAATTTTTCCAGAAGCTTCCCTGTGGATTAACAGGATAATATCCTATTATGTTCCAGCATATTGCTTTTAAGTATTGGTATGTATTTCTTTTAATTTATTTAAGTGAAAACCATAAATTCAGTTTTGTAAAGACGGTCTAAAGAGATACCCACTTTTGTTTTAGATCGGTGTGATCCTGTTAACCCCGGGATGAACAATTTTAAGTCTTTCCGGTTTCAGTGAGTTTTTTAGATTCCGATGCCCTTTCATTTCGCCCTTTTATTCAGCATTTCGTTTCGCCCCTTTATTTCAGTAATTTGTTTTGCCTTTTCTTTTGGTTTAACCTTTATGTAATTTTGGTTCTTAAATTTTGACCTTAGGATGCCCTTGAGCTACCCTTAAGTTTTATTTTTGTTTTTGGCCTTCTGCCTTTGTTCTATAACACTGTTTAATTTTTTTTACAAAGAACCTTTTAAGTGCATATCAGGGAATCTTTAAGTAAATCTAAATTTTATGAACTTTATGATAAATTATGTTGGTGGTTTATAGTTAAGATTATTTTAAATTTATTTAGTTATAATAACTATTATATTATATGAGAACCCACTTGCTCCTACCATCTGTTTCTGAGCTTTATATTATGTAATTAAGGTCGAGGTATCGAATTAAAAAGTTTTAATACTGAACCTATTTCCGGATTTTATTTACATCAAATTCCTACCTTGACTTTGTCACCTACCAGGCCGGGGGTACCCGTGACAATTTTATATCTAAATTAAATATAATTAATTACACTGGACGTTCCCGGCCCCGGGGCCCAAGTCTGTTAATTTAAAATAGTCTAAATTGCGTGACTATTGAGTGTCAAATGCATTTTTGACACATTTGTGTCGCAATCAGTGTAAACTTCTGTTTAGCAGAATAGGTACTAAAAGTGTCAAAAAATGCCATTGACACTCAATAGACAGATAACTGAGACTATTTGAGCAGACTTGGGCCCTTTATAGGTAAAAAAAGATTGAAATTAAAATGAAATTATTCGATAAATAAGACGCCAAGCCAAGTAAGCAAAAATATCGAATAAGTACGTGACTTTTAACAAAATTAAAAATAATGTTTCTTACTTACAAACCTAAGTCATTTTACACTCAAATAAATTGACGTTGTAATAAAACGACTGATACATGACAACTGCCTTTAATATTTTGTTTTTGCTTTTTAAGAAGGTTAGGTACATTTCAGTATAAAAGAAGTATTATATCGTAGTAAATAAAAAGGTTGGAATCAAGGCTGCTGATTGCCAACATGGCCCCCGGCGGTGTGAACACCAAATATTAGGAGGCAAGCAGCAGCGCAAGTTTCCGCACAGGTCGTCGCAGGACACCCCCTTGAGTTGCAACATCAACGACCCTAACTATATTGTCCTTTCCTGGGTAGGTCGCAACGACTTTGCCTCTGGGCCAGCATCTTCTTGGCAAATTTCCATCGGCAATGTAGACTAAATCTCCAACTTTCAAAGCTCGCATTTCTGCTGTCGACCCTTTTCTTGGTGTCAATGTTGGGAGGTATTCGGCGACGAACCTCTTCCAAAAATGATCCGCCAGAGACTGTGACCTCCTCCACTGAGCTCTGCTGGACAAGTCTGTATCATCGAACCGCTGCGTTTGAAGAACGTCATTTGAAGACGAACCAATTAAAAACGTGAACGGCGTTAAGGTTACGTCTGAATCCGGATCTACCGGAACATGAGTAAGTGGTCTTGAATTTACAATAGCTTCTGCCTCTGCTAACAGCGTAATGAGCGTCTCCTCTCTGGGTGACCTTTGAAGAAGGGTTACGTTGAGGGCATTTTTGACATTCCGCACGAGGCGCTCCCAACAGCCGCCCATGAACGGAGCCGAAGGGGGAATAAACTTCCACTGGATTTTCTTATCGGCAGCGAACTCGAACACAACGCTAAGGAGTTTTGCAGCACCAACAAACGCGGTTCCATTGTCGGAATAAATGCAAACAGGACAGCCTCTGCGGGCGATAAAACGTCTAAGAGCCATTATAGCGGAGTCCGAAGATAGGGTTTCCACAAGTTCTAGATGAACGGCCCTTACGGTAAGACACGTAAACAAAGCCACCCAGCGTTTGGCAGTCCGTCTTCCAATCGTTACGCTCACTGGCCCAAAGTAGTCAAGTCCGACGTAAGTAAAGGGGCGCTCATGATGTGCCAATCGTACATTAGGCAAATCTCCAGTAGGTGGTGTGACAGGTTTAGCTTTCCTTATTCGACAAGCTTGGCATCTGGAGGCCACCAGTTTAACAGCTGATCTCAGGCCGACGACATAGTAGCGTTGATGGAGTTCATTCACGACGAGCTCGTTGTTTGCGTGTGCATATCGGGTGTGATACCAATCAATTAGAAGTCTCGTAATCTGATGTTTCCCGTCGAGAACAATGGGTTGAGATTCTATGGCGTTGCAGGCAGAAGTGCGACCGGACAGACGAAGTAAACCATCTACTATTATTAACGATACATTCCTAAGTTTACTATGGCTAAAAACGGGGCGTCCTGCGTCTAGACATTCAAGTTCTAATGAAAAATTATCAGATTGCACGGCTAAAAATAAATGACGTTCCCCGGAATTTAAAAAGTTAATATCCAAAAACGGAAACCGGGAAGCATTGGATGGAATTGGATCGTTTGCTTTCAAACCGCGAAATACTCTCGCTGCCTGATGGGCGCGCGCCGTAGCCCGGAGTAGGCGAAGCCACTTACTGAATCGCTGGTAGTCAGCAACAATAGGAAGCGGCTTCGTAGATTTCTCTCCAAGCACGGCGACAATCGTATCGCAAGTGATTTTATGTTCCTCCGTGATAGTTGGTTCATTATGGACTGGTTCACTGGGCCATGAACTCTCAGGAGAGAGCAAAAATGATGGTCCAATTAACCAACGACACTGAAGAGAAAACTCTCCATTATCACGCGTAGCGTCATCCGCGACGTTTAATGAAGTTGGCACATATCTCCAAGATTGAACATCAGTAATGTCCAAGATCTCACTGATTCGGAAGGATACAAATGGCTTAAATGAGGAAGCGTCACTGCGCAGCCATCTGAGGACGGTGATGGAATCTGACCAAAGGATTACCTTATTTGGTTTCACCTTTCGATGAGCTTCGCAAATATAAGAGGTGAGCCGAGCCGCGATAAGAGAGGCTTGCAGTTCTAACCTAGGGATAGTGGTTGGTTTGATTGGAGCTAGTCTGGCTTTGCCGCTTATCAAAGCCAGTCTTATCGAGCCATCGCATAGTGTGAATCGCCAATAGGCAACGCAAGCATACGCCAGTTCACTGGCGTCAGCAAACACGTGCAGCTGAACATCCTTTACCGAAGAAACTCCTGAATAACATCTAGGGATAGAACGTCCTGAAAAATTCTCTAACTCTTGAACCCAAGATTTCCACTTTCGCTCCAAGTTTTCGGGGAGGCTATGGTCCCAATCGAGACCAAGCTTCCAAGTTTTCTGAAAAAGAATTCGGCCCTTTATAATAAGTGGGGTCATGAAACCTAAAGGGTCATATACCGACATTAAAAGGGATAGAACTGACCGCTTTGTGAATTCACGGGGTGGAGCCGGAGTAGATTTTAGAAAACATAAAGAATCGTTCGCAATAAGCCAACTTAAACCTAACACGCGGGTTTCCGACGGTGACGTCGATGTCGGTCCCAGTCCTACTTCCGCGGTTTCAGTGGCTCGAAGATTCGGAGGTATTAGGGATAAGGCATCTGACGTATTGGAGACCCATGACCGCATTTGAAAGCCGCCTGCTTTGTGAACTGTAATGATGTCTAGTGCAAGACGGGCTGCCTCCTCAACGTCGTTGACACTACCGAGGAAATCGTCCATATAATGGTCATCAATGATACATCGTGCGGCCTCTGGATAACGATGTTGGAATTCTATTGCGTTTTTATTCTTCACAAAAAGAGCTGTGCAAGGACTGGAGGTCGCGCCAAATATCATTGAGGACATTCTATACTCAAGAAGAGGTTTATCGACACTGTCCCTCCAAAAGAAACGTTGGGCATCGCGATCTGCGGGTCTTATTTTCACTTGGGGAAACATTTCCTTGATGTCTGCTGCAAGACCAATGAGGCCTTCACGAAATCTCATGACAATTGCGAGCAGAGGCTGCAAAAGATCTGGGCCGGATAATAGCATGGAGTTTAAGCTGACCCCATTCGACTTAGCAGCAGCATCGTGGACTACACGAAGTTTCTTCTTGTGCGGGTGAACAACGCCGAAATGAGGAAGATACCATGTTACATCGCCTGATGGCGGACCGGTACATAACTCCGCGTAACCTTTCTCGATAGTGTCTTTTATGTTTTGTTTATAGGCGACTGCGTAGTCCTTATCTTTAGCCATCCGTTTCTCTAAACTAAAAAACCTAGATAGAGCTAGAGGTTTGCTATCTGACGTATTATTGAGATTGTTTTGCCAAAGTAGCCCAGTCTGAAATCGGCCAGAAGGTAGACGTACAGTTGTGTTCTCCAAAATTTCCAGGGCACGTTTGTCGTTAGAGCTACGGTGAAGGTTTTTTTGTATGCCTATTGAATCCAGCTTATAATAATATTTTATAAGAGAGTCTAAATTTTGCGCGCCATCATCGAACTCAAAATGGTTAATGTACTCTATCGGGTTATGATTAGATCTAATAGAACCGAAAAGAGCCCACCCAAGGGGAGTACAGACCGCGGCTGGCTCCTTATTGGTACCACGACGTAAAATTTGGGGCTGAAGTAGAAACCAGTGGTCAGTACCAATAAGGCAAGTCGGACGCGCCGTGTCGTAAGCCAATACCTCAGCTATGTCGGAAAGGTGTTTGAAGTTTTTGATGTTTTCGATGTGGGCGGATTGAGCCCTAAGGCCTAGGTTAGGAATAGAAAGCGCATGTATATCATAGCTTGCTGTGCAATCACGACCTCTAATTGATAAGTTGATGAAGCTAACTTCAGCCAGTTTGGTGAGCCCGCCTACGCAATTAATTTCCAACGGGACTCTTACCTGTTCGTCAATGAGCATATCAGCTATGGCCTTGTCGACTAGTGTGGCTGAGCTACCGTCATCCAGGAGAGCGTACACGTTAATGCTGCCTCTCGGTCCGGTCAAAACAACTGGAATTACCTTCAGAAGTGGCTTAGAAGGCTCCCCTGGTGCGGCGCTGTGAGCTACTGTAGCAGACTGGCACGGAGCTACATTGGTTTGCTGTGCAGTCTTGTCTGAGTCAGGCAGTACTGCATCGGTATTAGCCGTATTTTCGGATCTTATTCTGTGCAACAACGTATGATGGCGCAAACTGGATGTGCAGCCATCTATTTTGCATCTCTTTTTACAATTTCTATAGCTGTGGGCACCCTTTTTTAAACATTTTCGACAAACTTTATTGTCCAGCACCCACTGCCATCTATCATCTACAGAAAGAGACCGAAAATCGGGACAGTCCCCAATTTCGTGTGAAGCACTACAATATTTACAAATTACATCCATACTCTTTGATTTCTCCGAAGAGTTCGAAGAGACTGTATAAGGAAAAATCTTGTCTTTGGTATTCGATTGACAGGGATGACTTTTGGCAGGCGGACTCTTGACAATTGTCGGTTCTGACAAGATTACCCCGAACTTCGTTTGTAAATAAGCTTCGTTTTCCAAGAACGAAGCTAAAATTTCTAGTTTGAACTTGCCAGAGTCAACCTTTGACAAAGCGAAGTCCGCCCACCTAGATCTGAGCAGTGGGGTTAACTTACCAATGATCAAGTTGACGAGCTCGGGTGATGCGAGATACTCTGGCTGGTTCAAAAGGCGAATGGCTTCCACGCAATTGCGAATACGGCATGCAAACGCATTAAGGTCTCGCGGAGACTCATAGGTGCTTAGTCTGGGTAGGGCTCAGTCCGCCTGCCAAAAGTCATCCCTGTCAATCGAATACCAAAGACAAGATTTTTCCTTATACAGTCTCTTCGAACTCTTCGGAGAAATCAAAGAGTATGGATGTAATTTGTAAATATTGTAGTGCTTCACACGAAATTGGGGACTGTCCCGATTTTCGGTCTCTTTCTGTAGATGATAGATGGCAGTGGGTGCTGGACAATAAAGTTTGTCGAAAATGTTTAAAAAAGGGTGCCCACAGCTATAGAAATTGTAAAAAGAGATGCAAAATAGATGGCTGCACATCCAGTTTGCGCCATCATACGTTGTTGCACAGAATAAGATCCGAAAATACGGCTAATACCGATGCAGTACTGCCTGACTCAGACAAGACTGCACAGCAAACCAATGTAGCTCCGTGCCAGTCTGCTACAGTAGCTCACAGCGCCGCACCAGGGGAGCCTTCTAAGCCACTTCTGAAGGTAATTCCAGTTGTTTTGACCGGACCGAGAGGCAGCATTAACGTGTACGCTCTCCTGGATGACGGTAGCTCAGCCACACTAGTCGACAAGGCCATAGCTGATATGCTCATTGACGAACAGGTAAGAGTCCCGTTGGAAATTAATTGCGTAGGCGGGCTCACCAAACTGGCTGAAGTTAGCTTCATCAACTTATCAATTAGAGGTCGTGATTGCACAGCAAGCTATGATATACATGCGCTTTCTATTCCTAACCTAGGCCTTAGGGCTCAATCCGCCCACATCGAAAACATCAAAAACTTCAAACACCTTTCCGACATAGCTGAGGTATTGGCTTACGACACGGCGCGTCCGACTTGCCTTATTGGTACTGACCACTGGTTTCTACTTCAGCCCCAAATTTTACGTCGTGGTACCAATAAGGAGCCAGCCGCGGTCTGTACTCCCCTTGGGTGGGCTCTTTTCGGTTCTATTAGATCTAATCATAACCCGATAGAGTACATTAACCATTTTGAGTTCGATGATGGCGCGCAAAATTTAGACTCTCTTATAAAATATTATTATAAGCTGGATTCAATAGGCATACAAAAAAACCTTCACCGTAGCTCTAACGACAAACGTGCCCTGGAAATTTTGGAGAACACAACTGTACGTCTACCTTCTGGCCGATTTCAGACTGGGCTACTTTGGCAAAACAATCTCAATAATACGTCAGATAGCAAACCTCTAGCTCTATCTAGGTTTTTTAGTTTAGAGAAACGGATGGCTAAAGATAAGGACTACGCAGTCGCCTATAAACAAAACATAAAAGACACTATCGAGAAAGGTTACGCGGAGTTATGTACCGGTCCGCCATCAGGCGATGTAACATGGTATCTTCCTCATTTCGGCGTTGTTCACCCGCACAAGAAGAAACTTCGTGTAGTCCACGATGCTGCTGCTAAGTCGAATGGGGTCAGCTTAAACTCCATGCTATTATCCGGCCCAGATCTTTTGCAGCCTCTGCTCGCAATTGTCATGAGATTTCGTGAAGGCCTCATTGGTCTTGCAGCAGACATCAAGGAAATGTTTCCCCAAGTGAAAATAAGACCCGCAGATCGCGATGCCCAACGTTTCTTTTGGAGGGACAGTGTCGATAAACCTCTTCTTGAGTATAGAATGTCCTCAATGATATTTGGCGCGACCTCCAGTCCTTGCACAGCTCTTTTTGTGAAGAATAAAAACGCAATAGAATTCCAACATCGTTATCCAGAGGCCGCACGATGTATCATTGATGACCATTATATGGACGATTTCCTCGGTAGTGTCAACGACGTTGAGGAGGCAGCCCGTCTTGCACTAGACATCATTACAGTTCACAAAGCAGGCGGCTTTCAAATGCGGTCATGGGTCTCCAATACGTCAGATGCCTTATCCCTAATACCTCCGAATCTTCGAGCCACTGAAACCGCGGAAGTAGGACTGGGACCGACATCGACGTCACCGTCGGAAACCCGCGTGTTAGGTTTAAGTTGGCTTATTGCGAACGATTCTTTATGTTTTCTAAAATCTACTCCGGCTCCACCCCGTGAATTCACAAAGCGGTCAGTTCTATCCCTTTTAATGTCGGTATATGACCCTTTAGGTTTCATGACCCCACTTATTATAAAGGGCCGAATTCTTTTTCAGAAAACTTGGAAGCTTGGTCTCGATTGGGACCATAGCCTCCCCGAAAACTTGGAGCGAAAGTGGAAATCTTGGGTTCAAGAGTTAGAGAATTTTTCAGGACGTTCTATCCCTAGATGTTATTCAGGAGTTTCTTCGGTAAAGGATGTTCAGCTGCACGTGTTTGCTGACGCCAGTGAACTGGCGTATGCTTGCGTTGCCTATTGGCGATTCACACTATGCGATGGCTCGATAAGACTGGCTTTGATAAGCGGCAAAGCCAGACTAGCTCCAATCAAACCAACCACTATCCCTAGGTTAGAACTGCAAGCCTCTCTTATCGCGGCTCGGCTCACCTCTTATATTTGCGAAGCTCATCGAAAGGTGAAACCAAATAAGGTAATCCTTTGGTCAGATTCCATCACCGTCCTCAGATGGCTGCGCAGTGACGCTTCCTCATTTAAGCCATTTGTATCCTTCCGAATCAGTGAGATCTTGGACATTACTGATGTTCAATCTTGGAGATATGTGCCAACTTCATTAAACGTCGCGGATGACGCTACGCGTGATAATGGAGAGTTTTCTCTTCAGTGTCGTTGGTTAATTGGACCATCATTTTTGCTCTCTCCTGAGAGTTCATGGCCCAGTGAACCAGTCCATAATGAACCAACTATCACGGAGGAACATAAAATCACTTGCGATACGATTGTCGCCGTGCTTGGAGAGAAATCTACGAAGCCGCTTCCTATTGTTGCTGACTACCAGCGATTCAGTAAGTGGCTTCGCCTACTCCGGGCTACGGCGCGCGCCCATCAGGCAGCGAGAGTATTTCGCGGTTTGAAAGCAAACGATCCAATTCCATCCAATGCTTCCCGGTTTCCGTTTTTGGATATTAACTTTTTAAATTCCGGGGAACGTCATTTATTTTTAGCCGTGCAATCTGATAATTTTTCATTAGAACTTGAATGTCTAGACGCAGGACGCCCCGTTTTTAGCCATAGTAAACTTAGGAATGTATCGTTAATAATAGTAGATGGTTTACTTCGTCTGTCCGGTCGCACTTCTGCCTGCAACGCCATAGAATCTCAACCCATTGTTCTCGACGGGAAACATCAGATTACGAGACTTCTAATTGATTGGTATCACACCCGATATGCACACGCAAACAACGAGCTCGTCGTGAATGAACTCCATCAACGCTACTATGTCGTCGGCCTGAGATCAGCTGTTAAACTGGTGGCCTCCAGATGCCAAGCTTGTCGAATAAGGAAAGCTAAACCTGTCACACCACCTACTGGAGATTTGCCTAATGTACGATTGGCACATCATGAGCGCCCCTTTACTTACGTCGGACTTGACTACTTTGGGCCAGTGAGCGTAACGATTGGAAGACGGACTGCCAAACGCTGGGTGGCTTTGTTTACGTGTCTTACCGTAAGGGCCGTTCATCTAGAACTTGTGGAAACCCTATCTTCGGACTCCGCTATAATGGCTCTTAGACGTTTTATCGCCCGCAGAGGCTGTCCTGTTTGCATTTATTCCGACAATGGAACCGCGTTTGTTGGTGCTGCAAAACTCCTTAGCGTTGTGTTCGAGTTCGCTGCCGATAAGAAAATCCAGTGGAAGTTTATTCCCCCTTCGGCTCCGTTCATGGGCGGCTGTTGGGAGCGCCTCGTGCGGAATGTCAAAAATGCCCTCAACGTAACCCTTCTTCAAAGGTCACCCAGAGAGGAGACGCTCATTACGCTGTTAGCAGAGGCAGAAGCTATTGTAAATTCAAGACCACTTACTCATGTTCCGGTAGATCCGGATTCAGACGTAACCTTAACGCCGTTCACGTTTTTAATTGGTTCGTCTTCAAATGACGTTCTTCAAACGCAGCGGTTCGATGATACAGACTTGTCCAGCAGAGCTCAGTGGAGGAGGTCACAGTCTCTGGCGGATCATTTTTGGAAGAGGTTCGTCGCCGAATACCTCCCAACATTGACACCAAGAAAAGGGTCGACAGCAGAAATGCGAGCTTTGAAAGTTGGAGATTTAGTCTACATTGCCGATGGAAATTTGCCAAGAAGATGCTGGCCCAGAGGCAAAGTCGTTGCGACCTACCCAGGAAAGGACAATATAGTTAGGGTCGTTGATGTTGCAACTCAAGGGGGTGTCCTGCGACGACCTGTGCGGAAACTTGCGCTGCTGCTTGCCTCCTAATATTTGGTGTTCACACCGCCGGGGGCCATGTTGGCAATCAGCAGCCTTGATTCCAACCTTTTTATTTACTACGATATAATACTTCTTTTATACTGAAATGTACCTAACCTTCTTAAAAAGCAAAAACAAAATATTAAAGGCAGTTGTCATGTATCAGTCGTTTACTCGTTCCTGAGGATGGAGTTCACCAGGGTGGAGCCTCTACTAGCGGCGATCCCGTAACGCCGGCCCCACCCCGCACTACATCTGAGGACGATCGAAGTATGGTGTCGGTAAGAACTGCACGAACAAGTGCATGCTCAGGTAAGTCCAGTAACACTTTAAAAGAGGCACAAATTCTCGCCGCAAAAGCAGAGCATGCTCGTAAGCTCGCAAAAGCTCAGGCAGAGCGCGAACGCGTACAGTCAGAGCGCGAACGTGCCGTTGCTGAACTCGAGCTAGAAGCGGAAATAGCCGCAATTGAAGCCAGCAACTCCTCTCGTCACTTATCACGTCATTCCTCACGTCACTCAGGCGACTCGTGTCGCTCGCGTGCGTTACCACGCCAATTGAGTAACTCATCCCGAGGACGTCATTCGATTGTCGAGGACTGGTTAAAATATCCTGACAACTTAACCAAACAAAGTGCTATATTACAGGGATTTGAGCGCTCCACAAGTATGGACAATGCCCAACAACCTCCTGCTTGTGGACTCCCCGTCGTGGGCACAACAGCGGAACCAGCTGCACACACGTCACACACACTAGGCGTAGGCACCCTTAATATGAAAAAAGATTGTTTATGCTACAAAAATAAATGTGATAACGATAGTGTAGGTACACCATTCATTCAGCTGGCCAAGGCGATCACGGACTTAGGCAAGAAGAACTCAGCAAAGGTTTGTGATATTTTGAAATTTGATGGTCGCGCAGCAGATTGGTTACCATTTAAAAAGTCATATGACCAATCTAAAGCGCACTTCTCATCTAGTGAGAATGTAGCCAGGCTCGGCGCAGCGTTGAGCGGCGCCGCGAAAGAAGCTGTCGCCTTCCGGCTTATTGCTGGTGATGACCCTACGCATATAATACAAGCCTTGGAAACTCGGTTTGCTCAACCTGAAGTCATCATACTTCATCTCCTCTCTCAGGTTAGAGCCCTACCCAGACTAAGCACCTATGAGTCTCCGCGAGACCTTAATGCGTTTGCATGCCGTATTCGCAATTGCGTGGAAGCCATTCGCCTTTTGAACCAGCCAGAGTATCTCGCATCACCCGAGCTCGTCAACTTGATCATTGGTAAGTTAACCCCACTGCTCAGATCTAGGTGGGCGGACTTCGCTTTGTCAAAGGTTGACTCTGGCAAGTTCAAACTAGAAATTTTAGCTTCGTTCTTGGAAAACGAAGCTTATTTACAAACGAAGTTCGGGATAAGGACTACGCAGTCGCCTATAAACAAAACATAAAAGACACTATCGAGAAAGGTTACGCGGAGTTATGTACCGGTCCGCCATCAGGCGATGTAACATGGTATCTTCCTCATTTCGGCGTTGTTCACCCGCACAAGAAGAAACTTCGTGTAGTCCACGATGCTGCTGCTAAGTCGAATGGGGTCAGCTTAAACTCCATGCTATTATCCGGCCCAGATCTTTTGCAGCCTCTGCTCGCAATTGTCATGAGATTTCGTGAAGGCCTCATTGGTCTTGCAGCAGACATCAAGGAAATGTTTCCCCAAGTGAAAATAAGACCCGCAGATCGCGATGCCCAACGTTTCTTTTGGAGGGACAGTGTCGATAAACCTCTTCTTGAGTATAGAATGTCCTCAATGATATTTGGCGCGACCTCCAGTCCTTGCACAGCTCTTTTTGTGAAGAATAAAAACGCAATAGAATTCCAACATCGTTATCCAGAGGCCGCACGATGTATCATTGATGACCATTATATGGACGATTTCCTCGGTAGTGTCAACGACGTTGAGGAGGCAGCCCGTCTTGCACTAGACATCATTACAGTTCACAAAGCAGGCGGCTTTCAAATGCGGTCATGGGTCTCCAATACGTCAGATGCCTTATCCCTAATACCTCCGAATCTTCGAGCCACTGAAACCGCGGAAGTAGGACTGGGACCGACATCGACGTCACCGTCGGAAACCCGCGTGTTAGGTTTAAGTTGGCTTATTGCGAACGATTCTTTATGTTTTCTAAAATCTACTCCGGCTCCACCCCGTGAATTCACAAAGCGGTCAGTTCTATCCCTTTTAATGTCGGTATATGACCCTTTAGGTTTCATGACCCCACTTATTATAAAGGGCCGAATTCTTTTTCAGAAAACTTGGAAGCTTGGTCTCGATTGGGACCATAGCCTCCCCGAAAACTTGGAGCGAAAGTGGAAATCTTGGGTTCAAGAGTTAGAGAATTTTTCAGGACGTTCTATCCCTAGATGTTATTCAGGAGTTTCTTCGGTAAAGGATGTTCAGCTGCACGTGTTTGCTGACGCCAGTGAACTGGCGTATGCTTGCGTTGCCTATTGGCGATTCACACTATGCGATGGCTCGATAAGACTGGCTTTGATAAGCGGCAAAGCCAGACTAGCTCCAATCAAACCAACCACTATCCCTAGGTTAGAACTGCAAGCCTCTCTTATCGCGGCTCGGCTCACCTCTTATATTTGCGAAGCTCATCGAAAGGTGAAACCAAATAAGGTAATCCTTTGGTCAGATTCCATCACCGTCCTCAGATGGCTGCGCAGTGACGCTTCCTCATTTAAGCCATTTGTATCCTTCCGAATCAGTGAGATCTTGGACATTACTGATGTTCAATCTTGGAGATATGTGCCAACTTCATTAAACGTCGCGGATGACGCTACGCGTGATAATGGAGAGTTTTCTCTTCAGTGTCGTTGGTTAATTGGACCATCATTTTTGCTCTCTCCTGAGAGTTCATGGCCCAGTGAACCAGTCCATAATGAACCAACTATCACGGAGGAACATAAAATCACTTGCGATACGATTGTCGCCGTGCTTGGAGAGAAATCTACGAAGCCGCTTCCTATTGTTGCTGACTACCAGCGATTCAGTAAGTGGCTTCGCCTACTCCGGGCTACGGCGCGCGCCCATCAGGCAGCGAGAGTATTTCGCGGTTTGAAAGCAAACGATCCAATTCCATCCAATGCTTCCCGGTTTCCGTTTTTGGATATTAACTTTTTAAATTCCGGGGAACGTCATTTATTTTTAGCCGTGCAATCTGATAATTTTTCATTAGAACTTGAATGTCTAGACGCAGGACGCCCCGTTTTTAGCCATAGTAAACTTAGGAATGTATCGTTAATAATAGTAGATGGTTTACTTCGTCTGTCCGGTCGCACTTCTGCCTGCAACGCCATAGAATCTCAACCCATTGTTCTCGACGGGAAACATCAGATTACGAGACTTCTAATTGATTGGTATCACACCCGATATGCACACGCAAACAACGAGCTCGTCGTGAATGAACTCCATCAACGCTACTATGTCGTCGGCCTGAGATCAGCTGTTAAACTGGTGGCCTCCAGATGCCAAGCTTGTCGAATAAGGAAAGCTAAACCTGTCACACCACCTACTGGAGATTTGCCTAATGTACGATTGGCACATCATGAGCGCCCCTTTACTTACGTCGGACTTGACTACTTTGGGCCAGTGAGCGTAACGATTGGAAGACGGACTGCCAAACGCTGGGTGGCTTTGTTTACGTGTCTTACCGTAAGGGCCGTTCATCTAGAACTTGTGGAAACCCTATCTTCGGACTCCGCTATAATGGCTCTTAGACGTTTTATCGCCCGCAGAGGCTGTCCTGTTTGCATTTATTCCGACAATGGAACCGCGTTTGTTGGTGCTGCAAAACTCCTTAGCGTTGTGTTCGAGTTCGCTGCCGATAAGAAAATCCAGTGGAAGTTTATTCCCCCTTCGGCTCCGTTCATGGGCGGCTGTTGGGAGCGCCTCGTGCGGAATGTCAAAAATGCCCTCAACGTAACCCTTCTTCAAAGGTCACCCAGAGAGGAGACGCTCATTACGCTGTTAGCAGAGGCAGAAGCTATTGTAAATTCAAGACCACTTACTCATGTTCCGGTAGATCCGGATTCAGACGTAACCTTAACGCCGTTCACGTTTTTAATTGGTTCGTCTTCAAATGACGTTCTTCAAACGCAGCGGTTCGATGATACAGACTTGTCCAGCAGAGCTCAGTGGAGGAGGTCACAGTCTCTGGCGGATCATTTTTGGAAGAGGTTCGTCGCCGAATACCTCCCAACATTGACACCAAGAAAAGGGTCGACAGCAGAAATGCGAGCTTTGAAAGTTGGAGATTTAGTCTACATTGCCGATGGAAATTTGCCAAGAAGATGCTGGCCCAGAGGCAAAGTCGTTGCGACCTACCCAGGAAAGGACAATATAGTTAGGGTCGTTGATGTTGCAACTCAAGGGGGTGTCCTGCGACGACCTGTGCGGAAACTTGCGCTGCTGCTTGCCTCCTAATATTTGGTGTTCACACCGCCGGGGGCCATGTTGGCAATCAGCAGCCTTGATTCCAACCTTTTTATTTACTACGATATAATACTTCTTTTATACTGAAATGTACCTAACCTTCTTAAAAAGCAAAAACAAAATATTAAAGGCAGTTGTCATGTATCAGTCGTTTTATTACAGTAATAAAACGACTGATACATGACAACTGCCTTTAATATTTTGTTTTTGCTTTTTAAGAAGGTTAGGTACATTTCAGTATAAAAGAAGTATTATATCGTAGTAAATAAAAAGGTTGGAATCAAGGCTGCTGATTGCCAACATGGCCCCCGGCGGTGTGAACACCAAATATTAGGAGGCAAGCAGCAGCGCAAGTTTCCGCACAGGTCGTCGCAGGACACCCCCTTGAGTTGCAACATCAACGACCCTAACTATATTGTCCTTTCCTGGGTAGGTCGCAACGACTTTGCCTCTGGGCCAGCATCTTCTTGGCAAATTTCCATCGGCAATGTAGACTAAATCTCCAACTTTCAAAGCTCGCATTTCTGCTGTCGACCCTTTTCTTGGTGTCAATGTTGGGAGGTATTCGGCGACGAACCTCTTCCAAAAATGATCCGCCAGAGACTGTGACCTCCTCCACTGAGCTCTGCTGGACAAGTCTGTATCATCGAACCGCTGCGTTTGAAGAACGTCATTTGAAGACGAACCAATTAAAAACGTGAACGGCGTTAAGGTTACGTCTGAATCCGGATCTACCGGAACATGAGTAAGTGGTCTTGAATTTACAATAGCTTCTGCCTCTGCTAACAGCGTAATGAGCGTCTCCTCTCTGGGTGACCTTTGAAGAAGGGTTACGTTGAGGGCATTTTTGACATTCCGCACGAGGCGCTCCCAACAGCCGCCCATGAACGGAGCCGAAGGGGGAATAAACTTCCACTGGATTTTCTTATCGGCAGCGAACTCGAACACAACGCTAAGGAGTTTTGCAGCACCAACAAACGCGGTTCCATTGTCGGAATAAATGCAAACAGGACAGCCTCTGCGGGCGATAAAACGTCTAAGAGCCATTATAGCGGAGTCCGAAGATAGGGTTTCCACAAGTTCTAGATGAACGGCCCTTACGGTAAGACACGTAAACAAAGCCACCCAGCGTTTGGCAGTCCGTCTTCCAATCGTTACGCTCACTGGCCCAAAGTAGTCAAGTCCGACGTAAGTAAAGGGGCGCTCATGATGTGCCAATCGTACATTAGGCAAATCTCCAGTAGGTGGTGTGACAGGTTTAGCTTTCCTTATTCGACAAGCTTGGCATCTGGAGGCCACCAGTTTAACAGCTGATCTCAGGCCGACGACATAGTAGCGTTGATGGAGTTCATTCACGACGAGCTCGTTGTTTGCGTGTGCATATCGGGTGTGATACCAATCAATTAGAAGTCTCGTAATCTGATGTTTCCCGTCGAGAACAATGGGTTGAGATTCTATGGCGTTGCAGGCAGAAGTGCGACCGGACAGACGAAGTAAACCATCTACTATTATTAACGATACATTCCTAAGTTTACTATGGCTAAAAACGGGGCGTCCTGCGTCTAGACATTCAAGTTCTAATGAAAAATTATCAGATTGCACGGCTAAAAATAAATGACGTTCCCCGGAATTTAAAAAGTTAATATCCAAAAACGGAAACCGGGAAGCATTGGATGGAATTGGATCGTTTGCTTTCAAACCGCGAAATACTCTCGCTGCCTGATGGGCGCGCGCCGTAGCCCGGAGTAGGCGAAGCCACTTACTGAATCGCTGGTAGTCAGCAACAATAGGAAGCGGCTTCGTAGATTTCTCTCCAAGCACGGCGACAATCGTATCGCAAGTGATTTTATGTTCCTCCGTGATAGTTGGTTCATTATGGACTGGTTCACTGGGCCATGAACTCTCAGGAGAGAGCAAAAATGATGGTCCAATTAACCAACGACACTGAAGAGAAAACTCTCCATTATCACGCGTAGCGTCATCCGCGACGTTTAATGAAGTTGGCACATATCTCCAAGATTGAACATCAGTAATGTCCAAGATCTCACTGATTCGGAAGGATACAAATGGCTTAAATGAGGAAGCGTCACTGCGCAGCCATCTGAGGACGGTGATGGAATCTGACCAAAGGATTACCTTATTTGGTTTCACCTTTCGATGAGCTTCGCAAATATAAGAGGTGAGCCGAGCCGCGATAAGAGAGGCTTGCAGTTCTAACCTAGGGATAGTGGTTGGTTTGATTGGAGCTAGTCTGGCTTTGCCGCTTATCAAAGCCAGTCTTATCGAGCCATCGCATAGTGTGAATCGCCAATAGGCAACGCAAGCATACGCCAGTTCACTGGCGTCAGCAAACACGTGCAGCTGAACATCCTTTACCGAAGAAACTCCTGAATAACATCTAGGGATAGAACGTCCTGAAAAATTCTCTAACTCTTGAACCCAAGATTTCCACTTTCGCTCCAAGTTTTCGGGGAGGCTATGGTCCCAATCGAGACCAAGCTTCCAAGTTTTCTGAAAAAGAATTCGGCCCTTTATAATAAGTGGGGTCATGAAACCTAAAGGGTCATATACCGACATTAAAAGGGATAGAACTGACCGCTTTGTGAATTCACGGGGTGGAGCCGGAGTAGATTTTAGAAAACATAAAGAATCGTTCGCAATAAGCCAACTTAAACCTAACACGCGGGTTTCCGACGGTGACGTCGATGTCGGTCCCAGTCCTACTTCCGCGGTTTCAGTGGCTCGAAGATTCGGAGGTATTAGGGATAAGGCATCTGACGTATTGGAGACCCATGACCGCATTTGAAAGCCGCCTGCTTTGTGAACTGTAATGATGTCTAGTGCAAGACGGGCTGCCTCCTCAACGTCGTTGACACTACCGAGGAAATCGTCCATATAATGGTCATCAATGATACATCGTGCGGCCTCTGGATAACGATGTTGGAATTCTATTGCGTTTTTATTCTTCACAAAAAGAGCTGTGCAAGGACTGGAGGTCGCGCCAAATATCATTGAGGACATTCTATACTCAAGAAGAGGTTTATCGACACTGTCCCTCCAAAAGAAACGTTGGGCATCGCGATCTGCGGGTCTTATTTTCACTTGGGGAAACATTTCCTTGATGTCTGCTGCAAGACCAATGAGGCCTTCACGAAATCTCATGACAATTGCGAGCAGAGGCTGCAAAAGATCTGGGCCGGATAATAGCATGGAGTTTAAGCTGACCCCATTCGACTTAGCAGCAGCATCGTGGACTACACGAAGTTTCTTCTTGTGCGGGTGAACAACGCCGAAATGAGGAAGATACCATGTTACATCGCCTGATGGCGGACCGGTACATAACTCCGCGTAACCTTTCTCGATAGTGTCTTTTATGTTTTGTTTATAGGCGACTGCGTAGTCCTTATCTTTAGCCATCCGTTTCTCTAAACTAAAAAACCTAGATAGAGCTAGAGGTTTGCTATCTGACGTATTATTGAGATTGTTTTGCCAAAGTAGCCCAGTCTGAAATCGGCCAGAAGGTAGACGTACAGTTGTGTTCTCCAAAATTTCCAGGGCACGTTTGTCGTTAGAGCTACGGTGAAGGTTTTTTTGTATGCCTATTGAATCCAGCTTATAATAATATTTTATAAGAGAGTCTAAATTTTGCGCGCCATCATCGAACTCAAAATGGTTAATGTACTCTATCGGGTTATGATTAGATCTAATAGAACCGAAAAGAGCCCACCCAAGGGGAGTACAGACCGCGGCTGGCTCCTTATTGGTACCACGACGTAAAATTTGGGGCTGAAGTAGAAACCAGTGGTCAGTACCAATAAGGCAAGTCGGACGCGCCGTGTCGTAAGCCAATACCTCAGCTATGTCGGAAAGGTGTTTGAAGTTTTTGATGTTTTCGATGTGGGCGGATTGAGCCCTAAGGCCTAGGTTAGGAATAGAAAGCGCATGTATATCATAGCTTGCTGTGCAATCACGACCTCTAATTGATAAGTTGATGAAGCTAACTTCAGCCAGTTTGGTGAGCCCGCCTACGCAATTAATTTCCAACGGGACTCTTACCTGTTCGTCAATGAGCATATCAGCTATGGCCTTGTCGACTAGTGTGGCTGAGCTACCGTCATCCAGGAGAGCGTACACGTTAATGCTGCCTCTCGGTCCGGTCAAAACAACTGGAATTACCTTCAGAAGTGGCTTAGAAGGCTCCCCTGGTGCGGCGCTGTGAGCTACTGTAGCAGACTGGCACGGAGCTACATTGGTTTGCTGTGCAGTCTTGTCTGAGTCAGGCAGTACTGCATCGGTATTAGCCGTATTTTCGGATCTTATTCTGTGCAACAACGTATGATGGCGCAAACTGGATGTGCAGCCATCTATTTTGCATCTCTTTTTACAATTTCTATAGCTGTGGGCACCCTTTTTTAAACATTTTCGACAAACTTTATTGTCCAGCACCCACTGCCATCTATCATCTACAGAAAGAGACCGAAAATCGGGACAGTCCCCAATTTCGTGTGAAGCACTACAATATTTACAAATTACATCCATACTCTTTGATTTCTCCGAAGAGTTCGAAGAGACTGTATAAGGAAAAATCTTGTCTTTGGTATTCGATTGACAGGGATGACTTTTGGCAGGCGGACTCTTGACAATTGTCGGTTCTGACAAGATTACCCCGAACTTCGTTTGTAAATAAGCTTCGTTTTCCAAGAACGAAGCTAAAATTTCTAGTTTGAACTTGCCAGAGTCAACCTTTGACAAAGCGAAGTCCGCCCACCTAGATCTGAGCAGTGGGGTTAACTTACCAATGATCAAGTTGACGAGCTCGGGTGATGCGAGATACTCTGGCTGGTTCAAAAGGCGAATGGCTTCCACGCAATTGCGAATACGGCATGCAAACGCATTAAGGTCTCGCGGAGACTCATAGGTGCTTAGTCTGGGTAGGGCTCTAACCTGAGAGAGGAGATGAAGTATGATGACTTCAGGTTGAGCAAACCGAGTTTCCAAGGCTTGTATTATATGCGTAGGGTCATCACCAGCAATAAGCCGGAAGGCGACAGCTTCTTTCGCGGCGCCGCTCAACGCTGCGCCGAGCCTGGCTACATTCTCACTAGATGAGAAGTGCGCTTTAGATTGGTCATATGACTTTTTAAATGGTAACCAATCTGCTGCGCGACCATCAAATTTCAAAATATCACAAACCTTTGCTGAGTTCTTCTTGCCTAAGTCCGTGATCGCCTTGGCCAGCTGAATGAATGGTGTACCTACACTATCGTTATCACATTTATTTTTGTAGCATAAACAATCTTTTTTCATATTAAGGGTGCCTACGCCTAGTGTGTGTGACGTGTGTGCAGCTGGTTCCGCTGTTGTGCCCACGACGGGGAGTCCACAAGCAGGAGGTTGTTGGGCATTGTCCATACTTGTGGAGCGCTCAAATCCCTGTAATATAGCACTTTGTTTGGTTAAGTTGTCAGGATATTTTAACCAGTCCTCGACAATCGAATGACGTCCTCGGGATGAGTTACTCAATTGGCGTGGTAACGCACGCGAGCGACACGAGTCGCCTGAGTGACGTGAGGAATGACGTGATAAGTGACGAGAGGAGTTGCTGGCTTCAATTGCGGCTATTTCCGCTTCTAGCTCGAGTTCAGCAACGGCACGTTCGCGCTCTGACTGTACGCGTTCGCGCTCTGCCTGAGCTTTTGCGAGCTTACGAGCATGCTCTGCTTTTGCGGCGAGAATTTGTGCCTCTTTTAAAGTGTTACTGGACTTACCTGAGCATGCACTTGTTCGTGCAGTTCTTACCGACACCATACTTCGATCGTCCTCAGATGTAGTGCGGGGTGGGGCCGGCGTTACGGGATCGCCGCTAGTAGAGGCTCCACCCTGGTGAACTCCATCCTCAGGAACGAGTTTAGACTTTTGCGAGCGGGTTATCGGCATTGCAGACTTAATTAAAATATATTTTTTACACTTTTACTTCTGACACCAATGTAATAAAACGACTGATACATGACAACTGCCTTTAATATTTTGTTTTTGCTTTTTAAGAAGGTTAGGTACATTTCAGTATAAAAGAAGTATTATATCGTAGTAAATAAAAAGGTTGGAATCAAGGCTGCTGATTGCCAACATGTGGGTTCGAATCCCACTTCTGACACCAATGTAATAAAACGACTGATACATGACAACTGCCTTTAATATTTTGTTTTTGCTTTTTAAGAAGGTTAGGTACATTTCAGTATAAAAGAAGTATTATATCGTAGTAAATAAAAAGGTTGGAATCAAGGCTGCTGATTGCCAACAGACGTCATAATTACCCAATGTAAGTTTTTTTTTTAATTCGCTAGCACGCGCCACGCGCTTACGGTTTGTAGAAAAAAAAAGCAAGTAATGACAAATCTTTGTTACTTACGTAATACGTATACCTAATTGAAGTTTTTTCGTTACGTAACTAATTTAGTACTGTTACATAACGTTGTAACAAGAGTATCCTTAATCGAGCCTTCAATTTCTTAATATAGCTCAATATACAGGGCGACTTTAAATTAGTGAACGGTAGAAAAGGATATGCATGTACTCGTGATAACAAACAACTTTTACTATGGGACCAAGGTCGAAATCATTCAAAAAATTTTGAACTCCCCATACAAAATGCATCAGCTGATAGTACCTATGGGGAAATATTTTTTTTATGATGTCGATCTTGGTCCCATAGTAAAAGTCGTTTGTTATCACGAGTACATGCAAATCCTTTTCTATCGTTCACTAATTTAAAGTAACCCTGTATAGCTCGAATCCCCTAACATTGTAAGGAAATGTAAATAAAGTCGTATGTAACTCGAAAGGATATAAAGTGAGTTTGGATACTTTAGTAAAGAGGTGGTTATGAAAAAAAGAGTTTAAAAAATAAAATTAATTGTTTATTGACAAGATTGACAACTACAATGCTTTTTTTATTACACTTTTTTTTCATAAACGGGTGGTTTATGAAAAAAAAGTGTAATAAAAAATAGAATTAATTGTTTATTGCTAGCCTAACGCTAACTTTGTTGTACGAGTAGTTACGAAATGTTCCGAATAGATTACGAAAGTTTAAGATCTTAGAATCTGCCTGTGTTCCGTCGATAAGACAATACCTATAGCTCGAAACACTTACCGAGATTTAATTTCTTCAGACTTTAAAAAAACTAATAAATATTTAAACATCATAATACATACACATGTAACATATATTTTTATACATGTAAACATATAAATTATACATATATAAAATGGAACATGTTTGTAAGGTTTATTTAGCTACATTTTTTACCGCTTCTTCGAACCATTAATCCGATTTTCCTCGTTTTTTTTCTCAACATATCTTTAGATAAACGTCTTTAAATTATAAAGTCTAAATACTTATTAAGAATTTGTTACGTGCGTATGAGTTGATGTTAGTTAGTTTTTTATTAGTCGGGTTGATAAAAGTTGACTACTGTCAAACAATCTGTCTTTTTTTTTACCTGACTGTGCCAGAAGGAAGGTTATGCTTTTCGAGGGAATGTATATATGTAGGTATGTATAATTCTTCGGCACGCTCTACAGCCTGATGGATTTTAGCTTGAGAGGTGTCGTTAGATTCGTATTTACGGTGAGAGTGACATTGCGTACATCAAATTAAAAAAAAAATGTGTTTTTTAAACGCAGTCGGGTTTTTTTAAAATAAAAAGGTTAAGTTATTCTTATTAGTGTATGAGTCACTAGGTATAAATCAGCATATTATCTTTGTTCACAACAAATTTTAAAAAAAATAGAATCGGTTTTTTCATTTAAGTACTTAATCAAATATGGAGTAGGCATAATTAATTTAAGCTATTTTTTTCGAGTGGCATTTTATCTTGATGTGTTAACATGTTTATTTTTTTCTGAACTTATTTATCTTATCTGTTTACTTTAGGTATAATTTACTTATCGCATAAAAACAAACTATCTAACTTCATCCTTATTCATCATCTAATCATAGGCATAAAATCTCTTTACAAACTATTTTAAATTTAAAAAATATATGACAAACAAAACATTATTTTTGTCTTTTTTTTGACAATCATATAAATAATTACAGCATTGCAAAAACAGATAATTAAACTAGATTAGTCAGGTGTGTATGAGGAGAGATATATATAATCAATACGCCTCATACATACATGCGTATGAGGCGACTGATGAATGTGGATGAAATGAAAGAAGTATGTTTGAATGGCCGTAAGTGGAGGGAAGTGTTTTCTGCCTACCCCGATGGGAGAGAATCGTGATATCTATCACATACTACATATCTCTATAGCCCACGTAGCTTTCAATAAGTAAAAAATACTGTTAAATTATTTATTTGAAAAAAAAAAACACAACCAGATCCGCCATTCATCCCCATTGCTAAGTCACCAACCAACAACACTCACTCTCTTACTGCTTAGCATGTATCCCTTTCATTCATCTGTAACTTCCGTTTCCTCCTCCCGTCTCCTTCCCACATCTATGTATGTATGTATTAAATCAAATTAAAATTAATTAAAACTAGCCAGTTACAAATGCCCTTACTATACTAGCCTCGCTTGACCGTGAAGTGATGGCATTGACAACAGTATGTCCAGTTTACGCGACTGAATTAAAATGTCATTTAATATATGGCGCCTCTATAACAACTGATGGCTATCGGAAATAGCAGGTAGCGAGGCCTGAATGAAATGGGACGGTTTAAAAAATAAAAACGTATTTGAAAAAATAATGTGTAGAGGACTGTTTAATAAATATGTAGGCATTTGAAAAAAGAATGTTTGGATTTATTGGTTTGTCAAGATTGGAATGATCCTTTGTTTGCAATTAGATTGTGAGCGACGGGTGGGAGTGATGCGGGCACACCGCGTTTGCGTCGCGTTTTACTATTGAATCACGTATTAATGCTTTGGCTGCGTCCCCAGTAGGCAAACTGTTAGCGGCTGACTGAGGTTGCGGCGGCGGCGAATCGTTTAGTACGCCCATCCATATATTTTAAATTGAGTGTCCATAGTTTGCTAGTTTTGCGCTCACTCTACGCAGTTTGCAGCGTTTCGCGCGCTGACTATCTAAATAAGCGACTAACCTAACTAATAAGTTTGCTTGCGACGACGTATGAAAATTGATGTAAGTTTGCAGCTAACTCAAATTACAGTTCGCCAAATTTTACGGCTCACTCACTCGGCCGCTAACAGTTTGCCTACTGGGGACGCAGCCTTAGCCTACGAGATATATCTACGAAATAAGGATTAGTTTAGTTTATCAATAATAATTTAAGGCGCTGGCAAAAGTAGCAAACATATAAATAAGATCACTGGATCAATTTATCTCTTTTAAAATAATCACCGTCGAAACTACACAACTGGGGGCCAAGTCTGCTAATTTAAGCTAAGCTTTTGCGATCCGTTTGATAGTCGATTGCGATTGATTTATATTGTGTCAAATTTGGTATTCTACTAAAATTACCAAACGCAATCGCATAGCAGTCGAATCGCAGAAGCTATGCAAAAGCACGCATTTATATATATACCGATTTGCCAACTTATGAACTGCGACTGAAGTGATCAAAAGTAGTTCAAAGGCAGTCCGAACGCACTTCGGTAGAATCGCAGACGCTTTTAAACCGTTAGTAGAATACCAAAATGGTAAAATTTTGCGACTGATGTTCTTTCGCTTTTCTATCGCGATTCTTTTAGTGCATTTAGTAATTAGCAGACTTGGCCCCCTGTACAACCCGGCTAAATACAAATCAATGTAATGACGTCGACAGTCGTTTATTTACTGTCGGTTTTATAGTTGAGCGGTTTTGACAGTGATTTTAAACCAGTGGAATTGTTAGGACTTTTTTTTTCTATAATTTCCTCTAAGTGGAGTCATTGTCACTTTACCACGGATGCGTAATCGAGACCTAACCTATTTCAAGGATTTGTCTAGAGTTGCGAATACCGCAGCAGGTAGGTAATGGTCTAGAGCTGCAAGTACCGCAGCAGGTACAGTAGGTAATGCATTGTCTAGAGCTGCAAGTACCGCGGGGTACAGTAGGGAATTAACTAAAGCTGCAAGTACTATCGCAGATAGGTGACCTAGAGCTGCTCATACCGCAGTACAGTAGGTAATAAAAAGCCGCGCCCGCGCACCGAGACACGCCGATTCGCGGAACACGCGTCATGCACATAATGACACCTACAGTATGCGATCTACGTCACTATTGCGGTTTTATGGGCATACTCAATTTTGTATTGTTGCTAATTTTATTATATTTATTAAAAAATATGAAAAATAGTAAGACCCAGAACACACGGTGAAACGCAAATGCAACGCTACTGAAACTGCTAGTTACTTTTGAGTTGCATCACAGTTTCTGCTATAGACTTCCTTAGAAAACCTTAGAAAACTCAAAAGTAACTAGCAGTTTCAGTTGCGTTGCATGTGCGTTTCACCGTATGTTTTAGCGCTAAGTGAAAAAATTAAGGCATTTTGAAAAACATTTCTTTAATTAAGGGACTAAGTATGTTTTGATCGAAAAAGCTTTTTGCTTTCACTTTTCTCTCTGTGGGGTCTGCAGGAAGAAATTCCTTTTAGAAATATGCTGTACCTTTTGTATAACTTCTCTATTTTTCTGTCTCTGTATACATCTCTCTTTTTACATCTTCTCTCTTTTTCTCTATCTACTTACGTTAAACGATTTAAAAAAATAGGGAAAGCGGCTTGATAGATATGTATGTAGGTATGTATTATTTTTTATAGATTCTTAAATTATTTATCTAGTATCCCAAACCAGGCTGTATCTCATGAACAGTTTAAGCTAGAGCGTTGAAATTTTCACAGGTGACGTATTACCATTGCCGATATAACAACAAATACTAAAAATAGAATAATAATAGTAATTAAGAGGGGTTCCCGTACAACAAACGTGATTTTTTGCTCGATATGAATAGTGAATGGTACGGAACCCTTCCTGCGCGAGTCCGACTCGCACTTGGCCGGCTTTTGAGATTAACTAGGCAAAGAATTGACGTCAAATATTTAAATATTTTGTATTCGTTTCATATTAAAATGTATAAGGTCAAAGATTGCTACAAAACGTTATTGGGCAGGTCGCTGATCTATATTTGCATATATTATTCATTTTTACTATATAGTTTATATTATAATGCCATTTTTTTTCTGCAACCTACTTTGAGTAACAATGTTCTTAGGATATCAATTAGAAATTATTACCGACTGGTCAAAATGACTACAAAAAATTTAAAATTGGCGACACTCCCGTCCCGTTTTTCTTTGAAAGATTTATTGGTTTGAATTAAAGATTGATTTAAAAAGGACGACGCTAAAGTATTGCCAATTTTTAATTTCTACTCTTTTTGGCCATTCTATTCAAGCGTAGAGGCGCTTGTAATCCATTTTATTTATATTTCTTTATATGAATAAAAGCTGGAGCAAATTTTAAATTTTAAATAAGGATCTATAGGTAAGTTAGATACATTTAAAAAATAAACAAAGTTATTTAAACAGGTTTCGAAATTCAAAACAAATCTTATAAAAAACAAAACACAAAATGGACCTTTGGACTTGAATAAAATCACAACAGATCAGTGATCGACCTTTCCAAAGTAAAATATATTCTCTTAGAAGTAGAACAGTGTGGCATGCTTAAAAAATAAGCTCCTCCCTTAATACAAAACGAGTTTTAAAGATAGTCCTAGGACCAACGTCATTTTTTGACAATTTGTCTATAGCCGAAACGTCATTTATCTGAGTTTATTCTAGGACTATAAATAAAACTCGTTTTGTAATAAGAGGGAATGAGTTTTAAGGATTTAGTTCGGTTAGTTTGACGTTTCGGCTATGGACAAAACGTCAAAGTAAACTAACTAACGTCGAACTATCTTTAGGACTCGTTTTGTAATAAGGGGGTAAGTGTTTAATTTTTTATACATACATACATATTACATATCTGTCACGCCTTTTTCAGGCAGGCGGAGACGACTTCCCACTTCTTTTCTTCAGTAAAATTTTTTTGTCTTATAAAAAACATACCTTATGTAAAATAGTCATGGATATCTGGGTAGAAGCGGATAGAGAATCGCGAAGAAAGAGGAGAGGCCTTTGCCCAATAGTAGAACACTGAAGGCAAGAAAACAGATCACCTAAAAAAACAAATCCTGTTTCATAGCTGACTTAAATGGCTGCTACGTGCAAAATTATTCAGAACTTTATAAAATCCTGCATAAAACATAAAATGTAGGTATTATCCTAGTAATTTATCTCAATGACTCATCCCCTCCTGTCTTTTATAAAAAAACCCGACTCGACAACACAGGCTATAGGTTTTTTTAAACATCCCCAATCTGGGTTCAATTAAATTAATACCATGTTTATACTCCCGACCGGCGTCAGTTTACCTTACACGCTCAGTGTGGAACGACCTGTTTCTTTCGTTCCCGCAATTGTGAAATTCGAGTCGTTTCTTTCACTCTTATGTGCTTTATGTTTAGTGAGAAGTGAATAGATATATCGGAGTTTAAGACTGGTGAGTGTCAACTTATTTATTATGTAACTAGAGGGTGCCCGCGACTTCGTACACATTTATCGTCATAACTTGGAAAAAAAAATTGATATCTCAAAGTAATATAGCCTATGTGTTATTCTGATGTATAAGCTACAATACTGCCAAGTTTCGCCAAAATCAGTTCAGTAGTTTTTGCGTGATGAAGTAACAAACATCCATCCATCGACACAAACATTGATAGATTAGAATTTTGTTAGGTGCTGGCGTTTTGCTATTGATGCAGGTAAAATGATTACTATTGCTCCTTTTTGATACACATTAACTTATTCAGGGATATTGTTTTGGTAGTAAAATGGCAATGGACATTTTTAAAAAATCTTCACCTAGGCTGTCCGCGACTTCGTCTTATCTAGCAATACTTAAGTTACTAATGTTATTTACCTAAATTAGTTTTAGAAATTTATTTAAACCTCGTTTAGTAATAACGGGGATAGTGTCTTAAAATAATAAAGCCTATGTGTTCTTCTGATGCATAAGCTACAATACTGCCAAGTTTCATCAAAATCTATTCTCACATCAATCCATAGGCACAAACATTGACAGTTATTATGTATAGTCTAATGCTGTCTACACACCAAAGCCGCCGGTTTTTTTGACAGCTGCCATTCGTATGACGTAAAGCCACCGGCGGCGGCCTAGCCCGGCGACATGCTGGCGGGTTTGGTGTGTAGATAGCATTAGAAATGGTAAACAGCACAAAAGATTGTGCTTATACATTATGTACTTATAGAGTTTTTTTTTATTATCTCATAAGTTAGACCCCATGAGTGACTCCCATCGATTTGTCGATCGACTTTTTGTAAGATTACTTGTTGAATTTGACAATTTAAACATTATCCCCCTTATTACAATACGAGTTTTAAAGATAGGTTCTGGGACTAATGTAATTATTTGACGTTTAGGCTATGGACCAAAAATATCCGGGGGACTTCTTTCGTGAAATGCACTGTACGTCACTATAGATTTCTTTTTAAATAAATTAATGGCCTGGTTGGAGTTTCATCCCATTTTTTTTTAATTATTTGAATGGTATGATATAGTGTTGCCACTTTTTAATTCAAATATGTAACAAAATTCTAGAGCAAAGAAATCTGTTGGTGGTTCCGTAATAAATCTGTTTTAACGTCATACAGTACCCGCATGCTTAGTATTTATTTATTTATTATGTTGATTCGCTCTTATTTTCCTCAAATGCTTTAAGAGAACAACGTCAGTTAGCTGTGACCTTTTTCCTATAGGGTCTTGGGTTTCTGATTCTTTTAACCTGTGACGTTATTTTGATAGATGAACGAAGCTTTTGCATAAATAGCTTAATTAAATAAATACATAGACATTTTCAAGTACAGTAAAAATAAACTAGAGGCTGCCCGCGACTGCGTCCGCATTTATTGTAATATCTTGAAAAAAATATCTTTAATAATAATATAGGTAGCCTATGTGTTATTCTGATATAAGCAACAATACCTATTGCCCAGTTTCGTTAAAATTTGTCCAGTGGTTTTTGCGTGAAAGAGTAACAAATATCCATCCATCGGCGCAAACTTTGACATTAATTAACATTAGAAAGACGTAAGATAGTCGATCGGCGCAGTTTCATAGCAAACGTCAATTTGAGTGTAGTCCTGTAAGCTTAGGAAAAAATACATCCGACCTCAAACGACAGGCCTATAAAAATGATAAACAATTAATTGTTATTAATCAATGAAACAAACTCGGGAATACCATAATTGTTACATTTCTCAGAAACATAATGACGTTTAAAGCGTCCTTCGCGCTGGTTAAAGCAAAATCAACTTTATATTGAAGGAAATAGGAATTGCATAAAATTGTGATTCATAATGTCGCATTTGATTCAAGTTATACTTATGTAGGTACTACTGTTGTATGGTTACAGTGCAAGCGATTTTAAATGTAGCTTGTATGTTTTTTTTTTCTAAAATCCTTCTAATATTATAAATGACAATGTTTGTGCTAATGAATGTATAACTGGATAGATATAATTGTTACTCTTTCACGCAAAAACTACTAAACAGATTCTAATAAAACTTTACAATTTCGTACTTCGCACAATACCAAATAAGTAACTAATTGATTTTAGGGTATAATATCTCACATGTATATGGCCTATGTGTTTTTCTTAGCTAGCTTCAATATTGCAAAGTTTCATCAAAATATGGTCAGTAGTTTTTGCGTGAAAGAGTAACAAACATTCTCACATCCATCTATCGGCATAAACATTGACATCATAATATTAGTATAAATAATCGTCTAAAATCGCTACCGCTCATGAATTCCGCTTAAACCACGCCCCCATACACCGGAAAAGATCGACTACCGTTCAAACACATATTATGTCATAAAATAAAGTGCTAAATAGGTATAATGTTTCATACAGCACTGTGGACTTTGAACTTGGCCGTATTATACTCGATTTTCCTCAACAATTCCTGGATTTGTTGGTCGATTTTATAGAATTCTAGATTTGACGTCTTTTGTGACATTATTTAATGGTTGCTTTTACAAGAAATTGATAGTTTAATAATTTGTAAAGCAAATTAAACATGTTTTTAGGGTGTCGTACCTAAAGGGTGAAAACGGGACCCTATTAGGTACTAAGACGCGCCCACCGTTCGTCCGTCTTTATCCAGGCTGTATTTTATGAACCGTTATAGCTAGAGCTTTGAAATTTTCACAGATCATGTATTACCGTTGCCGCTATAACAACAAATACTAAATATACGTATATAATAATAATAATTAAGTGGGGTGGGGCGATCCCATAAAACAAACGCGATTTTTTTGGTTTTATCGCTCGATATCAATAGTGAATGGTACGGAACCCTTTCTGCGCGAGTCCGACTCGCACTTCGCCGGTTTTTTTATCAATAACACACTTCGACATAAATGCTTCTCTTTCCTGTTTGCAGTGCGATAAAGGCCTTGGGTGGCAATAGTGCAAATCATGATAATATGATTTTTTTCTTCGATTGATAAGATTGTTTATTTGAGAGTCTTTTATTTAGAGATTATATTATAAGTAACATAGTAGACAGTAGAAGGCAGTAGTAGTTATAGTCTGATCCTTAATCCGAGTCACAAATTGACAAGTGCAACTGTCAATTATACCAAAAAGGGTGACCAGCTACAATAGTGATGTTCAGCAATCTATAGATTTAGATGTTTAGTCGAGCCTAATTTTATTAGGTAGGGGGAAGTGGGGCACATTGATACACAAAAATTCAAACTCCGTTTGAATACACAAATATCGACATTTTTGATCACTTTTTTCGGCGGGTGCATTGCCTGATATGTTTACTTTAAATTAAGTTTTTAAAAAGCTGATAGTAACGAATAGGGAAAAAGTTATAGCGACTTTTATAAAAAATCGATTTTGTATCATTCTGCCCCACTGGTGGGGCACCTTGATACAGAGAGTGGGGCAGTTTGATGCGTATTTTATTTCCGTAATTATTATAATATTTTTTCAAAATAAATCGTTATATTACTTAAATTGACCAAATAAAAAGCAAACAATGCTTGGTATCTGAAAAATCACATTATTTATTAGTTATTATTCGTATTATCGATGGTCAAAATCAGCCTAATAATGAAATTAACTAAGAAATAAAATTGTCATCAAAAACTTAAAATTTATAAAGATCTTAAACATCTAATTCAACATAATTACTGAGTAATCAGCCTAGAAGTTCTACAGAATTGGACATAGTGAAATATAGAAATAACAAAATAAAATCCTCTGTCAAAGTTATAGGAACTTTTTCTTAAAACTCATGATCAAAAACATCACAAAACGGGAATCCTAAACGATTTTTTCACATTTCTCTGCTTAACTTTAAACGTCCGGACCATTTTCTAAAATAAATGAGATTTTTAAAACTACTTTAAAATACTAACGGGGCACTTTAATGCACATAAGGGGCACTTTAATACACTAACGGGGCAGATCGATACGTATCATTCTGCCCCGCGTATTACTGTATCAAAGTGCCCCAAGGGACCATATTCACGAAAAAGTAATTTATTATTTTTTAAATCAATATTGTATTAAATAAACCTATTAAATAACATTTAATAAAGTATAAATGTAGGTTTGGTAAAATAAAACTATGAAAACAACTAATAATTTGGAGCTGAGACATGAACACATTACTCTTAAAATTTTAGTTGTCGGTCCCAAAAACACGTTTGTGTCTGTCAATGCAAAACGGCGAACAGGCGGCAAGCATCGTCACAACTATCATCTTTGTGGATGTCCGTGAGCGTTCTAATTATGTGTCCGTGTGCGTATCGTTTTTCAGTATTTCAAAACAGGTACTGTATCAATGTGCCCCAAGTATCAATGTGCCCCGCCTCCCCCTACCTAATAAAAAAAAATTAGTAAGTATGCAATAGGTTTTTATTTAATAATAAGATTAGAGGAATATAATAGCATACTTATTAAAATTGCTCATTACAAAATTATTACAAAAGATGGAAAATTTATTAAGAGATTTAGAGAAATTAAAATAAAACATTACAAGTTCTTTTATACATTTTTACACGACTACGGCGAAGCCAAAAGGAAGTGTGTTTGGCAGTCTATGTATGTACCTATGTATGTTCCACCGTAACTTCTAAAATACTGAACCAATTTTGATGAATGAGGTGTCAAAAGATTCGTAATAATACGGCGGGTGACATAGGCATATAGATTTGCAATAAATTTAATACTTTGCCCACTAGTGGGCAAGAAGTCACGATGAAAAAAATAAAAGTTTGAAAATGGTGTTGTGTGGGGTATCAAATTCAAGAGCTCAGTGAGAACATTTCAAAAATATATGGTCAGTGGAAAGGATAAAATGCTAAACCGCCAAAATGGCATTTGTGGGAAATCGAGTAAAATAAAATTTATATCTCTGATATTGTTAGAGTTAGAGAGATGTTGTAAAGAGACAAAATATAATTTGATTTTTTGTCTAAATATTCAGCATAACTGTGAATGTCTATCTGTGAGTGTCTACCGAAAAGTAAGAAAATCATATTCAGGAAAAAAATGCTAAACTCTATCTACTTTGAAAAACCAATTCATCATAAAATGCTAATATACGGCAAAAGTCTTATCCATTCAACGGAAAATACTAATCTTCTTGATTTTATCAAATCGTAATCATGAAACTTTTGCTAAACATTACTATATCCTAGTAAAAAGCTGCTGGAAAAAAATTCTGTTCTGTTCTGTTTAATTATCATAAATTATTTTTATTTATTTGATAGCAATTTGATATTCAATAAAGAAAAATATTCAATCTCGACTAACTTAATAGTGAAAACTCGATTCAGCTACATCACTATTTATTAAGGACAAAAAACTCGCAACACCGTAATTGTCAGTTGAGTGACTCGGATTAAGGATCAGAGTTTAGTAGTAATACTGTTTGTAGGTAGTCTAAAGAAAAGCTGTGGTTGCTGCTGGCAGAAAAAGCTGTTGGCAGAAAAACGCCGGCTTTTTTGACAACTGCCATTCGTATGACGTAAAGCTGCCGGCCTAGCCCGGCGGCATGCCGGCGGCTTTGGTGTGTAGATACCATAACCTTACATACAATGTTCGGCCAATAATTGACAGTAAAAATAGGCGCAATAAAAATGAGGTGTGTGTATCGTGTGGAGTGAAACATTGATCTTTGGAACCTGTATTGCTTTGGTTATCAATTTGATAATCCCTTAAAATTACCGTTTTTACAAACTCTAATGAAAACTTACTGTAGTTATATGAAACTCAACCATAATTACGCAGATAAATATAACCTAACATAATTCTATTCCCATCCAACACGTTCTTCATAAACTCTAGCTAAAACATCATCTACATATGAATATGCAAATAGTTGTCAATAAACGAGCACGTTGCGATGGACACGCGTCGGGTCAATGCCAAACGACGAAACACCGTCGTCACATCGACTATCTTTATAGCAGATCTTATCGCGTCTATGACTTGACAAGTCTTTGGTGCACTTTTATAGGGTTGCCAGTTTAAATAAATGTTTGAGTGTTGGTAGGTTTTACTTCGTTTTGGTAGGTTTTACTTTCGATTTAGTTTAACGTCGAATTGATTAAGTTTCTTGTTTTTGTGTTCGTTGTTTGTTATTCTATATCATAGAAGTCAATTTATTGATTTTTTTATTGATATAACTACTCGTATATGCCTAAAGTCCAGAAGATTAAAAAAACGGCATCCAAATCCATCCACTCGTTTAAAAGTTACAGGCCGCAGACAGACAATGAGGATCTTTAATTTATAACACCCCTCTTTTTCGTCGGGTGTTAAAATAATAGTGGACAACCCTAATCATCAAATCGAATCATTATTCAAGACAAAATCCAGCTATGATTTTGATAGTTTGCAATAAAACAGTCTACATTAGTACTTATTCTTTGTCTAAAGATCATGTTACAGTGTTTCCGGTTTCCTAAAAAGGATGTCAATAAAAGTTTTATCAGAAAATTCGGTTTAAGTAGGTTAGAAATATGTCATTGTATAGTGACATGACATATGCTGAGTGGAGTCATTTTCCCAGTTCTATCTCTGTCCTGCATTTTCCTTGTTTCTTGTATTATTATTATTATAATTATTTTTTAGCATAAGGTGCTATTTTATGTTTTTGTTTTGTTTATTTTAATAATGTTGTACTGTAACTGAACTGGGAATAAATGATTTACTTACTTACTAAATATGATGATGATGATATCCGTTACGCTTATCTCCCATCGGGGTAGGCAGAGACCACTTCCTTCCACTTGCTACGATCCAAACACACCAGAAAATTAGAAATATATCTTTTCATAATAGGTAGGTAATTGATCAATTTTTACAAGAATTAAGCTTGAAGATAAGAAAGCCTATAATGTTCAACAATTTAAAACAATTTTATCAATTCACTTAAATTTTCTTACTTTTCAATATGGCGCCATCTTGACATCTTGACATTAGGGACCTTACTACGTTTAGGCAAAAAAGTAGGTCGACCGCCTTAAAAAAAACCGCCTAACTGGGGTGGGGGGATTGCTTATGCCTAAGGGTGGTAAATAGCTAATTATAATAAATAAATAAGTATAATGAGATACCTAATTAGTATAATTAAGGATAAATAGTACCAGGCGAGCAGAAGTAACAAGGTACCAATCACGGAACAGCAGGTAAAGCATTCGATGATTACAGCGGGGACTGAACGATCCCTCAACGGTTGCCAGGTGGAAGTTTGTATTGCCAGCTTTTACCGATTGTGTTGAGATTATTATTTACAGTTCATATGCGACCTCTTTTTGCAATTTTTCTCTGAAATTATGAGATATTTCAATAATTTAATTATGGAGCTAACCGCAAAAAAAAAACAGTCACAATGTTCTTTGTGCTTTTTTAATTTTAGCTGTAAGTATATTTAAAAAGTTTTTACTTAGCAATGTTTACGATTTTAATCAAGGTTATTTTATGATGCAATTTAGGATGTCAACTTAACTTTTCTTAAACTGTTTAATTTCATAATAAAAAACTGCTTAAAGCGACTAAAAGGTATAGGTATGGCTTCGACCTTACATTCATTTTATTCAGAGCAAATTATTCGCATCATTTAAAAGGTCTGATTAAGGATTTAAGTTTACATTTACAACATTGAAATTCCTAATTAACCTTAAATCTCTCAGATCAATGTTATTAACACGCCTTTTTGATAAATTTTAATTGTGTCCTATCAAACAGAAAATTCTCTTTACGCCCTCATACCTGATTCCCTTCCCACTCTAGTTCCCTTCCATATCACCCCTTTTTAACGTCCCCACTACAGGGGCACGACCCTATTCTCGTAAGAGAATGATTAGGCCTTATGGTATCTACACAACAAAGCCGCCGGCTTTTTTGACAACTGCCATTCGTATGCCGTAAAGCCGCCGACTTTGGTGTGTAGATAGCATTAATCCACCACGCTTTGCTTCCCACTTGTGTTTAATTTTTAAATGAGCACGTCATCCGTCAAGCGCTTTCACAAGACAAGTGTGAACAGCTTCTTACAAAATGTTTTGCCACTAAAGCTTATGATAAATATCCGTGGAAAATCCACGTTAAGTGGGAACGAAGTTTCATATTGGTAACAAGAATGTCTTTCTATTCCTTTAATCAAAATCATAGTGTGTTTCGATGGTAGTAAGTGTAATGAAGTGATCTTTGCCTACCCAGATGGGAAAGTAGCGTGATAGATATGTATCTATGGATGTATGTAGGTATGTCTTCCTATTTTCCTCAAAACATGAATTATTTTTGTCAATAAAGGATGATATAATATCATACTTATGATATGATGATATGCTAATGACAAGGAAGCCTTAATTAAATAATAATTTAGGACGGACGTTCAGTTATTCACCCCTCGTCAAGCATTTAAAAAGTATAAAGTACAGAGGCTTCAATTCATTGACAAATTAAGTAGATGAGCGCGGGTAAATCGCGGAATATTTAGCTCTTCCCCCTTATTTATGTAAGTATATTTTATCTTCTATTGCATTTAGAGTGACTTTTGAATGTCTTGATGGCAAATTGTTGGAACATCAAATAATTTAGCAAGACGACACTCAAAATTATGAAGTCAAGTAATTATTACCTAAAAAGACATTGACCATTTTTATATGGACGTTGGATTAAGTGCTGCCCAGAATGGGGACATAGTGCATTATGTACCTTACGGCCGAATACTGAAACGTCTCTCAAAATTGAGCAGTGCTTAAATATGAAAATGTCACTTTCAAACGTCTATATATATGAAAATGTCACTTTCAAACGTCTAATCTAACGGCATAAAAATGTCATTTTCATATTTAAGCACTGCTCAATTTTGAGAGACGTTTCAGTATTCGGCCGTTAGACTAATAGTAATCTGTAAACGAAAAGCCATTAAAATCTATCCGAGGAGATTGGCGAAAAAAATGTTTTTGTTGAGATTTTTCATAGTGAAGAATGACAACAATTGGTACATTGACATTATTACAATAATGGTTGTTGACATCTTAACCTATCTTAAACGTGTACTTAATCGTCATCATATGAATAATGACATTTACAATGGCATTCGTTTTTCTCCGAGACAAAGGATATACATAAGGCCCATGTAAAAAAAAGGTACAGGCGCGCAAAGATGGAGAGGAACAGACATAGACAATGAAATGTCGTTTTTTTTAAACACTTAAAATGAAAACTTTTTTAACTTATAACTTTTGAACCCTGGGACCGATTTTTTTAACGTAGGTACCTACATTAATGCAAGGAATTATTTCCAAGTGCTCCCATGTCTGGGCAGCATTTGGTCCACTTTGGTCAATGTCCTTTGGCTTAATTTTAATTTTGAAGTTTAAACAGAGAATATGTCATCATATTTGTTAAGGCTAAAGTGATAACTAAACAAAATTAAATATCTGGCTTTTTTCACAAACGTCATTGCGTCTTTCTAGAATCTTCTAACCGCAATCTCAATTAATTACATTGTTAAGCCGCCGCCATGTTAGCCACCGACCATTACACACTAGTTATCTTAGCTTTATAATAAAACCAGATAAAACCGGTTGGGTTTAAAAAATTGTTTGCGCTTCTACTGAGTCATTGGATAATGTTATTATTTTTAATCGTAAACATATTTTGGTTTGTATCATCTTCGAAACATAACTTTTTTGGTGCCCGATCTCTATGGTTGTTTTTTTTAATTAAAGCGAAATTTGACAGTTGGTATCAATTTTAGAGCAAGGAGGTTTTATAAGTATTTTTTTTTATTTTTATGACGTAAAACCTCACAATCTTGAAAATCAATAACTGTCTGATAGCTATTTTGTGAGCCATATCCATATCCGACATGCCGCAAAAACCAATCCGTATGATAATTTGGGGGTATTTGACAAAGTACCTATCGCTTAAGTCGCTTGACTGGAGCTGCCAAAAGCGCGGCGATCATATTAAATTAATATGAATTTTCAAAAACATTAAGGCATAGAGTAGAGGACCCTTTGCGTAAGTAAGGACGTAAGAAAAAAAAAAGAGACAAGTATCAGATCGGGAGCAAATGAACGATAAAGTTGACTCACTGTTACATCTCTCGAACCATTCACTCGTGTTTAATTGTCCAAGGAATTAATTACACTGAATGTTATTGCAAAATAAACCTTCTATTTAGAGCATTAAGGTTTATGTGGTTGGGTTTTCCTGCTATCCAAGGCGACTCGCCCGTGCGTCACAGATAGCCCTTCGATTCTTTCTTAATTCAAATCTTGATTCAAACTTACGTCATTCGATTTTTGTTTTTTATAATTTTTTAAGTCTGGGAAATCCATGTGATCGTGGATTTAGGTTTTTCAGCCTAGTCATAATAAAAAAATGTTCTTTTGTTTATAATCTCTGGCTACTCCATTTTTTTTCAATGAAGCCGTATAGTGAGCACACATACCATTGGCGTAATTTTGTATTTAGTCGGGTTTTATTGAGTTATTTTGACAGTAAGGTTGACATTAAATAGAGGTTAAGGGAGAGGAACTAGTTTTAGGAATAAATGAGGTTGAAGCGAAGTGTCTTTTGGATCGTTGCAAGTGGAGGGATGTTGTCTCTGTCTACCCCGATAGGAGAGAGGCGTGACAGAAACATACCAGGTCACTCAGAAAGTGTTGCGACACACAGTTTTTTTGTATGTGAGACTGGCCAGTTATTTATTTATTTAAAAACATAATTACCTAGAGAACATTTTTTTGAGAGTCGCAACATTTTCTGCGTGTTCCACGTAATTATGAATGTTTGTTTAAGGGCGACGAAATGACTAACTAAAATCTTCAATTGGAATTAAAAGAAACGCTGCATGTTCTACTTAACCATCATAAAAGCCTATCTAATTACCAGCTAATTCCTCATAATAATAAACAAATAAATAAACTGCAGTAATTAAGAATTATAATAACAGCGTAACGTTATGCTTAGGGCTTTTTAAGTTCCGTTATTACTTCATACAACGTTAACCAAGCATACGCGACATCATAAGAGTACTCTATAAACACGTAAATAGTAATTTTATTCTATAAATAGCTCTTGCGATATGCTCGAAAAAGCAGGTAGGGCTAGAAAATTTCCAAATTGCTTTCTGTGACGGATTTCAATGAATGTTATTTATATGATAGCTGTGGAGAAATGCATGAAGATGATGCTTATATAGGTGTAACGGAAAGGGTTTGTTATGCCGAAACACAGCGATAGTCGTCATGAAATTGAACAACTTTCCGCAAGGAACATGGGTTTTAACTCGAAAAAAAAATTGCCTCCCAATACAAAATGTCCGATCAGCTGATCGAGTAAGTATGGGCGATCCAAACATTTTTTTATAGTTACGACCCATATTCCTTGGGGAAAGTTGTTCAGATTCATGAGGACTATCGCTGTGTCTCGGCATTATACCCCCTTTCTGTTACACCCTGTATAATAAGGTGAGGTGAATGTAGCGTAGGAAAACATATACCTATACATATGCAGGTACTATTAGTAAACTGTGTAATAATAATACAATTTTATTATACGTAAGCTTAATTTCTCTTGAAATTGGCAGAATCAAAAATGGTCATTGCCATTTTGAAACTTAAAAAAAAATAATCCTACAGTGCGTTTCATGAAATAGTTCCTATTCAGCCATGTTGGCAGCAATGAAAATTTGTTTGTACCTTTGATGACGTTTGCAAATTTTCAATGCTGCCAACATGGCGGCTTGGGAACTATTTCATATATATGGTTGCCAAGTTTAAAAAAAAAAAACTATTTCATAAAACGCACTCTACTTTACATTGGCAGAATCAAAAATGGTCATTACCATTTTAAAACTAAACAATAAACCTTTTTCTGGAACGAACTGTCATTCAATCTAATATCCTTATTCGAAACCGGTATTTTATAACCAAACAAAAACACGAGGTAAAAACAAACCGAATGGAATGAGCTTCATCTGATTCGTATTTACATATTTATAAACGTACATTCTAATTTTACTACACTGTACTAATCTTAGCCGCGAGTTTTCGTGTTAAGGCCTCGCCTCTTTGTAGGTTATTTTTTACGACGAGACACATTCTTTTAAAGGTTGCCGTGTGTGGGATACGGTTTTTCATCGGACGTCCATGTTCTTCCTTGTTTCATATAATCGTTTCGTATAATATTGTTTGGTCGAATATCCGTTCGTATAAAATTGTTTGTTCTAATCATTTAATTAGCCTTATAATTTCATTTGACATAATTATTCAGCATATCTACTATCATGTAAAGAACATTGTTTTCTTTTTGAAACGCCATATTTCATGTAAAATTAGATTTTGATGTTGTCTTTACGAATGGCATAGAATAGGCGATTGAGACGCAAAATGGGCTTCGAAGCAAGTGACTATAGCTTTTATTTTAAATAAGTATAATGTAGTAAACAAATCTAAAGTATTATCAAGATAACTCTGACAAAAGTAATGTGTCAACCTGTGTCAAAATTTTCGCTTAATTCCGATCTTCTCCGACCGACAATCGGCAGCTATCGGTTTTTGAAACTCGTCTTCTATATTTAAAATTCAAGTTTAATGTTAGTGTTTTTATCTGAATTGTTTGTTTTCATTAATTGTTATCTATTATTTAACTTATACTTGTTTACAGTGTAACTCTGTATATTCAATTTTTAGATAATTAGATACCTACTTCAATCTAATCATTGCTCTCGTTTAAAACATACATACTGTTATAATTATACATAACCAGAACGCAGCCTAACGTGACGTCACTATTGTCAAGTTGACAGGACGCTGCGTTGTTCCGTTTTTGCCGCGCTTTGTGCCGGTTTTTGCTCTCTGCGTTTTACTACTAATTTCATGTTTTAATATTACTATGTAATCCGTGCCAATTATTAAATAAATACATGTTACGGGAAATCTGCGTTTTAATACATACATACCTACATAACTGCCACGTTTTTAGATGGTGACGTACCTATTTCAATCTAACATACAGGTAGCTCTCGTTGAAAACATACATAAAAACTTATTACATAACTGTCACGCCTCTCTCCCATTGGGGTAAAGACCACTTCCCTCCATCTAATACTCTCCACTTACTACGATCCAAACACACTTCCTTCGCTTCAAAATCAACTGTATAACCCAACTAATTAAAAAGCAATGCCGGTAGTATTAAAATATATCGCCACCAGCTGTTCATTTTACAAGTTGGGTTTATAAAACATTGACAGTGATTTTCAACGATATGAATTCACTCGCAGTTGGCAGTGATTTGGTAGTCTTGACCTTTTCCCTCGGTTTTAAGGACTTCAGTAACTCAGTCATGCATGAAGTAAGTTAATAAAATAGGTAGTTTAAAAAACTAAAACACGCTTTAGCTCGCACTAAACATGCTCCGTCATCAGATCAGTTCGAAAGTACCATATTATTGTATTGTCATCAGAACTTAGAGCGTGTGCTTTCATCCTATTCAAAGACCGGCAAGTGGGTCAAATTAAGATTCCAAGATTCGTTTACATACATAGTTAGTTACAATTGAAGGTAATATAAAATTATAAAGCGTGTAAAAAAAGAAGCCTCCCCTCTTTCATTTGTGGTGCCCTATAACAGGGTCTATAATCCTTTGCAATATAAGTAGCTGTACGAGTGTGGATGAAGCGAAAGAGGTGTGTTTGTATCGAAGCAAGTGGAAGGAAGTGGTCTCTACCTACCTACCCCAATGGGAGAGAGGCGTGACGGATATGTATGTATGTAAGCTGTTACATTATGTAAAGTTTTTATCGTACAATAAGCAGTATTGAGTATACAGGGTGTAACAGAAAGGGGGTATACTGCCGAAACACAGCGATAGTCCTCATCAAACTGAACAATTTTCCCCAAGGAACACAGGTCGTAATTCGAAAAAATTTTTTGGATCGCCCATACTTTCTCGAGCAGTTGAAGTTACGACTACTTACGACCCATGTTCCTTTAAGAAAGTTGTTCAGTTTCATGAGGACTATCGCTGTGTTTCGGCCTTATACCCCCATTCTGTTACACCCAGTATAATAAGTACCTACCTACTTAACGATTTCGACAAAGCTCACCCTTAAACAAACAAACAGAAAAATGCACTTCAAAAACCAACAATACAAGCCGTATAAGTCCTAAATCAAACAAATAAAGCACAATTTAAATCGTAAACAAGTTGAATGACTGCGCACGTAGTTTGTTGCGATATAGCCGCAAAAAATTCAAATGTGCTAGAGCTATTTTTGGAACGTTCAAAATTATACAAAACCAGTTTAAACCGGATTGTAATACGTAATAGATATTTGCTGCTAATAATAAGTACAGTACACGTTATTTGATCGAGATAAGAGCTATATTTTATTATTTTCTGTCATTGTAGATGCATTAGTTAAGTTTGTTTTGACAATGGTAGGTAACCTACAATTTTACTTCCAAAATAATGTGTGACGTCACTTCGGTGTTTTTACTTGTGTAATTTACGTATTGATTACGCTTGTATTGTTATATGAAATAGTACATTTATTAGGTTATTTTTAAAGAATGGGTATGAACTTGGCTTGGTATATTTTTTACGCTGTCTGTCTGTTATCTTTCTAGAGCAGATACAACCTACGCCAAATGTAGTTTTAGTGTGACGACATTTTACGAGATGGCCTACGTGCCTGTTGTGTGTTATTTTTAAAATGTCAATACTTTAGAAACATCAAATTAACTATTTTTACACGGTTATTACAATTTTAAATTCTATGTTATTTATGATACTTTCACTTCCCACGAGTTTTAAATGTTAAATGCAGTTATGGTAAGTACTTAGTTTTATTGACTGCCGATGCAAAAAAAAAAATACTACGGAATAAAGCTAGTCTTACTTAAATTATAAATGTCAATGTTTGTGCCGATGGATGTTTGTTACTCTTTCACGCTAAAACTACTGAACAGATTTTGATGAAACTTGGCATATTGTTGCTTATACACCAGAATAACACATAGGCTATATAATTTAAAGATAGCATGATTTTTTTTTCTTTTCATGATATGAAGATAAATTCGTAGGTACGCAGTTGCGAGCAACGTCTATCTAGTACTTTATAAATTAAAAATTTTAAATACCACACAACAAAAATCAGTAGCAACATTAAAATGCGAACAAATGTGAGAGGACCGACTTTGAACAATTTTCACACGAATCCGGTTCCATCTAGATACGACCGGCTTTTACCGGATATTGTGACCATAGGTCGAACTACTCGCTTTTCCTAATGCAGTGTGACATACTTAGATACAAGGTGCCAATGAGAAGAAAATTCTTATGATGCTACCAGCAAGAGAAAACTAGAATCTTGAAGTGTATCACTGGTTATAAGAATGCGGTTTCAACTAAAGTATTTTATGAAAGATTTCTTTCTGCTTTTGTCTGTATTTTCTAGTAAAGTGAAAAAGGAACGAAAAATCTAATATAGTGACGATTTGGGTTGATTGATACAAAACTAAGTTTTTTAATGTAAATAACAGCCAGAGTACTTCTTTTTCAACACTAAATAGTATGTTAGAAAGTAAGAATTGTTAATACATCTCTCTAGATATATTCATCATTAGTCAATTTTAAAAACATGAAATTCTTTCCATTTTCAAACTTCATAAAAAGAACTTATTCGATTTCCCATCGTCGAATGAAACAGACTTCGTACGACTTCGGCATCGATTAACCACGAACCACGATGCAGTTTATTAAAATCGATTCGCCCATAATCGAGAGCGTTGACCGTATGACGTAGGTTCCACACTCTCGTCACGAGAATTCCCGATATTCGTAAATCGAATTTTTATTTTTTTAACCGCAGCCATTTTCGTTCGAGATAATGATTGTGTTTTGTTTTGGTCGGTTTTAAAAGTTTTGTGGTTGGTTTTAAATAAATTGTGGAAACACAGAATCAAAGTGTTGAATTTGTTCTCCATAATATTTCATAGGTCTTACCGGACTTATACATCTATTTTTTTCCTTTCTTGTAACCCAGGATGGGCAATAGCTATCAAGTGATACGGTAACGCCTTTATTCAAAATTAGAACAATGGTAAACTTTTTAAACGTTTTTTTTTCTAAAACTGTAGTCGTTTCACTACCTAACAACCGAGAGAAAGAAACAGCAAGAAACCTATCAGATCAGGGCTCTATGTTCATATTCCTACTTGGTTGTACTTACCTACCTATACCTACTTTTTAAATTGGTAGGATTATAGTGAGACTATTTATAATCAATCATGCATATTAACTGCAAACTGTAAATTGTGAACCTTTCGATATAGACTACTCTATTCTAATAACCAACATCTATAATTTAAGTACCTATCTATAGGACGAATACTGAAACGCCTCTCAAATATGTAACGACTGGTCAAATGTTTGAGTAGCGCTTAAATAGTCCGTTCTTATTATTGTACCTACGTTATATCTACCACCTTAACAAACCTCAAAATACACACATCAAAAATGTCTAGGGATATTTCAATTGAACCTAAATATCTAAACTTCTATCAACTGTTTGTTAAGAGACCAATATATTAAAATAAACCTTGTTTAATTACCCACCTTATCTGTTAATAAAATTTTAGATATTTAGGTTTAATTGAAATATCCCTAGACATTGTTGATGTGTGTACATCGACCCCTTACATATCCTTCCAATATTAACATTATAAGCACAATACAATGAAGTAGTTTAAAGTAATTACTGAGCAGGGAAGTGTCTGACCTCGGCAGGATCAAGGTATTAGTATAGATGGGACAAATAACGCGCGACAAGTGCCCACTGTTTACTGAGTACGCCACCCTAAGGCTCCCACCCTTGTTTTAGGGGTGGCTAGTTGGTTGTTGGAATTATACTTTCGTAGTATAAAATATGAAACCTAAATGTTGAAGTTTGTGCTGATGGATGGATGTGAGTTACACTTTCATGGTAAAACCACTGAATAAATTTTAATGAAACTTTATTATATTTTAGATTCACTTACATTTACAGAATAACATATATAAGCTATATTATTTTAAGATATTGCGTAAATACATATATATAGGGTAACTTTAAATAAGTGGACGATAAAAAAGGATATGCATGTACTCGTGATAACAAACAACTTTTACTATGGGACCAAGGTCGAATCGAAATCATTCAAATTTTTTTTAACTCCCCATACAAAACGCACCAGCTGATAGTATGGGGGGAACAATTTTTTTTTTCATGATTTCGAGCTTGGCCCCATAGTAAAAGTTGTTTGTTATTACGAGTACATGCACATCTTTTACTATCGTTCACTAATTTAAAGTCACCCTTTAAATGATATAACGATTTTAAACCCAATCTCCAGTCGTCAACAGACTACTTAATTACTGTGACTATACCTACCTATATATTTTCTAAGACTCTTTAATGTAAGTCTGTAGGTCTCAAAATTAATTCCAATTAAACCATTAGTTTGGGGACCAGAAACTTTTTTTAATTAACAACCTACTAGACCTACTAGACTAGACCAAACCAATATAAAAAATATATATTCTATAAAAATACCTGTATTGAGTTGGCAGCCCTATTCCCCGCCCAGCCCACCTGTTGCCAAGGGCGGTAATAAACCCACCGAAGTGCGGCCTTACTTTTATGTGTATTGTGTATTCTTGTGCCACACTACATGATACCCGGCTTAGTGGATCAGTTTCTACCAGTTTCAGTTCCATTTTTATGATAAATCACATTCATTAGCATAGAGATAGATAGATAGAGCTGGATAGATAGGTAGATAGCTCTAACTTGATAGATAGATAGCTCTAGCTAGAAATGATAGCTCTAGTCAGATATATTTAGTTTGATAGAAGGTATGGTTAGATAGAAACAGATGAATAAAAAATCTTTATTGCCCACACCAAATACAAAGAAAAACAATATAAAGAAGAATCTACAAGCTAAGTCTAACTCTATGTTTTGTAAAAGGATTTGCAAGGAATTGCCATAATCGATAAACTACTTTTTAAACATTTTCAGATAATGAACCGTTAAGTCTAACTAATAATTGTAAAAAAAAAAAAAGAAAATTGTTTTTGAAATGATCCTGTTCATTAAATTTATAATTCAGAGCGAAATAACATTTAGATTAAAAGGTTTGATTTGACTCCTGTGTCTGGCGAAATAAGCAAAGAAAGTCGTTATTTACGATAATATAAAAATTACTGGCTATTTTAAAGCGGTTACGCAAAGAAACTAAACTTATAGGTACTTAGCTAGAGCGTCTTCCTACCAAACGATCCTTTAAACACAAAAGAATAAAAACATTGTACCTTAATCCTTATTAAGGACAACAATGGCTATGGACAAAACGTCCAACTAAACGAACTAACGTCAGACTTTCTTTAAACCTCGTTTTGTACTAAGGGGGTCACCCAAAGTGTTATGTTTTGATAACAATCTATGTATTATTTTTCCCTGTAAAAATAACCTTTCCTATCAATAAAGAAAAGTCACAACTAACATTACAGCCATTAAAATGAAATTATTGGTAAATATCAAAAGGCTTACGTAAAGCTTTTTACAAAAAGATTGAATATTTTATTTAAGTACCAATTGGTATGTATAGGTATTATTATTTGTAAAGGAATTGAGCTTCTTTAATATTTTGCTTGTAGATGAATATACTTGAAATATAATTATTATTGTGAGGATGTTTGTTACTCTTTTACGTAAAAACCACTGGGGGGTTTACATAAGGGGCCCAAGTGTGCTTATTTAAAATAGCCGCAGTTGTGTGTCGGCAGTGTGTCAATGGCATTTTTTTACACACTTGGTCGCAATCAGTGTAAGCCACTGTTAAGCAGAATACCAAATATTATTTTAAATTAGCAGACTTGGGCCCCAGATTTAATGAAAATTTCCCAATATTTTAAGCTTGCACATCGTCATTATAAAAGGTTTAGTCTATAATAATAATATTATTTTAAGATATTGCGTAAGTTAATATATTGGCGATATTTCACACACGGTCACCTGACCCCAAACTAGGCAAATCATGTACTATGGGTATCAGGGACTGATAAATATACATGATAAATATATAACACCCAGACATGGAACAAACATTTATGTTCATCACACAAATGTTTGTAAACCGGCGGGGATCGAACCCGCGACCCGTGCGTATGTAAGTAAGTAAGTAGTTTATTTTCTAAAAACAGTACATTACACTGTGTGCGAAAATTTTATCAAAATTAAATTATAAAATATAACAATTAAATAAAATACTTAAGTCTAAAGGAGATCATCATAGGTACTTAATAATAACAATAAAAGAACAATTACAAATAATGAGATCAAAACAGTTGCTTAATACTTACAAAACTTTGAATAACTTAAAATTCAGAAGGCAGACTCTTTATGAGGCAGACTTACTACCGACTACGCTAACAGGCCTGTCATTTTCCCGTTTTTCAGTTTCCCAAAAGATATGAAGATGAATGTGTACGAAGTCCCTGGCGGACTGTAATATCCGAGGCTCTTTTAGGCTCTTTGCCCACGAACGAGAGAATCACGACGATGTTAACTTCGTGCCACGTATTTCTATTAAGTGACTTTAAATTAGTGAACGATGGTTTACTAATGTTTGACATAACTTAATTTGCAATAATTTCATTGGCTATAATTTCATTAGCCATAATTTTATTTGACATAATGATTTAGGTGCCATAACTAACGAAAGCAATAAAATTATTTGCAATAACTTTAATATTCATAACTAATAGAAAGACATAATCTTCATAATAAATAATTTTACATTACATACAATACAAATGAGATAATTTTAATTAAAGAAGCTATTTAAAGAAATAGATGCGAATTCTTAAGAGCTTTAGCCTCAAATTTGAGCTTATTGTAAAACTTCTAACCGCCTATTTATATTTCTTTTATTACATATTTGATTTGATTAGTCAATCTCTGTTTTATTTGACCTATTTATTACTCTAGCAGGTAAAGCAAGCAGCATGCAATGCATGCCAGCAAGCAAGCAAGCAAGCATGCAGCAGGTAAGCAAGCATGCAGCATGCAAGCAAACATGCAGCATGCAAGCAAGCATGCAGCATGCAAGCAAGCATGCAGCATGCAAGCAAGCATGCAGCATGCAAGCAAGCATGCAGCATGCAAGCAAGCGTGCAGCATGCATGCCAGCGTGCAACATGCAAGCAAACATGCAGCATGCAAGCAAGCATGCAGCATGCAAGCAAGCGTGCAGCATGCATGCCAGCGTGCAACATGCAAGCAAACATGCAGCATGCAAGCAAGCATGCAGCATTCAGGCAAGCATGCAGCATGCAAGCAAGCAGGGATGCAAAAATCATGTTCTAACCTAACCTAACCTATCCTATCGGGGTTGCCTGGTATTTTGTTTTTCTCTGCGGGGGGCTTCGCCCCCCGAGCCCCCCCTCGGGGGCTCCGCCCCCGGACCCCCTCTGTCACGTCAGGTTTTTTTGTATTGTAAGTACATTCATCTCATCTAGTATAATAATACGCACACGATGGCATAATTATAATATGTCATCTGTAGATTATGTATTTAATAGTTATAGAAAATTATAATTATGGCCCTTGTTGTTTATGAAACATAATACTATGGCTAATGTTAATTATGACTACTGAACCATTATGTCCATCGTTGTTAGTATAAATAATAATATAGCATATGAACTTTATGACTGTAGAACATTATGACATGTGAAATTATTGCAAATTAAATTATGAAAAACAAAATAATACCGTGAACGATAGAAAAGGATTTGCATGTATTCGTGATAACAAACAACTTTTACTATGGGGTCAAGGTCGAAATCTTTCAAAAAGTTTTGAACTCCCCATACAAAATGCGTCAGCTGATAGTATGGCGGAACAATTTTTTTTTTTATTATTTCGACCTTGATCCGATAGTAAAAGTTGTTTGTTATCACGAGTACATGCATATCCTTTTCTATCGTTCACTAATATAAAGTCACCCTATATACGTCGCATCGCGGCGATAATATTGCCGTGTGGAGACGGCTCCACAGAGAGTGTATAGAAATACATAGCACGACGATAATATCGCTACGATTCCCTCGCTCGTGGAGACAGCGTCTTATAAGCAGGTTTGATTTTCCACACATGTGAATCCACGTGTCTCGAGAAGGTATCGCTCGTAGAGTGCCTTTCACTCAGATCTGGTTTTACAACTGCGATTTAAATGATACAACTTTATGTGATACTGTCTTCTTAGTTGGAAACTTATCCGGCGATTGGTTGGTCAATTTGTTTCATTTCTAATCCAGAAATTTTAAGCTATGATTGTTTAGACGTAAAAATAAGTAAGTAAGTAAAACTACGAATGTAAAACCATATGAAAATGAAAATATTTGAAATAGTCAGTGATATTTGAAATCTTTTAAGTTTCAATTAATTAAAAAGTTCGGAAGGACATAGACGAAAAGAGGCCCAAACTAAAGGATTTTGTTTTTAATTGCAAATAACAATTTAAAAAGTTACCTTTTTCATAGACAACTTTCTTTTCTATATTTGGCCGAGTTTAAATAGTCTGATTCTATGAATTTCTTAAATAAGCTGAATCAATCATTCATCATATTACGCGAATGGGACGTTCTTCTTTTTTATCGACAATGGTTTGTCTTCTCCGAAAAACAAAAGATATTGCTTCTAAATACTCAATTTCTTAATATTTTTTTAACATAATAATACACTTGACAATTCAATAAATTGTTATGTCCTTAAAACTACATTTTGATTCTTATATTTTTTATAAATATTAGTGTGACAGAGTGTACAAAAAGCGTGACGAAGGTGTTTTACATACAAATAAAGTGTGTCCCTCTCTTATAACCACTGGAGTAAACGAACTGCTCTCGTAAAAAAATACATAGAATGATTCTATTCCACAACATTTTCTAATCTGCTTAACCTTTGTTATTTGAATTAATACGAAGAAATATTTTTATATGTGCTTATTATTAAATTAAAAATATTTTGTTAGTTGTCTCCCGGCGTATATGATTCTATTTGCTACCTTCTGTCACTCATTTTAAAGTACCAAATATTGTGCTTATACAATTTTGACCTTGATCGGTGCATAAAAGAATAGTCCCCCTCCACCCCGCACCCACGCTATGCATCCCTCGGCGCCGGCATTACTAGTCATTCGCTCGCAAACAGTGATGAGGGGTGCGTGTGTTTATTCAGCGACTGCTCTGTCACGTAAGTTTCTACTTCTAAACATTATTAAAATTTCAATATTCTATTATTACTTTATTGTTTCCTAATAAATATTTCGTGTTTGCCTAATTTTATGTGTAAATTATAATTAGGAAAACGCTGACAATCTTAAACACTATTATTTTACACCTCCGTCACGAGGCACCTCTGTCACAAAAACGTGACGAAGTGGTAAAACTCGTGACGGTGTGGTCATTTTCGTATGGAATCTAGAGCCTTAGTCAATTTTAATAATAGAAAATTGTTAGTATTCTTATGTTAGTAATTATATCGGAGATTATTTTGTTAATTTTATGTGTTGCCATCAGATAAATGGAAAAATGGCACTATCTGCGGCTGAAAGACAGCGACGGTGTCGTGAAAAAAGAAAACTTAACTCTGAATCCGTTGCAGAAGTAAAGCGTAAAGATTTAGAAAGATATCATGCTCGTAAAAAGTTGGTTAAAGATATGACACCAAATGAACTCAAAAAAATTAAGAAACAGTGGCAGATTAGAAACAAGAAAAGAAGAGAACGACAGAAAGCTTTGCAGAACGTTTTGATGAATACCCCGGCTTCAACACCACCTCCTTCAAGTCCCATGCTACTTCCGTTGAGTCCTAGATCTTGTTCTCTGACTCCAGCCTCGTCTACAGCCAGTGCAAGAGGAAGAAAACAAGTAAGACGGGATAGAACACAACTTTATAGAAAAAATATAAAACTTCAAGACCAAATACAAGATTTACTGAGAAAAGTACAAAAATACAAGAAGAGACAAGAAGGATACCAATCAATAAGATTTATAGTAAGACTTAGTAGGAAAGTTTAAATTTGTTAAGAAGGTAAACATAATTTACCACTCCGTCACTTCGTAAACCACTCCGTCACAATTTTGTCCCCCTTATAATTTCAGTTCAAAGTTATGTATGAACCACTTTATTGCTTACATTTACAAGATTAATGATTTTTTTTATTACATTCTAAATATTAAAGATGTTTACTAGATTTTTAAGATAACCTATTGGGTGATTTTCATATTATTAAAAAGTTTTTTGTCTTAAGTAGCAAAAATGTGACGGAGTGTTATTTGATTATATTTTTTTATAAGATTGTTTTAGTATTCCGTCCAATGGAGCTAGATAATAATAAATGTTTAAATTCTAAATAAAAAAGGAGTAAGAAGTAAATGAGAATGATTGTAAATGAGAAAAATAAAAAATTATATTCTTTGTGACTGAGGTGTTGTTTTTTTCATACCATTCCTAGGAAATTTGAAATAAATCAAAAACTACACACAATACTTCGATGCATTATATGTTTTGGAAATCTACATTAACGAGTCAATATTTTAAATCACATTTTACTTAACAAATTATATGTTTACTTTTTTAACAAATGTCAAAAATTGCAGATCACATTGTCGATAAAAAAGAAGAACGACCCGAATAAGAAATCTAAGTACATATTTCAAAACGATTTGCTCCCACCGTCGAGTATTAAAACAAATGTTTTTTTATTACCCTGTTTCGTCCCACTGCTGAGCAAAAGCCTCTCCCATGATTCTCCATAGATTCCCGTCAGTGGCTGCTTCCCAAAAATCTTCCCTGAATGAAACAAGTGAATATGTCAGCAAAATCTATTTACAAAGTACTCTAGTTCCAACACGCGTCATATCTGAAACTGGGGCATTGCAATTTGTGCATCCACATGCATTTAGATAGAAACATTGTATGCGCCACACGATATCGCCTTATTGACGCCTCAACTTTACTCTATATGGGAAATAGTGACGGGTATTTGAAAGGGTCTTGTTTCTTTCCTTTATTTTAGGCGTTATATCTTCGATTCCGTCTCTGGCATTATATTTGGAAGTTACACTCTATCGGTGGAGCATTCGCCATTTAGGTCTATCTTCTGCCAGTGCTTTGACTTCTTAACTGGCATTATATTTAAGAGTTTGACTCTTGTATGTGGAGCATCCGCAATTTAGGTCTATCTTCTGCCAGTGCTTTGACTTCTTGATACGACATAACGTTAACTTTCTCCTTTACTTGAGTAAAATACTTACGTTTCGATCTTCCTCGCATATTCTTCCCCTCAACCTTTCCTTCAATAATGTTTCTCAGGAAACTGTCATTTCGCATCAATTGCGCTATTATCTTTACTCTTCATAATACCTACTCCGCCATTAAAAACCTACGATTTTAAAAGTAGTTTTATGTCAAAAAAAACGTCAAAAAGAGTAGGTACTTACCTTGGTACTTACTTACAAGTGTACTGATTTTGAATAAAAACTTTTTGAATCTAATGCTATCTACACACCAAAGCCGCCGGCATGCCACCGGGCTTGGCTGGTGGCTTTTAGTTATACAAATGGCAACCGCCAAAAAGCCGGCGGCGTGCCGGCGGCTTTAGTGCGTAGACAGCATTATAAGTGTATTTACGTGACTCCATTTTACACTGAAAGCTGAATCAAGATATGTTGTTGCCACCCTTTTCAAGCGACATCACTATGTAGGGGCGGGGTGACTACCTACGTCAATGCATATCTGGGACAATTGCAGTTACTCGTACTACATATGATTGTAGAAGCAAATAGGATAACTACATACATACATGGGTTGCTCTTTACAGAAATCTAATCTTATTACATTCCAAACATTTGAAAAAACCAGCTAAGTGCGTTCATGAGAGCCTGGTGACAGATGGACGGATGGACAGACAGAGTTGAGTCTCAGTAGGGTCCCATTTTCACCCTTTGGGTACGGAGCCCTAAAAATATATGATTTTGACCGATGTCTTCAGTTAATCTTTCACATCCCAGAAAAAAAAAGAACAATAGAAAATCTATTGTGTCTGGGTTTATAATGGGTCAGTGGGATTTTAGAAGTTAAATCACATTTGACTGCTCAAATCGGGCAAAAGTGGTAAATGTGTTTTGATCAGTTATGATGAGTTTTATGTAGGTATATTACATACATACATACATACATATCTGTCACGCCTCTCTCCCATCGGGGTAGGCAGAGACCACTTCCTTCCATTATATTGTTTAGGTATTCCAAGTATATTGTCATTATGAAATTGTCATTCATGTCAGTGAAAACCCATCCTCTTTATTACTTAAAGACAATAATAATTGCATTTAAACAAAGTCTATCTAGAACTAATTTGATCAGTATTCACCATTAGAACTAAACAAATACTTAAATAATGAATTCCTATGTGACGTGTACTAATATAACAACATATATATATATATATAACAACATAGTTATTTACATGCGCGAGTCTATACATACATATACATATATGTACATATACTAGCTGTACCCGCGACTTCGTCCGCGTGGAATACTGAGTTTGGCGGCGCTCGCGTCGCGTTTGCTTAACCTGCGCTATTGAAATCAAAAGTAGCCTATGTCCTTTTTCAGGCTATAGCCTATCTGTGTGCCAAATTTCGTTTTAATCGGTTCAGCCGTTTTAGCGTGAAAGCGAGACAGACAGACAGAGTTACTTTCGCATTTATAATATTAAGTATGGATGTCTACATGTACACAAGCCACATTAGAGCGCACGAGCGCCAAAAAGACCTATAGGAGTCGATGTGGTCGCCATGGCCGGAATCGGCCGGATAGAGATGGATATATGTCTGTACTAGAGGCTGCCCGCGACTTCGTACGAATTTATCGTCAGATCTTGGAAAAAAAACATGCTGTCTTAAAATATATATCAATATTTATAACAATATATATCAATATTTATAATCTATAACGATAATTATAATTAAATAGAAATAGATACCTAAATACCTATAAAAAGTAAGTATAAAAAAGAGAAGCCTCCCCTCTTTCATTTGCGGTGCCCTATGTCCATAATCCTTTTCAATATAATTAGCTGTAAGCTGTTATATGTTATGTAAAGTTTTATGGAGCAATAAACCATTGAGTATTGAGTATAAATTCTATAGACTATGTGTTATTCTGATATATAAGCTACAATACGGCCAAATTTCATCAATATCTGTTCAGTAGTCTTACGTGATGATAACAAACATCCATCGGCAAAATATTGATATTTATAATATTATTAGGATAGGATATATGTGTGTGCGTGAGCGCGTGTTTACGTAGCAATCAGCTGTTGTGTAAACGGTAGCTTATCTTGTCTTTATGTTTTATTATATTATACATAATATATACAAGTATATATTATATAACGATCGGTATAATAATTTAAAATTCTATTTCAATTTATACGACAGCGATGTCGGCTGTTTTTTTAACTATTAAAATAGATTTTAAAATGTATATTTGGATAATTATATACTTAAAATTAAGCGGATTTTTAAAATGTATATTCGAAATAGAATTAAGTAATAATTTGATGATTGTAAGATTGATTACAAGGTATACTTTTGCTCCTGTCGTATAGGCTTTAATCTTTTGTAAAGCACGTAGCATTCGTAGACATTTCGATACAAAATTTCGTCGTAGCGAAAGCCTACAATCGTAGCAATTTCAGCTACAAAGAAGGTTTAACAATAGCATAGGTAGTAAACTCGTAGCCGAACCCTCGTTAATTTTATAATGGTATTTCGCGCGGCGTCAGTCGCCATTAAATATTTCGTACCTATTGTTGTATTTGTGTTTACTAACCCGACCTTGAAGATTTTAGCCGATTTTTTATAAATTGTTCAAACTTGTCGTGTGACAGATCCGATGTTTTATAACTTCGTCGGGGTTTTAATCCGGTGTAGTATTGGTGTTTGACAACTGAATCAGACATTTTCAATCAATATTTTACTATAGACTTAATGATGCTCTAACTAAATTGATTGTTGTTGTGTCAGCTTATGGACGTCTAGACGGCTAGACAAAAGCCTCCCCCAAGTATCTCCACAACGACCGGTCTTACGCTACTCACAACCAAAGGCTTCTAGCGACGTTTACCAGGCCGTCGATCCACCTTGTCGGAGGCCTTACTAACTAAATTCTTAATAACTATAATAAACTAAATGAATAGTCATAACAATTGATGTCGTTTTTACGACTAGATTTTCAATTGAAAATTTTGACGGAAGAGTATAAAGGCCAAAACACTCCGGATGCGTATGCGTAGACGTATGCGTACCTCTGAGTTGTAATGTATGGAACTGTCACCGCTTGCGTAACGTAGACGTACACGTCGACGTGACGCGTAGCCCGGTGTCACATCGAGTTATACCGTAACTACGCGCGTGGCTACGCCGTGCTTACGTCTACGTTACGCATACGCATCCGGTGTGTTTCAGCCTTAATAGATGATAAGTTCACGCAGTTAATTTACGATTTAAAATCATAAAATTTTAAAACGGTATCAAAAAATTCAAGTCGCGTTCAGTCTAGCCGATTAAGTACATTTTAATGTGAGCTGTTATCAGTAGTGTTAATTAATATGTAACGAGCGGCAAATCGTTAAATAATGACCGGTATGACTAGCGATGTGCCCTTTGACGGCCCTTTGGTGCCTAAAATGTCACCAAGTCTATTTAATAATAGTGCCTTATACAAAAGCGCTTCTAATAGTTTATTGCAAGAAGACAGTACAAAGAAATCGCTAAAAAAGAGTTTAATACGAAAGGTAGGTACTTATAGCATATTTCTAAAAAAAAAAAAAAAAGATCAATCTAAAATCTAAAAGAGATCATAATTCATTGCGTACGTTGCGTATGTGAGACAAGTCTGTTTCTATTTTAAATTGAACCTGAATGAAGTGTTGGTGATTTTTCCCCAACTACGCCACATAATGGTCAAATAGCCGAGTCCAATCAGGTAGTTATGTCCCACCTGCGCGGTTTCGTTTTCGTTTTCATGTTCAGCTTGCGATTCAATTTTCAGTTTGTTTTAGGTCAAGCACTGTAGCCTACTGTTTGACACATTTTGAGGCGTGCGCTATTGTAGGCGCTATGGTTTTTCGGACATGCGTCAACTGTAAACGGAAGATGAACGTGGAAACGCATTAGTGGAGACATACCTTATGTCTCGCTAGAAACAGCCTAGTTATCTAAATATATCCAATACAAATTATCGCAATCAATAAATCTTAAACCAATGCATCTTTAAAACTCGGCAGCAAAGAGTCTTGTTTGTTTTTAATTAATCGAAAGGTTATCTGTCAGTTGAACCTCGGTAAATTAAACGCTTATGTCAAAGTGCTCGCCGTATCTTGGAATAATTTGTTTTAAATATACCTTATTAAATATTACCTATCTAAGATATACAAAGCTAGATTTGAGTTATATGTAATATTTGATTAATACGAGGACTTTAATTTGTTTGGTTAAAGATTATTTTTGTTAACATATGACTTTAACGCGTTTCCAAAATGCCTGCTCGTTTTTTTGAATAACTTTTTAAATCTCGTAATTCAATTAGGTCTGAAAAGAGGTTTGATACCAAAATTATCGATCGCCTTTATCGAAACTATAGTTATTATTATTAAAACTATTAAAGTAATGGCTTGGCAGCTTCATTTTAACGGCTCAAAGCACGCGTTCAGCGCGTGTTCTCATATTAATTAGAAAAGGCAATGATGTCTCCATTTTCTAAACAAAACAAACTTGTCCTCAAAGTGTGGCGTATTCTAATGAATTACGTATTTACGTAAGTACCTCTAACTGTACTTACCTCATAGATTTGGTTAGTCTGTTATGACTGTTATTATTTATTTTTCTTTATCCGAAAAAGGATGAACAATTCGTCCCCATAACATAAGCGGAGAAAGAAAATGATAATACTCGTAATATTACTCTTCCTTGTTTTTTTTAGGGAAGAATCTTTAATGCCTGTTTTCTCCAACTAAAACCTGACGTACCTTAGTAGTACTACCAAGGTGCTACCTGTATTTGACAGACGTTATCAGTTGTACTGCTAAGGATTCGTTAGGGGTCCCTTAGGTTAGGAGTTAGTTGGTGAGAAGTGGCATAATTATTCTTTTAGGTGGTAGGTACCTACGTAGGTAGATAGATATAGAGATAAGTATAGGTATATAGAGGTAATGCATCCAAATCAAACACAAATAATGACGTAACGTAAGTCTGAAAAAAAAAGTCAAAACATTCTAGTCTTAAACCTGACGCACGAAGTACCAGTTACCAAAACAACATTCAAAAAATAATTTACATTTTTAAAAATAGAATTTTGTTATTACCTCCTTCGACAACCATTTTTTTGTCTATGCTATCTCTATCTATTGAATCTTAAAAGTTTTTGTACGCAATTTAAAAAAAAGAAAAAAATGTTTTTGTTGTCTTTGGTCTGTTTTTTGGCGGTCGGGTTTTACGCTACGCTCGTTCTGATATTACCTATTAATTGACGTTGTTTTTTGTTAAATTTAAACTTAGCTTCTGCTATTTTTGTAATTCAATTTGTCTGATAGGTTTTAGTTGCTATAATTACCCGTGACTAGAGGCTTCGTAAGCATTTATCGTCAAGTCTTGTTAAATTTACACAATATCTTACAATAATGTAGCCTATGTGTTTCTATGATGTAAGAACTGCAATATTATAAAGTTTTATTAAAATCGATTTAATAACTTTTGTATGAAAGAGGTTTATTTTCTTCCAGAATTAGCGCGAAAATCTTTGACAGTCATACACAACTAAATATGAATTATTCAAAAGTCATTAAAAACCCTTGATTTAACAAATAAGCATTTTTTTCTCTTGCAAAAAAGATGACGATGATGTCCACAACTGGACGTTTGTCATTAAAAAAATAGGGAAAAAGTTTTAAATCGCGCCAAAACGACTTAAAATAAAAACTGCCGAATGTATAAGCCCGTATCAGTGATTCTAAAGACCTCGCTCTCTCCATGACCCACTTAGTGAGGTGGCGACCGATTCTAAACCATTGTATGTAATTGACAAAGATTATTGTCGCTTTGACACAAGATTTAGATTGAGGAAAAAAGATAAATACTCGTAGTTGACGCTGTGTGGTTAAAGGATTTTTTTATGTTAACCATCAAGATCCCACTGCTGGGCAAAGACCCCCACAGCGACTTTCCATTTAACACGGTCTTCGGTAGCGTCCCGCTTTGTGCAAATGCATCCAGATCGTCTCTCTCTCTTTTTTGAGGTCCACTTCGAAGTCTGTGACCATCTAGTGGCGCCTATTCAGTTTTTATTTTGACCCAACGATCTGGATGCATTCTACAAACATGACCGGCCCATCTACATTTTAATTTAGCAGCTTTTTTGTGTTTTGTTTACGTTTATTAAGAAAAGCTGATCAAATGCGAGTGTGAGACAGACATAGGTACATATAAACCACGCCCCTTTTCATTGAGGTACGCAAAGAGAGACCACTTACTACGATACAAACATCTTCACACCCATCCATCGGCACAAACATTGACATTTATTTTATTAAAAAGATTAATTAAAATTTATAAAACCCCCGATCTTTTATTCTAAAATGTCTTCAAAATAAACAAAATTCCCGTGTTTTCCTCATAAATTGAACAAGTTTAGAAATAAATTAGTCATGTTTGACCTAATTCGCGTGTGTACAAACACCAGAGTACAGTAATTAATTACAATCTTGGTGTTGTAACGTTATCTTTGAATAAAAGAAACAAGAAAATACGCTGTGACATACATAACGCACTTGATAAGATAGTTTAAGTTGCCAATAGACAATTTGTTGTTCATATTAATAGAGGATGCCCGCCATTGCCCGCGACTACGTAAATATTTATTTCCAGTCCAATAAAATATACAAGAACAAAACAAAATTAAAACAAAAAATAACAAAATTTAACGTAAAACAAAATCAAACACAAAATAAAATGAAACTTAACTTTTAAAACTTAGAACTTAAAATAAACCAGAGACAAGAATGAGAAAGAAGATCGTGATATACTTACTTATGCATCTTGGATAATGCACACAATATCCTAAAATAACCTTTCTATTATTCTGGTGTATAAGCTTTTTTAAAATTCTATAAAACTACTAAATTAAAGAAAACCAATCGATCGATAATCGATCGACTTGTCTTGTAACTTTAATCTTATAAACTTTAATATTGTTCGACTAAAGGTCGTTCCCAATATTCAAAGTTAGATTCAAAGATATCCGAGATCGGCAGTACTTAACTGTTAAGTAGCTGTCACTTCTGATGTATCCTTCAGAAGAATCCTATACATTATAGGGACGAAAAATTCTAAGATAGATAACAATTTCTCTCTCCAGTAGGACAAAACCAGAGATAGATAGAATATTGGGAACGTTATGCAATCGATCGATTACCAACCGTTGATCGACAATCGATCGATTGATGTGGTTAAAAATCTCAATATATCCCTGCCAAGCGATCGAACGAACGAACCAACCAACAAATTTTCTCACACCCATTCACTCTACCTACCTGCCAAATAAGTACATTCAATTCGTAACTCTTTTACATTTCATTAGAATACTAAATCATTTACTAAATACACGTTCATTTACACGTGTCATTTTGTTTAACTACAATTTGAACTCTATTATCTTTTACTCATTAGGTAGATAATTGCTTTATGATCGTTAATCCTGACGTAGACATAGCTAAGTACAATTCATATCAGTTGGGATCCTTTACACTGTTATAAGTTATTTATACAAGAAAGATTGTATTAAAAAAACTTATTTAAAAAAAGGTTTCATTTTAAACAAAAGTTCGAAGAAAATGAGACGAATATTGTCAACAATTTTCATTATCCATATAGAGTCAAAACATAGACCAATTTCCCTCATTTATTACTGTCAAAGAATTACTGTCAAATCAAAACCATTCAACTGTACTTACGTTCTTACATATCTGTCAAGCCTCTTTCCCATCGGGATAAACAGAGACCACTTCCCTCCACTTGCTACGATCGAAACATACCTCTTTCACTTCATCCACACTCATCAGTCGCCTCATACATGCACGTCGGTTTAGGGTACTCTTGACTTGACGTGTATTTAGTACAAGTTTAACCTACTTTTTAAATGAACGCCATGATTATTGATTATCATAATTGTTAAAGTATGCATTGATTTATATTTAGTCGGGTTATACCTACATACAGGAGATTTTTAAATACAAGAGGAACTGCGAAGAAGGTTTTTGTATACTACCTAAAGAGACTATCCTGCCTTCTTGCTTTCACTTCTCTCTCTCTGTGAGGTCTGCAGAAGAAATAGTATGCTCTACCTTGTGCATAACTTCTCTTTTCTTATCTGTCTCTTTGTAGGTACTATCTTATTGCAAAAAACTATTTAATAAATAAAGAGTAGGTAGTTTACGATTGTTTAAAAGCGTCCACAAAATAAACAAGATGTCCAAGATACGATGATGTAACTCAAAGGTACCTATTCCTATAGATTTATTCAGGAATTGACCTACAACATGACGCAGTCGCTTGCGTAAGAATTTCACAGTTTAGAAATTTAAATTCATATCATTTATGTAAACTTGCTACTTGATTTATGTAAAAAAATCAAAGAATAATGGTTTAGGTAAGTGTTTGTTTTCATTATTTTTGATTTTATACGGGTTTTGTTGCATAATTCGCATTTAAATTGTTACCTATTTGTTGAATTTTTGAGAATAACAGTTACATAAGGGGATAATGTTTATTCTGTTGCATTGAAAGTGAAGAAATGATGAGAATGCGTTTGTATAAATCCTTTATAACCATTACATCATATAAACAAATTGTTTCCAATTTTAATAGAAATTAACATGTCCAAAGTCGATTGTAGGTAGAGTGCGTTTCATGAAATAGTCCCTATGCCGCTATATTGGCAGCATTGAAAATTTGCATTGCGAAACACAATGAGGGTAATGTCGCAGTACAAATTTACAATGCTGCCAACATGGCGGCATAGGAACTATTTCATGAAGCGCACTCTGCCTCAAAATAATAATAAAAAAAAAACAGTCACGTAGATACCTGTTTAAAGTTCTATTTTGAAACGGAAACAAAATATCACACTTCAAAAAACATGGCCCTGATCTGTCACTATCTCCACAGACTCTGAAAAAGTAACTACGACCACATATCCGTTTAGGACAGGTGCGATTTAGTCAAGTAGTTAAGTCAAGTGGCCGGGCGAGTGGACTTTCACCGCAAGACTCGATAGATAGCGCGGGTCGGCCATCGAACTTTATTGCTGTCATTTCTTTCCTGCTACACACGTGTTTGCAACTCTATCGTTGTTTTTATGCAATTTTAGAGCGGTTCCGCGATAGATCCGATTTTTATCCGATCCGAGATGTCGAGTCAGGATGGCGGGTGTATGTGGGGATTTGAATATCTCGTATCACACATAAATGTACCAGCAATGTACCTGAATGTACTTTTATTGAAGTTAAATATATTTTTCTATACTAAATATCTCTGATCGGATAAAAATAGGACAACTTCTTCATGATGCGTTCCTAAAATAACATGTTAAATGCATTCTGCTGATTAGAATTTGTTATAAAATGACACTTTCCTTTCTTTTTCATCAAAATTATTATCTGATTTTAACTTTACTAACCTTTTAGTACCTTGTAAACCGTATTTAATACGATAATTTTACTCTAGTAAAAGGTATAAGGAAAAAGAATAAAAAACGCATATCAAAGTCCGAAACCGCAAAAGTAACCGCGGTACTTATCGTTATGGCAATCTGACACTTAAACCGGACTGGAGGCAAGGACGTGTTATTTATAACTTTTTTATTAAGATTTACAAATTTTCAAAACATTTAAAGCTATTTAAACTTGTTAGTACATTGACATTATTGTTGTAGAAGGCTAACTAAAATACTCTAGTTTATACGAAACCAATTGCATAATGATAAATCGATATGAATTGGCTATAAGTGTCACGATTTAAAAAAAAAGATACATGGCACATAACGTAGGGCCCTATGCTGAAGGTTTCTTTCCGTCTTCTTCCTCTCGACTATACAGGTAGTGAACCGGTAGTAGTTTTAGATCAAAAAAGTGACATCAAAAAAGTGTAATGAATTTTGCCTATTTTTGAATAAAACACTTTTCATTTTCATACCATCGCCATGCTAGGCAGATGAAATCGAATCTACTTTTTAAGTTGGTTTCAAGATTGTCTGATAAGTAAATTCTTTTATAAAACTAGCTTTTCCCCAAGAATGTATCCTACAGTAACAACTTACTTGAACCCATGAACATTTTGTAATTCATATGGTGGTTAAGTGCCTACTTATTCTGAAATCATCGGCGCAATTTTATTATTTTTATGTTTCATACATACCTACATAATAAGAAGATAAGAACCTTCACCCGACAATAATAAAACCAGCAAAAAAAAGAATTATTAAAATCGGCTGCTGTCGAGATTTCTGCATAGCAACACATTCAGCGAGTAATTTTTATGAGTATTACTAGCTGTCCCGTCGAACTTTGTTCCGCCTTAGAGAGGGCTTTCCTGGCAATTATTCGAATTTTTTCTCACCGTAAAAACCATCCTTAGACTTCCATGAACATTTAAAAAAAAGAATTGTTAAAATTGGTCCACGCGTTGTTGAGTTATGCGCTTACCAACACATTTTACGATTAATTTTTATATTAAGTCAGTATTATATAAGTATACTTATGAGTGAAATAAAATATATTTACGGGTACATATCACAAACAAATAAACTCGCTCAGCTAAATCACGCATAATCCAATCAAATACTTCACAAAGGGACACGCCTTTCATAATCATAATCAATTGACGGCCTTTATTCATCGTCTAAGTAGCAATGACTCATAGACATTACAGATCAAAATCGTAACTGTAAGATACGAATCGTAACTACAAGATCGTAACTGCGACTATAAAGCGAGTCGTAAACTAGGCGCGACCAGGAATACATAAACAGTGAATTAAAATGTATCCCCTAAAGTCGAATGGGATTTGATTCGTTTTTCAAGGTCGTGTAAGGTTGGCGGGTTCGAGGTCGCCAAAATTGAGTCGTGTTGTTTTGTTGCTGGCCGTTGAGAAGACTGAAATTTCACGAAAAAGGTTTAATTAATTAAACTATCCAAAATGCTTATGTCAAATGAAGTACCTAGTCAATGCTATAATTATACATAGGTAGGTATAGTTTATGAATAGCCACTAAGGTCCCATTGCTGGGCAAAAGCCAACACACGGTCTCCATTTTACGTTTCTTTTTTAAATACACACTTAAGGTGTATTTAAGAAGTTCGCAGGTCTTTTCGTTTTATAATAGACAAAAAACAAAGTTGACAGGTGACAGGTACCAAACTTAAGACAAACATCTGTTCATTACAACAATTTTTGTCTCTAATGGGAATCCAATCCACGACCAACATGGCATGCATGGCAAACAGGGTCACTTCACTACCAACCATGCCAACTTACCAGTCAAAATATTATCCTTAAAGCTCACAACTTCACAATAATTTTTAATAAGCTACCATTTCTTAAAAGTAAGTATATAAACTATTCAAAGGATTATCGGATAAATAAATAAAAAATGTCATGTCACACATACTTATAGCTTAAATGAGGAACTTCCTTTTAATCTTGATAAAGATACGTCGCTTACGCAATACCACTCGGTACATGTGAACTGGCTGGCAATTCTGTTAAATTAAGTTAAGCGACCATACTATAGCCAACCGATAAATATTCTACAGCAATAGGTCACAAATTTGGTATTCTCTTATGTGCCACGAAATAGTCGATTAGTAGTCTCTAGAGGGCTTTGTCATTCATTTGTCTTTGCGAATGATTTAGTTGTCGATGTTGCCAATATTTAAAAAAATTATTGTTCGAAGAAATTGATCAACCGATTGATAGATTTTTTTCGACCTAGAATAAGCTTAGACATACTTTAAAATACAGAATATTTATTTCTATAAGATTTACATGCATTTTTTGCATAAATTGCACGTTAATTTTCGAAAAAACACCGAAATAGTGTTTGGGTGACCGAACGACTGAACGACTGAACGACGGACGACCGAACGAAATGCCATTAGAGAACAACTGTCAAATAGCGAAGAGAATACCGTTTGGAACTGCCACTCATGTGACATTGCGGAGTAGAATACCAAATAAAGCGTAAAGTAATAAAATGTACGGCCGATCGCTGTCCACTGTCAACTTATCTGTTAAGAGAATACCAAAATGTGTCATTTCATACAATTCACATTCTAGAGAGACACCATTTTTCATTTGGTAATTAGAAGAATTGGCACCCAGCTTTTATGTAACTATTTCATGGACAGTTTTTTTTTTTAAATAAACATAACGGAGCTGTATTTCTTTTTTACTACGAAACTTTTTTTGTTTGTTTTTTTTTTGGGTATTTACTTTCTAAGTAAGATAAAGACCCTACTAACGGCATAATATTGGGTGTAACTTTTTTTAAACTAGAATGTTTAAAACATAAAATATTAAAAATGTGTTTATTTAGTTGAAAATCTATGTTATCTGCTTTATTTGTTACAAGTTTTTAAAAAAAAATCTTAAGTAGGTACCTAGATACTTAAGTACTTACCTACACTTTCGAGAATAAAATACTTATAAAAATTAAGCAAGAAAATGTTCAAAACTTAATAATTCTCTGTTTCCTTCAAGTTAAAAGGGAATTAAAGCTACTTATTTATGTAAATGTTTTGTTTCGAAACCTTGTAAACAACTTTATTACTTACAATGATTGTTCAAGATAACAATGTTTTGCGTACTATATTGTTTTGAAGACGTAATTTTGTATATCATTTTAACGCCTAAAGTACTTATAGATAATTTGTTTCGCTCGTTATGTAAGATAATTGATATTTTGCTTTAATATTACGAAGGAATTGACTATTCTAGAGAAGATTTTTCTAAACAGATAAAAACACGCGTAAATTCCAAAAATATACTTCGTTTTATGAAATCATTAATATTAAATAGATACTAAACTAAACAATAGTAAAGAAAAACCTCGGGTTTAATTTTTAAAAACCCTCCTTCAACTGACTATGAAAATTAACAAAGCATAATTTTTATTATCTTTTGTCGGCAGGCATGAAAATGACTATGTCCACGTCAGCGACTATGTCTTCGAGGGTGCACAGAAAGGTGATTCGAGCGCCGCATAAACGGGCACACCCGGGCAAAACTGCGCACCCGGGCAAAATGGTGCACTCCGGCAAAATTGCTCACGCGGGCAAAATGGTGCACGCGGGCAAAATGGCGCATCTCGGCAAATTCGGGAAATTAGCACATTATCAAAGTCACGCGAGTCGGCTGCCGGAACCTTGTGAGAACAGCAACGATAGCGGGCTTGGTCCGGATCCAATGCTCAGGTAAGTGATCTAAAAGATTTATGGGTAGTACGCTTGCTTTCACTCATTTAAGCCACGTTCATTAATTAAAATAATCATAGGAACTAAGATAATTACCTACAGTTAGCGCCAAAACACACGGTGAAACGCAACTGCAACGCAACTGAAACTTTTGAGTTGCATCGAAGTTTCGGCTATAGACTTTCTTAGAAAACCACACACGGCGCAACTGAAACGAAACGTTTAAACTAGTTGCGTCGTGTGTTGTTTTCTAAAGAAGTCTATAGCAGAAACTTCGATGCAACTCAAAAGTAACTAGCAGTTTCAGTTGCGTTTCACCGTGTGCTAGGTTTTAAGTGTCAGTCGCTGTAAGTTATGCTTGCCTAGTCATTTATATTTATTAAGTTGCTGCAAACGTACAAATCAGGTAAGTAATAAAGTTAAGTACTTAATAACTTAAATAGGTATTTACATCTTAAATAATCTCTACTCGTATTAAAAACATAATTAACATCCACTTTTTATTTATTTGTGATTACTTTTTCGAATGGCTGGGAATGCTAAAGTACATACATACTTATCCGTCACGCCTCTCTCCCATTGGGTAAGTCAGAGTCTACTTACGCCCGTTATTAATAACCTATCCTGATCCGTTTTTTACCAAATCGAGATTGAAAAAACAAAACACAATTGTGTTCTTGACATGTTTTTGGTACACAAGTGACAATTGTGTTTTGTTTTTTCAATCTCGATTTGGTAAAAACGGATCAGGATAGGTTATTAATAACGGGCGTTAGACCACCAACTTAGGTACAACACTTATTTTTAGGCTCTTCTCTTGCTGGGTTCTTCTCTGGAGGAAACTGCACTCTTGCGAATGTAGCATTAACTTTAAAAAATGATCCGTCCTAAGTGTTGTCAAAACCTACAGGATTAAATGATATTTCATTTCATTCAAATAAAAATAATTTTCTAATAATCTATCTATACCTACGCACCATTGCTATTGATACATAATACCTATGGGTAAAACTTACAGTTATCTACCTTTAGTTTCAATAAAGGTAGATACGAGAATCTACATTTATATACTAAACCTATCGCATCAATCGATTCGTCATAATCATAATATTTTGATTGAGAATATCGATAGAAAAGATGAACGCATGATTCAAACTCGTGGTGCGCTAAAAATAAGAATTTGCGAGTTAATAGTACTACTACATGATGCGTTTGCGCACGTTGTCTAGTAAATCAGAATACTATGTACCTAAATATGGGCTTCATATTTTGCCATATATACTTAGACTCAATGATATTATGCATATAGGCATATACTAGGTGCAGATATGTTATATGCGCGCACATTTTGAAGACTGTAAATAGACCTATTTAAGACAACTTGTAGCTATAGTACTTAAAATCTTACATGATTAGAATGACACATGCCAATCCTCGTCGAATAGTGATGGGATGAAAATGTTAAATCGTGGTGTAAGCGAAATTTTGCTTGTAAAAAGGTCTTATTACTAGAAATATTTTAAAAATAACTAGTAATTACCAAATAGCCTAATTATGTACGTAATTAATTCTCCATTTCGCGCTCGTTTAAATATTCGCAGGTACTAAAAAACCAACTGGTAGTGACACCGTGCATAATTTTTTTTAAATTCATGAATCTACTATAAAAGCTCCTAAAACCTACCAAAACTACTAAACGCAAAAAAAATACTTATAATTACTATTTTCATAGACCTTATGATAATGAAAAAATATCGACTTAAATAACTCGATTGGTCACATCCTTAATTTTTTTTCATGATGATATAACCTTCTTAGAACGCAAAAATATTTAATCTCATTTTATTGAATAAGTATTATGTGTGTTATTTAATATTAAGTTTTATGTATCTTTACGTTTTATGTCGAAAACATTAATTTTTTTGTATGTATAAATACATTTCATAATTTTAAAATGGTTTTAGTTGTAAAAATGATTATGACTTTTGCTGATGCAAATTACGACACTTAAGGGCCGCTAGTATAAAGTTACTTCGCTACTTTTAGTGACACCTGCCATTCTAATCATGTAAGATTTAAACAACTATAGTCTCAGTTAGTCTGAAGACATTTGGAGTATGATTTGAAGTGCTGTCATTAATGTCATTGTAATCATTGTTCGGCACAGATTTAAAACGCCAATCACTATAAAGGTAACATCTGTACCTATAAAAAATCATTGCTTAGACTAGATTATTATTAAATTAGTTATGAATTAAATCTAACATACTTCTGGCGTACTTATACAAATAAATACTAATAGCTAAAATATTTATGGAGTCCTAGTCATGAACCTAACATCTTTATTTTTAAATCAGGTACTTCCATGACTTTTATTTTCAATACCTACCTTTTTAAAGTTTTGGTTTGACACTTCAAAATTAAGCCATCACCGTGTGCAGCATATTATTATTTTAATACGTTTTTCATTAATAAATTTATATATTTTCAGCAATAGGTATATTAAAGCACAAATTAATTTTATGGCGAAATAATTAAAAAGAATAGTCTCGGTCTCACGGCCCGTTACCTCTATCATAAGGAAGATAACACTTGAAAAATGTACCTTTAATTGTTTGACCCAAGTCTTAGGCTGACGTTTCATTAGGCATTAGTTTATAAAACGCAAATCAGTGTGTTGTAAGATGTTTGACAAAAGCGCTGCAGTCGACTTTTTAATTAGGTACTTGGGTTCGTTCTAATGCAGATTCACGGAAAAATTCGTATTAAACTAAGCCCTAAATACGCTTAGCGCATCCAGAATCATTTAATGGCCCTAGATATACGAAGAAATTATAAATCGCATAGAATTCTCAAGTTAAAATACGAATTGCATTTCCCAGCTGACACAGCGAATGAAAACATCCTAAGTATGTACTATTTCCTGCAGTACTCTGTGAAAATGCTGGCTTGTTTACACCGTAGACTCATATTTAGTCTCTTTTATTGTGTACCAGGAAGTTAAATTACTTCTATAGTGGGAATTTTGGTATTTAAGTAGTTAGGTTTAAAGTATTATGGGAATAATAGACTGATTTTAAACGTACCTACAATCTGGCAAAATAGTGATGATATTAAAAACTGGCAACATTGAAGCCTCGTCCCTTTCAAATCAACCTAAGAAAAATGAGACAGATTATATTGCCAGATAAAATACAGTGATTGAATTACCTAATGATAACTATGGCTTCTCAACCCATTGTAACCCTGGTAGATTTTTAGGTATCACTCGAAAACAAATTGCTTTTTAAAACAGCCTATCTTAGATATATCTCTGAAACACTGAATGGCTATCTATTCCATTCTTGTTAATTATTTGCTGAATTATATTATTCAGCATTGGATAGCCGGAGACCAGTACCGATTAACCTAACCGCGCCTGTTTTTATTAATTAATACTAATTATCCATTTTAATTAATACCCATGCGGCTAAAACTACGAACTTAAGGCGGTTACTCTCTACATCCGATCCGATAAAATTACCCTATGTTCTCGAATCTATACTATACATCAGTGTTTTTCAAACTGTGGGTCGCCCCACTCAGGGGCGCCGGCAAAGAAAAATGGCAATATTCTCTACAAAGTACAATCAAAACACAATTTTTGTGATAAACGAATCGTCTTCGTCCTTTCTATCAAAACCCTCGCGGTTTTTTGCAGAATGAGGGTCGTAATCTTGACAAATATTGTATGTGCGAATATAGAAAAATATCACATACACTTTCATGCAAGGGGTCGGCAAAATTTTTCAACCCGTAAAGGGGTCGCGGTATGAAAAAGTTTGAAAACTATTGCTATACATGGATCGGCGTTTACGAGCGTTACAAATAAATACACAACACTATTCTCGTTTAAAAACCTCAATTGACCGATAACTGAATCAAAACTACTATTAACTACGTAGTAAATTCGTAGACATATAAGTGATACTTGATAAGCGTTGACAAGGCAGACATGGAGATAACCGATTGCAGTTATCGGCTGATAAATGCAGCGCTATCTGCATCCTGTGTGCATTTCTTGCATTCTAGATATCATGATGTTTAAAGAAATAGGGAATATGTAAGATTATTTGGTATTTGAATCAATGCATTTGAAGATTTAAGCGAATAAAAACATATTTATTAGAGAGAACCGATGTGTATCGAAACGTAATTTTATGTGTCTTTCATACCATTCCTATTTAAATTCGGTTTTGATACAAAGTGATAAAACACATATTTGATTAATTATATCTTTTTATAAAAGCTCTAAGTACCTACCTAAGTAGGTATATCTTTTATTTTTACGTGATTTTTACCTAGCCAAAGTTATTTTACAATATTACTGACAGTACATAATAGAAAAGAGTTTTTCAATTCTACTTTACTCATAATCATCAATAAATAAAACAACAAACACAACATTCTTTGTTAAATTGTCAAAACTAAAAATATCTCTTAAGTACTTGTGTACAGAAAAGAAAAATCGTCTTTTTAAACGCATTTCATAGCTTGGGAACCCATTTGGCTTGTCTTCATGGTAACAGACTGTAACGGACGATTGTATGCCTGTGCGCAGATTGTCGGACCCTCTGGAGGAGTGGGAACATGTGTCGAAAAGGCGGCGGCGGGAGAGCGAGACGGCAGTGAAGTTAGAGTGCGACGACGCTACTGATTCATACCCGATGCTCCCCGCGCCGCACCCTACGCAGCCCCCCGCGCCGCTCCTCCCCCCTCTAGATCCTGCACAAGCGACGCACGCGCCGATCCTGCCTATGCCCGTACCCGTGTAGGTTTTTTTTTATTATTTTTAAGAATCATGCACCGATTGCGACTACATTTTGAAATATCAATTATTTTTGTAAAAATGTTAATAATTACTTAATTTAATTATGTAAGTAAGTAGTAGTTATTTATGTAAATAGATTTACTTATTACATTTAGTATTTTTATTTATTTATGAAGTATATTGAATCACATGTAATAAAGTGAAAATATCAAAATAAATACAAAAAAAAATAAGTATTATTTAAATTTTCACATTTGCTTTCCTTTTCCTTGTACATAAGTACCTAATCTTATTTAATATTAAATGTATCTTAATTATTACATTCATGATCATCAAACTTACATTCATATAAATACCGCACCGCACAGCTTTTTATTCGTAATTATTCACAATTTTAACCTTATTTATAAATAGCACCAATAAAATAACATAAAACTCATAAAGTCGGCCATTTTGTCATCAGTGTGTCGACAAAATGGCTGCCACGACATTTGTTGACAATGTTCACTAACCTAACTAAAAATTAAATACCAACTTAGAAATAAATGTTTATCACACTCTTACTAATAATTCTGTCTCTTTCCTTCCAGAATAAGACCAAGTTCAAGTATACCTAGCACAATGAGCGAAGTACCAGGCAAAAGATTTCAAGATCCCTCATACAGATCATGTGGGAAATTAGGCAGTGGAAAATTATCAGGAAAATACCCGGGCGGGGGTAAATTATCTGGGGGAAAGTTATCTGGGGGTAAATTATCTGGGAAATTGGGGGGGAAATATGGAGGGAAGTTGGCCCAGGCATTGGCCAGACGGAGAGCGTTGGCGGCAATGCATTCCGGGCCTCCTGGGTTGGCGGCGCCACTGTCATGTCGGTCGAGGAATGGTGCGGTAGAATTACAGATTGTATGCCAGCCCGAGACGCAGCATAGAGCGAGGTAAGTTATTATAGGTATTTTTATTTCTTAGATTATAATTTAGGTTTAAGTAAATACTACTAGTACGATGCATCAAAAACCTAAAACGGTTTATCCGTACGCCGATTTATAACGAAGTACTATCTATGCATGGCAGTTTAATATGCACATTGTATTATTGCTGTCTCAGTAATTCAAATAGGTGTGAAATGTTATTGAGTGAGATGGAAATACTTTTTGCTGTGTGATCATACACAGCGAAATGCTGGGATAATTCATTATAAACTTTAAAACCGTTAAAGCCATGCAACTACTTAACAGAGACAGTTCAATCAAAGTTGGGCTTTTATTTATTTTTCCCAATTTAATTAAGTATACTACGAAAAAACTCGATTTAATGAAAGCAAGAATCTATTATAGCTATAGTATGGCTAACTCTTTCATTTCCAAAAATCGAAAGAAGACAGCACGATACTTACCCGATGATTAAACTTTAATGTTCTTTACTACACCTGTAACTATAATTGTTATATTGTTGTAATATTCCAGATATCAGACTGAAGGCAGCCGAGGTGCTGTCAAAGACAACTCAGGGAATGGATTCCCAATAGTTAAATTAGTAGGCTATGATAAGCCGGCAGTTTTACAGGTACGTTTGTTAAACTACGAAATATAATTTTTGGGGCCGGGCCGGTCCAATAATGAGCCCCGCTCTTTATTCACGTGTTTTAAAACAGAATTCCTTCAATTCAAAGTAAACATCCAATCCAAGCATTTTCAAAGTTAAAAAACTGAAACAAAATTCCTGTAGGTATCCTAGAAATGATAAGCAGCTACGCTGAATCCAATAGTTTTGTTAAAATATACCTGCAACTATGAAAGTATTTTGAATAATACATTTTTGAATTTTATTTATTTATTTAACAGTTTATTGTAAGATGATGGTACGTAGTCGGGTCATAAGTTCTGTCACATGTCAAAAGTGTAATAAATAACACAACGAAATATGTATGACAATGTTTTATATATCAATGAAAGGTAAAAAAATATAGATAAAGATAACAATTAAATTATTCAAAATGACCTCCTTTATTTTTGATGCACGCCTTTAATCTACGAGGCCAGTCATCAATAGACGTACGCACGACGTCCATATCAATATCGGCCATTGCTTTAATCAGGGATGCTTTGAGAGACTCCCAATTTCGATGAGGTTTAGAGCAGACCTTCTCCTCTAAATTCTGCCATATTTTATAATCCAAGGGATTCAAGTCTGGGCTGGAGGAGGGCCAATCTTCGTACCTTATGAAGTCAATGTCGCGTGCAGCGAACCAGTTTTGTGTACTCTTTGCCTTGTGAGCTGGCGCAGAATCTTGTTGGAACACCCAGTGCCTATTTTCGAACATTGTCTTAGAAAGAGGTTCCACAACCTTTGTTAGGACTGTATTTTGATAAACTAATGCACTGGTTTTTACTCCTTTATCACAAAAAAACATCTCGGTGACACCAAAATAGGAGACTCCAAGCCAAACCATGAAACTGGAAGGATGATGACCACGCTGAACACGTGGGACACGTCTGCTCGCTTCTTCACTGTTGTGTGCGTATATTTTATCATTTTGTTTGTTGTAACTTTCTTCGACATTAAAAATGTTTTCGTCCGAAAACAGAATTTCGCGGTATTTTTCCCCCCCTACCGTTTTAACAAGGCTCGCGATCTTTCTAGCCAAATTTTTTAAGACGTTCATTAAGGTAATGTGCTCTTTTTTTTTCGATAAGCAAGCAGGCAGTTTCAAGTCTTCATTTAGCACCCTTTTTACCGTGGTTCTGCTTAGACCCATCTGTAGAGCTAACAATTTTTGCCTACGAACCGGATTTCTTTGTATTCGCGCCTTCACTGCATTGACGACCGCTGGCGTCCGAACTGTGCGAGGCCGACTGCTCCTATGTTTATCTTCTAAACTAGAATCTTCACTGAATCGATTGATAGTACGGTAAACGAATCTCAACATAATTTGCAAATTTTTCAGCAAATTAAAAATCGTAGTTGGCGCGTAACCGCAACGGTACAAAGCAATTACTGCGACCCTGTCTTCTTACCTTGTCCACTCCATTTTCAAAAATGAAGAGAATCACAGATTAACTACGCTAATGTATTGTTTAAATAATCAAACGAATGCCTTTTATATTTTTTTTTTCAGTCGCGTCCAAAATTTGTAATTTGAAGTGTGTGACAGAACTTATGGCCTGACTACGTACATAGAGACAGAAAAAAAAGAGCAAAAAAAGAAAAAAAAGAGAAAAGAGAATTTTGTTCTTTTTTAATTTCAAACTCCTCTCCCCAGGTATTCATAGGAACAGACACAGGCCGCGTCGCACCACACATGTTCTACCAAGCATGTAGAGTGTCAGGCAAGAACTCTACTCCATGCAAGGAGAGGAAGGAAGACGGTACAGTCATTATCGAGATCGACCTGGAACCTACCAAGAATTGGCAGGTCACTTGTGATTGCGTGGGGATTTTAAAGGTTCGTAGATAATTAAGATTGTGTTTTTGTAAGGATAAGTCAACAGTAGGTACTCTAAACCCAACTGTTCACGGACACTACCACACATAATAAGCTCGTCTTCGTCATTTAACGATTGCTTGACGCTTGCAATACATAACGTGCGGTTTCATGGACAGTTGGCCTTAACTGACGTGCATGTATGAAGCGATTGATGAATGTGGATGAAGCGAAAGAGGTGTCAAACACACCTCTCTTCATACCACGTGGAGGAAAGTGGTTTCTGCCTATCCTGATGCAAATATGTATCTATATTTTTAGGTATTTAGTCGATGAGAAGGTGATTTGCATTATAGGTTGAATAAAGGAACTTATTCCCATGTTTTATGATCCATCAAAAGACGCCGATAGAGATAATTTCGTTCGCGTTACGTAAGGCCAGAGATACTGACCATTTAAAAATAGCTTTTAACATTTTTATACAACCTAAATGACCCATTACAAACTTTCGCACATTGTCTAAATTTAGTTTTTATCAGCAGTCTCTGTCCCCAGCAGTACGAGTACCTACTTAAATACTCTACAGTTATTTTATCTTAAAAATGTCGTATATTATATCACGGTACATACATCATCGTCTCGGGTTTATCAGCGGTCGTTGCTTTCTCGTTACATAAATAATATGCCAGACAATGCATACGGTGATAGCTTGATGGATAATTGCGACGTTCTGCGATTTGTTGTGGCGTTTTAGGAAAATGTTGAATTGGTCTTTGTATACTTATGCTCAGTTCGTGTAGGTAGCTATTTTCATTGCCTTTAGTTATGAGCACAATTTAAAGTTCATCCTCATGATCGTCATCCCAGTCCTTGTAACGTCCGTCTTCGGATATAGGCCTCCTCCAAAGCCATCCACGACTTCTATCCCTTGCCAATTGCATCCACTTCGGAGCCGCCTTACGTTGACCAATCTTTCGGTCTCTGTCGGTTTATCTAATATTTAAAGTTATGGCGACTTTATTCAACACTCTAGAAGAAATGAAATCATTTTGATTAACAGACATAATCTCGCTCGCCTCCCTTATTTGCTCTTCTTTTTCTTTTTACTGCTCAACCCAGAACCTCTAGTGTGGTTCGATTATTAGCTTGCACCTTTAGCAAACCAAATAAAACGTAATAAAATCACCAGGAACGCAATGTAGACGTGGAACACCGTTTCGGCGAGACTCTCGGCACTCCGGGCGCCGCGCCGCCGGGCCACGCCGCGCACGTGTCCCGCGGCAAGAAGAAATCCACCAGATGCCGCATGGTCTTCCGAACTGACATCGTCAATGCTGACGGACAGCCTGAGACGCTACAAGTTTGTTCCACGCAGATTATTTGTAGTAAGTATTTTAAAACCACTGTTATATCTAATGCTATCTACACACCAAAGCCGCCGGCATGCCGCCAAGCTAGGCCGGCGGCTTTTCTTCATACGAATGGCAGCTGTCAAGAAATCTCGCGGCTTTGGTGTGTAGCATAATGATGCTCCCATTGCATGTTTAGTAACGTTTGTAAACATGTTTTAACTTACATTTTGTATACTAAAAATGCATGTGTGGGAGTGTAACGTGGATAACTTTTATTGGCTCTTCTAGTGTATAAAACTTTGTATTCTCAATAGAATATTATGCCGTTGTTATTCCAAAAAAAAAGAAATACGTTTTCGTTTTGATTACACAGAACTAAACTAACAATCAAATATCATCAATTAAACAGAATCCAATTTAACTAAATGACTGAACGACGTTCAGCCAATTGGTTAAACATCACGTTAGACGATTTAGCTAGTTGTACTATAGCCATTTCATTGAATACCGGCATTCAGTCAATGGCCTAGGTGACAAATTGACTGGCTAATTTCACTTTTTGAGCTTTTCGACTGAACAAACCTTCTTTGAGACTCGGAAATAAATATTCAAAAAAAAAGAAAAGTAACCAAGAAATTCATAATCAAAACCTTTTAAATCACCTTCCAGCCCAACCGCCCGGCGTTCCAGAGGTCTGCCGAAAGTCTCTCGTATCCTGTCCAGCATCAGGTGGCTTGGAGCTCTACCTCCTCGGCAAGAACTTCCTTAAGGAGACCAGAGTGGTGTTCTGTCAGCGCCAGGATGGAAGATCAGTGTGGGAGGAAGAGGTTGTGCCGGATAAAGAGTTTTTACAGCAGGTAATGAGAGGTGTTAGGTTGTGATGAGCCTCGAGGCAAATATAAGAGATTTTTTAAGATTTTAACTTCATAGTGTGGTTTGATGACCGGGTAATTGTCTTGCGACGTTCCCAGAGTTTCGCGGCTACGAAAAGGAATCTTGCAGTTTTTGAAGTTAATTGCTTGTTTTCTAAATCTGTCTTCATGAACGTATAGACAAAGAAGAGGTACGCGTATTTAAAAATAACCGTCTTTTATAGAGTGTTTCATAGAATATATGCCGCCATGTTGTCAGCATTTAATATTTGTACTGCGAAACACAATGAGAGTAATGTTTCAGTACAAATTTTCAATGCTACCAACATGGCCGCATAGGAAGTATTCTATGAAACGCACTATAAAAACAATATCCCAGATCTGTCTTCATAAACATAGATAAAGAAGACGCACGCATATTTAAAAATAACCGTCTATTTCTGTATTTTGTGGTTTCCAAGCTATAATGGCTAACTTCAAAGACTGTATCAGTTCAAATCACCATCATCGGGGTCCCAACGTCCAAAACGGTTCCCTCCAAAACCGTTTTGTAAAACAACCGTCCCTTCCAGACTCATTTAGTTTGCTGCGTGCCTCCCTACCTTCGAGCTGACATCAGCGAACCAGTATCAGTCCAGCTCTTCGTGCGATCAGGGGGCAAAGCCTCGGAGCCCCACGCTTTCTACTACACACCTCCCGCTCTTGATACCGGTCCACTACATTGCACTAGACATCACACCCAAGGTATGTCTAAAAAGATTTTATTCTGAATCTGTGTAAAGCTACCGCACGTGCTAACTTGGTATCCTCTCGGGTGTGTTACTAAACTGGCAACACTGAGGTGTTTATGGAATTGGCAATTTTAAAATTAAAGTTTGTCTTTCGAATTGGGGTCTTCCATTTATGAAAATAATATCAAGCATAGAATATTCTTTTAATTTCTTAAATATTTTCTTTCTTTCTGCAAATTTTAAAATTGAAGTTTGTAATTCGAATTGGGGTCTTCCATTTATGAAAATTAATAACAAATAAAGAATTATCTTTTTTTAAGTTTCTTAAATATTTTGTTTCTGTCTTTACTTCTAAAGTTGTAAACAACGCTCAAGCCTAACTTTTAGTACCTACCTAGTAAAATTAAATTCTATTCTCTAAACTTTTTTCTGAATCTGTAACTATTTTATAAAAGCCATTCCTAAAGGAGAAGAGATACCCACAATGGATGCATGATAATGGTGTAGCTAGTTTGCAAGTAATGGTTCAAAATAATTAACACAATATGTTTTGATAAGTAATGTTGATTTTAAATTAATTCTACTACTTAATACTTATTACAATAAAAAATATATAAACTTAAGAATGCAAAATTTAAAAATCAACGTTATTTTCCGAAATACTCCTTAATTGTAAGATATTGTACATTATAGGAATGTTAATATATGTTGTAGACGTAAATATGTGCTTATGTGGTACTAACAGACATATATTAAATGAAAATGTTGCTTTTAGTGATGTGCAATGAATTAATTTAAGTATGTTGCTTTCAGTGGATACCATGAGTCGTTTTCACTAACGATTTTGACGTTTCTGTTGGTAGTTTCGCGCGTTTTTCTAATTTGACATTTATTTTTTTAAATCGTTGTCGAATATGCTTCCTATAAGAATAATGCGCATACAGCCAATTTTAGAACACGAAAAAGAAAGTTTAAATATTGTGGTTACTTATTTAATAAGTTTTCTGAATGTTCGTGAACGCGACTCTAAAAAGCATGCTAAATAAATGTTGCAAGGGTAAAAAAAAGTATGAATATGAAATGAAATAATGAGAAATACTTTTTTGGAAGAAATAACTGATGCGAAACGGCGTACCTTTTGTTTTCCGTTTGTTCAAGCTAGGTCTGTCTAGGTAGCGCCGCCGCCGCCGCCCGCTGCCGCCGCGACCGTCACGGTACTGACACTCACACACTCCCTTACACACACATACATACATCGCCATACGACGTTATAACCTACTGACTGACTTACTTATTTTCATCAAGCTCTACACCCTTTCCTCGAGTTTAACGATAACGATGTCCTATTTATAGCCCGGTCAATAAACAATTTGGTGCTACATTAATTCACAACAGGCTGAAAATCACAGATATTGTTCAAAATGTAATTATAATTAATATGTAAAAGTTCCCCATCATTCCGATGTATGGAATTTTTTTTATTCAAGGTGAAACGTCGTAAAAATCAGTTTTTCGCAATTTGCAGCGAAACGGTAAGATTACCATAAAAATGTCCAAGACAAAAATCTTAAAATTATCTACAAAAACTGTATCAACATTTATTTCCTACGAGCCACCGTTTTTGAGATATTACAATCGACAAACTCTCCACGCGACCTGATCTTTCAAGTTAAGTATACCTAGGTACTTTGCTTACTCGACGTCGAGAATTTAAATATTTTTCTTCTCTCACACTCTCTCATTCAATTCCAGGCCACAGAATAAGTATAGGTTGTATTTTTAAAACAAAAAACTGTTTCCCTATTTACGTGATCGAGTACGAGAAAGACTTGCTGTGGACGTAAAGGCTTCTTGTTCTTCGGGCTGTCTATTATTAGCTACAATAATATATGACTCTCTAGTAGATATATTTTTTTACCATAATTCTCATAAATTGTGACAGATTCCCGATTTTAAGATATTCTGAAAACTCAGCTGCTCTTTCGAACTTGCATATATTAATGTCTTTAAACCATGATAAACAGTAACATCTCCACTTCCTGTTAAACATTTAGTACAAATAATACAAAAGTCTAACATTTTACCCGACTAGAATGCCAAAAGTAAGGGTATTAATTTAGACAGTCTCCTATGCATGTATGTTCCACCGTAGCATCTGAACTACTGAACTGATTTGAATGAATGAGGTGTCGAAAGATTCCTAATAATATGCTGGGTGACATATGCTATTATAGATTTGCAATAAGTTTAACACAATGCACACTGTACGGTATAGCACGCGAATTTGCCTAGAAATATGGTGATTTCACTTAATTACTTAATTTCACCCTAATTACTTCAAAACTACTCATCACAACGTGCTAAATAAGGTTTCTTTAGAATAAAATTGTCGGTTTCCTTATAAAAAACTATAAGAAAATACTATAAGTTAAACTAATTGCCCAGAAGTTACGAAATTCGATCCTTACGCGTGCGCTGCGAATACAGTAGGTATTGTCTACCTACATGGATACAATATTTGTGATAAAAAGATAGTTGTAAGTGACAGAGGCGACAGTGGCCGATAGAAATATAGTAAGAAATATATTAAATCTCTAGAGATTTTTAAATGTGGTGTACTTATGCATAATAAGACCATTTTAACTTTATCGATCGTAATATCTCAGAAACGGTGGCTCGTAGGAAATACATTTTGATACAGTTTTTGTAGATAATTTTAATACCTACAATTTTTGTCTTGGACATTTTTATGGTAATCTTACCGTTTCGCTGCAAATTGCGAAAAACTGATTTTTATGACGTTTCACCTTGAATAAAAAAATTCCATACATTGGAATGATGGGGAACTTTTACATATTATTTATAATTACATTTCGAACGATTTCCAGCTTATTGTGAATTAATGTAGGTTCTCCCATACATTGCAGAGCTAGATTGACTGCTCTATTATTCATTGTCCCATCCTAATACTGCAATGAGATTTATGATTGTCATTTGTTCCCGTCATCCTTTGTTTCTTCAGCAGCAATGTAAAGAGTTAATCTTGTTTTGTATTAAAAAAATATTTTGAAAAGTCCCTATCAAAGCACGCACATCACGACACGACACACCACACACATATTTACACTTCTCCTGTTCAATACGGTACAATTTACACGAAATAACGCAAAATGCGCATTCTATATCATCTCGACCTGTGATCTCGAACGAGGAATCAGATTACAATGATAATGAGAATCTGCACTTTATCACACGTACACAGAGACCACTGCCCAGATACACTGACAGCCGATACACCGTAGGTACCTACAGACTCAACAGACCCCTTCCCACATCACGTAGCTAGTTGCGGCCGTGTCCGGCGCGCCGCGTCCCCGCCGGACAGCCCGGGCCCGGCGCCGGCCGCGGTAGGTACGACCGGATATCCGGAGGCGGCCGGAACCCGGGGCCGGGCTGGCGCGGCACGCGGCCGCCGGCACGTAGCGAGGGCTGTAGTGCAGCGCGAGGCCGACTGTCTAACGCGTGTTTGTGCGCAGGCGCGGAGGAGCGCTGCGCGGGCGCGTGGGGCGCGGCGCTGATGCCGCCGCCCGCCGCGCCGCGCCGCCGCCCGTCGCTGCTGGCGCCCGACGCGCCGCCGCTCAAGGCCGAGCTGGCCGACGACTCCAGCCAGCACTCGCTGCAGGACCACAACGACGCGTCCTGCGGCGCCGACGGGCCCGAGCCGCCGCCGCACGACGAGCTCAAGGTCGTCGACCTGCGCCTCAAGGCCGAGACGCCGACGCCGCCCGTGGGCTACGGCTACGACGCCATCAAGCTGTCGCCGCCGACGCCGACGCCCTCCGACTCGCCCTCGCCTCTCGCCTCCTTCACGCAGCAGCTGCAGGCCATCCAGAACCAGGTGCAGACCGACAAGATGGTGGAGAGCGTGACGGCCGCGATCTTCAACTCGGACGACAACGCGTCCCAGATGTACGTGAACGCGCCGATGCTGCCGATGCGGCCGATGAACCCGATGAATCCGATGAACCCGATGGACTCGATGCGCCAGCTCATCTCCGCGAAGACCATCGACACCGAGATGAAGGTGCTCAACCCGGGGCTGATGATGACGGAGGCGACGATGCAGTCTTCGGTGCTGCAGACCGCCACCGAGCAGCGGCTGATGGTGTACAACCAGATGCCGGGGCCGCGGCCCGAAGAGACCTTCAACCCCTTCAGCGCCATCACCAAGATGGAGATGGAGCCGTCGCAGATCGAGCAGCGGCTGGCGCAGCAAAGCGCGCATATGGAGGCGCTCGTGGAGGACGCGATGAAGGCCACGGCCGCCATTCTGCCGGCCGACGCCGCCAAGCTGGACGAGCTGGTGAACTCGCGCGTGGACGACCACCTGTCGGCCAACTCGTCGTCCTCGTCGGCGGCGTCGCACGCGTCCGACGTGCTGCTGTCCCCCAACGCCGCCGTGGTGTCCCGAAACTCCGCGACGGAGCTGCTGCCGCCCATGCCGGCCTCCGCCATCTCCCCGGACGTCATCCTCAACCCGCAAGTGTCCCCGAGCCTCCTCTGCGAGAACAACCAGCGTATAGTGATGCCGTCGGGCTCCAACCAGGACGATCTGATGATGATGTCCGAGCTCCCGACGTCGGTGAAGACTCCGCCCGCCGCCGTTAAGTCCATGATCTTGAACGCCGCCGCTGAAATTCTTACCTCGGACACGACTATGAACGCTTTAGTGACGTCCGCGATAAACACGGCGAATATATTGTCGACGGAGAGCGCGAGCGGCGGGTCTGGTCTGCAGAGCAGCGCGGAGCAGCCGCCGGCGGAGCCCGCGGCCGAGACGCCGCTGGTGGCGATGTCGCAGGCGGTGTCGCAGGCCGTGACGCAGGCGGTGTCGCAGGCGGTGTCCCAGGCGGTCTCGCAGGCGGTGTCGCAGGAGATGACGGCCCCGGTGCAGGGCCTCACCGACATGAGCGACCAGGATCTCCTCTCCTATATCAACCCCAGCACCTTCGACCAAGGTGAGTTTCTAGACATTTATTACTAGAGTATCTACTTATCGAATCTTATTATACCTAATTAAAAATAGTCAATTAGTCATTACTTATGATATTGAAGACAGCTTGAAACTAAATTTATCTAATTTTATTTACAAGTCACGATAGTTTTTATACCTAAATTTAAATGATGACAATACAACCGCGACGTGTTCCTATTAGATATATTATTCTTCATTTGTTAATCATTCTTATAATCACTGCAAGCGCTGAGTATTCGTTTTATTGGCTTATGTTATATATTGGAAATTAATATAATATATGTATTTGTTACAGTGTAAAAGCTGTCAGCCGGTCGTCGCGTCTTCCGCGTAACGAACAGACTTTTATCTTTATATGCTTAATTTGGATGCATTTTTGTGATGTGTTGAGGGCTCAAAAAGCAGTTTTTATGTGAATTTTTAATGGATGTTACGTAGATTAATGATTGTTATAAAACGTAAACGTAGGACATTATAATCTCTATGTGTCGAGTGCGATGTTCAAGTTATAAAAGTTTTTTTATGATTCTCATATTAAGTTTATTGATCTTATAAATTGGACGACAAAGTTATTGAAATGTCAATTATTTCAGCACGTGAGTCAGTATTACAGGGCTAATATTTACATGATATACACGCAAAAACAAAGAAAATGTATTTTAATATTGCTCGTATTGGTAGCAGCGTGGGTTATGGTCGTTTGAAGTGTTTTAATTTCGAATTTTATTATGTAAATAGTGATATGATATGTTAATTTTAGTAGTAGCTTGGTATTTATGTTATTATGTTAAATGTAGGTGGATAAAGGACTGCAGGCTTGCAGACTTAGGTGCTCAATGAGCTCTATGGGACGCGACATAAAATAAACATAAATAGGTACCTATCTAAATATCTGCAAAAACAAAGTCCTAAAAGAAAGCTTAGTAGCTATTTAACATTCTACACAATCTTGTTTTAACCAGATTTTTGACAAAAATAACACCTAAACTAATCAAAAAAATCAGTCTTACCTTAACTCCATAACTAAATTTTTTGCTCGAAGTCTGCAAGCGTGCACTCAGTCATATATTTGCACTATTCAAACTTTCACTGCTGAATATAAGCCAGTGTAGCGTTCATGTGTTCAGCCTGCAAATTATGGATAGAATTAGTTAATAAATTACGTAATGTGGAGTAAACAATAACTCGGTCGATGGATGTTTGAAAGCTGTATTTTTTCCGCGGGAAATTTTACCGCGGCGCCATTTTGTTTTTGGTTTTTTGGCAATGGCCTAATTGTTAGACAGCCTAAATAAAAAAAAAAATATATTCTGATTTCAATAGGTGTTAAATATCAATGCAGCGTTTTTCTTAAAAAATAATTATATTTTTGACTTTCAAAAAACTTTTCTTATTTCCATCGACCGTTGTTCTAAATCGTAGACGCTCATAGGCTATTTAAACTGTAGTTTAATACGAAATGAAATTCATATTTTGTACCTTAATATACATACAAACATACATGTGTCAAATTATTCCATTTTTACATTATTAAAAATATGTTATAGCTAAATATATGTTTACGCGTCCTTAGAAAACTTTTGGAAAGCATTTTGTATTTTAGTAAGATTGTTTTTTGATGATAACTTTTCTGTATTTTCAAAATGAAGATACCACACTCGACGTGGCATCTTTTACTCAAAATTCTACAAAAAATCTTAACTTTCTTATTTTAAACTGGGCTTAACTTCAATATTTTAAACAAACATTATGACACATTATAGTGTGCGGCTATACCTAAATAAAGATATTCGTTTTATATCGATCTTTTAATAGTATGGTCGCAGTTTTTTTGGTCCGTAAACTTTAAAGATCTTTACACATTGTATCGGTACTATGCTGTACCAAATAGTTTGTATTCAATTGAGTCGAAGTGCGATGTAATGTGCTAATAGCTTTATATTTATGAAATAGAAATTATAAACAGCAAAGATTATTAAACGGTCTCCGCACGCTACGACTAGATAGCGCTTTATGAAGAAAAAACAGCATGCAAAATGCGCAACTCAATTTCGTGGCCGTGTCAAAAAACATCTAGGCGCAACTCGGCGTAATGACTAGCGCGGAACGCCCCGATCGGCGTAGTATTTTTGTCGCATTTTTGAAGTACGCCGGCGGAATCTAGTCGTAGCGCGCGGAGACCAATTATTCATCTATGTAAAACAGTTTATAACTTTTGAATCACCCTGTATAACGCAGTAGCTATTAATATAAGAAACTGTACTGATGTGATTAGAAAAAAAAATTAAAGCTAACTTTTGCTACATAATGTAAATGTGCCATCACATATATTCTATGTTAACGTAGTATAGTTTGCATGTAAAAGCATATCTTAAAGTAATAACGTCGGTTTGAATGTTTTTGGCCGATAAAATAAATACATACTTACATACATATAATAATGAGGCGATACTATCTTGAAAGCTTTGGTATCTTTAGGCCAAGAATTTTTTTGCTTGGCGTAAACAACTGCGCCATATTTGGTAAAAACGGGTTCGAATTTTGACTTCGTTTTAAGAATGTGTTTTCTAAAGCTGCGTCCACGCTACACGAGTCTCGAACGAGCGCGCTACGAGCATTTCGCTCGTGCTCGGTTGCATTCCGCCAGTTTTTGTTTTTTTTTACACAAAGGGATTTGAGGACAGTGCTCGATGTAGGTTCATCCTTTGAGTATAGAATATATAAGGAGGTGCTATACCGTCTGCATCTGCGTGCCTGGTCTGGCGCAAAATGGTTACCTTTTTGTATGGAATTTCTTATCGTTTGACAGGTCAGCTACCAAGAAAACTATGAAAAATTTGCGCCAACCTTGGCACGCTGTCATAAACTCATTTGTATATGAAAAAAAAATGTGGCACCTCCTTATATATTCTATACTCAAAGGGTTCATCGTACGTCCACGTATGAAATCGTGAACTACGAGTAAGAACGACTCAGCTCGTGCTCGGTTCGTGTACCGTAGACGAAGATATCGCCCTACAATAAATAAAACTATACAAATATATAAACAATGCTGTGCCTTTGCCATGTTCAATCCACGACCAAAATGCGATATATATAATACATTTACAGTATTCAATCGGGGACCATAATATAGAATGCCAAGTTACATAACGTATGTATTTAACAATTTGTAAATGATCAAAATCTATTGAATTCTGTCAAAGGAATAATGCAGGATGCAGTCTAAGATACTTTGATTCACTATCGTTCAATGTTATTATATATATATTAGGTGCAGATATGTTATATGCGCGCACATTTTGAAGTCTGTAAATAGACCTATTTAAGACAACTTGTAGCTAGTCTCAGTTAGTCTGAAGACATTTGGAGTATGATTTGAAGTGCTGTCATTGTAATCATTGTGCGGCACAGATTTAAAACGCCAATCACTATAAAGGTAACATATCTGTACCTATAAAAAATCATTGCTATCGTTAATGATTGTGTATTATTATGGCGCGAAAAACGGTCCGTGTGTGTTGCATCCCGCTCTAACTATTTGAGATGTCAATACGTTAAGTGTTTTTCAATCATTTTGACATCGCGACCCCTTTATGGATTGAAAAATTTTGGCGACCCCCTTGTGGTAATGGCTACGTTAAATATTTTTTTGGTGCATTGGTTGGTACATACCTACATTTATTTGTCAAAATTCTGCAAGAAACCGCGAGTTTTGATAGTAACGACGAGGTCAGTTGGTTAATCACGAAAATTGTGTTTTCATTGTACTTTACCCTTTTTCTCTTTGCCGGCGACCCCCCGAGTAGGGCTTTGCGACGTCCCTAGTTTGAAAAACACTGCTTAGACAAAGACACCCAATAGGTAATTTCGCTAAGACTCACTTTCCTATTTATGTGACAGTTGTTGAATTATAGTACGTGAATAAATATTAACAAAATTATTTCTGTGGCTGCAATTATGCCAAAAACAGTCAAAAATTTCACCAATTTTTATTCTCAAATATGGCAGATATTCAATAGATTTATGGTTAAATAAAAAACAAACATTTTTCATATAAAATAATTCTAAAAGAAGCCATCTTCTTAATTCTTATTAATGTAGTCTTCCATTTTTTTACAGTGCAACAAAATTAACTGACAGAAAACTGACAAATTCTGTAAATTTTTTGGCAAAACATCTGCCAAGGGAATGTGATATTTTCTTCCTTTTTTTGTATTTTTTGTTGTACTGTGCGAATCTTAATTCTCGTTTGTTTTTCTCCATACTTAAGTACCTAACTATGTATACTTACCTATATATTATGGAGATACTTTCATTTAGGTGTTGATACTATAAGTTAAAGATGAATTACGTTTGAATATTCCAAAGAAAACAATATGCTTGCTTAATGAATAAGCAATTTAGTCTGAGAAATAAACAACTAAATAAAAGTGATTCCATAATATAATCGTCCCTATATAATATATAATATAATAACAACGAAAGGAGTGTTTTGTATAATGTAGATATTATATAGTTTTTCTAGTCGGTCTATCATTCAATCAATGCAACTTGCCGAGAGTTTATAAATGATGAAATGTATGTTATTTGTTTTTGATGTAATTGATTAAATGTTATGAAAAAATAACTCAAGTTTTATTTTTACACCTTGGCTATTTCGATCTGATTAAGTGTCGCGACACACCTGCGTAACGTACCGCGCGGAACGTTCAGCGGCTGGAGTAAATGTATGCGACGTAATTTCAGCTGATGTGTCATAGGTGACTTGAAACACATTGCGAGCGTATTGAACCGAACGTTCAGCGGCTGGAGTAAATGTATGCGACGTAATTTCAGCTGATGTGTCATAGGTGACTTGAAACACATTGCGAGCGTATTGAACCGAACGTTCAGCGGCTGGAGTAAATGTATGCGACGTAATTTCAGCTGATGTGTCATAGGTGACTTGAAACACATTGCGAGCGTATTGAACCGAACGTTCAGCGGCTGGAGTAAATGTATGCGACGTAATTTCAGCTGATGTGTCATAGGCGACTTGAAACACATTGCGAGCGTATTGAACCGAACGTTCAACGGCTGGAGTAAATGTATGCGACGTAATTTCAGCTGATGTGTCATAGGTGACTTGAAACACATTGCGAGCGTATTGAACCGAACGTTCAGCGGCTGGAGTAAATGTATGCGACGTAATTTCAGCTGATGTGTCATAGGTGACTTGAAACACATTGCGAGCGTATTGAACCGAACGTTCAGCGGCTGGAGTAAATGTATGCGACGTAATTTCAGCTGATGTGTCATAGGTGACTTGAAACACATTGAGAGCGTATTGAACCGAACGTTCCGCGCGGTACGTTATGCTAGTGTGACCGCACACTAATCTTCGTGGTTCTGGAATGAAAAAAAGGGGTTTAAAAAAACAAAATGTCCAACATTGCACTTCATTATATTAAATTGATCCTATTTATACATAAATATATATATATGTATATGAGCAGTGTCCATAATATTTCCTATTAACATATAATTAACTAACCCCAAATCGCTAATATAGATTTGTATTTGTTAGCAATAAAATTAATTTGCTTGTTCATATGGTACCTATGCCCATTTTAGATATTTTATACGTCACTATCTAAAACGTAATGTTTTATGAATTAGACATAGGTTTATCTGTCAGATAAATTTTGTCTGTGAGTAGTGAAATGGGGCTTTAGTGTCTTTTATTTTAAGTATTGCTTCTTAACCAGTCTTTTCAATTTCGACTTAACTTTCAGTCTGCAAACATATTCAATTCAATTCAATAGAGATTTATTCATAGGTAACCCAAAATTACACTTGAATGCGTCAGAAATATAAAACAAAATAAAAATAAAAACAAAATTATAACAAGTTAACAAAAGTAAAAGCAAATTAACTGACTGAAGCTACGCTGACTTCGGAAGGCATATATTAAGTTAGTAAAGAAAACATCAGATTTTAACTTCAAACCCTAAATATAAAAGAGAGAAAGATGGAATTGTGATAAATATAAGAGAAGATATATAAAAAGTACAGAAAGACAATGAAATTTGAAAAGTACCACATATAGAGTTAAATGAAAAAGTCCCTATGCCGCCATGTTGGCAGCATTGAAAATTTGTACTGCCACATTACCCTCATTGTGTTTCGTAGTACAAATCAATGCTGCCAACATGGCGGCATAGGAAGTATTTCTTGAAACGCACTAGCTAAAATCAATATGGTGTCTATACCGATATTTCTTAGATGTCCACGTCACATGTGTATCCTTTTTTAACAATACATCTGTATTCTTCTCTCAGTCTAACTCATAGATACGAAAGGCGATAGACAGAGATGGTTATACGATTGTCAACTAAGCTTATTAATTTTATTGCTAACAAATCCTGTGACGTAAAATTTAAAATGTCGCCGTTAAATGCCCAAATAAGAACACAATGTGAATGTACAGAACAACACGAAGATTATGAGTACCACTGCTATCCATGCCGGGATAGTACCTGTAAGAAAAAAAAAGATTGTTTAGAATTAAGTCTATACTGGGTGTAACAGAAAGGGGGTATAACGCCGAAACACAGCGATAGTCCTCATGAAACTGAACAACTTTCCCCAAGGAATATGGGTCGTAACTAAAAAAAAAAATTCGCCTCCTTTTATAAAATGTTCGATCAGCTGATCGAGTAAGTACGGACGATCCAATTTTTTTTTTCTAGTTACGACCCATGTTCCTTGGAAAAAAATTGTTCAGGTTCATGACGACTATCGCTGTGTTTCGGCTTTATACCCCCTTTCTGTTACACCCTGTATTGGTACTATAGGCTGCCCGCGACTTCGTTCGCATTTATAGTCATATCTTTGAAAATTTAGGCAATATCTTAAAATAATATAGCCTATGTATTATTCTGATGTCCAAGCTAAGTTATTGTTAACATTAAAATCAAAAAAAATATGATATCTCAAAATAATATAGCCTATGTATTATTCTGATGTCCAAGCTAAGTTATTGTTAACATTAAAATCAAAAAAAATATGATATCTCAAAATAATATAGCCTATGTATTATTCTGATGTCCAAGCTAAGGTATTGTAAACATTAAAATCAAAAAAATATGATATCTCAAAATAATAAAGCCTATGTGTTTTATTCTAGTGTATAAGCTACAATACTGCCAAGTTTCTTCAAAATCTGTTCAGTGGTTTTTACGTGATGAAGTAACAAACATCCATCGGCATAAACATTGCCATTTATAACATTAATAGGATAATAGGACTAGAGGCTGCCCGCGCCTTCGTACCCATTTATCGCCATATCTTAGAAAAAAATATGGATATCTCAAAATAATATAGCCTTTGTGTTATTCTGGTGTGCAAGCTACAATACTGCCAAGTTTCATCAAAATCTGTTCAGATTTCCGTCTTGACTCTACGACACCCTAAAAAAACGAAACTAGTTCCGAACATAGAATATTGAACTTACTCCTCGCAGGTAAACTGTGTACAGTGACGCAGTTGTCCACGGAGATGGAGAGCAGCGCCGCGTCGCTTGTACAAGTGACGGGCGGCCCGTACCCGCGCACGGGGAGGAACGCCACGCCCGTCACGAACATGCGGTGGGCGCCTGCCACGTGGAGGGCGCGCTGGAATAACATTTCATATGTTAGGACCAGAACGCACGGTGAAACGCAACTGAAACTGCTAGTTACTTTTGAGTTGCATCGAAGTTTCTGCTATAGACTTCTTTAAAAAACCACACACGACGCAACTAGTTTGAAACGTTTCAGTTGCGTAACTTGCAGTTTTAGTTGCGTTGCAGTTGCGTTTCACCGTGTGTTCTGGGTCTTAGTGTATAAGTTTGAAAAAGTGTCAGCAGCTGAAGTTAGACATGGGTAATGAGACAAGACCTAGAGTCTCTTTAAGTTTTTTTAAATTTTTGTTAGCCTGTTCCCTCTTCTGGGCCACGGCTTCCCCCTATACGATTATATTTAAAAAAAAAACTAAACGAGAGAGACAATACAAAAAAAGAATTGGTCATCATATTTGTGTGTTATCTATTGTATACCTACTTACTTACGTTTTAAGTTTATTAATTTTGAATAACATTAATAAATATTTCTCGAAATAGATTTAAAAGACAAAAATCTACTATATAAAAATAAGTCGGGTTTTCCTTCCTGACGCTATAACTCCAGAACGCACGAACCGATTTCCACGGTTTTGCATTCGTTGGAAAGATCTCGGGCTCCGTGAGGTTTATAGCAAAGAAAATTCAGAAAAAATTTCAACAGAAAAGCGGGAAAATCTTTTTTCACATACAGAACTTTGAGGCGGTACGAAGTTCGCCGGGTCAGCTAGTACTTTATAAAAGAACTCTCTAATAACAAGAAATACAAACCTGTAAACTAAAAGCGATATAAATATCAACTGATCCAGTAATCATAGATCCAATCCCGACATATCTACCATCGTCCCTCACAGCCAGAGACGCGAGGGACTCGTTGACCACTACAGTGCGTTGCAGGGCCCCATCTGTTGGGTCCCACATCTGAATGAGGCCCTTCTGTTTGCCTGATCGAGATAACGGGTTCGCGATTGTAAACATTCTGTAAGCGCCTTGTTTGTCTTCGATTAAGCCGAACCTGAAATTTAGTTAAGTATTGATTATGACAGTAATAACTGGCAAAAACAGCTGCCAGGCTGAAGTGGGATTGGGCCGGCCACGTCTGCCGCATGCCAGAAGACTTATGGGCTAAAACAGCTACCCAATGGCTACCAACTGCCAAACGGCGTCGCGGCAGACCACGGAAAAGGTGGCGGGACGAGCTGGACACCTTCTTAAGTAGCTGGGCGGAGGAAGCTTGAGACAGAAAGTCATGGCGGATGAGGAGAGAGGCCTTTGCCCAGCAGTGGGACACAAATGGCTTAATTAGATTAGATTGTTTATAGTTTTGTTAATTAGGTAATGTTTATCATTAATTAAAATTTTATTTTACAAATTTCTTAAATTACCTAATTGAAACACTAGACGCTGCCCGCGTCTTCATACGCATTATCGCCATATCTTGGAAACTAAACTCAATATCTTATATCAATGTCGCCTATGTGTTATTCTGATATGCAAGCTACAATATTGTAAAGTTTCATCTAAATCCACTTAGTAGTTTTTACGTGATGAAGTAACAAACATCCATCCATCGGTACAAACATTGACATTTATAATATTAGTAGTATCTATATTTATTAGGATGTATATGTATACGAGTAGATAGATAGAAATACTTTATTGCATACAAAGAGAAAGAGACAGGCATTTCTTATAACTATAATACTGTGCGCAAAGACGGCCTTATCATATTAACCATCAAGGTAATTTAAAAAAAAACAGCCGCTCGTGTTTCATATTTTTGCCCATTTTTGACTATTTATGTGGTATTTATTTACCTTTATTAGCCTATAAATTATGGTTTTCTAGTTTAACAACTTCAAAAATACTTAATATTTAGGTCTAAATAGGTACCTATGTATTATTTATCACTAAGAATGATAATTTCTTTACAACCTTTGGAGTAGGAACAAAGAAAATAAACTTCAAACCTGCATCTCCGAAACAAGTATTTATTCCCATTGGGCGGGGTGCATGTGATCTTCATGAGTGGATCTCTTTTCTTGCTCGTGCTCCAGATGTTGGCCAAACCGTCTTTGGCTATGCTCACCAACGCCGTCGAACATGGACTGAAGTCTAAGTCATCAAGCTGGAAGGGTGAGAAATAATAATAAAAATTGGGGATATAACAAGTATTTCCATCTCTGTTTATCATCTCGCATAACTATGCGTCAGACAGAGTGAGAGAATTTTGTAAACTGTTGAGTGGGTAGGATTCACATCTATAGTTGCCATTAAGGTGCTACCTCCTCGAGCGAGAGAATTGCGCTGATATTATCGTCGTGCCACGTATTTATATAGGGTGGCTTTAAATTAGTGAACGTTAGAAAAGGATATAAATGTACTCGTGATAACAAACAACTTTTACTATGGGACCAAGTTAGAAATCATAAAAAAAAATGTTTCCCCATACTATCAGCTGGTGCATTCTGTATAAAAAAGTAGTTCAAAATTTTTTGAATGATTACAACTTTGGTCCCATAGTAAAAGTTGTTTGTTATCACGAGTACATACATTATCCTTTTCTATCGTTCACTAATTAAAAGTCACCTTATAGAAATAGGTGGCACGACGATAATATCGCCGCGAGTCTTTTACTCGTGGAGACAGCGTCTAAAAAAGCAAGTAAATATTTATTCCCAGTTTTAAGAGTATACAAAAATAATAAAAAAAAAACTGTTATGTGATTTCTGCTTGAAAGAGTAACAAATATCCACACATTTATCCAACAGAACAAAGTTAACATTAAGACCCAGAACACTCGGTGAAACGCAAATGCAACGCAACTGAAACTGCTAGTTACTTTTGAGTTGCATCGATTTTTCTGTTATAGACTTCCTTAGAAAACAACACACGACGCAACTAGTTTGAAACGTTTCGTTTCAGTTGCAGAACAGTTCACATTAACATAACAACAAGTAACAGTTAGTTAACATTTAGGCCGTGGCCCCAGTAGGCAAACTGTTAGCGGCCGACTGAGTGAGCCGCAAATTTGTGGCGAACTGAAAGAGTTAGCTGCAAACTCAAATCAATGAAATCACCAGTTTTGGTGGGAGTCGGCCGCTGTCTGAGATAGTCAGCGCGCGTAACGCTGCAAACTGCGTACAGTGAGCGAAAACTAGCTGACTGTGGACACTCCATTTCAAATATATGGAAGGGCGTACTAAATCGATACATCGCAAACTAGTCAGCCGCTAACAGTTTGCCTACTGGGGCCACGGCCTTAATAATATATTGATGTATACCTCTCTAGCATGTCCCTGCAGTTCAAAGAGTAGTTGCATCTTAGGAAAGGCCCAGAGTCGTACTTTTCCATCAGTGCCGCCGGTTGCCATTAGCTTGCCGTTGGGACTTAATCGCACTACTCGTTGTAATGGGGCCTTGCTGAAATTGAAGGAAAATTTCATTGGGTTTTTTTTACCCCATTGCGCCAGAACGAGGTTATCTTTTTCGAGAGTATGTATAATTATCTGGCACGCCTAACAGCCTTAACGGCTTGATGGATTTTAGCTTGAGAGGTGACGTTAGAGTCGTATTTACAGTGAGAGTGATACTGGGTACATGAAAATAAAAATTGCGTTTCTTAAACTCAGTCAGGTTTTTTAAATAAAAAGGTTAGGTTATTAAATAGCCTATTGTGTCTATTGGGCAAAGGCCTTCCTCAACATTCTTCAATGCTTACCTATTTAATTAGTATGTTTTTTCCTAGGGTGTTATATTTTGTAACATATAATATAATCTGTATAAAAGAATTTGTTGTTTTAACTTCAAGTACGTATAAAACACTTTATTGCTAATAACTAAATGTCATAATAATTTATAACCAACCATTATTGTAATTTATGGAAGTGTTTACTGTTTTTGTTATTATTGTTATGTAAACTACTGAGTTGATTTTATTCTTAAATTGTATTACTAATATTTCTTACTTACCCAAAATCAGTTTGTATACTATCATTGGGTCTTATTTCAAATGATATCCGTTTCTCTGTAGTGTTACAATTGCTGTCCTTCTTAGAAATGTTATCGTTTTCTGACACAGTGCGGCGGCGTCTGCGCACGAGGCCATTCTCCGCTCGAAACGACCCTCGCCGCATCTCTGCTGCATCCACCATCCTCATGTGGACTCTGTACTGCTGGCAATGAGCTTCCTGACCTGCTGCAAGGTAAGTTTTGCCTCCAGCACTGACCACATCACATCCCATCACCACGTTCGGTCCAGTTTCGTATCTCATCACCTCTTCGGCCACAAATCTGGTTCCATTGTGTGATAGTTCGAATATTTCCTGGAAATTGATTGTGAAGATGATGAATATGTAATAAATATTGTAGAAACACTATAGGCAAGGAAACAAGGCGATTAGGAAAGTCTTGAAGATGCTTTTGTCCAAATAAAGGTATTGTAATAAGAAACAAAGACTGCATGGTACAATATAAACAGTATTTGTAGCTGATGTTACATGTCTAGACCAGATTCAGCCCAGTAAAACTATGTCATCTATTATTCATATCGCGTACAAAGAGAAAATCTGTTACAGCAGCTCATTGGAGATACTGTTTATGCAATATATGGTCCAATGGCTTGCTAAATATGAATTACTTGCCTGTTTACTTCAGAACGATCGTCATACGCATCAACAAACAAACGACACGTGTGAGTGTCGTCCTTGTGCAACCATGAAATTGGTGACGCGTAGCGAAATCCACTTTTTCCACTTTTCTACATCGATCTATGTCGTACGCAAAAAATGAGGTTATACTTACAAATCCGTTTGCAACGCCAGTATTGGAGGCTCCACCGCCCCCAGCCACTAAGATATGTCGATTTGTAAGCGTCTGGAGGGTGTAAAGAGGAAAATCAACCCTCGCCAACAGCCCATCGCATCTATTTGGCGACATCTTGACCTATAACATCTGATTTACTTATTCTACGCGCCCAAAAGGCTTATACGGCACTACCGGAACACTGAATCTAGCCACATGAGTATAACTTAATGAGTTAAATCAAAATAATTCCCTGTAATATTATAAAACAACACAATTTTACGAACAAAACTTTTGTGAAATTCCCATAGTTCCAACATGACAAAAGTCAAACTGACAGCTGATCGTGTTTACGAATATGGTTACAGAAAAATTATCCCAGGATGCGTTCGTTTTATAAACATTTATGTATTTAATATATCATTGTTATTCTATTCATTATTATAATTTAAAGAATATTTATAATATTTCATAATGTTCAATAAGATATAGTATGGTGAGGAGGGTGAGGACCTTTTTTACATTTATAAGAGGTCTGTCTTCATAAACGCACATTGTTATCTACAGAAGTAGGTACATCACGCTCTACCTACAATGAGATGAACGGTGATAGCCAGGTAGCCTCTCCTCTAAGCAGTTAGCCGTATGCTCTTTGGGTAGCCGGGTACCGGTAGCCCCAACAAGAAGCTTATAAATGACTTTGGTTCAGCAGAATTTGTCAAGTAAGCATTACGGTCGTCGGCGTAACTAATGCAAGCATTGTATCTTTCTACTCAGTAGTTTATATCCGCATAGGGTAGGTATAGTAGGTAAAGGTATTAAAAGAGAAAAATAAAATAAATATTAATAATCAGTCTTTTTTAATGAACTAATCAACTAAAACTTAAAAATTACAAAACACAAGTGTTGACTTTTAACTTAAATCATAATCAGTCAAAAATATTGAACACAACTTAGTCTCAACTCAATCAAGAAATTAACAAATCAACAATCATAATAGGTACTCCGTAAGTACAGTTAAAAAGACATCAAGCTTTACACAAGGCTACCATAATAAATTAGTTACCACATAAGGTCGAAATTGGAACGATTTTGTAAAGGTTGATCGGCTCTCCACTGTACCAACTTAAAATTACTTTAAAGTAATAATAATAATAATAGAAAAGAAAAGACATAATCATACATTTGGCAGAAGTAATTATTTTTAAATTATTATCACAATTTCTCAATTATCAACTTCTAGTTTTTTTTCACTCTCGTATGAGAATAGGCTCGTGTCCCTGTACAATAAAATTAAAATAGGTAATCTGTAAGTACAGTAAAAAAGTCATCAAGCTTTACACAAGGCTACCATAATAACACCATAAGATCGAAATTATAACGATTTTGTAAAGGTTGATCTGATCGGCTCTCCACTGTACCAACTTAAAATTACTTTAAAGTAATAACATGGGCGTAGCCACACTGGGGCAAGCTGGGGCACTTGCCCCACCCTGGGCCCAGGCTCTCATAAATAAAACTATAAAATCTGTCCTGTGTGTGAATGTTTATTTTCTGTACCTGAAAATAAAAACCTCTCAAATTAAGAGATTAACAAGTTTGAGATTAACGGCTCAAGGTACACAAAATATCGGAGGGCCCCCGCCCTCCCCCGGGGGATAGGTTGACTGCTGCCCCACCCTGAGCCCAAAGCTGGCTACTCTCCTGAGTAATAATAATAATAAATAAAAAAGAAATGACATAATCATACATTTGGCAAAAACAATTATTATCAAATTCAATTATCTTCTAGTTATTTTTTTTTACTTTGTGTATTTTGTCCCGTAGCGCCTACAATGATGCGCACCTCAAAAGTAAGGTGACCATCTTTCAGGTACACATCTTTGGAATTTAATACTTCGTTCGTATTCGCAAACTTAGCGTGACCCCATTCGACATTTAGGCTGAAATAAAAAAAAATAAGATTATTATTTTTAGTTCCCATGTAACAATTTTCAAAGTTCTTTCATTTTCAAAGTTCTATATCTCCGAAAGTATATCACTTTTGACATTTGTCTAAAATACTATCGTTTTATAATATTCTTCTCTATCGATCGACGTAAGTTTCATCAGTGGCCGCCAACTTTTTTTCTCCATACTAGCTCGAATAGGGGATGTTGAGTGTAATTGATACCGAAAATTTTACTATATCAGGCTCGATACAAATATGTTCGATGCCATTTCATTCAAATCTGTTCAGTGGTTTTTACGTGATGAAGTAACAAACATCCATCCATCCATCGGCACAAACATTGACATTTATAATATTAATAGGATTAGGATATTAGGATATAGTGACTTACTGCGAGAAAACCTGAGTAAAGCTGTACGTTATGTTCTTAGAAGGCTTCTCTGGTGCTAGTAACACCAACTCTACTTGCACGTTGTACGACCACGGGGTTTTGTCCTTACGTGTACATCTGAGGACAACACACATCATTAATTCATTTTATTTATCTATAATATAAAAATGAATCGGAAAATGTGTTGGTAAGCGCATAACTCAACAACGCCTGGACCAATTTGGCCAATTCTTTTTTTTTAATGTCCAAGGATGGTTCTTACGACGAGAAAAAATCGAATAATTGCCGGGAAAGCCCTAAAACAGACTTTTCTTTTTCCCATACAAATGTTTTCTTACTAAAATTGAGAGTCAATTTAAACTTTATTCCTACACAATAAAGTTTATTCTAAGGCGGGACAAAGTTCGCCGGGACAGCTAGTTTATTACTAAAAATAAAAGGTTTGCCTATTAAAGTACATTAAATAAAACTGTCTAGATTGTAATGGTAGAAATCTTCTAAACATTTTTGCTTATATTATTAAAAAATCATTTAATCCTGTAGGTTTTGATAACACTTAGGACGGGTCATTTATTAAAGTTAATGCTAGATTCGCAAGAGTGCAGTTTTTCCAAGAACCTAGCAAGAAACTCTGTTGGGTTGCTCTTATCAATTTAAGCTTTACAAAGGCATACCTACACACTAAAATTAACATTTCAGTAAAAGGAAGACGAAAGAGGAGAGGGAGACCACGACGGACTTACATAGATCAAATAAAAGAGGGAATAGAAGTCGTGTCGTATCAGGTGCTCAAACGTACGGCAGAGAATAGAGAAGAGTGGCGCAGACTACACCGACAAGAGCGACGCTCTTTTTATAATGATGATGGTTATATCATGTTAAAAACCTTTGAGTATTATATAGAATATATAAGGAGGTGCCATACTGTCTGGATCTGCTTGCCTGGTCTGGCGCAAAATGGCTTTGTATGGAATTTCTTATCATTTGACAGGTCATCTACCAAGAAAACTACGAAAAACTTGCGCGAACCTTGGCACGCTGTCAAAAACTCATTTGTATATGAAAAAAAAATGAGAAAAAAAATCCTTATATTCCTTCCTGATTGTTAATAAAACTATACTCACGCAAGGAAAACTCCAAAATAACCTGTGTTATTGAAACGAGAAGCAGTTGAGCATTTCCAAACTGGCATCACTCGTACTACCCAGCTATCCTCCCCTACTTGTGTGGGTAGGGACACGATGGAGCGGCTTAACGCGGTGTCGGCCGGGATCTGCACGCGGAGGGTGGCGCAGGACGGCAAAGGGGGAGCGGGGGGGACTCGCAGCTGGAACATATAACAATTTTTTTATTAGCCTGTTTTGTCCCACTGCTGGGCAAAAGCCTCTCCCATGCTTCTCCATATTCCTGTCAGTTGCTATAACAAATATACAAGGTGACTTTTAATAAGTGAACGATAGAAAAAGATATGCGTTTACTCGTGATAACAAACAACTCGATGAGGCAAAGTTTGAAATCATAAAGAATTGCTCCCCCATACTATCAGCTGGTGCATTTTGTATGAGTTCAAAAATTTTTGAATGATTTCGACCTTGGTTCTATAGTAAAAGTTGTTTGTTATCAGGTGTATATGCGTATAATTTCTATCGTTCACTAATTAAAAGTTACCCTGTATAAAGAAAAATCCTATAACTGTGAAATCTTAGGGCCAACTCACACCAAAACAGCGTCGAAGCGCAGCGAAGCGGAACGCAGTTTCAGTGTCATGAGAATTTTAACTTTATTTTCATTACTGTAATACTTATTATCGCATGAGAAACACATGAACCGCGGGAATTCCATAAACGGAGTCATGCGCCTACGCTACTTCCCTCCACTTGCTACGATCCAAACACACTTCTTTCGCCTCATCCACACTCATCAATCGCCTCATACATGCACGTCGGTTAAGGGTACTGTTGATTGGGTACTCTTGGGAACCCTTAAGTACTCTTGGGTACTCTTAGGTACTCCTGGGTACTCTCGGGTACTCCTGGGTACTTTTGAGTACTCCTGGGTACTCTTAGGTACTCTAGTCAATGCTGTAGGTATTCAAAATCCTCACCGGGCCTCGCATCACCTTACTGCAGGAGAACCCAGCAGGCATAGGAGTGGAAACCCCAGTAAGATTCAGGAGTATGGCCAATGCATCAGCTCGAGACAGAAGACCAGACATGGCGACACCTTGGGCGAACTGCTCAGCTGGCATCGTGAGGAATCTGATCTGCTGGAGGACGTTGCGGACTTTTCTTGTGTATACTTCTGGAAAATGAAAATGAACATGAAAAGTGTTTATTCAAAAATAGGCAAAATTCATTACACTTTTTTGATGTCACTTTTTTTATCTAAAACTACTGCCGGCTCACCTTTATAGCCAAATTGAAGATAACGGTAAGAAACCTTCAGCACAGGGCCCTACGTTATGTCCAGTACAATATATCTTTATTTTTTTTTAATGAACAGACTTATACAGTTACATGGGAACTTAGCACGGCGTGCCGCGACAATTATCTCACGTATGCTGTCCTTATCACATTTAATACTATAGACAGAGACGTAAGCGTGACAAACGCATGACAGCGTCTTGTCACGGAGTGCCATGCTAAGCTAGATGTTGGTACATAACTTGTTATCACATTTGAATCACTGGAATTACAGTATTCATAAATTGTCCTACTTATCCTACTAGGCCCTGTTTAACCATGGACAGATAAAATGTATCCGTCGGATATTTTATACCTGTCTCCGTCAAAAACGACATGTTTTATGAAATAGACAAAGGTTTATCTAGGTTTATCTGTCAGGTAACTTTTATCTGTTGGTGTATATCTATCTGATGGTGCATCGGACACTATTAAAAATGTCAAAGTTTGTGGTAATCAATGTATGTGAGAATGTTTGTTACTCTTTCACGTAAAAACTACTGAATAGATTTTGATGAAATTTAGTAATATTGTAGATTATACGTCAGGATAACTTTAGTGTCGTCTCGTTTTTGTTAGATTGATTCGAAAGGGACGACGCTACTGTGTTGCCACTTTTTAATTTCTACTCTTTTTGGATAGACTGTAGAGGTGTCCATACGTAAAAGGTTCATACATGAAAATGAAACCCTAATTTGTAAATGATACCTACTATTTCGGTAAGGAACCCTAAAAATATATTGGCAGAATGCTTCGTGGCAGTTGCCAAATATTTAAAAAAAACATACCCAACCCCAATTCATCAGTATCACTGATACTTCTCTTCCTTCCACCCTGAGCTTTGATACACCGCTGCACAGCATTGAACAGATCCATCTCAGCAGCTTTCAAGTCCTCAAACCCGAAGATCATGGCCACTGTATCCATGTGCAACTTTTCAAAAATTGGGTGCCGTAGTAATACATCTATGTGGACTTTTATTACCTAGTTGGGAAAAATATTAAGTAATTCAAAAAGAGTTAATTTTAAAGTTTCCATGAAGGTATCTAACTCAAAATTACATTTAAATAAGGTAAGAATTGAAATAAAAAAATAAGTAATTAAAAACCGGCGAAGTGCGAGTCGGACTCACGCAGGAAGGGTTCCGTACCATTCACTAGGTTAACAATAACAACAAATACATATACTTATAAACATGATATCGAACAAAACAAAGGCAAAAAAATCACATTTGTTGTATGGGAGCCCCCCTTTATTATTATTAATATTCCATTTTTAGTATTTGTTGATATAACGGCAACGGTAACACATCATTTGTGATAATTTGAACACTCTAGCTATAAAAGTTCAAGAGATACAGCCTGGTGACAGACGTATGGATGGACAGACAGACAGATGGACAGCCGAGTCACAGTAATAGAGTCCTGTTTTAACCTTTTGGATACTGAACCCTAAAAAGTAATTAAGTTTCATAAAGTAAATGTAATAGTGAGGTCTTAGCGTAACAAGTGCAGGGAATTGGTCTCTGCTGTCCCCTATAAGAGAGAAGTATGGCAGATATGTATGTATGTATGTATGTGCTTGAAACTAACAATCTCACTTTCCCTCATAAGCATTTTATCCTGGACAGCAAGAGCAGCCTCATACGTGCCACAACAAGTCTCTAAGGTGAGATTCCATCGTAGATGCTCAGCACAGATGTTGGTGAGCCCAGTGATCTTGTATTTGGAGGCATCTAGGTATAGATCACGGGCTAGCTCAAATGAGTGGATGTTTACATGGCCTGTGTTTATGTAGCTGAAATAGTGAAATAGTAATATTAGAACCAAAGAATACTTTTAAAAAAGTTGGTAAGTAAAAACTTTTTGGTTACATCAGAGCATGCATTCACTGTCAAAAATTAAAAAAAAAGTGATAAAAACGGAGTGACTGTGTCCCAAGGACTTTTTACTATAGCTGTGTCCACAGAACACTATTACTTCTTGGCCCTTTGTCTGTCATTGAGACTAGCAGAAGAAATGTATTTCGGAACATTATTTATAGAAATATATGGTTGATAACTACTGTAACATACTTACTTAAGTAGAGCTGAAAATGATTCAGGCTTGGCATCGGGAACATAAAAAGTGTCAGTGGCCTCCGATCCCTCGGAGACTAAAGACTTAAATTCGGGCGAGGCACTGGCCAGCATCAGCTTATGAGCTTGCAAAGGCACCTTCTCAGGCCCGACTAACAAAGTGCAATCCGACCCCTCTCCCATTTTAAATGAAAACGCGTCGCGCTGCTTGATATAGCTGCAAGTAGTCTGCCACTTGATTACTGGCTCTATTTTTTTATTGATTCCAATTTATAATTTAGGTAAGTACCTACTAACACACACAAACAAGTTAGAAACAACAGACAGAACAGACACAACCAACCCTCCCTCACTCAAACCGCGCGGACATTGGTTCCTTCTTTCCTTCTTCTTTAGCCCATTGCAGGCAACTTCAAGAAAACGAATTTTCCGTTTGAGTATTTGGATACTGAAAATTTAGTTCTCAAATATTTTAACAAGCATGATTTGTATGCTGATAACCAGAATTTAAAAAGGCATAAGTGGTTACAGAAATCTCTAAAATACACTCGGCTTCAAAAAAATCGCACCTTTTAAGAAATCTATTTTAAATATCTTTCAATCATATTTGTATTATGAAATATTGGTAATGTTCGGTATCATTTGAAAGGTAAGGAAACAGAGAATGCAAAAACAATAATTCATTCAATGTTTTTTATTGGAACTGAGAAAAATTTACAAAACAAGAAAAATCCTTAAAAAACCCTAATAAAATCTGATAATTTTTTCAAAACAAAGTTGCTTAAAACTAACCTAAAACCTAGTGTTACCCCCCCTAGCCCTAATGACGTCTTCCATGCGCTCCCTCATGGATCGCACCAACTTTAGGACCTCTTCTTGAGGGATTCTGTCCCATTCCTCAATAACGGCGTCTTGGAGCTCCTGAAGAGTCGCGGGAGCGGGATCACGGGATCTAACCTTGCGTTTCAGCTGGTCCCAGAGGTGCTCTATCGGGTTCAGATCTGGACTTCTCGCTGGCCACTGCATGACAGGGATCCCAACCTCTTGAAGGTAGCCCTGCACAATTCCAGCAGTGTGCGTGCGAGCGTTATCGTGCATTAATGTCAACCCGTCGCCAATAAATCCAGCATAGGGGACCACATGTTCTTCCAGGATCTCTGTGATGTACCGGTGAGCAGTCATCGACCCTTGCCCGCGAGCACCGCCGGTCCGAGAGACGCAAGAAAGTTCAGTTTTGCCGTCGGCAGATATGCCGCCCCAGAACATGCAGGAACCGCCCCCGTATTCTACCGTCTCTTGGATGCAGGCTTGGGCAAAACGTTCCCATTGTCTTCTGTATACTCTTTTGCGTCTATCGTTGCAGAAAAGGCACACTCTCGTTTCGTCAGAGAAGAGAACAGCTCTCCATTGGTCCAGGTTCCAATTGATGTGGGCGCGAGCAAATTGCAGGCGTGCTCGCCGATGCGCTGCGGTTAATTTTGGACCCGTGGCAGGTCTTCTAGCCACAATATTTCTCTCCTTTAGTCTTCTTCTAACTGTAGAGACACTCACGGCCCTTCTACGAACTGCTTAAAGCTGCTGTTGCAACTCAACAGCATTAGAGAACCAATTTCTCAAAGACTTCGATACGACGAATCGGTCATCTCTCGCAGAAGTGCAGCGATTTCTACCAGACCCACGCCTTCGGACAAAGCCACCGATCTGCAGGAACCGCTGGTACACTCTTCGAACAGAAAAGCGACTCAAGTGCAATTGCCGAGCAACATCACACTGACGTAGTCCTGATTGCAGTAGTGCGATAACTTGGGCGGCTTCAGCAGCAGTAGTGCCCATCTTCAAGGACGTTTTTCTGATGAAAGATATTCTTCTGTGTCTTCTTCGACTGTTGGTAGCAAATTTATCCCCCAATAAGCTGTATCGACCCCTTTATACCCCAAAAACAAAACAATACAAACAAAATTTGAAGAGGAGAATCAGTTCCATTGTCATTCACAGTGACTTAAAGTGTTTAAGCTTTTTCTTTAATCAAATGAAATGGATATTTTTTTAAAGAGTTTTTATAGGGCTCTCAAATGATACCAATATTGCTACGAATAACTGCTTGTCTTAAGGATTAACAGTGCATAAAGCCTATTTTTACGGACGTGCGATTTTTTTGAAGCCGAGTGTAGCTTTTTTAACTACAATAAGTTTGACTAGTACGAAAAAGTACAACTTTCTTCCATTTCATGTTCGATTTCATGTTCCGGTTTTTTTGTATTGATTATTTTTTAAATATTTATATCCGATTTTTAGAGAACCGGAAATAGATGTTTTGAAGACCAACCAAATAAAACCAATTCATTCAAAAAGTTCTCTTTTTCTTGCTCGTTCCTTTCCGTGCCACCTGCACTTTCAGTTAGTATTTTGTTATTTTTTCCATTTAAAATGAAAAAAGAAAGAAAGACTGTTCCTTGTATAAATCATTAAAACTCGTATGATAATATCAACCACTTAAGTAACCTACAGTGTGTTTCGAAATGAATTCCAAACCAAAATCAAACTCTGAAGATTGGCAACTTCGTTGTGCTCAAACAAGGCAAAGACTTTCTCATCTTTTATCAACTGGTTTGTGGAGTGATTGCAAGTTTGTGGTTGGTGCTGAGATCCAGGAGACGGTGTGCGCGCACAAGTTTGTGTTGGCCATGACTTCACCAGTATTCGAGGCAATGTTTTTTGGCGGCATGTCGGTAGGGGACAACGATGGTCCGATCGCTGTAACCGATGTTCAGCCAGAAGCTTTCAAAACTCTTTTAGAGTAAGTTATTTTACTTATTGATATTTGAAAACTATAAACTCTCGTATTATCTTGGACACGGGGCCCAATAACAATCGGTATTATGTCAAACTTCCTTCTTCAACTTGCTACGAACCAAACAATGTCATAGCTTCATTCATCCACATTCATTAGTATCATCAGTAGTACTTATGTGAAAGAGTTAATCCAAGTAAATATGTATGAGCTTAATTCAAAATTAATCTTGTAATAAAGAAGCATATTATTTTTAACAAAGAATTTATTATGTAGGTACCATAAAATTATATTTCAGATACGTATACACAGATAAAGTGAGCTTAAAATCATTCAATGCAGCTGGCCCAGTATACTATGCTGCAAAAAAATACATGTTGAGAGAACTGCAACGACGCTGTGTGTTGTATATGGCATTGAAACTGACGCCATCTAACGCTTTGTATGCATATGAGTTTGCTGTTTTGTTCGATGATAAGGAACTTAAGGATGCTGCTTTGAAGGTAGGAACAATGGGCATGACGACAAAAAAAATTTTTTTAGTCCATCACATTGATTATTTTAAAATATTCGACACATATTTTTCTTTTTTCTCCTAAACTAAAAATGACAAAGATACACTGGGTTGAAGTTGCTCGTGACTTTACGCCTTAGTACGATTTTAACCTAGGAGTGACGTCAATACTCCCCACTTTGACAACTTTGATGCTCTGTATCTTTGTATTTATTAATGTATTTGATCAGGTAAAAAATGTATTTCAAATATTTTTTAATAGCCTAAAAGACGGTCTAATTATTTTTTAAATTTTTGAATGTAGTCATCATCCCCATTCCCACTAGTCTATTGTACTAATATTTTAATAAATGTGCTGATGTGTAGATGAATGGATGAAGGGATGGATGTTTGTTACACTTTCACACAAAAAATATTGAATAGATATGTATGAAAGGCAATATTGTAGCTTATATAACAGAATAAGACATAAGTAGGCTTATTCTGATATATACGATGGTATTTTTTTGAGTCATCATGATTTTTTCCAAGATATGACGATAAATGCATATAAAGTTAGGGACAGATGCTGATGTTTGCCCGCTCAGGAAGGATCTCGCTATCCTATTGAGTTGAGTAGTTCTTAGAGGCCTCTCTTAATTGGCCAAACGGTTACCTCGCGAGGCTACTCGCTCGCTATTTGTGAATCTGCCTATTGTCGTAAAGACGTTACATAAAAAGGTAGTAATAATAATATAGGAACTAAATGTAACAAGCGGTGGTAGCCAAGTTGGTAGAACGCTTGCCTCGAACTGCAAGGGCGCGGGTTCGAATCCTGGCGCGGGCACGTACCTCTGAGTTTATTTCTCTTGTACGGATCAATTTATTCGATAACCACTTGCAAACGGTGAAGGAAAACATCGTGAGGAAACCTGCATACACCAAAGAAGAAAGGTGTATGTGAAATCCACCAACCCGCACTTGGCCAGCGTGGTGGATTATGGCCTAATCACTCTCTGTATGAGAGTAGGAGCGTGCCCCTCTGTGGGGACATATATGGGCTGACAACGATAACAAATGTAACTAAAAACTTACAGAAAATCCAAGCAGCCACAAAAGAAGTATTAAAAGAAGCAAATTTTGAAGATGTACGACCGAGTACATTACAAACGATTGTAAAACTAGATCAGTTAAAGATTGTCAGCGAGTTAGATCTATTCCTTGCATTGGAGAAGTGGGCTTTGGCCTCTGGAGTCAGAAACCTGAAACGGAGCAATGGTCCTGAAGATGTCAAAAGAATTAAACTTGATGAGGAGAAGAAAGCTGAAAAATATTTGGAAGTGACCAAATCTGATGAAGATGTAAAAGGAAGTAAGTGTCGCTTTAATATTTTAGTCGTACTAGTCAAAGTACTGATTACTCTCAGCTTTTTTTTCTTTGGCTTTGGCCCCTTGCGCGTCTCCCTAAGGACCGGGTCCCTATGGACCTGAGATCTTAAAAAATGTACCAATAATAATAATAATAATTTATTTTACCGATTACTAATATTACTTATTTACATTACTTTAACCAGGCAGCGCAAGACCGATCGTTGTGGAGATCCTTGGGGGCTTTTGTCCAGCAGTGGACGTCCATAAGCAGACATGATGATGATGACATTACTTTACATTGTTACCAATATTTCAGTCATCTCCCGCATCCGTCCCGCCGTGTCATCCATCCGGTTTTTGACCCTCAACCTGGAGGAAACAGCGGAACTTGCCCAATCAGTACTGCTGACTGAGGAGGAGGCGCTGGTGTTGCTGGTGCGAGCTGCTGGCGGCACTGCTGACCTCCCGGCTACTATATGTGGAAGTCTTGAGAAACGGGAGCCTCTGTTACTGGTAAGTAAAGTTCTGTTTTTGTTGGAAAGAGGGTATCCCAAGGGTGGTCCAATGTTAAGGAAACCAGGATGTGATGGTGGAAACCTGGAGATATCGAGGGAAACACTCGAAAAAATTGCATCGCGACTAGTGTGTTTCTTAATAAGTGTTATGCAATAATAAGAATTTTAAAGCCCTAATATTTAATGAGGGTCTGACGTTGACCTGATGATGCAGCGGAAAGGCAGTCGAGGGAACTCCACAACGGTTTACAGCAAGTACTTTGTGTTTGGGCTTGATTAACTTATATTATTGCCACCTGTTTCCTTAAGATGTGAAAAAGATTGTTTTACTTGGCACCGTCTTCAAAAATTTTAAAGACATAAATTAATTGTTTATGTTTCTTTTAATTACTTATAAACTCGAAATTTTCTGTAGAAGTTAATTTATTTCATACTTTTTAGTTTCCGTTTTGAAGTTGTTTCTTTTTTGGCAAAAATGTTTTTAGGTTAGGTTATTTTGTTATCCTACCCATTTTACCTATGTACCTATCTATCATTAGACTGTGAATAAGCATTTTTATTAATTTTATTAGTTCACACAGTCACAAATCCCAGATTCGAACGTAGAAACCTACGAAGCAATGCAAATGTTTTCAATCTACAACTTCAGAACAAGGAAGCGAATTGTAGAATCGCCGAGGTTTTATACAGATCGGTTAAAGTGGCACATCAGGGCTGTACCTGGTTAGTATTTACTTTATTTTTTTTTATTATGGCTTGGCTTCTTGTGAGTTGGTAGGCGTTTATCGTCAAATCTTTTACAGCTTAAACAATATCTTCAAATTATAATACCTGTATAAGGCGCCTGAGACTTCCTACCTTTACATGATATCTTAAAATAATATCAAAATAACTTACAAAAGTTTTAAATGAAACACAATATTATTATTATTCTGATATGCTAGATAGGTACAATTGTTCAGTAAGTTTTGCCTGAATCCATGAATTTTTATTCAAAACGTGGAGTGGCGATCGATTAATCTCGTAGCAATTCTCGTGTTATATTTTCAGGGATAACTTTATTTACGTCAATTTTTCTCAAAAGATGGCGCTGTGTACGCTTTCCAAGCAATAATCCTACCTAATATTTATAAATAGGTATAAATTTTTGTGCCTATAGAGGGATGCTTGTTACTCTTTCACGCAAAAACTACTGAATAGATTGTGATCTTTGGCAATATTGTAGCTGATGTATAAACATCAGAATAACACATAGGCTATATTAATTTGAGATATCATGATTATTTTGCTATAAATGCGTACGAAGTCGCGGGCAGCCTCTAGTTGTATTTATATTTCATTCCAGGTAGAGAACCAAGGCAAATAGGCGATGTTTTAGAATACAAAATGCTGGGTTTGGATGTGTGTTGCGAGTTGGAGAACGTGTACCGTCGAGGGTGGGGATGCGACGGAGATGTCTCCATCGAAGTCATTGCCAAGAACGGGAAGAATTTTAAAACCAGTTTCACTCATAGATTTAGTTGGTAAGTGAAATATTTTAGTCGCAGTTTATACCGAAATGGCGTGGCGGAGGCGCGCCACTCGCCCCGCGCGTTAATCGGTGCCGCCAAGCAGCGCGGACGAAATTACGGCAAATACGACTCTATTCTGATACTTTTAAGAGTTTTCTTGACAAGACGCTTCCGCCGCGCGTCTCCGCCGCGCCATTTCGGTATAAACTGCGCCTTATGAATGGATTAATGAGTAGGATGGAAGTCACATCTAAGCCAGGCTTACATCACTCGCGGTCGCGCGATAAATACCTACCGTTCGGCACTATCTCCGGGATAGAAGTGCGTTTTAATTGTAGGCATTGTAGCACAGTATTGTAGCAAATGGAGGGAAGTGGTCTCTGTCTACCCCGATGGGAGAAAAGCTTGACAGATATGTATTCTTTTGTTTCAGGGAAACTTCAGTATTTAGCTTCACTCCACTGTTGTGGTGGGACGACCTTGTGGATAATTATCTTGTTTCTAACACCATCGATATACAAGTGAAAGTTATAGCTTCACGAATAGTTTACTAAGATATAAGTGAAAGTTATACCTCCACGAATAGTTTACTAAGATATAAGTGAAAGTTTTAGCTTCACGAATAGTTTACTAAGATATAAGTGAAAGTTATAGCTTCACGAATAGTTTACTAAGTTAAAAGTGAAAGTTATAGCTCCACAAATAGTTTACTAAGATATAAGTTAAAGTTATAGCTTCACGAATAATTTACTAAGTTAAAAGTGAAAGTTATAGCTTCACGAATAGTTTACTAAGATATAAGTGTAAGTTGTAGCTTCACGAATAGTTTACTAAGAAACAACTGAAAGTTATAGCTCCACGAATAGTTTACTAAGATATAAGTGAAAGTTATAGCTTCACGAATAGTTTACTAAGATATAAGTGAAAGTTATAGCTTCACGAATAATTTACTAAGATATAAGTGAAAGTTATAGCTTCACGAATAATTTACTAAGATATAAGTGAAAGATATAGCTTCACGAATAGTTTACTAAGATATAAGTGAAAGTTATAACTTCACGAAAAGTTTGCTAAGATATAAGTGAAAGTTATAGCTTCACGAATAGTTTACTAAGATATAAGTGAAAGTTATAGCTCCACGAATAGTTTACTAAAAGTGAAAGTTATAGCTCCACGAATAGTTTACTAAGATATAAGTGACAGTTATAGCTCCACGAATACTTTACTAAGATATAAGTGAAAGTTATAGCTTCACGAATAATTTACTAAGATATAAGTGAAAGTAATAGCTCCACAAATAGTTTACTAAGATATAAGTGAAAGTAATAGCTTCACGAATAGTTTACTAAGATATAAGTGAAAGTTATAGCTTCACGAATAGTTTACTAAGATATAAGTGAAAGTTATAGCTTCACGAATAGTTTACTAAGATATAAGTGAAAGATATAGCTTCACGAATAATTTACTAAGATATAAGTGAAAGATATAGCTTAACGAATAGTTTACTAAGATATAAGTGAAAGTTATAGCTCCAAGAATAGTTTACTAAAAGTAAAAGTTATAGCTCCACGAATAGTTTACTAAGTTATAAGTGAAAGTTATAAAGAGTTAAAAACTGTTTTAATAATTTTTAATAACGAAAAATTAATAAGTACTTAGATTTAAGCGAACGAGGCTGTTATCTATCGCCATATTTAAAAGTTCAAAACTTAATTGTAATACGAGTACACTACAGAAAATTGAAATGTGCTCTCACTTAATTTTTTAAAGTAATTTATTGTGATTTTGCGTTTGAAGAATGTTTAATTGGCTTAGAAAAATGACAAACAAATATTTGAAGCACGTAAGCTGAATCGCGATTTTTTTAACCAGCCTATTGTGTCCCCATTGCTGGGCAAAGGCCTTCCCCGTATCCTTCCATCTCCGGCAACCTTTGGCCAGTTCGCCAAGTATGCATCCAGATCGTCGCGCCATCTCCTCTTAGGCCGACAGTAAAGGAAACAAAAACTGTTTTACAAAATACAAGGTTACTACAAAGTACTCTGGAACGTATATATGTAGGTATAGTATTATTGTTATCTATTTTTCATTGTTTGCCATCGTGTTATTTTAGGCCGTGGCCCCAGTAGGCAAACTGTTAGCGGCTGACTAGTTTGCGGCGTATCGATTTAGTACGCCCTTCCATATATTTGAAATGGAGTGTCCACAGTCAGCTAGTTTTCGCTCACTGTACGCAGTTTGCAGCGTTACGTGCGCTGACTATCTCAGACAGCGGCCGACTCCCACCAAAACCGGTGATTTCATTGATTTGAGTTTGCAGTTAACTCAAATTTCAGTTCGCCACTTTGCGGCTCACTCAGTCGGCCGCTAACAGTTTGCCTACTGGGGCCACGGCCTTAATGTTAATCAAAGAAACTAAGTAGGTAAAAAAACTTTTGTAAGTTATTTACTAATTTTAGATAGTACATACACACAGTATTTAATTCACTTTTCTGTTATATAATTAATTAATATAATTATATCCATTTAATGTTATAAGTATGTTTAAATAATTCTTTAAAACATTGATATGACTGAAGATAAGTTCCTAATTATTAGTGGTGGGCCGAGTACCAGTTTTACCGAGTAACCGAGTACCGAGTATTACTCGGTTTAAAGTTCAACGAGCCGAGTACTCGGCCGAGTTACTCGGTATAGTTAAAGAATGTAGAATTGTGTGCGAACAAGTTTGGGAGCGAGTGGTGTTAATGGTGTTTGACACTTCTTCCGCACCCCGCTAATTATTATTCGAATGAAACCAATAAACGCGCGTCAAGTGGCAAAAAAAATATAGACAAAGCACTGTTTATGAAATTTTCTTCTAAATAATTATAATAATAACATTGCTCTTGCTGGGCAAAGTACTGAATATGTATAATTAGAAGGAAGTACACTATGATCTAACAAGCAGTTCCAATGCGCAAGGTAGATTTATTTGCACCGAGTACTCGGCATATTTACCGAGTTATTCGGCCGATTACGAGCAGTAAAAAAAGTGCCGAGTACGCCGAGTACCGAGTATATAAACCGAGTACTCGGCCCATCTCTACTAATTATTAATATAGGTGTTTTCATTCATAGTGAATTTATTCTTGTATGTTTTACATACTAAAAACTTGTTATAAATATTTAATATTTTTAGATACTTTTACTACGGGTAAACATAAATAATAATGTAAAAAAATTAGGTACGTAAAAGTCACAAAGTGTAATTGTTAATAAGAAAAAGTTGATTTTATAAAACACGTTTATTCAGTTGAATAATAAATAAAGACTTACATAAAAATCTAGTTTAACTTTCATTCCGTCATTTGCTTTTTACTAATAGGCTAAGTGACCCCCACAATAGCGTCTTTCGAGCGTCGTCGTCGTACCAAAGTCAGCGCGGCGTCGAGGCGACGTCTAAGACCCAGAACACGATGAAACGCAACTGCAACTGCTAGTTACTTTTGAGTTGCATCTAAGTTGGATTGATTGAAATTCGATGCAACTCAAAAGTAACTGCAGTTTCAAGTTGCGTTGCAGTTGCGTTTCATCGTGGATTCTGGGCCTAAGCCGCGGTGATGTCGCGCTGTCGCTAGCACGACAACCACGTAATACCAAAGTGATATCGGAAACACTTTCAGAAATAATTCAGTAGGTAGTAATCATTATAATATTGCATTTTTTTGAAAATTCATCACTTATTTATCTGTCCTTAAATAAATTAAATAATACATACAAAATCTGTATAACTTAAAAAAACATTCTTAAAAATATAAAGTATATAAACGCTATACAAATACACTAGGTACCATGATTATAATGCAGTTACATTGGATGCTGTTTCAGTTTACAGACGCGCTAGGCGAGTCCACCGAGTGTACCTATCCAAATTGATCGACTCACATGTGAACCGTGAAAAGCGATCTATATATGCAACACAATCCCACACACGAATGCAAGTTGGACTCGCCTCGCGTAATGGACTCGCCTAGCGCGTTCACATGTTTTTATACTAGTAGGTACAACAGCAATCCAAAAATGGAAATAGATCTCAATAAGTAAATATAATAGATCTAATCAAGCCATCTCGAATAGAGTCGGAACTCTGTCCGATGCAGAAAGTGAAAAAAACTGATTCGGCGGCTACTTGTTGCGCGCATGTGCCGAGCGGGTACCAACCTACTTTGTTGAATACGAGACCCACTTTGTATACCTGCGGAGAAAGAAAAAGGTACCTATGATTAAGAAAGAAAAACGTCTTATGTTAAACTAAAGTATCGTGTGAATCAAGCGTCCTTATTCTAAGAGCACCCGAGCACCGCTAAGAACCGTTTCGTACAACATCCGATTCTTATTTGATCCGAGATATTTAGTATAGATCCGAAAACTATTTCTATAGGTACCTACTAAATATCTAAGTGTTTATGTCTAAGAATTTGTAATACCAAATTTGAAAAGAGCAACCCAACAGTTTCTTGCTAGATTCTTCTCTGTGGAAAACTGCACTCTTGCGAATCTAGCATTAACTTTAAAAATTGACCCGTCTTTTGTGATGTCAAACTCGCCCTACAAGATTAAATAGATTTTCATTTCATCTCGGATCGGATAAGAATTGGATGTTGAACGTAACCGCTCTAAGGGTCGATTAACATTTAACGGAAAAAGTGTCGATCGATCCGTCGTACTAACATATCATCAGTTGAATGTGAATGGTCGGGTATGTTTCTATGCGTTTGTCTATTTTGATTGAATGATTTGACTTGATTATATGATGATAAAGCGACCGAGAATTTGCGGGTCCTCCGTTGCATATGAACCCACCTAAAGTATCGAACGTTAATCTCATACTCATTACAAAAGATATTTGCAATATAGCGGCATCCCTGTTGGGCAGGGTGAGGAGGAGCCCGAATAGGCTCCTGAAATTAATAGCAGGCAGAGTGGATGGCTATATATTGCGTCACTGTACTCGGCTTCATACGGCGGGTACAGTGACGCTTTGGTGATATTTTAGATATTAAGATTAGGTATTATTGTTTTACTTACCCTAGTTATTTATTTAAGAGACTTTGTAAGTACTAACCAGAATATGGATTAATCCGAAATAAAGAAATATTATTATTACATTATCCTTTTTAAAAAGAATGTCAACCAAACGTTTCGGTAGCTATAAGGGCTGAACACTACTGCTTCTTTCACTTACCTTATTCCTCTGAATATAAACGGGCCTGTTGAACATGATGTCCAGTAGATGTCTGTACGGCACCCTGTTAGTATAATGCGTGTATGTCAGCCGCGCTCCATCCGCGTCTAATAAATGTGCATATAGTAGCTCCGAGTAACCACTGCCGCCGAGCACGCTTGATACAGCGCTTTCTTCGCTTGGGGCTTGTGTTGGCACCTGAAATATGTGGGATGTTTTAACTTCAAAGAGCATTCAACCTAATTGGTAGGTATAGTAAAAATTTTCGGTATCAATTAGACTCAATATCCCTAGAGTAAACTCAACTAGAGAACAATATTATAAAACGATAGTACTTATATTGAACAAATGTCGAAAGTGATATACTTTCGGAGGTATAGAACTTTGAAAATTGTTATATGCGAACATTTTCAAAGTTCTATATCTCCGAAAGTATACACTTTAAGTATTAAGTAATACTACTTTCGACATTTGTTCGAAATACTATCGTTTTATAATATTGTTCTCTATCGATTGACGTAAGTTTCATCAGTGGCCGCCAAATTTTTTTTCTCCATACTAGCTCGAATAGGGAATGTTGAGTGTAATAATTGATACCGAAATTTTTACTGTACCTCTCCTCCATACAAATATGTTCGATGCCATTTCTAAGGCACACCTTGGAAGATTTGCGTCTTTATTGAAATTCACAAGCATATCTAGCAAACTGTCGATCATATTATTATGTATGAAACAAATGCGTTAAATAACTTCTAAGCGATTTTCGTCTAATAATGGTGTATTTACTTTTGAAAATCTGAATGTGTTCATCGACTTATGATGCTGACCCAGCTGGTATTATGACAGAGAGATAAGATATGCAAATGTAACTGTGTGGTAAGAGAAAATGGCCATTCTGTGCGTCAAAAATACGTCCTTATTCAAAAACACTTAAAAACAATTAGAAATCACATACCTGAACCCCAAGCACGCAAATATTCTTGTCAACCATGAAAGTGACGGAGCAATCTAACGAACTGGTGTTTAAACAGTCAGTCTGTTGTATGACGGCTCTTGGGCAGTATAGCTTGCTATGTTCACCGCGCTCCACTAATCCTGCTTGGAGAGATGAATGGGACGGGTGGACGCCTGACACTGAAGGCGGGTTGTGGATCGTTGAGATTCTTGCTCCTGAGGAAAAAAAATGTAATACTTACTTTTATTCTTTAAGTTTCATCGCTGAACATGAACATTAATCGCACACATCCCAATTTATATTGGAAATTTAATTTTGTCTTGACACGCCTCGCGTGCCACTAGCGTCACCTCATTTTTGCTCGACCCGCCAGGCGTGTCATTTACCAGGAATCAGTTAACGTTGACTCGAGATTCAATCAGTAGGTACACCTAATCCTGCTAATCCATACTAATATTATAAATGCGAAAGTAACTCTGTCTGTCTGTCTGTCTGTCTGTCTGTCTGTTACGCTTTCACGCCTAAACTACTGAACCGATTTCAATGAAATTTGGTAGAGGGGTTGTCTAGACCTTGAGAAAGGACATAGGCTATATTTTGTCGCGAAAAAAGGCTTAAGGGAGTGGTAATAAGGGATGAAAGTTAGTATGGGAGATCGTCATTATTCAAAGATAAAACCATGAAACTTTATATTTAGGCACTTAATACTAAATCCATCCATACTTCCATACTATCCATACTAATATTATATATCCAATATAAAAAAAATATAAAAAAATAAAAAAAAAATTTAATGCGAAAGTAATTCTGTCTGTCTGTTACTCTTTCACGGCTAAACGGCTGAACAAATTTTGACGAAATTTGGTATAGTGATAGATGATAACCTAGAAATGGTCATAGGCTATAAATAATCACGCCATCGTTCTTAGCGGGTAGGCAGGTAGGTAGATAACTAAATTGAGTTAGTGATTTTTAGTAGTTTTTGTTGGGACTTTTGCTCTTTTACGTCTAAACGGCTGAACGGATTTTGATGAAATTTAGTAAGGTAATAGATGGTTACCTAAAAACGGATATAAGATCAAAATGATCACATCATCGTACTTAGGGGGTAGGAAGTAGGCAGAAAACTGAATTGAGTTAGTGATTTTTTTATGGTTTTTGCTGGGAGTTTTGCTCTATCATGCCTAAACGGCTGAACGGATTTTTATGAAATTTAGTAAGATAATAGATGGTTACCTAAAAACGGATATAAGATCAAAATGATCACGTCATCTTACTTAGGGGGTAGGAAGTAGGCAGAAAACTGAATTGAGTTAGTGATTTTTAATCGTTTGTTTTAAAAGTTTACCTCATTCACGCCTTAACGTCTAAACGGATTTTTATAAGACTTGGTTAATTTAAAGATAGAATCCTAGGCACGGACACAGGCTACTTTTTACGGCGTGAAAATACCTCATTCCCGCGGAAATCTAGCGTGATCGTGTTAAGAAGCGCATGACGCCATAGCTACTGAAATGATTTTGATGTTTTTTTATTAAACTGAGTGTTACTAAGACTTCAAGTTAGTATTTAATCACTTTTCTAACTTAGAGGGTAGGTAGGCGCCATAATTTATGGAAATTATGAAAAAAATTTGATGCAACTGTCTTTATTTTACTTCAGTTTTACTTGGATCGAAACTTAGCGACATTCCATCACACTACTTAACTTATAGGGTAGGAAGGTACCAAAATTCAGACTACTTTTTACTTCGGGAAAATATCTCATTCCCACAGGAACGTATACATAGCTACCTATCTACAACATTAAAACTCTGTCTAGAATCACATTACGCCAAAACTATTGATCTGATTTGTATACATCGGGGGTTGGCAGGTAGGTATGTTAGTAGTAATTTAAACCGATTTATATTATTTACTTTTTATATTTACTAAGGAAACCTTCGGAGCTATCCATTATGTGCTTAGGTTGCTTTTGAACAAATTTTGATGTGAAGTTGAGGACCGGAACACGATAGAGGGACATTGTTGCAGGGGGACTTACAGCCGGGAGAAAACAAAAAAACTTATGCGGACGAAGTCGCGGGTAAAAGCTAGTACGTATTATAAATGTCAATTTTTGTGCGGATGGATGGATGGATGTTTTGTTACTCTTTAACGCAAAAACTACTAAACAGATTTTGATGAAACTTGACAATATTGTAGCTTGCACATCAGAATAGCACATATTATTATACGATATCATGTTTTTTTTTAAGATATGACGATAAATGCGTACGAAGTTGCGGGCAGCCTCTAATCTAACCTTATCTACTTAGCCCGTCAATCAACACGTCATTTTTGCTCGACTCGCCAGGCGTGTCATCGTCTAACCAATTAATATTGACCTCAAAAGTTAACTAGAATCTCAATCACTACACGTTTACATACATTTCAGGTCTCATTATATCCCACTCACCATCCATCCTGCCCGGTCTAGGGTAATGCAACGGCTGGGGGTTCGGCGGCCTCTCCAACGGCCCTGAGCTGAACACTTGGTCGGTAACCGGACTTGGAGTGTCCACTGTGAAGATTGGCATTTGCTGCTGAAAGTATGAATCCTATTTATATTATAAACGTTAATGGATTGCTGATAGATGATAGGATGTTAGTTGCTCTTCACTACAAAAAATCACTTTAAACAAAATTGAAACAAATTATGGCTTGCTCATCCTATTATATTATAAATGACAATGTTTGTGACAATGGATGTTTGTTACTGTTTCACACAAAAACTAATGAATATCTTGTGCATCAGAATAACACAAAGGCTATATCTATGATATTAAGATATCTTTTTTCCAATATTTGACGATAAATGCGTACGAAATCGCGGGCAACCTCTAGTATCTTCTAGCCGTTTGCGTCTTGGTGGGCTATGGCGTCTCCCCTTTTTCTACATGAGTTTACTTAATCTATATTTAATCGCCTCCTTCCAGCAATCTAAATCCTACCACTTTCTCCTTGGTCTGCCGCAAGGCCATTTTGCATTTTTTGTTGGCAATAAGCTTCACCCACGAATTTTAGACTCTATACTTCGATCAAAGATAGCATCAACAACGAACAACAAACTCAAAAATGTATACTCACATGCGAAGACCCCAAACAGCTGATCAACTGCTTCCTCGGCACCCGACAAGTAGAGAACCCTTGCGGCATCGGCACATCGGAGTTACTCGATAAAATGTTCATTAACACAGCAAACGCCTCGCTTTCAGTTAGTAGAAGGGAGCGAGCGGGACCTTCCGCGAATTGCTGAGGTGTAAGTGTTAAGAAACGGATTTTTTCGATCGCTGGACGGATGCGGGCTTTTAGGTCTGTGAAGAGTATAGAAGTTCAATTAATAACTTGATATATAAAATAAGTAGTTAGTAATATAGTAGTAATATTAATAAGTAAGATTCTTATAAATATCATCTTATTTACCTACTTAGATCTTTCCATTATTTTTAACACAAGTATGAAGGTAATTAATTTCTAAATGCAATAATTAAATTAAGAATAAGATGAATAAATATAAAGAGTAGTGCAATTCTTCTCATGATTTTGAACTAAATCATTTTTAAGATTTAATAAGTTTGAATGATAGTCGACTATGTGACTGTCATCTTCAAAATTACCTATGTAATTGAAGTACCTACTTGATTTCTAAAGAAAACAATGACCAGAAAAATAGGAAAGGAAGACGGATTTCAAGATAATTTAAAAGAAGACATAGAGATAAAGAAACTACTAGGTATTAGACGAAACAAGGGAAGAGACTATACTCCTATGACTAAACAGGAAAAAATGAGCAGCAAATAACAATAATAACATCAGCACTTTTAACGACCCCACTACTGGGGCACGAGCCTACTCTCACACTAGAGTGATTTAACATACACCTTCGAATTTCTTCTCTAGTGTGTGCAGGTTTCCTCACGATGTTTTCCTTCACCGTTAGCAAATAACAATAAAATCTCATAAACAATTATCATACCAGGTTTATCATCTTTCTTCAAAGGTTCCGTATCCCCCTCCCCTCCCTTGCACGGTTCCGTTACAGCCACCGGGCTGTTTTCAGCACTGCTTTCTATGTTCACTACCTGTAATACATTATAGGGGAAATGTTAGTGTATAGACGAAAGAGAGGGAGGGCACGAAGGACTTACATAGATCAAATAAAAGAGGGAATAGAAGTTGTGTCGAATCAGGTGCTCAAACACGGCAGAGAATAGAGAAGAGTGGCGCAGACTCCACCGACAAGAGCGACGCTCTTATGACGATGATGTTAATGTATAGGAAAAAATCACTAATTATTTATTCTAATAAATCTCTTCATTACATAAGTAATAACAAGTAACAACGTTGTTGAGAAAGAAAAGCCAAGGCGAACTTATCTCGATCAAATTGGGGACTTGATAAGGCTAGGCCAAGTCTTAAACCGACGCGCATGTTTGAGGTAACTGATGAATGTGGAAGAAGCGAAAAAAGTGTGTTTGAATGGTAGCAGGTAGAGGGAAGTCTCTGCCTACCCCAATCGGAGAGAGGCGTGGCGAATACGTATGTTGACGTTTACCTTATCCTTCGAAGTGGAAGGTCCAGGACTAGGCCTCTCAGCAACAGGACTGCAACTCCGTTCCCCAAACCGCTTATCCTGAGCTTTAGCGTACCGCACTGCAGCATCAAAGAGATCCAACTCGCTGTCCACATTGAGGTGGTCGAGGGAGAACACTGTGATCACTGTGTTTATGTCCACGTCTTCGAAGCTACTGTCGTTTAGTACTTCTTTTGTGTTTGTGCTGATTATCTGAAAGTTTAAAATGAGGTTTTTTAAATATTGATCTACGTTTTTAAAAGTAGTCTTTTGTTTTCCACAAAAACACCTACTTTAGAACTTTTTGGTGTTGTATTATATTAAAATTCTTTTGTAAAAGAAAATAAGCTGTAGTGCAAATATAATAAGGGCTGCCCATGATGGAGATGATATAGACTTTAACTTCACAACATAATTATATTCAGTAGTGATTTACTTATTTTAAGCGATATGTTACTTACAGAAAGTGATGATAATGAATTCTTAATATTGTCTATTCAATATTATAATAATATTCAATTATTTAAAGTAATAGGTACTTAGTTGATTTTAGACAATCTACCAGACAATAGTTGATAAATCAAGACATAGTTCCGTCACCTTCTGAACATATGCTTGAGATAGAAACAACAATAAAACTAAACATATAATATAACATCATATGACATTATTCTTATAAAAAAAAACATACCTGAATACATTTATCCATAAGAACATTTTCTTCAAACAGCCTAGCGAATTCGTAAGCCCTACACGCGTTACGAGGGTACAAGTCTAACCATAGACATTGAGTGCATTCCTTTACAAGATGTGGTAGCATGTACTTCTTGGCTCCATAGCATAATTCACACGCTTTGTCGAATGACGTTATGTTTATGTTGTCGGTGTAGATGTACCTGTAATGCGGAGGATATTTTTATTTATAACATGTTTGGTTTTGGTATAAATAAAAAATAGGAATATAAAAGTATTGTTTGGTTGGAGAATAATCAAGTTTTACTCTGCAGCCATACTAGTTTCATGTTCACATGCATATGATTTAAAATTATGGCGAAAACTCGCTAGGCGAGTCCATATGTAATTATGTTGAGTCAAGTAGGTACATAAGCAGTGAAAGGATTAAGTGTGGCACAGACAGTACCAACCAAATATTTTGTAGATTATGTGAGCTTTATTTATCACTAAGGAGCTACTGAGTTGCTTAACTTTCACAGTTCTGCCGAAAATTCTTCAAAGTAAGATTTTGATTTACTTACTTACAGACAAAGACTTATTGTAATAGTGTGCTTGTAATCAATTGAATTTACTGTTAACTATTATTTATGTACTGTGCAGTGAATAAATGATTTATCTATCTATCTATCTTATTTTAAAGGTAAGTAATATTTTGCACTGTAGTAGGTAATTAAATTATCTGATTATTGATTGATGGCCATAGCTGATATACTTAAGTCCAAAGTAGTATTTTTTAAATAGTAACTTACTCTAAAAGAGCCTTGAAGGCTTCAGGTTGCACATCCAGGATTGGAATAGGATCATTCCTCTCAGGCATTCCCCCAAAGAACATAGCTTCAAACACCGGCGACGCCATGGCCAGGATCAGCTTGTGACCATGCACTATGACCTGGTTCGGCTCCGAACCCAGCAGAAAAGTGCAATCCGACCACTGCCCCGACTGCAAAAGATGAGCGCCCCGTTGCTTCATTTCCGTACATCGTAACTGCCAATCTCCCGGCGCCGCCATTGTTTAACACTTTAATGTAATAAAATATCCAGGTTTTAGTTTTTGACTAGAAGTTTCCAGTGATAAGACGGAATTCTAGGAAATACTGCGATTTATAAATAAAAACAGATAAACAGTTCACATAACAGGTGCACTTTGACAGTTACCGACAGTTTGTGGAGCTTGCTTAGTACCTTTGTTTAATAACGTTTACGAAGATCACAAAATATAAGACAAGATTCTTTATTTTTCTTCTATTTTTTATAATTTTAAGGTATTTTAGCACTAAAATTGAATCATTTGTAAATGTTTTAATGAAAATGGTTTTCACTAAGTTTGTATGGTAAAACCAAATATTTGTATTTTTGAGATGCACCCAAACAAGGCTGACAAACGCAACATAAATAGCGGTGTTTTGTTATCATCATCAAACGTCAATCAATGAAATTGAGTCAACGTCAAAAAATTCACGATTTTTTTCGCATTTTGCGGAATTATGTCAAAGCAATTTATTCATTTTATTTAGTGAAACAAAATGAATCATGAGGAGATAAAGTCAGTGGTCCAGGAAAAGTTTTTATCCAGTGAAAAAGTAACGGCGTTTCTATGTGACGCGAAAGTGTTCCATCACGAATGGGTGAAGACGGATCGGTTGCTCGCTATCGTCGAATATGGAGACGAAAAGGCTGTTTTCTGTTTGCACACCTCTTGCTACCCACCGAAGTCCTTCACCGACTTATCTATAGAGATAGTGCTACCCATTGACAACAGTTTTAAATGCGAGATAGATAACAAGCCATCAGATTCTGAAACTATGCTATACTTGAACTTACAGTCTCGTAATCAGAAGTATAAATTTGAAATTCAAATGACTCCACGCGTGGATAACTTCGTCGATGATCTATTCAGAGGTATTGAGGCTATAAACAAAGTAGCTACACAGCCCGAGTTTGTTTGGCTGAAAAAGTACAACGGGAAGAATGAGGATGATATTATAAAACAAACTATGGTCTTACCACGGAGCGGCGTTGCTCACACACAGGGCTCAGCACCAGTCGCCATCAGGGAGAGTTTGATCAAACGTAAAATGTCTGATAAAGAAGTTGACTATACTTTCACAAAGAGGTTTACAGTGTTCTGTGGCACTTGGAATGTTAATGACAAATCCCCGTCTATACCATTGAAGGAATGGCTTAATGTTGACAAGGAACCTCCTGACATCTACGCAGTTGGTTTCCAAGAACTTGACTTATCTAAAGAAACGTTTCTATTTGATCAGACGTTTAGAGAGGACGAATGGTATACAGCAGTCCTCAATTATGTCGACCCTAGAGCTAAATACGTTAGAGTGGAGAGAGTAAGACTTGTTGGCATGATGTTGATTGTTTTAATAAAAGATAAACACGCTGCTCATGTGAGGAACGTGGTCTGTGATACGGTAGGAACCGGTATCATGGGTAAAATGGGAAATAAAGGGGGCGTATCTATAAGATTTGAATTACATAGTACTACAATGTGCTTTGTAAACTCACATCTAGCGGCTCATGTGGAGGAATACGAAAGACGTAATCAAGACTTCAGAGACATCTGCAGCAGAACGAGGTTCCTACAGCCAAACCAACCATCAAAATCAATAAAAGATCACGACCAAATATATTGGCTGGGCGATTTGAATTACCGTATAACAGAGCTTGACCCTAACAGTGTGAAAAAGATGGTTAATGAGAATAACTTTGGGCCAGTTCTTGAGTGGGATCAGCTACGGCAACAGCATAAGAATAATCATGTCTTTGCAGGCTATACTGAAGGGCCAATTAATTTTAAACCGACTTACAAATATGATCCAGGTACAGATAATTGGGACTCGAGTGAAAAGAATCGGGCTCCAGCATGGTGTGACAGAATATTTTGGAGAGGAGACAACATTGCCCAATTAGCTTACCGAAGTCACCCTTCCTTAAACATCAGTGACCACAAGCCCGTTTCAGCCATTTTCAACTCATCAGTCAAAATAATTGACGAAGAAAAATACAGAAAAGTATACGAAGAAGTTATAAAACAACTTGATAAATTAGAAAATGAATTGATACCGCAAGTTAAAGTTGACGTAACAGAAATAGATTTTGGTACAGTAAGGTACTTAGAATTACAAGTACGTACAATTACAGTAAAGAATATTGGTAAACTCCCAGTAGAGTTTGAGTTTATAAAGAAATTGGACGAGACAAGCTTTTGTAAGGAGTGGCTTATTGTTGAACCGTATAAAAAATGCATTTGTGCCGATGAATCATGTGAAATACAACTCAAAGTACTTATAAATAAAACTTCAGCTTGCAAAATGAATGCTGGAACTGACAAATTGTATGATATATTAGTACTGCATTTGTATGGCGGGAAGGATATCTTTATAACAGTTAATGGTACATATCAGAGGAGTTGCTTCGGCTGTTCCATAGAAGTGCTTGTGAATTTAAACGTGCCAATAAGAGAAGTGCCAGTTGGAAAGCTAATAGAGTTAGAAAACAAAAGAGATCAGACTACACCGAGTCAATCTACGTATTCAATACCGAAAGAGATTTGGTTCTTAGTTGACCATATTTATTTGCACGGTCTAAAGGAGCCTAATTTGTTCGAACAGCCGGGCTTACATTCAGAGATATTACAGATTAGGGATTGGTTAGACAGTGGATCAGTAGACCCTATACCTGGAAGCATCCATTCAGTGGCAGAAGCTCTCCTTCTCCTCCTTGAAAGCACAGCCGATCCAATCATTCCATACAATCTACAATCTGTTTGTTTACGAGCTTCAGCCAACTACCTCCAATGTAAACAAATTATTATGGAACTGCCAGAGTTTCGGAAAAATGTCTTTTTGTATCTCTGCGAATTCTTACAAGAAGCGCTCCAGCATAGTGCAGATAATGGCCTTGATTCGAAGACGTTGTCCACACTATTTGGCGCCATATTTCTTAGGGATAATCCTAATATAGTCCAAGAACCTCAATCTCGGATAAACAAACAAGTGATTGACAAAAAGAAGGCCCAATTCGTGTATCACTTCCTTGTAAACGATCACAGTGACTTAATATTTTCAAGATAATTTATCTAATTAAACAATTAAATACTCAATGCGTTTTTCCAGTAGAGTTTTAGTTTAGTTAATTTATTTTATAGTTACAAACATAGTTTTAATTAATTTATCCTTGGAATTGTAAATCTCGTTATATTAACTGACCTTTGCAATTAAATTGTAGGTCATACTTGTCCAACATATACAACTTATATTATAAAGCATTCTTCATAAAGATACTATATTTTAATAGCATTTTTCATAATTTCCATGACGTTTAAGGCACCAAAATGTATTTATTTATTTTTAATACGTTCCACTTCGTAATTCGAGCCATGACTATGTTTATGGAGTTCTATTAGATTATGTTTATTGGAAATTCTGTAGCAGAAACAACCATCAAAGGTACCTATTCATTTAACATTGTTCCATCTTTCTTTGACAACAAAATTCTAAGTTTTAATGTAACTTTAATGTTTTGCATTTCGGCCTTTTATTTATTTATACAAGTTATATTTGTAACAGTTGATGTTTCGTACCTATCCGATTTATGAATTATATTTGTATGAAATATGAGTCAGGCAAATATATTTAATATAACTGTGTAAGTACATCTATCTATTGTACTATTTGTATTCCAAAATCCTACCGTTTACCTATAGATCCTACTTAGACCAGAGCACGCTATAGTGCCCCAATAAATAGCCAATTTTAATATAAACTGCAATTTATGACACATTTTTAATCACTAAATGTATCTAAAATATTCTCTGAGAAATCTATGTATCAGTAGTCTAGTGCTCAAAAACTGAGCATAGATAGGAATAGCTTTAACACTAAGATGCCTAGTTTTCGAATATTGTATACCTACTTACTACATTTTTGTGTTTAAAACCCTTTTGGAAATTGTTTCACGAATTTGCAATGACCTTTGTATTGTAAAATCGTAATCGCGTTTTAGGATGAGTTAAACAGCGCCATCTATGTTTTTATTAAACGAACTAACATGCAGTTATAGATGTCGCTGTAAGTTAAGAAATATTTTGAAATTATAAATGTAGGTACGTTCAAATACTTTACTTAAAATACCGGTTGACTAACTTTTTTTTGTAAATAACCCACCCGAATGGTTTACGAATAAGTAACATTACATTAACTTTTATTTTAATATAACAATGTTGTTATTATTCTTAGTAATTTATTAAATTAATAACTTTAAAGTGATTTTCGTTTTTGTTGAAGAACTTCCTTTGCGCAATATTTTTATTTGAATTTTATGTTTACCCCGTTCTTCCTCAATTAAAGTAGTATTCCCCTAAAATCCTATATAATATAAAAATAGGAATATAACACAAAAATAATTATTTCAATAAAACTACTACGAGTGCACTGCACTATTTTTCAAACTATCGTTTCTGCAAAAATATCTATTTCTGAACGCAACCTCATAGATCTCCGATCGATAACGAACGAAGCGGCGGCAAATTTGAATTCAACCAATCACGTTGCAGTAGTTATACAGTCGTCTAATCAAAAAGCCAAGCACTCGACTCGAAACGAAAACATTTCATAGCTAAACCGATTTGTGTTGAATCCTGTCCTTTGTTTAAAAAATAACGTTACAACGACATATTCGAGAATTTTAAGTTAAAATACGAATTGTGAATTAATTCTGTTTAAATATCATTGAACAGCGACAGAGTAAAGACGTGCTTATATTATTTCTTTGTGTTAATTTAATTCGGAACATCAACAATGGAAGTCGGAACCAAATGTGAGTATTGTTTACTATTTTTTCTTTCAATGGATTCTTTATTTGAATATTTTCTACGTAAAACCTCAATGGATGGAACCTGCATGCTTTAATTAAAAAATAAACAACTCATGCGCCGATACGAAAGTGACATTCATTCTTATTTGAAAAAAGGTAAGTTAATGAAAACCTCACATTTGTTTGGGAAGATGATTGTACTTTTTTCCTAGTTTTTACTCATAAAAACATCTCTTTTCAATTCCGCTTATTTTATACCTTTGTGCTGAAACAAATCTCAAACTTTTAAGTAGGTACCTACCTATAGTTACCTAACAGCTTTAGAAGAAAATAAAAACATAATATAAAAAAAACAGCCAGGCAGGATTACCTAACTATTTTTTCTGAAACGATACCTACAGCCAGTATTTATGTAGGTACATTCTTCAGCCAATGTAGTGCATTATTTTTGGTTTAATTTAAAAGAATTATTAAATAATAGGTACTATTTTGGTGGTTGTGAATTCTTAAACTATTTTTTATGCAGCTTATGACTTGAGAAACATTATAAACTTGGATCACCCTACCTACCTTTAAGATAGTTTAGCAATATTTTAAAATACCCACAGGCAATGATTTTTTTATAGGTACAAATATGTTACCTTTATAGTGATTGGCGTTTTAAATCTGTACCGAACAATGATTACAATGACATTAATGACAGCATTTCAAATCATATTCCAAATGTCTTCAGACTAACTGAGACTAGCTACAAGTTGTCTTAAATAGGTCTATTTACAGTCTTCAAAATGTGCGCGCATATAACATATCTGCACCTAGTATATATATAATATCATTACCCACAGAAACTTAATTACAACATAATAAAAAAACCTCATTTATTTCTTAAAATTAAAATTTAGGGGCTGTTTCTACCATCTACTGATAAAAATCTGACAGATATTTGATACCTGTCTCTGTCTAAAACGTCATGTTTGATGAAATAGACATATGTTTATCTGGCAGTTAAGTTTTACCTGTTGCCAACAGGCTGTTGGTGGTGAAATTGGCACTGGCACTACTAAATCTGCATATTAACTACTGCTGAAATTTTGATACTTACTGACTATAATAAATAGGTACTTATTTATTATTTTCTAAGATAATTAATCAGAGTGGCTTATCATTGAATTTTCTTTTATCTATGTAATATTATGAATGGGTAAATATTAAAAAAAAACTGAGTTATTCGGTTAATCCTAACTGACATAATTTATGATTCCCATATTTTACTAAATCAATAAAAAAAAAAACTTATTTCGTAGCTAAATAAAATAACAACACTTTAAATAATATAATATGTTAGTACATGACGTTTTTTAAAACTAAAGCTATATGGATTTGCTCACAAATTAATTCAAAATAGTACTTATCAATAAAATAAATAAATAAGGTACCTATCTACTTGTGATTGGTCTAAGTAATTACTTATAGAACATTAAAATTTAATTATTCTAACAAGTTTTAAATTGATTAATTCATTCATTTTTCAAGCCAACCATATTAATTATAACTAGAAATGATGTCTACTTACTTTGTTCAAAGATAGTTCAAAATTGTAATAGATCTATTCAGTCAGTACCTACCTAATTTACCTAGTAACTTATTCCCTCCACAAAATGAATCAATGACTAAATTAACTGAAATATGTCTATTATCCACCTATTATCTAACCTAGACTGGACAATGTTATAAATCTTTGCCCACTGACTGCACGTAAACTACCTATTTCAACTTTTCGCATTAAGCGCCAAAACACACGGTGAAACGCAACTGCAACGCAAATGAAACTGCTAGTTACTTTTGAGTTGCATCGTAGTTTCTGCTATAGACTTCCTTAGAAAGTGCGTCGTGTGTGGTTTTCTAAGGAAGTCTAAAGCAGAAACTGCGATGCAACTCAAAAGTAACTAGCAGTTTCAGTTGCGTTTCACCGTGTGTTCTGGGTCTAATTCTTATTGACGCCTTTCTATCTACTGTACTTTCGTTCGATACTGCATGAAACAGCTGAACTACGAACAGACGACAATCACATGCCCAAAAACAATGAGGAAGGAATATAAGAAGTGGCCCCATTTTCTTTTTCTTAAACTTACCTACAAATGAGTTTATGACAGCGTGCCAAGGTTGCGCCAAGTTTTTCATAGTTTTCTTGGTAGCTGACCTGTCAAACGCTAAGAAACCATACACAAAGCTAGTTAAGCGATACATTAGCCATTTCGCGCCAGACCAGGCACGCAGATCGAGACGGCATGGTTATAGGTACCTACTCAAAACTAAACTTGTATAGAAAAGAAGCTAAGTAAAGAAGGATCAAGATGACCTTTTTACCTGTTTAAATTAACAAACGAACGTCTTATTTTTTAAAAACAACTGCCGACCGTTAAACCGGTCTTCATTTATCACTTATCCAATAAGAAAGTAATGTTTTGCGCAGGCGTGTGTCATCTCGGCCGTTGGAAGGTCGAGCAACCGCCATTGTGAGTCATATGCGTGTTCTATATTTGAACTTTAAGTTTTAAATCCTCCGTAAATGGAATGAGTTTTGCTAGCCATTTGCTTTTACTGTCTGCAAAAAGTTTTTAATATACGTTTTTTATTTTTAAACTTTTTTGTTTGGAGTTTCGACTAGTAATTAAACTAGCAGCAGTAAAACGGAAGAATCACGTTGTTAATTAGATGGATATATGGAAATTCTTTATTGCAGGAAGAATAACAACTAGGTACGTAAAAAAAATACAAGTTTAACTCAGTTTCATGAGCACTTAACTTTAAAAGTGAGCTTTTTCAGACTACCTTTGTTAACCGACTTCAAAAAAAGGAAATTTCTCTATTCGATTTTTGTTTTTTTTTCTATTTTTATTTATTTCTTTATTATGTCTTTTCGATTGTTTTTTTATTTTGTTTTCTATATTTATACCGATTATAGATGGACCAATGTAAGCGCAAAACGGCTGGATAGTTGTCAATAAAGATATTAAAGTCATCTTATAAAAATATGTACCTTCTAGTCTAGAGGCTGCCCGCGACTTCGTACGCATTTATCGTCATATCTTAAAAAAAAAAAATGATGTCCTAAAATAATATAGCCTATCTGTTATTCTGATGTGCAAGCTACAATACTGCCAAGTTTCATCAAAATCTGTTCAGTAGTTTTTGCGTGAAAGAGTAACAAACATCCATCCATCAATCGGCACAGACATTGACATTGATAATATTAGTAGGATGGGATAGGATATAACCGTATCTTTTTCCACTGAAAAATTTGAAAATCGAACTCCAACCGCCATATTCGAACAGGAAACTCCAAAACCTAGTTTAATACCATCTGAGCTGACCTAATGCATTGCAAATGTAACACAAATAACATACAAATAGCGTCAGAATTTCATTTCCACGGTCTATTAGCGGGAGACAATGGTAGAAGGGGGGAAAGTGAACGCGGGCCAATGACCTTTCTGAAATCATGTGAGTAGGCTATTGTTTATGTATATCGATGTATTTCAGGCTAGTTTAACCCTATTGTACTCCTAGGTACTATTTGGGCACTAAGGGCTAAAACATAAATTCACGACACGACGCCGTACGACGTCGTGGATTTTCATAATGCGACGTCGTGTCGCGTCGTGTCGCGTCGTGTCGTGAATTTATGTTTTAGCCCTAAGCGCCCGTTACCCCACCTACAGATTTAAATAAAAAACTGACAGGTAGTATAAAATATTTTTCAGATACCTACATTTCATTTGGTTCGATTTTTGTACAAATATAGTCATCGTTATCAGCCCATGTCCCCACCGAGGGGCACGAGCCTACTCTCATACATAGAGTGATAAGGCCGCAATCCACCACGCTGGCCAAGAAACCATCGTGAGGAAACCTGCATACACCAGAGAAGAAATTCGAAGGTGTATGTGAAATCCGCCAACAAATATAGTAATAAAACATAAAAAGTATACCGGGTTTAGACCGTCAAACCAACTGAAACCAGTAACAAAACGAGAACGCAAAAATAAAACTACCCGCAATTGCTGGAATTCGGCGAGGTGCGTAGGCGCCGATCCGGTATCGCCCACGGTTTCCTTATATGGAGCCTGTACTGACTACTTTCATTATGTAGGGTGTACAAAGAGGTTTCATTCCGGGATTCCTTTCTTGTGAAGATAAGTTGTAATTGAAGGACGTTTGCTGGCTTTGATGGGAAGAATTTTGGATTGCTGAAGTCTTATAATGTAACATATCTGTCACGCCTCTTTCCTAACGGAGTAGGCAGAGACCACTTCCCTCCGCTTCCTACAATTCAAAGACGCTTCCAGACCTAAACCATCTGCTAGAAATTAAGATTATTCATCACATTAAGCTTCATTGAGAGAGGTCAATAATTTTTCTAAACCCGATCATTGTTAACATTTGTAAACAAGATTTGAAATAAGAAAAGAAAAGCCGATGAGTTTGTTTCTAACATGTAAAACGAAGCCATAAATATAAAAAAAAAAAAAAACGAAACAAAAGACTGCGCGTGAAAAAGAACAGTCATTTATTTCTAACAAAAAAGTTTTATTTTCAAAATGAGTCAGCCCTAGCCAGGTCATTGCACGTACGTAAAATCTAGAAAGTAAGTGTAGGAGGACAGGCTAGATTGTAGTTAATTTAGCGAGAGAATAGAATCGATTGGGGTCGTAATCGATTCAACTCGAAAGTAATCGATTTATAAGTGAATCATCTTGTTTGTTTTGAATTTTCTATTCGAGTGGAGTAGGTTAATCCGTATTTATGTTTAATTAAGTTGTTTGTGTAGTGAAGTGGATAAGTCTGGTGTTGATTCGTCACCTGTCAAGTTTTATTAGGGTAACAATAAATTTTGCTAACTTCGCGACATTATTAACGAAAAACCAGAACTATCCGAAAAGAAAAAATATAGTTTAAAAACTAAGAATCACGCTTTTAGCACGCACTAAAATTACAAAATAATTTGGACATTTAGCTTTTTAGCCATTATGAAAGACAGCATGGAATGTTTATACATATAACCTTAGTTAGGTACTTATTTAAAAGTGATGATAATAAAAGCGTGTTATAAAATCTAATCTAATCTAATGATCTCAAAAAAAAAAAAACCTACATAACTCTTAGTTTGTAAGTTAGCTGTTACTTTGTAGCATTTTTCGCACACAGTGTTTCTCTGTACTGTTTTTGAAAATAAATGTCTACAACAATGAATCTGACGAACAATAACCCGACCTAATAGGATCCAACCCATGTCAATAGGACTTTTTTTATCCTTTTCATCTCAAAAAAGAACCTCAGCAACGAGTAATCGTGAATAATTTGTTTGAACAACAAACGAGATTCTACTCCAGTCTCTTACTTCCTTATTTTCTTTAATCAAGAACAAAATTCAGCGGACAAACTGTAAATATAAAAAGGTATATCTAGAGAAGTTTTGACCTTTTGCTCTAAAAAAAAAAAGAGTCGCTATCTCTCTACTCTATGGTCATATTTTTTAAGTGAAGTAATATTTTAAATTAAATGAACGGCATTTTCTCTTAAGACAAACACTTATTTATCTTACGAAATGAAAGCTTTCATTTTCAAAAAATCTTTTCGTTTCAGTAACGGGACGACTTTAAAGTTATTCAAAAATGATCGGGATAGAAAGAGAACACTTCTTTTTCCTTTTATGTTTACTAATTAATCAAAAAAATAGGTAAAAAAACTTTTTAAGTTAAACGGTTTTATGTTAAACATACATTGCTATGTTTAAGATAAATGTACTAAAAACCAAAAAATAATAAAATAGATACAGTCGTGGGAATTATAAACATATGCATAGACTAGACTAAAATAAAACCGTGGGGCACGTCAATTGTCTACAAATTATCGATTTAATGTGCGATAGAAGAATCGTTTAATTCGTCGTTAGGCAGTTGGCCCGCAGACGGTGAGGAAATTACTTACTATTTTCTTGCTCATGGAAATTCCAATAGTTATACACTCCATGTAAATAAAAGAGATGTTTCAACTAGTTTATCGTTGAACATTCACACTGCTGGCTGGCGAAGAATCGTTTCACTGCTCGTAGTTTGTCTTTAATCGACAAAACACATGATAAAAGTACTACTCGCTCAACACTATGAAACCCTAAAACTCGCTTATAATCGAGCTTGCTAGCTTGTTTCCACATTCTAGCCCTACTTATCACACGTCCATCGTTGTCGGTTGAACAACTGCCTAATTATAGTGTAACATTACAAAACAAACATTTTAATCAACGATTGTAGACAATTGACGTGCCCCACGGTTTTATTTTAGTCTAGTCTATGCATATGTTTATAATTCCCACGACTGTATCTATTTTATTATTTTTTGGTTTTTAGTACATTTATCTTAAACATAGCAATGTATGTTTAACATAAAACCGTTTAACTTAAAAAGTTTTTTTACCTATTTTTATTTTCTAGTTTTTAGTTTTTATTTCGCATTCTGTTTAATTCATTTAGTGCTTCATTATTGCAAGGTTTCTTGCCCGTTAGTTTATTGCAGTCCAACTCCTCTATACGTAGTCCCTGCAAAGCTCTTACTCTACAAAGAGCCACGTAGGCTTGACCTTCTTCAAACAGTTTCGCACCTAAGTATACGACTGCGTGATCCACAGTGCTGCCCTGCATAAATCTTGACTTGGGTGGTGGATTCAGGCTGGATTAATCAGATACCTAAATTACAGATTCAATTTCTAAATTTAAATCTTATTATTATACGCCATTTAGTGGCTGCGCCCATCTTAAATATTCAGGTTGTATAGTGCACTGTATTCTTCTTGGCGAGCCCTTTTATTTGATACCCATATTGGTGGGATTGATAAAAAATTGTTATCAGCCATTTGGTAGCGGCGGCCATCTTAGATTTCAATTTTGCATAGTGAATTGTATTCTACTTGTTGAGACCTTTCATTTGATACCCATATTGATGGGATTGATAAAACCTAATTATCCGCCATTTTGTGGCGGCCGCCATCTTGGATTTTAATTTTATATAGTACATTGTATTCTACTGGTTGAGCACTTTCATTTGATACCCATATTGATGGGATTGATAAAACCTAAGTTATCCGCCATTTTGTAGCGGCCGCCATCTTGGATTTTAATTTTATATAGTACATTGTATTCTACTGGTTGAGCACTTTCATTTGATACCCATATTGATGGGATTGATAAAACCTACGTTATCCGCCATTTTGTAGCGGCCGCCATCTTGGATTTCAATATTTTATAGTATATTGTATTCTGCTTGTTGAGCCCTTTCATTTGATACCCATATTGATGGGATTAATAAAACCTAAATTATCCGCCATTTTGTAGCGGCGGCCATCTTGAATTTATAATGATAATGAATAAACATAATTGTATTGTCACCAAAATCCAAAGTGTATACAAAATTTCAGATTAATCGGTTGACAGGAAGAGGGTGAAATTTGAATTACTAAATTTGACCCAAGAATAAAAAATAAAACAAACGGGGTGAGCTAAATAAAACCGTTTAATAAAAATACATTCATACATCAAAGTCAGTCGCCTCATACATGCCCGTCGGTTTAGGGTACTCTTGATTTGGCCTTTCTTTAGTAAGTCCCCGATTTGATCGAGGTACGTTCGTGTTGGCCTTCCCCTCCCAGCATTTCCATCCACTATTTCCTTGTATATCTCTTTTGTTAATCTCCTTTCGCTCATTCTTTCAATCAAAAATACTTTTCAATAAGTACTTATATGACTCAGAGTGCAAATGTTGCCAACAATCACACCTAACGATGCTTTTCAACCAAAACACAAATGTAAATGAAAGCAGAGTTCCCCCATAATCTTCTTAACTGTACTGTACCGCCAAGTTTTCTCAAAGGTAGGTACTGAAAACAGGCTGTTAAGCAGCGGCGAAATTGCATTAGATTCGGCTACCAATTGTATTGGCTTTGCTTACTTTTGTACTTAAGGGGTTGTAGATGTTAATATTCTAGATAGGCGAGAAAATTATATTTATAGTGGTTTTTATACGAGGATGGATTTCCTGTAGGATGACGCGAAGTGTGTTAGGACGGACAAGTAGAGGGAAATGGCTTTTGTCTACTCCGATGGGAGAGAGGCGTGACAGATATCTATTTATGTATGAGATAACGAAGAAATAACGTTCCTCAATCGACTTATTATGTAGGTAAGTACTTAATATAAATAATATTCTTCTTGTATTACAAGGCCAGCCACAGAGGACATCATTAAACGTGTATAAGAAATTGTATTATAAACTTGTTTGAACTCCATATTAAACCGACATTTTAAAAGTGTCCTGTCTCATCCACCATTACAACAATAATCTTTGTATTTCCTACCCTCCTTCTTTAATCAAGGCGCCCCATTGGGAGCTCTTAGTGTCAATTTAATAACATTTTAAGTTGGGCGTTAAAAAACCTACACTTGGGAGGCCATTTGCAATTTCACGGCGTTCTCTTTTTGAAAGAATCTCGGGAAAAGTTTTCCATTTTTAAAAATTGGTTAACTTGGACTAATAGACGGAAACATGTTTAATTAAGAGAAATGTTTAAAAAAGTAAAGTGATAAGTTCACAATAAATTATCAACATGTTTAATTAAGAGAAATGCTTAAAAAAGTAAAGTGATAAGTTCACAATAAATTATCAACATGTTTAATTAAGAGAAATGCTTAAAAAAGTAAAGTGATAAGTTCACAATAAATTATCAACATGTTTAATTAAGAGAAATGCTTAAAAAAGTACTTGTGATAAGTTCACAATAAATTATCAACATGTTTAATTAAGAGAAATGCTTAAAAAAGTACTTGTGATAAGTTCACAATAAATTATCAACATGTTTAATTAAGAGAAATGCTTAAAAAAGTACTTGTGATAAGTTCACAATAAATTATCAACATGTTTAATTAAGAGAAATGCTTAAAAAAGTAAAGTGATAAGTTCACAATAAATTATCAACATGTTTAATTAAGAGAAATGCTTAAAAAAGTACTTGTGATAAGTTCACAATAAATTATCAACATGTTTAATTAAGAAAAATGCTTAAAAAAGTAAAGTGATAAGTTCACAATAAATTATCAACATGTTTAATTAAGAGAAATGCTTAAAAAAGTACTTGTGATAAGTTCACAATAAATTATCAACATGTTTAATTAAGAAAAATGCTTAAAAAAGTAAAGTGATAAGTTCACAATAAATTATCAACATGTTTAATTAAGAGAAATGCTTAAAAAAGTACTTGTGATAAGTTCACAATAAATTATCAACATGTTTAATTAAGAGAAATGCTTAAAAAAGTACTTGTGATAAGTTCACAATAAATTATCAACATGTTTAATTAAGAGAAATGCTTAAAAAAGTACTTGTGATAAGTTCACAATAAATTATCAACATGTTTAATTAAGAGAAATGTTTAAAAAAGTAAAGTGATAAGTTCACAATAAATTATCAACATGTTTAATTAAGAGAAATGCTTAAAAAAGTAAAGTGATAAGTTCACAATAAATTATCAACATGTTTAATTAAGAGAAATGCTTAAAAAAGTACTTGTGATAAGTTCACAATAAATTATCAACTATTGTGATCATTTTAGAACACGGGTCTGTTTCAACATCTACAAATAAACTACGCCAATTTTCGTACACACGGCAGTTCGTTTGTGCAGTTTTGTCGTTGTGGTGTATACCGGCCACAAGGCCGTGGCCCCAGTAGGCAAACTGTTAGCGGCCGACTGAGTGAGCCGCAAATTTGTGGCGAACTGAAAGAGTTAGCTGCAAACTCAAATCAATGAAATCACCGGTTTTGGTGGAAGTCGGCCGCTGTCTGAGATAGTCAGCGCGCGTAACGCTGCAAACTGCGTACAGTGAGCGAAAACTAGCTGACTGTGGACACTCCATTACAAATATATGGAAGGGCGTACTGAATCGATACGCCGCCGCAAACTAGTCAGCCGCTAACAGTTTGCCTACTGGGGCCACGGCCTAAGACCTTTTTGTGTTTCGATTTCCATTTGTGAAATCTTGTAATTGACTTTGTTTGTATCTAAGCAATGTACGTATTTAGTGACTTGATAAAGTTGTTAGATTTCCAAATATAATAAAATAATAAAATAAAAAGTACCTACCATTTTCATATATTTCAAAAAATCTGTCAGTCTTAAAGACAGCCTGTAGTTAATTAAAAATTCAATCATCTAGTTATCGAACGAAACCTATTACTTATTAAACGATATCATACCAACTACATACAGGGTGTTAGGAAAAGTACCTATCACTTTCCTTTTAATTGTGTCAAAAAACGCGACGCGGAATACCAAAATTTGCAACGATGGCTCATTGGCGTCATGGTGGCGCCATTGATCCCAATCACCGCCAAGCCATTTTTAGTAGAATACCTACCAAATGTGTCAAGAATTGCCATCGACAGGATACCGACGGGCATTTTAAATTAGCAGACTTGGGCCCCAGGTGTAGTGTTAGTGATGTAGAACACATTACACAAATAAAAAAAAAATTTTGATCTCATTTTTAATTTTTTTTTGTTAGTCAATAAGATCCCACTGCTGGGCAAAGGCATTTTTAATTAAGAATTTCATTATTATTCGCGCGCTCTAACGCAAAGGTCATTCAGCCTCGGCGAGTAAGTAGGTCAGGCGCTCAATCATCCCGTATAGATCGGCTATACAGGTAGTGAATCGGCAGTAGTTTTAGATCAAAAAAGTGACATCACAAAAGTGTAATGAATTTTGCCTATTTTTGAATAAACGCATTTCATTTCATTTCATTTCATAGACCCCAAAACATCCCCACTTCATTAACAAGGAATCCGAATTCCCTCTCTATCATTAATTCCGACTTTATCGACGTTGTAAATCCACATACTGGACTGGTGCTTTTACTAACATTTACCAGTTTTTTTATTGGCTTTCGCCCCTCCACTAACTCCTGTGCCCATGCGCGGTTTCCGTCTGAAATTGGGGGGGGGGGGGTGAATAAAACATGTTTAGTATCCCTTAGCTTAATCTTTCACATCCCAGAAAAAAAAGAACAATAGAAAATCTATTGTGTCTGGGTTTATAATGGGTCAGTGGGATGTGAGAGGTTAATAGGAAACTAATTTGGACTTAATAGGTAAAAATTTAAAGTTTATAGTTATAGAATATTATTGAGTTATTGAATTTTTAATGTCTTAACGTTGCGTTTATGAAATTGATGTCTAGCATTAAGATTTTGGTGTACGTAAACATAGACACCATTATCTGTTCTATTAAAATCTTTTGTAACTCTTGAAATTAAAAATGTACGAGTATGTAAACGAAGATTATGATGTAAAAAAAGGTTTACGATTTATGACCCAAGTTGTAGGTACCTATGTAGTGCTACGTAGTAAAGTAGTAACTATTTAGTCACCTATCTATGGTTATGTCGCACCAATCACCTAATAACCTAATATAGGTAATTAAATTAGCTATTCTAATTCTAAATATTCAATTCAATAAAGATTTATTCATAGGTAGCCCAAATTTACACTTGAATACGTCAGAAATATAAAACAAAAAATAAAAAACAAAAATATAACAAGTTAACAAAAGTAAAAGCAAATTAACTGACTAATGCTACGCTGACTTCGGAAGGCAGATTCCCCAGAGAAGAAGCCAGCAAGAAACTCTAGATGTTGCTCTTTTTAAAAATATTGTTTACATTATTCACAAACATACTCCAAAACAAAAAAAAAAACATCACGTCGAACAAGAGTTTACAAATCCTATAGGTATTTTCGCTTCCACTATAAAATAGGTACTACAATGGGTAAAAACTGGTGAATACGTAGATTTGCATTAACCATTTCCTTTTTCACCATTACTCATTGTCAGCCGCTAGTTATTTGGATTGTTACCAAAATCGTTTGTCGTGTTTCAGGTTCATTGCGCATGACCTAGGCATAAAGTTCTTTAGCAGCCGCCATTTTGTTATATATGTATCCCTTATTTTCGTTTAGACATTTGAGTTTCTAGAACAGGATAGAATGATTTCGTGTGTCAAACTGGCTGTTTTTGGAGTTCTATTGTTAAAAAAAAAATCCGACAGATTAATTTTGAATTGCATCAAGCAGTAGCCACATTTTGTCATATCTGTGTAAAATTTTAGAATTACAAAAAGAAAAAATGTGTAAGAAAGGCCAAATCAAGAGTACCCTAAACTGACGGGCATATATGAGGCGACTGATGAGTGTGTATGAAGCGAAAGAGGTGTGTTTGGATCGAAGCAAGTGGAAGGAAGTGGTCTTTGCCTACCCCAATGGGAGAGCGGCGTGACGGATATGTATGTATGTAAAAATGTGTAGGGAATTATTGGTCTACTAGGTACGCCTACCTCGAAAAACACAGACACTGTGAGCGAAACTAATAAGCTAGTTATAGCTTTACAAACTAATAGATAGGAACTTTTTTAAGATCTTATTACAGGTAATCAGGATCTTATGTAATATACAAAAAGTAAATTAAAGAAACTCAACACAGAATATAATAAAAAAATTTTATTAAGAAGCAACTGAACTCTGTCTATAAAATACAATGCCGAACAGATGTTAGAATATTTGCAGCGTATACCTACCAGACGGCACTGTATCCGAATTTGCAACGTGGATTTAATTCACTGTTTTATAGGAAAGTGAGTTTTATACCCTTCGTAAAAGACGGTTGATTTCTCCATATCGTATTACCTATCACGTGACGCATACTCAGTTCAAGAAATTAATATAGCCTATGTGTTATTCTGATATACAAGCTACAATATTGCCAAGTTTCATCAAAATCTGTTCAGTGGTTTTTAAGTGATGAAGTAACAAACATCCATCCACTCGTCCATCCATCGGCACAAACAAAACATTTATAATAGTAGAAGGGATGTTATTAAAATACAAAAGTACTTATTAAATAAAACCGCGTAGACAGAGTGGTTGTACATGCAAAGGAAGATTATAGTCTCTTTTGTAATTTCAAATAGTGAATCATATCATAACAAAGAACATTGGAAAGGGCAAGTTTATTGTTTGTAAAAAGGTAATTGAACTGACTCAGGAGTCTTAAGGACGCTTCGCTTTAAATCGTTTAAAAAAACAAGGGTTGTATTTTTTTGACAATAGAATGTTGCCAATTTAGGCCTCTGGTTTGGATGGATATCTGAAAAAAAAAATTCACTGTAAAGTTTTTGAACGAGGAAAATTTATAATTCATAATGTTCCATAATTAATTCGTAATTCATAATGTTCCATCATAAATTCGTAATTCATAATCGTCCATCGTGCCTTTCATTAAAATCTGTTCGTTTCTGTAGGATGTATAAACATTTATTAAATTACTTTTTTATTATATTGTTTTTTATTTTATTATATGCATTTATTATGTAGTAGTCTGGAAGAGATCGCTCTTAATGATAAGCCTTTGGGCAATTTTGTTGTTTTTCTTTGTATTTGATGCAATAAGGAATTTCTATCTATTCTATTACCAAACATCTATTCAAGCGTAAGAACATTAATAATGACGTATATTTTAATTAACTTCAAACTAAAACCTATCAAAGAAAAAAGGAGGTTCTCAATTCGAGTGATTTTTTTTAACTAATAATGTTCTTATTATTATTAATAAAATCACATACACACCAACGCACCTGCACATCATCTCAAGTGTCTGTGGTCTCCGTACCTTCGGCAGCCCTGCCCCAGTTCCCTGACCTCAATCGAACTAATTTACCAACTTGCGAATCCTTCCGTCTTTTTGTCTGGTGACCTTGGCTTTCAAGGTTCTACCTTTTGTTCAGGGTTGCTATTTGATTGGTTGATTGCTTGCTTTCGTATACTGGGCGACTTTAAATTAGTGAACGATAGAAAAGGATATGCATGTACTTGTGATAACAAACAACTTTTACTATGGGACCAAGATCGAAATCATTAAAAAAATTTTGAACTCCCCATACGAAATGCATCAGCTGATAGTATGGGGGAAGAATTTTTTTTGTGATTTCGACCTTGGTTCCATAGTAAAAGTTGTTTGTTATCACGAGTACATACATATCCTTTTCTATCATTCACTAATTTAAAGTCACCGTGTATTTTATACCTTTAATTTTGATTTGGAGAGATTGACGCCTTATTTGCGATTTTACTATCAGTTGAATGGTTTTGTATTAGGTTGATATGGGCTCTTTTGATTGATTTTTAGATTATTACTCTTCGTTAGCGCCAAAACACACGGTAAAACGCAACTGAAACTGTTAGTTACTTTTGAGTTGCATCGCAGTTTCTGCTATAGACTTCCTTAGAAAACCACTCACGACGCAACTAGTTTGAAACGTTTTCGTTTCACCGTGTGTTCTGGGTCTTAAGGAAAATATTGCACTATAAATTGAGAATGTTTTTTTCTTATATTTTCATTTAAACTTTAAAAATTTATACATCTAGAAAGAACATTTTGAGATATAGACAGGAACTTAGTAGAAATATAAAATATGGACAGAATTGCAAAAATATTTTTCGGTCATAAAACAAAATTACTTTCAGTAAACTCAGATAGGTATAATAGAGCTAAAACGCTACCTATAACACTTAAAGATATACTTCAACATACGTTTTTCCGAGAAACCGAGTACAGGACATACCAAAGCTACCTTCAGCCGGAAAATCCGACGTAGTAAGACAACGCAGCGTCTGGCCTTGATCGATCCGTGCGTGCCGTAGCTTTTACAGCCTGTAGGCAGAGCAGGACTGTGGGCCATATTTTGTGGCCCTACAGGCTTAAAAAGCCGAAGGTTTTGCCGAAGGTTTCTTGCCGTCTTCTTCCTTTCGGCTATACAGGTAGTGAACCGGCAGTAGTTTTAGATAAAAAAAGTGACATCAAAAAAGTGTAATGAATTTTGCCTATTTTTGAATAAAACACTTTTCATTTTTCATTTTCATTTCATTTTCATTTAAAAATACATACGTACATATCCGACGCATACATACGTAGGTACATATCCGACGCATACATACGTAGGTACATATCCGACGCATACATACGTAGGTACATATCCGACGCATACATACAAACATAATATCCGTCACGTCTATCCCCCATCGGGGTGGGCAGAGGCCACTTCCCTCAACTAATTTACCTACTTGCTACGTTTCAAACATACTTCTTTCGCCTTTTCAGGCTAATGGGCTCGCAATTCTAGACTAAAGAAACTACTTTCAAACGCTTATCTTTGATAAATCAATGAAAATCCAGCCGAATGCCACGAAAAATAAAATTATTTAAGTTCTTCTTTTTCGCAATAATTAATACTCCTACTTTATACCTAACTAATTATAGTTTGATTAATTATAGTGCTAACGGTGAAGGAAAACATCGTGAGGAAACCTGCATACACCAGAGAAGAAATTCGAAGGTGTACTTGGCCAGCGTGGTGGATTACGGCCTAATCACTCTCTGTATGAGAGTAGGCTTGTGCCCCTCGGTGGGGACATATATGGGCTGCTATAGAATTATAGTTTTTGAAAAAGTTTGCAAATTTTAGTCAGTATCTACATTCATTACCTACATAGTTACCAAAATATTGAGTTTTCAAATTGTGTGCGCGAAAAACCAATGCCTTACTCCATCCCTGTTTTCATCGATACCTCGATATCAACCCTTTTATGTCGCTATATTTTGCAAAATTAGTCTTTCAAGCCTTTTTATGTTTTGTATAGAGGCAAATACTTGGTATTTTATTAAAACGGAACTTGCGGGGTTTTTCTAATCTAATCTTAAGTTATTTTATTTTGAAATCATATCTACCGTAAACATGAGTAGGTGTATTCAAGTCGTACATACGCTTGTTGCTCTTTCACTCAACAACTTTTTGTTTTACGTGGGGAAATCCATTATAGATACCCAAATGAAAGACGGAGGGATATGCCGGACTCCCACCGGCTGAAACCCCACGGTGTTCCTGCTCGCCGCATTTGAAACAGATTTTAACCTAGGCTGTATGGGAAGGATGCGGGGAGTCCTTTGCCCAACAGTGGGACCATAGAAAAAGAGTGGGACACTATAGGCTAGTAAAAATATATTGTTTTGAGATATTAATATAAAAAAAACCGCATCCAAATCCGTCCACTGGTTTAGGAGCGGTTGACGTCGATGTCTGTGTGTCTGTCTGTGGCACTGTAGCCACAGACAGACACACAGACATCGACGTCAAACTTATAACACCCCTCTTTTGGCGTCGGGGGTTAAAAACCGAGATATGACGATTAATGTGTACGAAGTTGCGGGCAGCCTCTAATAATTTCATAAGCTGATTGATACCCTTTTTAAAAGGATTTCCTAATGCAAACAAGCGTATTGTTTTCTCTCATATCGTATACGATTTACATAACCATGTTTTTATAATTTGATTTTGGGTCGGGGATTATGGTTTAAACCTTTTTGGTACGTCAAGCGAATTGTGAAGCCATAATGCGGATGCTAATCCGCATTGATATCAATCTGGTAACTCAAATTAAAAGTACTAACAGAAGCGACAATCCGCAACAGGCTTCGTCATCTGGTATGTATGAGGCGACTGACTGAGTGTGGATTAAGCGAAAGAGGTGTGTTTGGATTGTAGCAAGTGGAAGAAAGTGGTCTCTGCCTACCCAAATGGGAGAGAGGCGTGACGGATATGTATGTATGCATAAATCTTTGGTATGCTCTATTCTACAGCCTAAACGTCTTGATGGTTTTAGCTTGAGAGGTGTCGTTAGATTCGTATTTAAAGTGAGAGTGACATTGGGTATATCAAAATGAAAAAAAAAGCGTTATTTAAATAAAAAAAATATAAAAAAAGTTAGGTTATTAATTAATAACCACGACCCAGAACACATGATGAAACGCAACTGCAACGCACGCAACTGAAACTGCTAGTTACTTTTGAGTTGCATCGAAGGAAGAATCGAAGACAGAAATTTCGATGCAACTCAAAAGTAACTAGCAGTTTCAGTTGTGTTTCATCGTGTGTTCTGGGCCTTAGCCAACCCAATCCCCTTAATACAAAATGAAGTTTAAAGATAGTCCGACGTTAGTTCGTTTAGTTTGACGTTTTATCCATAGCCGAAACGTCAAAAGAAACGAAATAAAGTCGGACTATCTTTAAACCTCGTTTTGTAATAAGGGGGAATAGGTTTAGAAAACTGCGTACGAAGTCGCGGGCAGCATCTAGTACAAACCTAACGCTGCTATCGTCCCCTTCGATCGACCCCACTTGATTTGTCCGCCCACGATCTCTTCTTGAAACCGATAGGTATGACTTATTTTTCATGGATTTGGAGATGTTATTGAATTTGGGGTGTTCTTGGTAATTATTTATTTTCTTTTGCTGATATTTGAAGTTCTTTTTTGAGTATTTTAAGGGAGTGGGTTCTCCTACGTTTCTTGAAACTATTGTCATTCCACCTGTGGCATCCCTAATCGTCTTGACTGATTATTACTTACAAAGCCAGCGGGAATGCAGAACGGCGCGAATTTATAAAATATCAATAAATAAGTTTTATTTCACCGTATGTTCTGGGTCTTAATCTCACACCACCGATGAGACGCTCACTAAGGACGGAACTGTCTTTCTTTGCTTTATTATTATTCTTTTTCTCCAAGATTTTTTAAACATACACTTCGTAAACCTTTTATTTTCTTTTTCTCCCTCCATATTTAATTTACTTATAAGTACCCCAAGTTTTTGAAATATACTTCAAAAACCTAGCTATAATCTGAATTCAATCTTGACTGCAAACTCGAACTTCTCACAAAATAATCTAAGCTCAAACTCATTTCATCGTAGAACTTTAGCAAACTTGATTCACTACAGATGGGTCGAACGAATACATCCTTGGTGCTGGTAATAGTAAGCAGAGGCGGATGAAGAGGGGCGATAGATATGAGGGGCGGTAAATTATCGGAAAGAATAGATATTGATGATTATGATGGGTGATATTGTGTAGTGAATAAGGGTTGAATGAGCGTATCATATTCACGATTTAAACTCAATATTATAAATGTCAATGTTTGCGCCGATGGATGGAGGAAATTTGTTGCTCTTTCACGCAAAATCCACTGAACAGATTTTGATGAAACTTAACAATATTGTAGCTTATACATCAGAATATCACATAGGCTATATTATTTTAAGATATTGTATACGTTTACCAAGATATGACGATAAATCCGTACGAAGTCGCGGGCAGCCTCTAGTAACATAATACAGGACAGGGTGTTAGGAAAAGTAGCACTTTCCTTTTAACCAGGTATAGTGTTAGTGACGTAGAACACATTCCACGAGAAAAAAAATTGAACTCATTTTAAATTACGAATTACATTATTATTGGTTAAAAATACCTAATTAAAAGGAAATTGATACTTTTCCTAACACCCTGTATATTAGTAATCGTAGTATTTTCAGTCAAAGGAACTAGCTACTTCAATCTACTTCAAATAATCAAAGAGTGCCTACGTGCCTTCTTAAGTGCAATCTATAGATAAATCCGCAAACATGTTGGGCGATCAACACCACAAATCCGGTCCTAGCCATATGGCGGCCGGCCCCGATCGGATTTCGGTCAAAGATTGGAACTTACACCCTTGTATTCCCTTATATTACTTACATCATCGTGTCCTATCCCAACGGACTATCGACATTGGTATTTTGTGATAATATCTTCTCGGATTCCTTTCATATTTTAGCTTCAAGTGTAGGTTCGTGTTGCTTTTAAGAATTGTAAAACTTTATTTGAAAAGAGCAACCCCACAGAGTTTCTTGCTAGGTTCTTCTCTGGGGGAAACTGCGCTTTGCGAATCTAGCACTAGCTTAAAAAGTATATTATAATAAGTAATGTAACGGTTTCAAGAGCATTTTTTGTGCCTAAGAAATAAATATATTTTTGACTTTGACTTTTGTTTTGTATGAATAGAATGGAAGAACTTTTCGCTCACGCATTTGTTTTTTCAGTCACCAAAAATAGTGTTCTGTCAGGCTTGCGTCATGAATCATCAGACATGGATGTGAGGATGTTTGTTACTCTTTTACGCAAAAACCACTGAACAGATCTTAATGAAACTTTGCAATATTTTAGCTTATATATCAGAATAACAAAAAGGCTATATTGTATCAAGATTTTCCTAGATATGACGACAAATACTTTGGAAGTCGCAGGCAGCCTCTAGTATCTCATAAATTATGCATCCATCGAGTCAATACTAAATAGACTCAACTTCTCTGAACTTTGATTACCTGCGGACGTGATATTCATAATTACCACTCGCTATCTAACTAGAAACTTTATTTATATGACTGTCTATAGCATTGAGAGCTCAAGTAAACTTGTGCAGACTACGAACCCAATCGGGAATTATCATTTGGCTTAAAACACTCTTTGACTTAATTATTCGTCCCCTTCTTGGAATATTTGCATATAAATATGCTTCGCGTCTTTCACGAGAAATATTTTGCGAGAAATATGGAATAAAAAATGGGCAGGGGAGATTCGGGCTCTCGAGTTTTGGGTTTCGATCCAACTACGCTAAGATACAAAAAAAGGAGGTGCCATACCGTCTGGATCTGCGTGCATGGTCTGGCGCAAAATGGCTACCGTTTTGTATGGAATTTCTTAGGTCAGGTCATCTACCAAGAAAACTATGAAAAACTTGCGCCAACCTTGGCACGCTGTCATAAACTCATTTGTATAAGAAAAAAAAAATGGGGCCACTTCTTATACGTATATTCCTTCCTCATTGCTAGAGACAGACTAGGCGCACGTATGCAACGTGGGATAGCGTTGCGTGTGACGCATGGTGGACGCATGGGACAATCTCCAGAAACAGCTTAAAAATTTGAATGGCGGCCGTTAAACGTCATTTTCGTTTTTAGTTATACAGGGTGTACAGGAAGGGGGTATAATGCCGAAACACAGCGCTTGTCCTCATGAAACTGAACAACTTTCCTCAAGGAATATAGGTCGTAACTGTAAAAAATTTTTGGATCGCCCATACTTACTCGATCAGCTGATCGGGCATTTTGTATGAGAAGGCGAATTTTTTTTTTCGAGTTACGACCCATGTTCCTTGGGGAAAGTAGTTCAGTTTCATGAGGACTATCGCTGTGTTTCGGCTTTATACCCCCTTTCTGTTACACCCTGTATATACTCTAAATATGTATTGTAGTTCTTTATTTCACGAAGATGTATGGCGATTATGTGTACATCTACAATAATAAAATCATTTTTTAAAAACACGTGCGCGTATCAAGTTGACAACTTTTTTCGAGACGACTTTTCACGTTTTTCAAAAAACGTCATTATCCTGAGGTTTGATTTTCTGAAGAATGACCCTTCTACTATATACTTACCTACTATATACTTATACTGACATGCCTGTACGGGAAAATCCGCTTTTTTATGTCCTTACACCTTAACATTCCTCGGTTTTCGTCTCTGAAAGTCAGCATAATGCGACGTGGTGTCTGGCTCAGCCTACGGACCCCTAAAACCCCTATTTTGACAACACGTATTCTTAATTTAACATTCTCGACGCCATCTCGTTCCAATTACACAACATGTTCGCAGGATATTTATCTCACGTACTCTTCTTCCTTCTCTTTCTCGCACTCGGAAAAAAAAAACGTAAAAGTTGCAAGGAATATTGCATGGGTACAAACACTAAGACCCAGAACACACGGTGAAACGCAAATGCAACGCAACTGAAACTACTAGTTACTTTTGAGTTGCATCGCAGTTTCTGCTATAGACTCCCTTGGAAAAACCACACACGACGCAACTGAAATGAAACGTTTCAAACTAGCAGTTTCAGTTGCGTTGCAGTTGCGTTTCACCGTGTGTTTTGGCGCAAAGAAAAATGAAAATTATAGGACCTTAACTAGTGTTAAATGAGCGGAAAAGAGTGGTCTCTTCCAGACTAGTTGAATAAGCATCTTTCTATTTCATATAAAAAATGCTTGACTTTTTCATTTTTCACCCGTTTTCCTACGAATCAGTAATCTCACATCAATTTTTATAGGTAAATAAAGTGTTAAATATGGCAATGTTATTCTGTTATAGTCTATGGAAGATATTTGAATTGTATTCTATTCTCTCTCTGATTGACTTCAAAGATGGCTAACTAACGTTTTTTCTCGTGTTCTGTTATAACTGAATAAACAGCTTGATACAGCTTCCAAGACTTGCGTTTTACTCGTATTACATTATGCAATTGAACTTAATCATTACATTCAAAAATTGAAAACCTAGTTACTGAAAATATATCTTTTTTTTACACTAATATTTACAAATGTCAGGTTTTTGCCGATGAAGGGATGGAGTAGGATGATAACAATAAATGTTGATAGTAAAAACCTACATAATATAATTTCAATGTGTCACACATAAGATTATGTAAAGCCGCTGCCCGCGTCAAAATATTTGATCATAATGTTTAAACAAAGCCTGAAACAAGCAAAATCGATACGGATGCCGTAGCTGGCGGACGCGCGTCGCTAGCTACTATACACGGTGTTCTATAAGAAATTTATTTGAAACTAGCTGTCCCGGCGAACTTTGTCCCGCCTTAGAATGAACTTTATTGTGTAGGAATAAAGTTCAAATTGACTCTACATTTGTATGGGAAAAAGAAAAGTCTGTTTTAGGGCTTTACCGGCAATTATTCGATTTTTTCTCGCCGTAAGAACCATCCTTGGACTTCAACGAACATTTAAAAAAAAGAATTGGCCAAATTGATCCAGGCGTTGTTGAGTTATGCGCTTACCAACACATTTTGCGATTCATTTTGATATTATAGAAGATAAAGTAGGTATGGAATCTATAGGAAAATTACAAAGTTTTGGAAGCTGCCCGAGACCTATTAGTAGGATATTGGGAGAGAATTCGAGACATGATAATACAATGCGTTCGAAACGGGCAGTTTCTAGTAGAGTAGCGAAGAATTAACGAACCGTTGACATAAAAATTCAGGTTTACGTATTTATTATATTATTCTCTGTCTATAGGTATATCTCATCTGTCTCTATTATATTCTCAATATTTAGGTAACTTTAACATATTATTCTTCTTTCCACCCTGTATTGAAAGCCAAATCCAATCGCACGTGACTCAACTTGTTGCCGGCGGAAAACAGAGACGCTGCTATATTAAAGAGCGAGGTGACTGCTCAGTGCGACATACCCTCAAATTGTCTGTGAGGTGTCTAGGCCTTTGTAGCATTCTTATTTGTAGACTAAGTACTTGGGGTTTAATAAATGCCTAATGATGATTACTTTGGGCCCGTTTCCCGAGTTACTGATAAAATTTAACTGACAGATAAACCTATGTCACTTTCATTTTATTTTTATTATTTACGTTTTAGACAGTGACAGGTATAAACTATCCCTAGGAATATTTTTATCTGTAAGCGCCAAAACACACGGTGAAACGCAACTGAAACTGCTAGTTACTTTTGAGTTGCATCAAAGTTATAGACTTCCTTAGAAAACCACACACGACGCAACTAGTTTGAAAAGTTTCACACTGCACTTGCGTTTCATCGTGTGTTGGGCTAATAAACAAGTACACTCACTTTCATCCATAGGCGCAAATATTGTTATTTATAATATTAGTAGGATTACTAAGATTGGTATATTTGCCTACGAAATAAGGATAAAATAAATGACTGAATGAAATTCTCTGGGGCATACTGCACTTTATGAATCTAGCACTAGCTTTAAAAAAATGTATATTATATTAATGTAACGGTTTCAAGAGCATTTTTTGTGCCTATGAAATAAATATATTTTTGACTTTGACTTAAGTTTGATACCTAACCAGTTAGCTTAGCATGGCACTCCGTGACATGACGTTGTCATGCGTTTGTCACGCTTACGTCTCTGTCTATAGTTTTAAATGTGATAAGGACAGCATACGTGAGATAATTGTCGCGGCACGCCGTGGTAAGCCCCCAGATGTAAAATAAAGTAATAATACGATGGAACTTACAGTAGATATCCAAAAGACTTTATTATTCGAGTCACTTTTGTTTGCAACACGACAAAGTTATATTGAGGAAACTAATTTATCAAAGCTAAGATATGATCTATGAAGTGCAGACGTCGAGGGGTGGGAATAGGGTTTGACGCTTTAGCGGCGAAATGGTGAAAACAGTTGAATGTTCTGAACGTCTAGTGCGGTTGGCGTATGACTAGAAATAAGTAGACTGGTCCTACACAAGGTGTAACAGAAAGGGGTATAAAGCCGAAACACAGCGATAGTCCTTGTGAAACGCAACAACTTTCCCAAAGGAACATGGGTCGTAACTTGAAAAAAAAATTTGGATCGCCCATATTTACTCGATCAGCTGATCGGACATTTTGTATGGGGAGGCGAATTTTTTTTTTTTTCGAGATACGACCCATGTTCCGTGGGGAAAGTTGTTCAGTTTCATGAGCATTATCGCTGTGTTTCAGCATTATACCCCCTTTTTGTTTCATCTGTATACGCAACGTATATAAATTATGACATCTGCGCCATAGAAATATTATGATTAGAGGCACACTTGTCACAGAGTCACAGATAATGCTTCTAATGTTGCGTACGTAAGACCAGTCTGTCTCTAGCTTTAAAGTCTGCGAAAACGCTCGAAATATGTTTCAAGTCATAATATATATGACACATCAGACGAAAAAACGCTGCGTACTTTAACTCCAGTCGTTGGACTTTCGGCAGATGTAAATTGACCCTTGGGTGTTTAATACTTATGTCATCGTGATATCGCGAAAATCCACCAATTGGCGTTTCTCATACCAAACGTCGCGTCGAACCGCGAATGCGTAAAGGCCTTTAAATGACAAAATCCTATGTTCTTTTAATAAAGTGTTTATATTGTCGGAAGTTGGCGATGAATCAACTTCTTGCATCCACTGAGAGAGTGCAATAATATAAGTTAATGGTCATCTACTTCGAATAAGTTTTAAGGATTTAAGAGTTCGCTTTTGGAGCCTGTGCCAAAAGTTATTTAATTGTTTGTTTATGAATCTGTTTGAGTAATAAGTCTGGAAGTCTGTTAAATGTCAGGAAGTTGATTTATAAAAAAAAAGATACATTGCACATAACGTAGGGCCCTGTGCCGAAGGTTTCTTGCCGTTTTCTTCCTCTCGGCTATACAGGTAGTGAACCGGCAGTAGTTTTAGATCAAAAAAGTGACATTAAAGAAGTGTAATGAATTTTGCCTATTTTTGAAAAAAACACTTATAAATTTTTATTTTCAAACGTTTTCTTTTACTTTTATTAGAAAACTAGAAACTATACTAGAGTCTGCCCGCGACCTCGTCCGCATTTATCGTTGATGAAAAAGATGATGATATTTAAGTTATATACTTACCCTATATGTTATACTGATATGTATAAGCTACAATATTGCCAGGATTCATCAAAATCAGTTCATTAGTTTTTACGTGAAAGAGTAACAAACATCCTCACATACATCCATCCATCGGCACAAACATTGACATTTCTAATATTAGTAGGATGTGTTCTGCAGTTGTTTTTTTCACTGGCTGGAAACCTTCAACCAATTTCTCAATCTTCCTGTCCCGTATTTCAAGTGGCATTCAAGTAAATGCATTCCCTGGAACAGACAGCTGATGTAGTCAGTCAGGCGGTCGCCGCTGCCGGTATTTCCATCGTGTCACCGTCCCGGGTCAGCCTTAGTCCTGGAATTCCCGGCTCTTGCCGCAGGGGAGAGGTTGTTGCCCGATCGATCGCTCGACTCGTGTTACAAGTGCACGGGGTTACGACACCATCGACTTCACAACCTTGTAATTTGGATAAAGGTTTGATAATTGGTCGAGAAGTTTAATTAACCAGTTTTAAGATTTGTTGCCGGATATTACCACAAGACCACGATTTGTTTTCCAATATTCGATCTTCTCGAGGCGTTCGCGAATCAATCCACAGATTCGAACCGGAAATCAATCGGAAGCAATTCGAGTGGCGAAACAAATTCAGCGTGGCGGTGGTGTTGTTAATTGGCTGCGGGTGGCGGCGCCGAGACGGCGGCGGAACCGCCGCATGGCCCCGTGCCTACCCCCAGCACCCCCCTGTTTTATGACCGAGGGCCCATCGAGACCTGCGAGCTTTGAGTCTGGCCTTTTACAGCACTGCCCACCATATGCTTACATCTTTCGCAAGAAAAAAATAGTTTCTAAGATGTGACGAATGATGCTCTTTTGTTTAAAGCAGTGCTGCAGCGACAGCTTACCCCAAGAATTGACGTCTTTCACCAACCACCTTGGTATGGTGTCTCAATGCATATGCAAAATCCTCCATTTCCAAAAGTGCGTAGAAACGCTACGACTGGCTACGACGCATAAGGGAAACTCGGTGCGACGTAATAGACGTCATGGGTAACATTATTTTTCCATTTGGTAGGCTTATTTTCTTGTGCGGGTTATCAAGTTAGGGCTGGTAGTGCGGGAGGGGGTGTCCGCAGGGCGGGGTGGTGCGGGGCGCGGGGGTTGAGGATATCGACCGGTGCCCTCCCGGCGCCCCCCGGTTTCAGTTTCCGGGCGAGAGTCGCGACGTCAACCCGCGCCGCGCCGCGACTTCGTCACACGTTCGTTTGATAGTCGATTTTAATCTATCACCATGCTGATAGGACTCGTCCGGGACTCGGTGATGCAGTGCTTCTGCCACTCATGCCGGGCGCCCGTTCTGCCTGCAGGTTCGCGAGCCGGGATTTCATTGCTACGACTCATGACGCTGGTACCACTCTTGCTGCGGAGACGAACGCCCATATCTCTGTCCAGTCTTCCAATAAGATTTAACTATAACTTCTGCAATACGTTCTGTCTTTTTGTCTAACAAAAATCTATTTGGAACATAAAATCGGTATGGCATTTGAAATTTTTACCAAAGCTTTGCACAATGTTAAATTACAGGATTCCCAAAATGTATAAGAAACTGACGACGAACAGAGAACCATTCGTTTTGGTCCTCAAAAATCTGCAGAATCTCCCCAAGTACGTCGAAGTTTCGCCGGTATTCTCAAGTTACCGTCATTGCGGAAAGCTTACGTCAAACGCCGGCCGGCAACCGGTGCGCTGCCGGTATCAAGCCGGTATCTTCATATTTGACACAACGCACGTGGTCCAATGCTGGTGGGGCGTTCCGTTCTAAACCCCCAAGCTATATATAACCGTCAATATAATCTTCACTTGGTATGACGTCGTATTTTCTGTCGTTATGTAAGAAGTTTTTTGATGAGGACGTGCGAAGTTTGAAAATGTCGCAGGGTTTCTGTGCCCTTTCTTCATCATCGTCTTAACTTGTTTACGAGTTGTCTAAGTTTAAGTTTAAGTTTCTTATAAACGAGATTTGTTAAAATTGGAGGCTTTTTCCGTGATTTAAGAATTTTGAACTCAATTTTGTAGATTGCGGAGATTTCAAATTAGACCAAGCAAATTTATGAGGCTGCCTCACTATCTGCATATTAAATTTATCTGACAGATATTTTATACCTGTCTGTCTAAAACGTCATGTTTTATGAACCAGGCAGTTTATCTGTCAGTTAAATTTTATCTGTAGGTCAAACAGGCACTAAGTTTATCTAAGGCTTTACACATATTTTCTTGTTCGGAAATACGTGCTAAGTTAGGTCTAGTGAATTCTAGTACGTCTGTGTAGGTCTGCGCTCTGCCAGACTTATCGATTTAACATTATACTGTCCACCATTTTGCGCACACAGAAGTTCAGGTGGAAACTTGAACTTTTTCATCTATTCTATTCTTCTTATATGCTATTGGATACAGTACAATCAATCTCGGAGACGCGTTTGACGACCTTTTTTTACTATAGTATTAAGTATTTATTATTAACAGATTAACAGTTTATTGTAAGATGATAGTACATAGAAACAGAAAAAAAGAGAAGTTATACAAAAGGTACAGCATATTTCTAAAAGAAATTTCTATCACCATAGTATTTGTTAAAATGATTGTATTATATGTATAAAAAAATACATCTTCTGTAGGTACTCGATTTGATATACCATCTCCTTTATCATTATACTTCTGTTTTTTTTTTTTTGGCAATCATGCTAGTAGCATATTCTGTTCTAATGATTGCTTCAAGCCTTGTTTATGACAATGAGGTTACATTATCATAAAATTAAGTTTTATTAACTTAATGCACGCGACCGCGGTATAATACCTATTTCAGTCAAAGACTGTTGTATCATTCAACGACTATGATCTAAATAAATAGCTTGTATTTCGTTTGATTCATTTTATGAGAATTTTCTCGATTGGTTTCGATGAATCTAATATTGTTAGTCAATTATGGTTTGACTGATGGTTGACGTATATCAATTTCAGTCATGTTCAAAATGTACATATCTGTCACGCCTCTTTCCATCGAGGTAGGAAGAGACCACTTCCCTCTACTTACTACGATCCAAACATGCTTCTATCTTCTTTTCGTTCAAAACGTGGCTATAAAAACCTGCTACTGAACTCACGATTTAGTTAAAATAAATTAAAAACATATTTTTTAAACGAATCCTTAAGAAATTGCTTTTCGAAGCAATTTAATTGAACTTGACCTAAATCCGTTTGATCTCAAACTTCAATAACGTTTTCCAAAGCCTAAACCGAGCGTTAATCCTCAACTAATCCCCTTCGTCTTTATTAATTGCTCAAATCCTGTTCAAATATTACTCTTCAACGCTATAATGGTGCTAGTCAGTAGCAGGTAAGTACTTAATTTGCCTATATCCACATTAGGGCCGGCGCACATCTGACGGAACGCAGCGCAGAGCATTTTTGATTGTCATGTTAAGGTTGACATTGTTTTAATTAGTATAATATTCAAAATCAGTTGACACAACCACTAATCTAACCCAATCTTATCTAGCCATTTGTGTCCCATTGCTAGGCAAGGGCCTCTCCTCATCCGCCCGCCATGACTTTCTGTCTCGATCTTCCTCCGCCCTGGTACTTACACAACCACAGAAGTATAAAGAGCAGCTATAACTTTTAGTTGACACAACAGTCGCTTCGATGCTCCGATGCTCGTTTGTTCTGTTATCTCATTTTGGATATTATTCTAACGAGAACAATGCCGATAATAATATGACAATCAAAAACGCTCAGCGCTGCGCTCCGTCAGATACGCGGGCCTTAGGGTGCCTTTCCACCAGAGATGTGCTATGCTATGTTGCTATGGATGCGTTTGATATCCACCAATCATATTTAAGGTGTCCTGATATTCAATGAATGTGATTGGTTGATATCAAACGCATCCATAGCAACGTAGCATAGCACATCTCACTTGTGGAAAGGCACACTTATCCACACAAGATGGGAAGATGACACCCTCGAGGTTATAAAGGGGATTATAACACGTTAAATCGGCAGGGTTTTAATTGGATCAACAAGTTTAGAGCCCCTTTTGTGAGCAACAGGGCGACAGGAGTTTGGGGATCATCCCTTGCAAATTAGCGTGTCATTCGTTTAATGGCAATGTCATGACGATTCCTCTTTGTGGGACGTTTTCCTTCCGGTATTGTAAACAGTCGCGAAATTGGACGGCTTTTATCTTTTTTATTCATTTTATTGTTTGGTTCTCTGTTCATTTGTTTTCGTTGAGTTTTTTGTAATGTTTGTATTTGGAAGTCCATTTTTTTTTTATAAAGTATAATTCAACCTTCTGAACGAGCAATAGCTTTTCAAAATTATACTTTTTTGACTTTTTTATCGTATCTTTGTTACCTACAGCTATAAATATGTACTGTAGAACTCTGAAGTACTTCCCTATACATCAAATTAACATTCTTAGGTTTTCACAACTTACAGATAAAAATCTGACAGATATTTTATACCTGTCACTGGTAGTCACTGTCACAAATAGACATAGGCTCATCTGTCAGTAAATTTTTACCTGTAAGGTCTTTGGAGCGAAACGAGCCCTTAAAACTCTCTTTAATCCATCTGAAACACACTTTCCAGTATTTTCCTGACTAAAACGTGGAGCCATGGTACTTGTAATGTGCGAAACTACTTTAAACAACGAAAGCACGTATGCTAAACCAAGATGCCTTCTGAAAACAAAAGCCGGTGCCACGGCAATGATGCATTGCAGATCCTTCCACCAAACTTTGTTTGCGTGTTTTACTCCTAGCTATTTTACTACTATACAGGGTGGATAAGTGAATGTTTCACTATTATAAAGAGTGATTTTTAATTAGTGAACGATAAAAAAGTAGCATTTACTCGTTATAACAAACAAACGACAATGCAACTTACTGTGCCCAAATAAAACTCATTGTCCAGAAATGAAACATATGCCAGAGTATATACTTAGATTGTCCCGACATTTTATTAGTTAGAGTCAAAAAAATCGGCTCCGATAGAAGTCTTACGCCGAGTTGCATAGCTTTACTAAGGGACCTAGTTCGAAATCATTCAATTTTCGATCTTCCCATACAGCAGTAGCTGATAGTGTAAAATGTATGGGAGAACAATTTTTCTTTTTAAGTGAACGCACGCTCGTATAAGAGCTTTTATAAAGGGTTGATTTTGAAATTCCATAGTAAAAGTAATTTGATATCACGAGTACATGCATAATTGCATATCCTTTCTAGGAAGCCCTTCAAAATTTTAGAAGAATATATTTTTTATTTTATTTATCCTTTTCTATCGTTCACTAATTAAAACTCACCCTGTATAGTTTGAAGTTGCTATGCTAACAGACTTATACAAGTTCTGAAACAAGACTATACCTTCCGGAGTGGCAGGTAGTTTGGTGAGGTAGGGTTAAGTTTGAAGTTTGTTATGGCTCTCTGTGTACTAGGATACGGAAGTCTGTTTTGTAAGACCCAGAACACACGGTGACACGCAACTGCAACGCAACTGAAACTTTTCAGTTGCATCGAAGTTTCTGCTATGGACTTCTTTAGAAAACCACACACGATGCAACTGAAACAAAACGATTCAAACTAGTTGCGTCGTGTGTGGTTTTCTAAAGAAGAAGTCTATAGCAGAAACTTCGATGCAACTCAAAAGTAACTAGCAGTTTCAGTTGCGTTGCAGTTGCGTTTCACCGTGTGTTCTGGGCCTAACAGAAAGCTCCTGAATTTTACTTTTATTCAACCGCATTCTTATAAAATGGATATCAGGGGCCCAAGTCTGCTAATTTAAAAAAGCCCACGAATAGCCTCAGTTGTGTGTCGGCAGAGTGTCAATGACATTTTCGACACATTTGGTATTCTGCTAAACAATGCCAGACACTGATTGCGACCAAAAATGACATTGACACTCTGCCGACACACAATTGAGAATAAGTCAAGATCAAGATCAAATCAGCCCGTTTCTCCCCACTGCTGGGTATAGGCCTCCCTTTTTTCGCGCCATTTACTACGGTCCTGTGCCAGTCTAACCCATAGCGGCCCTGTTGATCTGACGATGTCATCTGCCCAGCGAGCGGGTGGTCGGCCCACTGATCGACGTCCCTGTCTCGGCCACTTTAAAGACTTATAAAGACGGTCGATGGGCGAAAGCAGTCACAGAGAATAAGTACTTATTGTAAATATCAATGTTATCTTCATTTTCAAAGTCAGATAATCTTTATTTCGTCGGAAAATATGCATAGCTTTTCACAACAAAAAAAAATTTAAAAAAAAATATTTTCGAAATATGCTGTACCTTTTGTACTTCTCTTTTTTTCTGTCTCTATGTACTATCATCTTACAATAAACTGTTAAATAAATAAAATACTCAACTTCTGTCTACCATATAGCATCTTACTTAGTAAATATCATTTAAAACCCTATTCACATTTATAAACAGAGTGCCTCTGTCTCCAAATGCATCCTCGTGTTAAAACCACCTTCGTTTTCCCAAAGGCAGTAAATTTGCTTTCCGCCCCACAGTTTTAAAGCCTAACATTAAATATTTTATCAGTTTTCATGTGGTGTCGTGTGGCGCCGGAGGGGTCTGACGAATGTTTTAGCAGGTTTTAGCCCTATAATTCCATTTTCAACATTTATATTCGATTAATGAGTTTTTGCGTCGTTTCCCTGTACATGTTTAGGGTTCCGTGCCTAAAGGGTGAAAACGGGACCCCTATTACTAAGGCTCAGCTGTCCGTTAGTCCGTCCGTCTGTCTCCAGGCTGTATCTCACGAACCGTTATAGCTAGAACGTTGAAATTTTCACAAATGATGTATGTTGCCGCTATGACAACAAATACTAAAAATATAATAATAATAATTTAAGGGGCTTAATACAACAAACGTGATATTTTTTCCTTTTTTTGCTCGATCGATATCAATAAATGAATAATACGGAACCCTTCCTGCGTGAGTCCGACTCGCACTTGGCCGGTTTTTGTTGCGTCCATTTCGTATTCAAGGGCTATTTCGAGTGGCATTAAAACAGGGTTTAGTATGAAGGTTTTTCAATGTCATTATCAAAGGTGGATAGGTCATTTCCATAATTGAGTCATTACCGTTAATGTTTAGTGTCTGTTTGGATTTAGGTATTGTCATTTGGTGTCATTTAACCCGATTGTTGTCAAGTGTACAGTCATATTGATTATTACGTGATTACAGTCTACGTACCTCTATATTTTTACCCGACTGCGCCAGAAGGAGGGTTAATAATACATATATTAGCGTATAATAATACAATTTATGAATTTATCTATTCCACGAACATCTTAGTGATCTGGGACCCAAGTCTGCTAATTTAAAATAGCTCCAGTTGTGTGTCGGCAGAGTATCAATGTAATTTTTGACTTTGGTTGCAATCAATGTAAGCCACTGTTTAGCAGAATACCAAATGTGCCAAATAATGACATTGACACTCTGCCGACACACAACTGAGGCTATTTTAAATTGGCAGACTTGGGCCTCAGGTGCAAGACTCTCATAAGAAACTAGTCTTATTTCTTTAGCTAGAATTTTGCTAATTTAGTTAGTAATTTAACACAGAACGCAAAGCCTCGCTTTATATTTAAAGTTCCCGTATTTTACTGTCAATGTACTTGCCTTTTTTAGAAGTTTGGAATTCTTCCAACTTCTGCATTTATTTGTTTCAGCAAACAGAGTTCTTTTAATGCGTTTTCTCTCTGAAGCAGTGCTTCGTTCGGTGCTCCATTACTTTTTTATGTTCATGATTCTTCTCTAGAATTCTCATAAGTTCTTTTAAAGAATGGAAATCTATAGCACTCTAGAGAGCCAGGATAATTGAATGGGCATGATGACTTTAAAAAAAAATTTGTTCATCACATAGATTATTTTAAAATATTCGACACATTTTTTTTCTTTTTCTCATTGACTACAAATGACAAAGGTACACTAGGTTAAAGTTGCTCGCGACGTCACGCCTAAGTACGATTTTTATCTAGGAGTAACGTCAATACCCCCCACTCCGTAACTTTAATGCTCTGTATCTTTGTATTTATTTTTGTATTAGATCAGGTAAAAATGTGTTTCAAATATTTTTTAATAGCCTAAAAGACGGACTAATTATTTTTTTTAATTTTTGAATGTTGTCATCCTTATTACTCCAGAGAAAACCATAAATTATTTAAGTATTTTGTAATACTCAAGGTAATTAAGGTATTCTGCCTTTTAAATTAAGACCGGGTTAATCCAAGTCCTTGGATCGTCCGTCTTTGGATATAAGCCTCCTCCAAACCCCTCCACGACTCCAAGACCGGGTTAATTGTAACAAATTGCTAATCCTCGGCCTATTTTGGTTGATTAACTTTTAATCTATCGCCAATCTCAGCTTCCAAACTTGTTATTAGTTAACTTCTTGTATTTACCGTGGTAACGATATCTATAAGGCTAGTTGCCGTGGTTTGTAGTCTTGGTAGTGACCCTGCCTGCTACCTATGCCATAGGTCGTGGGTTCGTTCCTTACTAGAGCCAAACATTACTGTGATGTGCATAGATGTTGTCTGGGTGTTTATGTTTCTACTACGTATGTATTTATAGTTCAATATAGTAATAGCTTTAGTTCTTTTGATATTGACAGAATCCACAAAGGTAGTTGCTTTTAAAAAATAATAATAATAATAGAGTCATTTATTTCAGGCAGAACCCATATAAGTACAATAGTACAAAAATGCTTAAAATTATAAGTATAAAAGTAGGTATAATATTACAATATAATTATAACATCGTTATTAGTCAATAAGTAGGTACCAAAAATCTGATCAATTATCGTTATTAATCGTTATTAGTCAATAAGTAGGTACCAAAAATCTGATCAAATTATTTTCTATTGCCATTGCGATGTAGGCTAAGCCAATGCAACATGATGTCATTATTATAAAAAGTGTCATTGAATGCTACTTATTAAGCTCTCAATGACACTTTTTATAATAATTTAATGACATCATGTTGCATTGGCTTAGCCTACATCGCAATGGCAATAGAAAATAATTTGATCAGATTTTTGGTACCTTCTTATTGACTAATAACGATTAATAACGATAATTGACTAATAAAAAGCTGAGTATTTAACTTAAATACTCTTCGTTTTCCCAAGCACACAGAATCACTCTTAATTAACTGACTGATACACCTATGTCTATTTCGTCGTTTAGATTTCGTCTAGACAGAGGCGAGTATAAAATATCCGTCAGATATTTATCTGTAGATCCTGTTTCACGGGCCCTTAAACAGTCATTTGTTTCCAAAACTTCAGAAAAACATGGATTCAAAATACTAAGTACCTATAGGCATCAGTTTCAGTCACACCCAAACAATCAGCTGAGGAAACTTGTGGAATGGCAATGTCCCTTCGTTTGTGGCTACTCAGTTATGTAAACGAGGGGTTGGCTCCCTTCAACTGACGAAAACATACTCGACAATTTCCACACAAGTACTGTATTAGGGGTTTTCACACTGAAAGTTATATTGTAGGTAGACATATGTGTACGTTTGTTTGAGGTATCTTAGTATATTGTAGGTTGCTGCTTGCACTTTTCTTTCTTTGGGGTCTGTAGGGATTTTTTAAATAATAAGTAACTATGTATCTTTTGTATTCATATCTTTTTCTGTTTCTGTGTTAAATCTTCTTGTAATAAACTATTAAATAAATAACTTGACAATAGTACCTATAGTCTACTTAAAATATAAGGTACTTACTCTGCCTTTCAGTTCAGATCTGCAGACGGAGGATATGTATTAATTGGATCATCTTTATTGTTTTTATTTTCGTTAACTCTAATTTCGAAATCTCACAATGAAATAAGTATCTTTACATGTACTAAGTAAAGTATGAAAAAATAAATATGATTATGATAAGTGAACTACATTTTGAGTCGCTCTATGGGCAACGCAGTATCATTCTGCGTACCGCTTCTTTGGAAATCGGCCCTAAAATCGCTATAAACGTAGATCAGTATGTTTAGGCGCTCACATTCTTGCGACCCAACATAACCGTCACTTAAAATTTTAATTATGTAAGTAATAAACTTTAAACCTATTACCTAGACTATTACGAAGTTATTTAACCTTGACCTCAGTACGTAAAGTGCTTTATGATCCTATAAATAGGAATACTTACATAATAAGCTAGATATTAAGTGAGGAATTTAAATAATGTTCCATTGCATAATTTTTTTTTCTTTTCTATAGCGTAGTTTGATATATTAATTCTCTCCAGCACGTTTTTCGCTTACATACATACATACCTGCAGTCTGCTTAAACTAGTCCTACTCCAAAAGGTTGTCTGGAAGAGATCACTTTTAGAGATAAGGCCGCCTTTGCGCACAATGTTATAATTTTAGGTTTTGTCTGTATCTCTTTGTGTGCAATGAAGTATTTCTATCTATCTAGGTATACATACATAGATACTACATATCTGTCACGCCTCTTTCCCATATCGGTGCAGGCAAGGACAACTTCCCTACACCTGCTACGATCCAAACACACTTCTTTCGCTTCATCCACATTCATCAGTCGCCTCATACATGCACGTCAGTCTCTCTTTATAGTCCAAGTTTACTTAGCTGAATATATTTTCTATAGGTGTCTTTAAATTTGTGAACGATAGAAAAGGATTTGCATGTACTCGTGATGACAAACAACTTTTACTATAGGGCCAAGTTCGAAATCATTAAAAAAATTGTTCCGCCATACTATCAGCTGATACATTTTGTATGGAAGTTCAAAACATTTTGAATGATTTCGACCTTGGTCCCGTTGTAAAAGTTGTTTGTTATCACGAGTACATGCATATCCTTTTCTATCGTTCACTGATTAAAAGTCACCTTATAATATCTTTTAACCACGGACGAGCTTTTAACCTTAAAAAATGTCTTTTCCGACGTCTCTACGCCGTCTGCTCCATTATAACCTTGTTCGAAGATTACCCGGCCCCTCATTTCACCATTCCTGGCACGTACAGCCCTCATCTTGCGACGTTGCGACCCCCAGTCTTATTACTAGCAATCTATCTGGTATAGCTGGCACCCAAACTTTAGAAAAACTTCGGTATTAATGATGTCTAGGGTGATAATAATAAGCCAGAGAAAAAGTAAGTTCTGTAAATGTATTTTTTATACTCTATGCTGAAAATTAAGGGATGTATAGTACGCGCCGCGTAAAAAAGAATGCTGGTTGTCAAGCTGCACATTAGACGGTTTTTGAGTCTGACGTATGCCGTTTGTACTAAAATACCATCGCGCACAAAAGTATTTCATTACGTTCGTGGTTTTACATAGAAAAGAGATTAAATTAATTACGACGTAGACGTGTATTGTTTTATTAAGAGCTAAGCCGATAATAATGCAGTCGAAAATATAAAACAAAGTATGAAACGGACCGCAGCTGCAACAAAATCTTCTAACAAGCTTCTTACTCTACACTGAGACGAATTGTGAAAAGGTCAAAAGATTCCGAATTCCTTACCGTCTTCCGATACCTACCGGAATATGAATTGTATACCCTCCTTTTAGCTTTGCCGCAATCGGAAATTCCCGGCAATGGGACATAACAGGCTGTTTGTGAATCTGTATATTTCACCGCGTGAGTAAAAAAAAAATTTCAATGTCACCTTTGAACTAAAATCTCAAGGTTAAATGTTCAGTGACAAGTTTTAAATAACTCAACTTTTTATTGCAGTATACAATGTAAAATTAATGTAGGTACAGTGTTATAAGTAGGTACATAACATTACATTAAAATTCCGAAGTTTTCACGACTTTTGGCGTTCGTTTCACATCGCGACACATACAAAAGCGCTTTCATCAATGAGGAAAGAATATAAGGAGTGGTCCCATTTCTTTTCCGATATACAAATGAGTTTATGATAGCGTGCCAAGTAGCGCCAAGTTTTTCATAGTTTTCTTGGTAGATGACCTGTCAAACGATAAGAAATACCATACAAAAAGGTAGCTTTTTTTGCGCCAGGCCAGGCACGCAGATCCAGACGGTATGGCTCCTCCTTATATATTCTATACTCAAAGGCTTTCATTTAATCGATTTTATCCTATGTTTTCTAGATGTTATCTTTGATTGTAATTAGTGTCTATGGTCGCCATGTGGATGTCCAATGGCTGGTACTAAAATCAATATTAAAAGCTTACGGACACGCGATCTATCATAGTATTTCTATCACAGGTCATTATCAGTAATGTTACATAGAAACGACTACTAATCAATGACTGAGCAATCTCTAACTAAAGGCTGATTTACACACAACTTAATACTTAAATCTAAATCAGCTTTAACCTCTCTCTCTCCTTTTCCCTCGCTTTTTCTCCTGTACTCTATCTCTCTTCCTTTGTGCCTCTCTTTCTCTGGTACTGTCTATCTCTCTTCCTTTCTGCCTTCCTTTCTCCGGCACTTTCTATTTCTCTTCCTTTCTGCCTCTTTTTCTCCCGTACTCTCTCTCTCTCTCCCTGTTCCTTTCTGTCTCTTATTTCAAGTATATCCAGCGGGGCCATTCCTCTAGTTTAAAATCATTGCCAAAAAACTATTCAACTCTATCCAAAGCTCTATTAATTTTTTTTATAACATAATTTTTCATGTGCCTTTCATACGTTTTTCATCATCTTTTCATACAAAATCAATCAGCTGATTAAATATGCAGACTTTTTCATATAACTCCTTCGAACCATGTTGCTAAGGCCAAGGAAGGGCCAAGTTCAGTAAACATACAACCCGTGGTAGACAAGCAATCGATTAATGTACGAGGTCCGCTGTTCAAATAAACATTACCCGTTGGAACGATTCGAAATCGTTTTCCGATTGACATTACTACAGTCTGAATGTGAATTATTGTAGTTGGGTTGATTTGAGAATGAAACAGATGTTGTGCAAGGAGTTGGAGTCATGTTTATGCCACTGACCCATTATAAACCCAGACACAATAAGATTTTCTATTGTTCTTTTTTTTCTGGGACGTGAAAGATTAAGGGCTATCCGTGTTCAGAGTTGTCCGTGTGAATAAGTTTATACAATTTGTATGTAACCGATTTTAGTCGAGTTCCATGAAGGACGTGGTCCCGGTTATGTGTGGTTAGCCCTATGTTGTTATAATTTTAGTGGAACTATTGATACAATAAGCTTGTCATGTCCTATAGCTGGGCAAAAGTCTCCTCCTCCATCCAGTTCTGTATGCCAGAACAATTTATTAGTTACGTACGACTTTTTCAATAGTGGAGTGCCAAACTACCCAAAAGATTCTTCTGTCTATACTTTTTATTTGTTTAATTTTAGTCTTTATTTTATCTTATCTTATTTCGCCATTCGTGTCCCACTGCTGGGCCACGTCTGCCGCATACCAGAAGACTTATGGGCAAAAACAGCTACCAAATGGCTACCAACTGCCAAACGGCGTCGCGGCAGATCGCGGAAAAGGTGGCGGGACGAGCTGGATACCTTCTTGAATACCTGGGCGGAGGAAGCTCGAGACAGAAAGTCTTGGCGGATGAGGAGAGAGGCCCATCAGTCATTTGCCCAGCAGTCATTTTAATTCAGGAAATTAGTAATCGATAGTTGACTTATTAAGTAGACGCATTATAAGATTTTGAGACTAGAAAACGTCACTGGGCATCCAAACCAGTTCAATAAATAACATCACATTTTTCAAACAACCCCATTTTTTTGAAAAGCCACTAAATGTCCTCTTTTTACCCTTAAAACCATTACTACTGCAATAATGGGTTTCAATAATGGACTTGCCACTTATAAACCAACAGCGGAGAAATTCCAAATGATTGATTTTCGGCCGAATGGAAGTTTTTGTGGCACAAATGTCAGGGCCGTGCCAAAAGTTCCTTTGGTCGTTAATTAACTGGAGGAAAAGGTTTCTTGTCTGTATTCTGTATTGTGTAGGCGTTAGAATTCGCTTTTGTTTAGTTTAGGGCTGTTTCAAGCTGTTAAATTGCTATTTATGATGGGAAAGAGGCGTGACAGATGTTAGCACGTTTTGCAAATAGAATGCGTTGTTTCTTGGTTTGTCGTGTTTTACTGGGAATACTTCAAAATGCTGGGTTTCATTCTCTACCTTTCTAAGCCTACTGCGTAGGCGATGATGTAGCAGGCAAATTGTCGACATTCTTCCAGTTCTAAAAGCCAAAATATCGCTGTTACTTTTCGAAACGCATTTTCTAATCATATCGGTGTAATATCCTAATGTAATGGATATTATACCTACTCTCGTATGAGAGTAGGCTCGTGCCCCCGTAGTGGGGACGTTAATGGGCTGATAAGGATATACTCAATATCTCTGTATGTTGTCTGAATTGATAAATCATTGATGAATATTAAGTCTCGATTGTTAAATCGTTATGTACCTATATTATATTAATATACCTTCCTACATCAAACCAAAAGCTTAAAATACAATGCCATACCGTAAAACGTACTTTCTCTTGATTATAGCCAAAAGTTTTGCCAGTTACAGACAGACGAACTTATCTGTGAACTGAACGGCGGCGCTAGTAGTAATACAGAATTGTATTTCTGCCAATCGCAGCTGTTCTGGAATTTGACATTTCCGTATTAGTGGCCGGTTCACAGATAACTTGGTAGCTCTGTACCTATAAAATCAACCAAACAGATCCCATAAAACTCAAACTACCCTCAAAATCTCGTCTCCGCGTCAAGAGTGTCACAGCGTGTCGAGGATCCTCGATGACGTTGTCTTCGTTTCAGCTCACCGAAGGTCGGCGCCGGTGAAGAAGCCAGTCGGGAAACCCAGGACTAAGCAGCCGAAGAAGGTTAAATTTATCAGTAAGTGTTTGAAAACGTCTTGGACCACTCCATTTTTAATTTGCGAGCCATTTTTTGGCTTTGGATAGAATCATTCAAAGGGTCCACAAAGCAGCTTTTGCAAGATGCGTGCTTTCGTCTTACAATCGTCAATTGATGAAAACATGCGTATGACAAGCGGTTCCGTGGACGGTTGGTCCTTACCTCTATTTACTTTACCGTTACCTTTAAAACATTATCCTTTTTATCTTGTAGTGTCGTGTTTAATTATAGAGAGTATAAAATAAATCCAGAACTAACTCTACGCTATGATTAATTGATACATTTCTAGCATCAAGAAGTATGTTAAAGGTCGCGCCACGTAAAAAGAACTTTAGAAACAAATGAAAATCACGTGTTTGCGCATGGACACACTTACGCTCGAAAGTACTAGGGCTATTTATCGTTTCATTCTTGTAAGAGTCTTTCGCACGCGGCTACGTATGTTGACTTATAGACTTACGTAGGGGATAATGATATATTTTTTTATTTATATTCCACCTTACTAATACTACTTATAATATTTTTCTTCCCTTTGTGCGTAAAACCATGACTGTAATTAAACACTTTTTTGTGCGATAGTATTTTAAAACAAATGTTAAACGTCAGACTCAAAAATCGTCTAATGCGCATCTGTCAGCTAGGGTTCATTTTACGTGGCGCGACCTATACTAAGTTACTACGTTCTTACCTTAGATGACCAATTCGCTGTAATGTTCTCCGCGTGAGTCCAGTTATTCATCTAAGGTTCTATCTCTTCATCTTCTTATCTTATCTTACTTACGCATATTTTTACGCAATTATCTTTTGCGACAGCGCAAGCCTTCATCAATTTTTATTCACATACCTACATTTGACGCAATTTTCGCGAAATCTTCAAACCCCTCTCTAAAAAGTGTCTAAAAGCAAAGGTAACAATAGTAAAGTTGGAAAAGATGCGAAAACAAACTCGGTACTATAACGCGTGTGAAGTGAGAGTAGTAAGTACCTACTTGAGACATGCACAGGAACTTTCTTTTGTTGCTTGTAGTGTGGGATGAGTAGAATGTAGCTACTTAAAGAGTAACGGATTTAAAGGTTGGGCATCCAAGAAGTGGTTTTACATTTCATAAAAAAAAAGATATATTGCACATAACGTAGGGCTCCTGTGCCAAAGGTTTCTTGCCGTTTTCTCCCTCTCGGCTATACGGTGTAGTAAATCGGCAGTAGTTTTAGATCAAACAAAAAAGTGCAATGAATTTTGCCTATTTTCGAATAAACAGTAAACACTTTTCATTTTCATTTCATCTTTATTTACCAAGAATTTGGAATTTGCCGATCTTGGTTTTAAGTTTCACTTTTTGATGTAGTTTTTCCTAGAAAACTATTTTAAAGTAATCTTCTTACATAAGTTTCTCGTGAGTTCAAGATCAAAAAAATATCCATTTTAGAAGCGGGTACGCGCGCTACATTAGATTTTTATCCGATTCTAGATAATTTAGTACTTACCTATAGAAGTAGGTACCTAGTTCTCGGAGCCATACTAAAACTCTAGGATCGGATATAGTATCAATAAACCAAAACTGAAATAGGGGGAATTCGGGACACTTAGCGCCAAAACACACGGTGAAACGCAACTGCAACGCGACTGAAACTTTTGAGCTGCATCGAAGTTTCTGCTATAGACTTCCTTAGAAAACAACACACGCAACTAGTTTGAAACGTTTCGTTTCAGTTGTAATGTAACTCAAAAGTAACTAGCAGTTTCAGTTGCGTTGCAGTTGAGTTTCACCGTGTGTTCTGGGTCTTAGTCTCACTAAAGCTAATTCAATAATCAAATATTTACGAACAAAAACCAGGAAAACAATTATAATATGATTCATAATAACATAATAAGTTCATTACCAGGCTCACAAAAACATGCGTGATACTGCGTCGTTATCTGTTAATTGCTAGACGTTACGATAACGTTTGTCAATAAACCCTTTGTTAAAGACTGGACAGGTCAATGCTCTTTCCATAAATAATAGATACAGAAAGAAAATTTATCGATTGGTATAAAGTTTTTCCATAGAAATGTATCTAGCTTTTACAGGAATTAGAAGTAGCCTTCAATTAAAGTAATTGCTGGTGATACGGTTGCATGGGAATAAAAAGTAGTGACATTGACAAAATTGAACCATACTGTTTATAGACAAAGAAAGTGTTAAAACTATGAAAATTGCTGGAAGTTATTTTGTTGTGAGTTCTATTAGAGATCTTTATTGAGGTGTGATAGTGATACTCATTAAGTACCCTAAATTGGTATCGCGTCACAGGAAATCAATGAAAGTTTTACAGCAAAGGAGAATGTAACTTTTTTTGCAATTAAACGAATAATGTCGTAGATTTTTGCGACGACGTAACGCGAATTTATTAGTCATACAGATTCTTAGCTTTAAACCGCCACCGGGGTCTAAGCACAAAATTTACTGTATTGCCTACTCATTTATAGGTAGGTAAGTAGGTGCAATTTCTTTGTATTTTTTTAAACGACTTCAAGCTAAAAACAATCCAACCAAAAGAAAATAACGTGGTTCTCAATTAGGTAGAATTTTATTTAACATACTATCTTTTTTTCAAAGCTAACTTAGATGTAGGTTTAGGTACCCTAGATACCTAAAAGACCTAAAAACATAATACTGTCTCTAAAACACCCCGGTATTACTCACGAATTACAAATAGAGTGAGGGTCGAGACAGCGAGTGCAATATCCTAGTGTTGCGGTGACTAATCCGGGGGGGCGTACCACCCCACTCTCCTTAAGCGGTTTGTATTGGCGGATTCGGTACGACGGAATTTCGTACGTAGCGCAGTATAACTTTTGCGACGCGCGACGAAAATCCTTTGCTTTCATATAAATTGACTTTAGTTCGTTGAAAATACTTATGTACGATTAGGTTCAATCAAAGACATTTATTTCTCCAAAGAACTTACAGTTCACTTAATCGAGAAACACACAAATATCCTCATAACTAGGTCTTAATTAGGCATGCAATAGTAAGCTATTTAACATAAAGTGGTTACCATATATATTTTAAAGTTTCTTTTTAAAATTATTTAGGGATAAGTAAGTATGTACGTTTGTAATGAGAAAAAGTGGTTAAATGGTAGATACAAGACTTGGGTCGCTATAATATCTCACATAGGCATTTAGTATGAATTAAACTCAATTTCAAATACTCTTTATCCCGTCAATGTTTAAAAGCTAAATGCTAGATTCGCAAGGTATACATTTATACCCAGAACACACGGTGAAACGCAAATGCAACGCAACTGAAACTGCTAGTTACTTTTGAGTTGCATCGCAGTTTCTGCTATAGACGAAATGTTTCAAACTAGTTGCGGCATGTGTGGTTTTCTTAGGAAGTCTATAGCACAAACTGCGATGCAACTCAAAAGTAACTAGCAGTTTCAGTTGCGTTGCAGTTGCGTTTCACCGTGTGTTTTGGTGCTTAGATATAATTAATACTCATCCAAGATATCGACCGCTCTCTAATTTTATTTTAAAAGAAACTTAATCCTTTAATACCAAATCCGACGAACGCCCATCTCAAATTCCTTGTTCACAACGTGGAAGTAAAATTGACCTTGGAACGTAACGACTTCGCATTTCTTAAATTCCCGCTTTTAATTAACTTTTTATTTAATTAAACGGCTTGACTACCTGTTATTGTGCTGAAACGTCTTTTTTAAACTTTGAAATCTAAGAATTTATCTGGAATTTACTTACACAGTTGTCTGACGGAATGTCTGAACAAAGTTGTGAGATTTTCACGTGGAGATTTTCAATTTCCGAAAAAGATGTATTTTGAAAAGAATGAATGTCACTTTTAAAACTTTTTCTTATTTAATCTTTTGACAACTTTGATACTTCATCAAAAGTGACAGCTTTTAATGTCATTTATTATTTAGACGACTTTCTATTTGCATGCAGCGTTATTAGCTCTTTAGAAATATCAATTTCTAAGACTTATTTACGTAAAACGAAATCCTTTGTTAAGACTTTATTTAAGACTGTATATTTTTTGTTTCTTAGCTACCGAAATCCGTTGCCAAGAGATGTCCAAGGGGGGTCTGGCGTATGAGGTGATCTTGGCTGAGCCGGTTGGTGTGCCAGCTCCGGTTCCACGACGAGCTGACTCTCCTGAGAAGACACCTTCGGTTGAAGAGATCCAGGAGAAGCTGAAGGCTGCTGAGGAACGGAGGAGGGTAAGTGTGTGGTCATATCTGCGTAACGCACCGCGCGGAACATTCGGTTCAATACGCTCGCAATGTGTTTCAAGACACCTATGACACATCAGCCGAAATTACGCCGTATACATTAGGGTGTCCCGTCAATGTATGGGCAATTTTTTTTATAGACTTACGGCTACCCAAGAGGTATCAAAAGTTGCGTATTAATGCATAGATTACGAATACAAAAAAAATCACTTAAATATCTATCATTTTGAGGCCTCTACCGGCCCGAGAAGTTTTAGAAATTTGCCATTTTTAGAGGTATTGAACAAAATCCATAAATCATACAAACATAATAATTTAAAGGTTTTTATTCAATTTATCAATACAAAATGACACATTATAAAGTTTTAATCAGTTTAAATACTTATAAATGACTTCTTAACTTCAATTACGAGACTGGTGTTTTGTGTCCAAAAACTAGGCATTTCCGCGCGAGACTTTAATCTTCCCATCCTGAGCTGTAGCATCTGTGACACTCTCAGAAGCCTTCTTCACTAGCTTTTCACAACTTTCCACAGATTCTGTACGACAGACAAAATCAGCAATATCGAGGCTGTGTCCTTTAGCCTTCAGTCTCAGTTCATCGCCGGGCATTTTTCGAAAAATCAGTGGGGCGGGACTCTCACATTCTGCCAAAATATCAAGTCAATATAATCTTGCTCATTAAATTAAAGCTTTAGTACTTTAAAAACCCCGCGAATATTGCTCTTTTCTGCTTCCCTGGCCTTTAATATTTTGTGAACAGCAAACTCTCGAATATGCTCTCTGTCGTCGAATAACATGGTAATGTAATGAATAAGTTTTCTGGGTGAGCAAAAGTGTTTCACTCAATCACTGACCTACCAATAGATCTTAGTTATTATATATCATATTTAGTAAATAATATCAACGTAATAACGTCCTTTATATAATTTATAACAGGTAATTGGCTTAAGTTCTTTATATGACCCCAAATAACATGTGTAGTCTCACTTCGTCTTGAACCCATTTTTGTATGTAAATACCTGTCAAAAACACGTATTTTATCACAAACAAGTACAGAGCCGCTGCTCACAGGAATAAAATCGCAATAGAAATGAGCCTAACTCTCTTGTCATAGAAGTAGCACATATTCGAAAATCAAGTCAAGGCATGAATTTTATAGGAATTTTGCAAGTTTGACCCAAACCAATTCATCGCTGTTATTAACTTATCAGAGCTTCTAAATTATAGCAGAAGGTATTTTTAACGATAAAATAACAAAATAGAACGGGATTGATGAGTAGAACATAGATTAGGCGATATTGACTAGAAGGTTATTTTTTCGAATTTTCATAAAATTAAAATACCAGTAGAGCCCTGAGGATCTTTTTAAATATTTTTTAAATTATTTTTACCGTAATCTATGTCTAATTACGCAACTTTTGAGGGGTCTTGTGTATTGAAAATCGAAAAAAAAAGATTTTCGGGACACCCTAGTATACATTTACTCCAGCCGTTGAACGTTCCGCGCGGTACGTTACGCAGATGTGTCACGACCCTAAGTCATGGTTTCTTTACAATCACAACAACTTAACAAAAAGAATTACAATAACCCAAAGGCAATTACTGCCAAAAAGCTTCGCGGCAGACCGTGAAAAAGGTGGCAGAATGAGCTGGATATCATTGATGTCTGGGCTGTTGGGCGGCTCAGGTAAGAGGATCGTGGAGAAGGAGGAGAGAAGCCTTTGCTCAGCAGTGGAATCCTGATTGCTAGATAAGATCAAAAAGAACGTACCTAACAAAGAAGAGTGTTTGACTCATCTTAGGTTTAAATTAAAGGTAAGTATTGTTCAAATGCCCAGTCATTCAGATTCCTTAATTTGGCTTGACTAGCTAAAGATACTTAGATCTTTCTTAAATGTTGGCAAAGTCTTGATCACATACGCAATTTTCTAGTCCACGGTTTTTAAACCCTTGACGCCAAAAGAGGGGTGTTATAAGTTTGACCCCTCTGTCTTGTGTGTCTGTGTGTCTGTCTGTGGCACTGTAGCTCCTAAACGCGTGGACGGATTTGGATGCGGTTTTTTTTTATTTAAGGCTGGTATTCCTGGGAGTGTTCTTAGATATATTATATGCAAATCGGTTCAGCCATTTCAAGGTCATCAGCTCTTTTGTCGGCTGTGGTAGGGTTGTAAATCCAATATAACAGCAGATATGTCGTGTTTGGATTCGTTTTGATCAGTGTCCAATTCCTAATATAATGCAATGTTGACAACAGGAGGAACTTATAATAATTATAATATAACAAAAGTTTAAAAATTTCAAAATAAAAATTAAATTAAGAATTTAAAAAACCCCCGACTATAAAAAGTAACAAATAAGTAGTATTTAACTTTCATACAAACCTCATTTTGTCGGGGGACCGCTAAGTAACTTGGTGGGTACGCACATATACCTATCATAAATAATCATATTGTGATATCAAAATTAAAAAAATAACTGTAAAATGTTTTAAATGAATCGATGAGTATAATATATTCGTAAGGAAAATAGAATGCGGTCCCTCGACGTAATGAAGTTTGTATGAAAGTTAAATACTACTTATTTGTTACTTTTTATAGTCGGGGGTTTTTAAATTCTTAATTTAATTTTTAGAATTGGGGTTGGCGCAATTTCTTAATGTACAAAACGACTGTGTAATCAAACAATATCGACATGAAAGAAATATTCCTTCACTCCGTAAGATCCTGCAATAATCAGCATATCGTCACCACAAATTGCTATCACATTTCCAGAGCTTGGAAGCAAGCAAGATGGCAGTAATTGCCCAGAAGATGGCGAAGATTGAAGAGGCGTCTCGTATCCGCAGCGAGCAGACGAATAACTTCATCGCGAGCACGAAGGAGGCGCTGGACGCCAAGATGGAGACACACGAGGAGAAGCGTGAGGCCTACATCAATGAGCTTAGGGCTCGGCTTAAGGATCATTTGGAGGGTGTTGAGAAGACCAGGTTCGTACATACATACATGTTTATCTATAGGCATCTTTCCCATTGAGGTAGACAGAGACATTTCCTCTTGCTACGATCCATAGTTCTTTCGCTTCATACACATTTTTAAGTCTTCCACTTCCTACAATCCATATACACTTTTTTCGATTCATCCACACTGTAAGTCCTTATTTTTGAGATGTGGGATGTTGGAGGCGAAGTTAAGAAGACGCAAGATGTCCTCTGTAACCCGGAAACGATATTGGACACTTAGTCGTTGTTATGACAGCTGGAACACCCGATTTATTTCGATACTTTACCGGTGGTAACGTGAAGCGGTGGTAGCCCAGTTGGTAGATCGCTTGCCTCGAACTCCGAGGTAGCGGGTTCGAATCCTGGTGCGGGCACGTACCTCTGAGTTTATTTCTCATGTACGGATCAATTTAATCGATTACCACTTGCTAACGGTGAAGGAAAACATCGTGAGGAAACCTGCATACACCAGAGAAGAAATTCGAAGGTGTATGTGAAATCCACCAACCCGCACTTGGCCAGCGTGGTAGATTACGGCCTAATCACTCTCTGTATGAGAATAGGCTCGTGCCCCTCGGTGGGGACATACGTATATGGGCTGATAACGACGACCGGTGGTAACGTAGAATTGCAGAATTAAGGCACTTATCGAGTATAAATCTACATATCTACCTACCTATCTGTCACACCTCTCTCCCATCGGGGTAAACAGAGACTTCCATCCACATGCTACGATCCAAACCCACCTCTTTGGCTTCATCCACATTCATCAGTCACCACATACATGCACGTCGCTTAAAGTACTCCCTGACTTGGTCTTTCCGTAACAAGTCCCCGATTTGATCGAAATACGTTCGTCTTGGCTTTCTTCTCTTAACATTTCCTTCCACTCTCGCCTATGCGAGACGGATATGTATGTATACTATCTTTTGCGTTATTTTAGACTGACTCTCGAGCAGCAAACAGCTGAGGTGTACAAGGCGATTGAGGACAAAATGACGACGGCGGCTGACAAGCGCGACGAGAACATCAAGAAGATGCTCGAACGTCTGCGCGAACATGTAAGTGTCTGTTTAATTCTTAATCATCATCAGCCCTTTTAACGTCCCCACTACAGGGACACGCACGAGCCTACTCTCATACGAGAGTGATTTTTTAGTTTAATGATTTAGTCACAGTAAATTTATCTTTATTTCATAGGCAAATGTATTTCACTTGAAAATGTTGGTTAAATAATAGCGCTGGAAACACAAGTTAGCAGTTTTCCCCAGAAAATAATCTAGCATGAAACTCTGTTGCATTGCTCTTTTCAAATAAAGTTTTAAAATTCTTATAATCAGATAGATAGCTGATTAGATAAAGCCCATAGATAAATTGCGATGATGATGATAAGATGATGACGGCATGATGACGATGATGAGATGATGATGAGATAATGACGATGATGAGATGATGATGATGAGGATGATGATATGATGATGAGATGATAATGATGAGATGATGATGATAAGATGATGATGGTAAGATGATGATGAAATTATTTCCCCAGGAGGACCAAGTCCGCAAGGTGCGACTGGGCAACGCGGAGAAGTTCCAGCAGTTGGAGACAGCTATCCACGACAAGCTGGAGCACGCTGCCACGCGCCGCCAGCAGTTCGAGCAGGAGCAGAAGGAGAAACTTCGTAACCATGTAAGTTGCTTTTACAGGATCTAGAAACTGCTGGAAAAAGTCAAACTATTGTGTTCACTAGATTTTAATCACGTTAGAAGACATAGTTAGAAATAGTAGGCTACGAACTTGTCTAATTGAAAATTTTTGCTAAAAAAGAAACAACTTCAAAACGGAAACTAAAAAGTATGAAATAAATTAACTTCTACAGAAAATGTCGAGTTTATAAGTGATTAAAAGAAACATAAATAATTATGTCTTTAAAATTTTTGAAGACGGTGCCACCTGTTTCCTTGAGATGTGAAAAGAATCATCAAAATCGGTTCATAAACGACGAAGTTTTGCGTGGACATACATAAAAAGTTTTGCGTGGACATACGGTCGAATTGAGAAACTCCTCCTTTACTCATACTCATTTATTTCGTAATTTTCGTTTTTTTTTTTTTGAAGTCGTTTAAAAATCATCAGCTGAAAGTCATCAAAGCTGGTAGTTTTAGATCAGTAACTTCGATGATTTTGTAAGCTTTGTATCTACTGCATTGGAATCGTAGCGTACGTAGCGGAGAGTTTTGTTGCTTTGTAATGATTTATTTGGCGCAGAATGTCGATACTGCACGCAGTGCTATAGATATCAATACAATGCAACAAATCCGTCGGGCTCCGTACTAATTAAGTGAAAAAAAAAGTAAAAAGGTACTAATGGGCATGATTACAAAAAAATTTTTTTTAGTCCATCACATAGATTATTTTAAAATATTCGACACGTATTTTTTCTTTTTTCTCTTAAACTAAAAATGACAAAGATACACTGGGTTAAAGTTGCTCGTGACGTCACGCCTCAGTACGATTTTAACCGAGGAGTGACGTCAATACCCCCCACTCCGTAACTTTGATGCTCTGTATCTTTGTATTTATTTATGTATTTGATCAGGTTAAAAACGTGTTTCAAATATTTTTTAATAGCCTAAAAGACGGACTAATTATTTTTTGAATTTTTGAATTTAGTCATCATCCCCATTACGTAAGACAAATTCGTGCCCTGCTAGATTTCTGACAATGTCTAATGTGACGAGTGACGATTCTATTTCTATTTGACTCGCAATCATTTTCTATTTAAGTTCGTCATTTTCATCCCACTACTGTTATAATTTGTTTTTATCATCTGTCTGTCTTCATCAATAATCAATAATCATCATCAACTTTTCCATCATCAATTATTATTTTTTCATCATATTTTTTTATTATTTACCGTCATTTAGAGCAATAAGCTAGCGGAAGCCCGATCGACGATCACGGCTAAAATGGAGGAGATTACCAAAGATATTGAGACAAAACTCACCGCGGCCGAACAGAACAGAGAGAAAGAGATGCAAAAGAAACTCGACTTCCTTAAGAAAGAGGTAGTTTATTCATGATTTTTGTTTTTCATCATTTGTTTTGATCATTTTTCATTTTATTACTATTTTTCAGCATAGATTTAAATACGTACACGTTAATGTACCAGTGCTTATTGTTAATCATTCATTAAATGTCATCCCCTCTCTTTTTTATTTTAAAATACCTATTAAAGATTAACTGGAGCAATCATAGTATTTGAGATTTGTGACGCATAACAGGTAAACTCAAACAGTAAAAACACCCTAAACTAAAGGCTGATTTATACAGGATGGCTGGCACCGAAATCAGTGCCGAGCTGAAAAAAACCCCGTATAAATTGATTTCAACTACAGTGGCGGAAAGTCAGCATTACGTATGTTTAGAAGACGCGGGCACTGGCTCCAATTGTTGATTTGTGCACTGACTAACCCTGTCTAAAGCAGCCTTAACACTTGGCTATTTCGTTTTCAGGAGCGACGCGCAGAGATGGTGAGAAAGAACAAGGCGCGCGCCGAGACCGAGGCGCCCGTCTCGGGGTAGGGCTCCCTCCACCACACCCGTCCGCGCCGCGCACACCACACACACCATTGTATGAAACTCTAAATACGTCGTAATAGCTCTCCAACACACCGGCAGATGGCGCTTGTTGTTCAAATTGTATCCCGCAGTAATTGACAGGTTAATAGTACAACCTACTGATGACAGATGGCGCTAGTTGACAGGTTAATAGTACAACTTTATGATGATAGATGGCGCTGTCAGAAAACGTAAAACGCGGTAACGAAGATTTTGAGTTCTGTTTAAAAAGATCACAACTTGGTCTTTGCATTTAAAAAATTGCACGATAAAATTCATTCCGACAAATACACCAAAGTTTTCAATATTTCCATACATCACAGTTCTAAAATTTCAATATGGCGCCATTGATTACACAAAGGCGGTGCTGGCATTTTTATGTTAAGATTCGATATTTTTAAAGCATTTCCTTAGTTCATCATTAAAGGTGCTTAAGTACATCTAAATATGCGATGTTTACACAGCTCATATAAATATAGATATCGCTGGTCAAGTGTCATTCCAAAGCATTTATTAAAAATTTAAAACGTGACTTTGTAGAAGGGAATAGTGGCATTTTTATATTTATCGATCTTTTGGTTATGTAGAGACAATATTTTGTTTAAATTATTTCGAAGTTTGTCTCTGGGTGAAAGTTTTAAGGGGTATCATGCCATGCCACTGTTCCCTCTGACATGAATTGCAAATGGCGCACACAAAATCTTAGCTAGCACAAATTGATACTTGATTCTTAAAAAAATATGATTTCAAATTATGCATTTAATTTTAATACTTGATTACTAACATTTGGTTTTGGATAGTCGCATAGTTAAATTAGTTTTATTCTTTTAAAATTAGGCCGTGGCCCCAGTAGGCAAACTGTTAGCGGCCGACTGAGTGAGCCGAAAAATTTGTGGCGCACTGAAAGAGTTAGCTGCAAACTCAAACCAATGAAAAAACCGGTTTTGGTGGGAGTCGGCCGCTGTCTGAGATAGTCAGCGCGCGTAACGCTGCAAACTGCGTACAGTGAGCGAAAACTAGCTGACTGTGGACACTCCATTTCAAATATATGGAAGGGCGTACTAAATCGATACGCCGCAAACTAGTCAGCCGCTAACAGTTTGCCTACTAGGGCCAGGGCCTTGAAATTGATTTCGAAAAGAAGGAAGGGTATCTAAGAAAAGGGTTAAAGTTTTTGTTAGTTTTTTCTTAACTTCGGCATAAAGAAAATCATGCCATTACAGATTGAAAAAAAAGCCGCAAAGGATTTAATCCATACTGTCAATCTATACTCTGTGGCTATTGAAAAAAAGTGTGACACTTTACTTTTTAAGGCACGAGGAATAAGTCATTATGCCTAAGTTTCGATCAGCTAGCAAGAATGAAATCCTGATAAATCATTAGGTATAGGACTATTTTTAATGTTTAACGCAACAGTATTTTTAGAATATGATATTAATAAATTATGTTTGGTACTATCTTGCTGGATTTATGTGTTATGGCCTTTTACTTAGCCACAGATTAAAAAGTTGATTATGCTGATTTTTTTAAGTGAAATCTTTGGGCACAAAACAAAATGCCTTCAGATTTTTTATATATTTTTGTTTTTTTTTTATGAAACTGACACGCTAATTGTTGGAAGAATGTGTGAACTTACATAAAGTCGCTATCACACTAGTCTGGTCGTTAGAAATCGACACAGTGTAAATAAGCCATTAGATTCTAAATAAGAGCACTTTTGAGTCGGCGGGAACAAGAATGTATTGAACTGTTTTTGGGAGGTGAACTGTAGCTATTTTATATTGCGAACTGGCATAAAATCATTGCATATTGACCATAGACAATTTAAATAATATTTACCTTCATTCGTACAAGATGTGCCGACAAAAGCCAGTTTGCCTCACAAATAAATTCTATTTTGATAATGAGAGAAGAGAACCAGGTATGAAAAGAATGGCTTATACTTGAACGGTTGATTGCCATGGTAAATTTGATTGTAACTTTTTTAAATTGTACATTGCCCTTAGTGTTGGATTTGGGTCTTTTATGGTGTCGATAAAGTACTAGATTTAACACTAATAAGCAAAATGATATGTATCTCAAATGGCCAACACTATTGGCAAATTAAAAAAAAGTTATGGAAAAAATGTATAGATGTTGGTATTGTCTATGGCTGAAGTGTTGTAACTCGCTTATGTTTTGTTCGGGACAGTTAAATATTGCATTTTTTAACTGTCCTGGTCGGTTTGTCGACAGGGCTTTTGTACAAGAAGGATTTACGGGCGATCGGTTAAAATAACACAAAATCACCTGTGAAAAAATATCAATTGATGTATTATCATGTAGATACCACAAGTAACCATTCGCTTGTTCATCTTTTAGTAACAGTCCCAACGTTTCGCTTCATGATACGTAGTTTAAATAAAGCCTAACTAATTCTATCACTTCGCTTTAACTATTTTATAATTTTTAAGACTAAAACCGGCTTTAGTGCCGTGAGAATTTAGATTTTAAAAAGTTTCCTTTGAATGTTGTAAATTGGTCAGAAACAAGTCCTCCAGATTTTTAATACCTACAAACAATTATTTTTAATTATATACGATCTCATTTGGTAGTCAAAACCGTAGTGAAAGTGCCTATTCCGAATATCGGCAGTTTGATATCAATAATGTAACATAAAACTCTTGCCTTTTAAAGCATTTTATATATTTTTTTATGTGTAATGCGGGCGGCAGGCGTGTGTAGCACACAATCCGCTTCTGTGATGTTTGCTAGTAGAATACCTCTACGATATAATAAGAGGTTAGGACGTTACTCGACAAAGGCGATAGAGACTAAACAATAGAACTGGCAAAACGTTACAAAATCCAGCTCAATATTAATTTAAACTCACTGTATGACATGTCTATAGTTGAATATATCATTGGTGCCACGGATGAGCGGCTTGATGCCTCGCTCTCCTTTATAGTATATTTTTGCCATTGTTTTATATCGTCGGTCAGTATGTCGGATAAGTATTGTATATAATAAGAGATGAGTACTCAAATGTTGCTTAGAGCGGCGAGCGGCGCGGCGGGGCGAGAGGCGTTGCTTGCTCCAGCTTATCTGTGTTACAGCTCGAGTAAGACATAGGTGTAAGGTGCGCTTGTCTCGCGGAAAGTATTCGAAACTCAGACCAATTTGCCTTGTGGGTATTATGTAGCCTTTTTAAATATCACAAACGCGATCGAAATGTAATACGATGCAACTATAGCTTTCAGAGTTTTATAATTGTATTGTTTGATGGTATTTTTGCGTCATTTAGTCACTCTCCTCTAAATATGGTGTTATTGTAATGTAATTATGTTAATTTTGATATTTTAAGAAATCGATATTGTGCTTCAGTTGTGAGGTGATGAAAATTGCTGTTTGAAGTGCAGGCAACTTTTGTAGTTTCATTGTCGTATTGAATAAACTCATTAATACTAATAAAGATTTTGTTTTATTTTTCTAATTCCTAAAAAAACTTCGACTAATTCATCTACTGTAATACAAGCATGGAAACAAGCATCTTATTTTTTATGCCGATAAATAGGTACTAGGTACTTACTTATTTGGTACTACCTATGCTAAGCTTAGGGTCAGCTCACACCGAGACGCGACGCGACGCGACGATACTCAAAGTGGCCAATGATTTCGCGCTGCGCCGCGCGTCGTCGCGAGATGCATCGCAACGTCGCGAGGCGCATCTTAAAATCGTAGCAGGACGACGCCTCGCTGCGCAGCGAGATGCCGCGAGGCGCAGCGGAACGTATCTACTAGCCGCGGGCGCCGCGCGGCCCCGCCCGCGCCCTCTTCTTTTTAATTTTATTTTTGTAAACTTCTTCCTCTCCCTCTTCTGCAAGAAGTCCGATTATAACAAGATCCCAGTCTATCATTATATTTTCAATCGAGCACTCGACCGAACTGCATCAATTCTAAACGAAGTCTGGACGGAAATAGTAGAGAAGTCGCCACAGCGGCCTCAGGCTGCGCCTCGCGGCGTCGCGCTGCGTCGCGCGGCACCGCGAGACGCAGCACCGCTCTTGCACGCCGCGCGTACCGGCGATGCACCGCTGCGTCACGATACGTCGCGCTACGCCGCGAGGCACCTCGAGGCGCAGTGCTGCGTGGTGCAACGTAATCTGAATTCTCACAATGTAATGTGCATCTTTTCGTGTAGTGAATAAAGTATATTCTGAGTCGCTCTATGAAAAATGTGCGCGCAGCGTCGCGCCGCGTCGCGTCTCGGTGTGAACTGACCCTTAGGCACAGAATACCAAATATAGGAGATAGGTATAGGATTATTCCTCCTAGCATAATTACGAGTACCTAAAAATAGGCGATGATAGCTACAACGACGTACCGTAGCTAGAGGGACTCCTCACGTGTGAAACGTGGTGTCCCTTACGAAAAACAACAATTCAATACAATACAAATATTCTTTATTGCACAAAAGATATAAGGTACAGACACAAACGAGAATATCAGAAGCAACAGGCGGCCTTATTGCTAGGTAGCAATATCTTCCAGGCAACCTTAAGGCAATTTTTTAAGTTATCGTAAATATGCCTAAGATGCTAATATAATATTGCTGTGGTGGCATCACAGCTTTCCACTTTCTACCTTTTGTCACAGAATACCAAATATAGTCTAATCACAGATTAGAAAGATAAATCATCCCATACAGCCTTATTGGACGTCCTTATTCCTGCTACTGATGGTCTAATATCTGTTGTCTAATATAATATCATTGACCAAATAGCTTGTAAGTCATAGACAAACTCCGTTTATCTAGGCCAATAATAAAAAAAAACTTGCAAGCGCCATAGACTAAAAATAAAATGGCGCGACGAACGTCAAATAAGATGCGTGCGATTTCCCAGTTGATTCACGTATTGTGTTTTTAGTTTTTGCAGTAATTTAAATAAAACTGCTTATTTATTTGAGTGAAACGTAACAGAATATCCGAAATACTAAAGTGATCGAATAATTAAAAACCAAGAAACACTCAAAATGGACGAAAACAAGGACAGTAAACGTAAGAAAAACAAGCATGCAGATGATGATGATTATCAGAGGGAAAGAAAGTCAAAACGAGCGAGATCTAGGTCCCGTTCGCCTGCTGATAAACCAAGAAAGGAGTCCAGACGTAAACGGAGACATTCCACATCGAGATCTCCTGAAAAACGTAGCAAAGATGATAGGCAAAGGAATGACGATCCAAAGCCAGATGAAGTCAAAAAAGAGGCACCAGAAAGGAAGAGGAAGGAAACAGACATGTTGAATACCAGGACCGGAGGGGCATACATCCCTCCGGCTCGACTGAAGATGATGCAAGCTCAAATCACTGATAAAACCTCCATGGCGTATCAGAGGTTAGCTTGGGAGGCGTTAAAAAAGTCTATCCACGGACATATCAACAAAATCAACGTAGGAAACATTGGAATTATTATCAAGGAGCTGTTAAAAGACAATATTGTCCGTGGTCGAGGTTTGCTATGTCGATCAGTGATACAAGCACAAGCAGCTTCTCCGACATTTACAAATGTTTACGCAGCGTTAGTAGCTGCAATTAACTCCCGCTTTCCAAACATAGGCGAGTTATTGTTGAAAAGATTAGTAATTCAATTCAAAAGAGGTTTTAAGCGGAATGATAAACCTATTTGCATTTCATCAGCCTCATTCATTGCTCATTTGGTAAATCAGAGAGTTGCCCATGAGATATTAGCTTTAGAACTACTAACTTTATTAGTAGAGACACCTACAGATGACTCAATAGAGGTTGCTATAGCCTTTTTAAAGGAATGCGGTCAGAAACTGACTGAAGTATCTTCGAAAGGTGTAAATGCGATATTTGAGATGCTAAGGAACATTCTTCATGAGGGCCAGTTGGATAAAAGGGTTCAGTACATGATTGAGGTGATGTTTCAAGTGTGGAAGGATGGGTTTAAAGACCATCCTGCTGTGATGGAGGAGTTGGAGCTGGTGCCGGAAGAGGAGCAGTTCACACATCTCCTCATGCTGGATGATGCTACTGATCCTCAGGATATGTTGAGTAAGTTAGATATTTCTGGAATTTATCTAATAGAATAGAAATATTAATGTAGTTTTGCAAAAAATGATTTATTTTCATACTAGTGGCTGCCCGCGACTTCGTACGCGTTTATCGTCATATCTTGGAAAATAATCATGATATCTCAAAATAATTTAGCCTATGTGTTATTCTGATGTGCAAGCTACAATATTGCCAAGTTTCATCAAAATCTGTTCAGTAGTTTTGGTGTGATGAAGTAACAAACATCCATCCACCGGCACAAACATTGACATTTATAATATTACTAGCTGTCCCGGCGAACTTCGTCCCGCCTTAGAATGAACTTTATTGTGTAGGAATAAAGTACATTTTAGTAAGAAAACATTTGTATGGGAAAAAGAAAAGGTCTGTTTTAGGGCTTTCCCGGCAATTATTCGAATTTTTCTCACCGTAAGAACCATCCTTGGACTTCAATGAACATTTTAAAAAAAGAATTAGCGAAATCGGTCCAGCCGTTCAGGCGTGATGCCGTGACAACGGAAAACGGGTTTCATTTTTATATATATAGATAGATTAGGAATTAGGAAAATAAAGAATATTTTAATTATTTAGACAAAATAACAGATCCTTATAGAATGAAATGAACTATTCTAATAATAATTAACGGAAAGTCATAACTCATAAGGCAAGGGAGGATTTTGTTTAGCCAGTGGTATAGGAAATTTAAAAAAACATTTACAATACCTAATGTATTAAACTGAATTGCAAAATATTACACAACAAAGCTAATAGTTTCATAATTAAACTTTTCAGATGTATTCAAACTCGACGACAAATTCGAAGAGAACGAACAAAAGTACAAAACGTTGAGCAAAGAGATCCTCGGCTCTGATGCTGAATCTGGTGGAGAAGATGGCTCCGATGAGAGCGGCAGCGAAGAATCCGATGAGGAGGAGGCTCAAACTGAAGAACAGAAGATGACAATTATTGATAACACGGAGACAAATCTAGTCGCACTACGTAGAACGATATACCTGACTATAAACTCCAGTTTGGACTTCGAAGAATGCGCTCACAAGCTCATGAAGATGCAATTAAAACCCGGTCAAGAAGTCGAACTCTGTCACATGTTCTTAGACTGTTGCGCTGAGCAGAGAACCTACGAGAAATTCTACGGTTTACTCGCTCAACGGTTTTGCAACATAAATAGAATATATATCGGTCCTTTTCAAGAAATCTTCAAGGATTCTTATTCAACTGCTCACAGATTAGACACAAATAGGTTAAGGAACGTAAGCAAGTTCTTCGCTCATCTGCTATTCACTGATTCTATCGGTTGGGAGGTTCTAGAATGTGTTAAACTTAACGAAGAAGATACAACAAGTTCCAGTCGTATTTATATCAAGATTTTGTTTCAAGAACTAGCCGAATATATGGGTTTGAAGAAGTTAAACGACCGATTGAAAGATCCGTAAGTCCTGCTTGTTGTTCCTTTATTTGTTTGAGTAAAGCTGGTTTTTAATGACGTTTCTTTTTTGCAGGACTCTACAGGAAGCGTTTAAAGGAGTGTTTCCGCGTGATAATCCGAAGAACACGCGGTTTTCTATCAATTTCTTTACGTCGATCGGATTGGGAGGTCTCACTGATGAGTTGCGGGAACATTTGAAACAAATGCCTAAGGTTAGTGTGTATTAATTTATAATTTAATGAGTTAGTTACATAATGAAATTATTAATAGGTGCAAATTCACTAGGCAAGCATCCTCATGAAGCAGCATTCGATCATTCTAAGGGCCGGCGCACACCTGACGGAGCAGAGCATGTTATTCCAATGAGATACAATGTCGATAATAATATTGCAATAAAAAAATCTGCGCTGCGCTCCGTCAGGTGTGCGCCGGCCCTAAGATAATGGTATTCATTTTTTTTACAGTATCCGCTATTCTTTTGTTTATTTATGTCTTAACTCAATTTTCCAGAATGTTCCACCGCCAGTAACAGAGATCAAGCTGGACAGTGATTCGAGTTCAGACTCTGACAGCAGCTCAAGTTCCAGCTCGAGTAGCTCGAATTCCTCCAGCGATTCCAGCTCTTCCAGTAGTGGTGAGTTATCTTAATGAAGCTAATTAAAAAATACCGGCCAAGTGCGACTCAGTCTCGCGCGCGAAGGGTTATGTAAATATATCATTGTGTAAATTTCAAAGCTCTAGCTAAAATGGTTCACAAGATACAGCCTAGTGATAGTTGGACGGACGGACAGCTAATTCTCAGTAATAGGGTCCCGTTTCCACCCTTTGGGTACGGAGCCCTAAAAACGTGACTATGATAGAAACAATGACAAACCGGACGATAGAGAGAGAAGGCGCGACGGTAAAGATGACTTGAAGAAAGAGGACAGACGTAAAGACGATAAATATTCACAAAAACTTGATATTAACGGAATTATTTGTAAATAGTTTATCTATAAAAGATATTTAATTTCTAATTTCAGATGAAGACGAAGAAAAGGAGAAAACCAAAAAGAAAAAGAAGAATAAAGACAAAGATAAATCACCAGCTAAAGAGAACGCTCCAGAAAAAGATACAGAACGCTGGGGCCATGATGGTTTCTACGATACGTACGGCAAAGACGCACGACGCATGGAGTCAAGACCTGACCGATCTAGTGACAATCGTGACGATAGAAGAAATAGAGATGACAGAAATGGAGACTTCAGAAGACGCGATGATAGAGATAGGAACGACAGACGGGACAGAGAAGAAAGAAACGAAGACAGACGAGATAGAGACAGAAATAATAGAGATGAAGGAAGACGACGGGATGATCAAAATGATGATAGAAGAGATGATAGAAGACGTGAAGAGCCAAGTAACGAAGACGACAGACGTGATAGAGAAGACAGGAGTAGAAGGGATGACAACAAAAGACGCGATGATGATAGGAATGACAGACGTGATGATAGAAGACGTGAAGACAGAGAGGAAAGAAGAAACGACGACAGACGTAATAGAGATGACGACAGAAATAACGGCAGAGAAGAAAACGCAAGGAAACGTGACTATGATAGAAACGATGACAAACGCGACGATAGAGAGAGAAGGCGCGACGGCAAAGATGACTCGAAGAAAGAAGATAGACGCAAAGACGATAAATATTCTAAGAAACGTGACGAACGAAGAACTAATAAATACGACGACAAAAGAAAGGAAAGAGATTCTGATGATGAATCCCAAAGAGAAAATACTAAAAGTAATAAGAAAAATAAGAACAAAGATGAAAAAGAAACAAAAACTAAACGTAAAGAAAAAGAAGAAAGGAGCGAGAAAAAGAAAAAGAAAGATCGAAGGAAAAAAGAAAGCGATAGTGATTCTAGTGATAGTAGTGATGACGATAGGAGTCGCAAACGCAAAGATAAGAGAAGTAAATCTGATGAAGACGGCTGGGATATCGAATCAAAACATACACCACCACAAGAAGAACAAGTCTTACGTTACTGGGACAAAAAGAGTGTGCATGCTTGAAATTAATTTTGTGTAAATACGTTTAAAAATAAAGTTGTATTAGGTAATTTTACAAGAATAAAATGGTTATTTCTTGTCAAGGTTTTGTTTAATTTTTTCGTGTTTTATTTCTATTTAATTTACTGATTTTAGTTGGAATATTTACAAACACTACGAATAATAATGGACTTTGAACCTTTGCTTTTTTCAAGATATCGCTAAGATTCCAAAGAGACTATCTACTTCTTTCACCGGACGTCATAAAATTAAAAAATAATAATGAACGAAGAAAAGCGCGCGAAAAAACGAATGTTTTTGTTTGCCTGTCAATCAATTTGCAGAATTTGACGAAAGTGCTGCTATAATTTCAAAAGTATTTTTATGATGATAAATATTATTTAGAATTACTTTATTTATAGTTCGTTTTAATTAATTATATTTTAGAATAACGCAATCATGTCTGTGTCTTTTGCTCGAGCTAGCAGAATCGCTAGCAGCTGCCCCAAGGATTTTGACTTCTTGTTTTTTGTGTATCAAAATGAAGTAAGTACCTACATCTTATTATAATCTTTATTTACTTAATTATTTTCAACGTAAGTAGGCTGAAGAAGGTATCTCGCGACAAAAACTGTTGCTTTCTTACATCTGCTCTTGTCACTACCGGCTTTTAATTTGTACTTAGTAGATAAGTAAACACAACTTCAGGAACTGTGCTAGGCTTGTTGCTCTTAAAATCTAGGTAAGTGCCGAGTGCCATCGCATTACCTACAATGCTTTTGGAAATGGTACCTACGCCGCCGGTCAAAGATACCTAATCTACATGGTGATTAGATTATGCATTTAGGGGGGTGCTATAGTAGCCTCAAAACCTCGCTGCAGTCGAGTCGGGCCTCATTCACATCTCAACACATCTCTTTCTCTCTCTATCTCGTACAGATCTGTCGAAAGGAAATATGGCCCCGACGGCAGCGAGGGTTTGAGACTACTTTTTCAATATGAAATTCCTTTCAGGGAGAATACACAATGTGGATGAGCCCTCGAAGAATTATCAACGAAATATACGCTCTACCCGAATCTATGTTTTGGAACGCTCTACTCTGCGTACTAACTATGGTCAACATAGTCTTTATATCTATAAATTACGAGTCTAAAACAGAGATCGTAATGAACCTGAAAGTCAGTTATTGTGTCGACATCTTGTTCAATATTTTGTATTTCATCGATATAGTTGGGCGACTTATGAATGATCATTATGAAAAGGTTCATGAGAAAGGTCAACTTAAAAAGATGCATATACGTAAGTACCTAAGCATTATTGTAATAGGTAAGTTAATTTTTATGTATTGCTAAATTGAACATTCAATAAGATACAAAAAATTCATTTAATCAAACACAAAGAAAGCATACAAAATACAAAAAATATATATAGCATTATTTAATTTTAGATATTAGGTAGTAGGTAGTAGGTAATCATATTTAAGCCAGGCTCTTGTCGGTACTGGTAGTTTTCTCTGCGTGATCACATCAGAAATGATGAGATCCGTAGAAGCACCAAGGTCATTGACATAGTTCGAAGATTCGCAAACCTTAAGTGGCAGTAGGCTTGCATTGCTTGTAGAAACGATGGACGATGGGGCATTAAGGCTCCGATCACGCACCGGACGACGAAGTCTCCGCCTCCAACAAGGCGAACCGACGACCTGGTGAAAGTTGCGGGAAGCCGTTGAATGCGGGCAGCGCAGGACCGGTCGTTGTGGAGATCGGAGGCTTTTGTTCAGCAGTGGTCGTCCACAATCTGACACAACTTATCGGTGGAGTATTCGCCATAGTAGCAAATGCTACGATGAGCAAATGCTCTACTATCTTCGGCAATTCTCCCTCTGTCATGAAGACGGTTTTTAAGATATTATTTGCTAGATAGGTACTTAGGTATATGTATTTGTTTTCAGTGTGGTTTTTCTTAGACTTTCTTTCATACTCGCACTACATAGCATTAATATTGCAAGTTGAGCATAATATTTACATCGCTATAGCGCTTTTATGCTATTACGAACGCATGCACAGACCTATGGGGTTCCTTTGTAAGTATTAAATACTTATTCAAACGGGTGCTACTAGGTCCAAAAAAGGAGGTACTAATAACGAAAATGTCTGCCTTCTGGTCTTATCCAGAGGCTCTCAAATAGGGACTTGATTATGCGGCGAAATGGTTCCTGTAAAGATGGTGCGGCAGTGTTGCTTGTCGCTTGAATTTGGGGAGTGCACTGCGATGCTTATGACCCAGCTTTAGCCGACCGAAATTTTCAACAAGAATGTAAAGTCGTAGTAAAGGCATTCGATGACCTACTTTGCCACAACCTTATTCATAATAAGCGTGACGCTTTGCTTTTAATTGTATTAGGCTCAGGACCACTTTCATAAGTCGTCAATTCTTTTATTTTGTTCTCATGACTAGCTTACAAATCAAAGGTCACTTCGCGTCTGAATCAGTAGGTACGGTAATTATCCAGCTTATATGAAGCGGCAATATACGACCGTCAAAATATAAAGCTTATCTACCGCCTATTTCCAGGGTCCCTCTTGGACTATCATATGAAAGGTCACATACTGTTTTCATTATTGAAATATTTCTATCTCTTCACTGTGTTAAAGATCTTGGCGAGTAATATTGTTATTTGGGGTGTTTATAAAGTGGTGAGTAACGAAAAAGTTGGATGTATACCTATACAGTAGGTACCTTACCTACAATTGTAGATGTAGGTACTAGGACTAAGTACTTAGACGTAGATTAGTGTTGCTACGATGAGGACCTACCATATTGTAGTTTTCTATAAATATTTGGTAATCCTAGCTTCTAGATTTCATTTCTCTCTATGTGGTCCCTGTGAGGTCTGCAAGAAGAAATTTCTTTGCCTTACACTGTGGTATAAACTTCTTTACGTTATTCTTTTGTTAAGAATTTACTTCAGTACCTACATGAGTTCCTAGGCCACCTATTCATGCCGACGGGGTCGCGGAAGTATACGCAAGTTCCCGTAACCCGGTCTTGAAGTGACAAGAAGGAACACCGTGGGGTTTTAGCCGGTGGGAGTCAGGCATAACCCTCCGTCTTTCTCAGAGACGAAGGGTTTCCATAATGGATTTTCGCACGTAAAAAAAAATTAAAAAAAGAAAAAAAAAGGCTACCTATTCATAAATAAAAAGATAAGTTAATGTTTTCAGGAAAATTGGAATACAACTGACATTTATTATAATGACCCTCCGAACTTTTTGGCGACGCCGCACAGTCAACTGTTTTACCATACGTTTAATTTAGTGCTTCAGCTTTTCTGTGGGATCGGGTAAGTTTTGTGTACTTTTGTTGGGTATTCCATGTTTTTAATCTTCTGTTTGATAGGTACTTAATGGGCTACCTTGCAGAGATGCTTAACGTGCGTACGCAAGGTATCATGACCATACCCAGTATTTAAGGTATCTACTAGGCAAGTAGTAGGTAGGTATCAGTAGTATTTAGTTACGTACTATAGGTAGACATAGACACACGTAGACACAGTACAACACACACCACAAAGTTAACAGTTCACAATTAGATACATTTTAAAACAACACACAGATTTATTAAACAAACAATAAAAGAAAAATCGGTTGTCTGTAAAGTCGGTTTACTGACGATAGTTGAACGTGACAACGTTATTAATGCTGCCGAACGCCGCCGATTGTGCCTCTTTGTCGCCCGATCCGCGCTCTCGCTTGCACTTCAAGCCTTAAATGGAACGCCTCAGAGCGAGGTAACGCCTCAGAGCGAGGTAACGCCGCATGAGTCATGTTTTTTCGTGCGTGCAGCCGGCTCCATCGAATTATAAGACGTTGTCAACTTGTCACGTCAAAAAAAAGAAAATAAAAAAAAATACTAGAATAACAGAAACAAAGACTAAAATAAACAGAAGAAAGAGGTAGGGTGTGTGTTCTCAGCATATGCTGCAGCATTCATTGCCACAGCGCTGATTTTCAGACGAGCTCCTTTACACTACTGTTGCACTTTACTTACGAAATCATGTGTTCATGTAAATAAATTTATTTAATTTCATTACGAGAACGACATACCTAATCCTTGTAGCAGAAGAGTAGGATATACCAATGTCGAAAATCAAGGGACATGGGTATGAAATAGTTTAAAAGAATTGTAAAACTTTATTTGAGAACGGCGACCCAACAGAGTTTCTTGCTAGATTCTTCTCTGTGGAAAACTGCTACCTTGTGAATCTAGCATTAGCACTAAAAAAGTAACATACCTACCTACCTATTTATTTCTAATAATCCTACAAAATAAACACTTTTAAATTTTCAGACCTGACGAACCTATACTTTCCGACTTGTTTCGTATCTGGCAAATATGTTTATTGGGCACCAGCCTATTGGTCATGGGGACTGGAGTGGCCGCTCTAGCTATCATTATGAGCATTCATATGCGTCCTGAGGAGACGTTCCGAGCTCGATTCAGAATTATTATGGATGAAATGGTAATCATACGGTGTTTTTGATGGAATCCCGATTTCATCTCATTTTTGATTGTCATTGGTGTATTCTTTGTTTTTCCTAAAAATCATTTGCCATATTTTTTACAAATATTAGGCATAGAGATCAGAAGGCGTTATAAAATATTAGGCATAAAGACTGTAAAAGAGTTACACTACACTGGAGCAATGCATTGTAATTTTTCGTACTTTTATCAAAATGTCACATTGTTTCTAAGGGACGATTCTTTTCTTTAGAATTGTTCATTTAAAAGCATACGCTTCATAATCTTTAAAATAATATCTTTAAATTCTTCTTCCGCTCCATCTAGAAACAAAGATGTATTTTCGAAACTAATGCTCTTAGATTTTATTAAGTAGGTAGGTACCCTTTAATTATTTGAAGTAAAATGTAGGTACCTACCTACTGCAGTGGGATATTACAGGCAAACTGTATCTACTATAAAACTAAAAGTTCTACAAATGGTTTTACCAATTTCTTACCGTCCAGACCACAACAAACGTGCCCCGAGCCCTGCGTCAGAAAGTCGACACATTCTATCGTATGTACTGGGAGAAACAAAAGGCGGTGTCAGTGACACGGCTGCTACCAACTTATCCTCCCTCGCTCATCTTTACTATACGCACTGATATTTACTTTGAGGCGCAGCAGAAGGTAGGTCTATATGCAAGCCGTGGGAAATATCTGCGCACCTGGGGGCCAAGTCTGCTAATTATGCTAAGCTTTTGCGATCCGTTTGATAGTCGATTGCGATTGATTTATATTGTGTTAAATTTGGTATTCTACTAAAAGTTTTACTAAACGCAATCGCATCGCAGTCGAATCGCAGAAGCTATGCAGAAGCATGCATTTATATACCGATTTGCCAACTTATGAACTGCGACTGAAGTGATATACTTAGATCAAAAGTAATTCAAAGGCGGTCCGAACGCACTTCGGTAGAATCGCAGTCGCTTAAACCGTTAGTAGAATACCAAAATGGTCAAATTTTGCGATTGATGTTCTTTCGCTTTTCTATCGCGATTCTATTGGTGCATTTAGTAATTAGCAGACTTGGCCCACTGGTTTGGTGACGTCGTGTAACTTGTAAGTGATCGTCGCGGTACTGGATAAGCCGAAAACGGGTGCAGCGCGCTGGACGATGCGCAGATGTTTCCGAAGGGTTTTACCCATATACTAACATATCTGTCACGACTCTATCCCATCGGGGTAGGCAGAGACCACTTCCTTCCCTACTTGCTACGATTCAAACATACTCCTTTCGCTTTATCCATATTCATCAATCGCTTCATACATGAATGCACGTCGGTTTAGGGTACTTACTTATGTACACCTGAATTGGCCTTTATATACTTATCTGCCACGCTTCTTTTCCTGAAGCTTAACAGAAGGTAGCTTTACCTACATACATACATATCTGTCATGACTCTTTCCCATCGGGGTAGGTAGAGACATTTCCCTCTTGCCAGAAAAGCCAGGTCAAAAGTAGCTACCTTAAATGTGCATGTATGAGGCGACTGATGAATGCGAGTGAAGCGAGAAGTGTGTTTGGATGGCAGCAGATACTACGAGAAACATATCCATCTCTGCTAGCTTAGCATACACTCCGTGACAAGAAGTTGTCATGGGTTTGTCACGCTTACGTCTCTGTCCAAAGTTTTTTTTTGTCCAAAGTAATAAAAGGACAGCATGACGTGAGATAATTGTCGCGGCGCGTATGCTAAGCCTCCTGTCTATCATCTTGTATATTCTTCTTATCCGTCTTTGTCTATCATCCTTTATATTCCCTTATTTTCTACAGAGTCGAGTATTACGAGACCTTTCATATCCCTTTCTAAAAGAGATAGCAAAGTGTATGGAGACAATAAACTACGTGCCAGGCGATACGATCGTCAAACGGAACTCACATAAATGCGCTATGATTTATATCGCTTATGGAGATGTTGAGGTATGGGACATCTTTTTAATTATGTAATACAACTCATACTGTGCTTGCTGATGCAGCGGATTCAAATCAACACGCTGGCTGGTCTTATCTATCACGCCCAGATGCTCGCAGACATACAATACCATTTAAAAACACAATAAAATATCATACAAAACCATACATTTTTTTCGTAAAATTTCTAGAGATTACCCAATAGGCGGGGACGCTTTTGTTTAGGCCGTCCGTTAGACTGAAAAGCATCTAGTTCAAGACAGCAAAAATGCGCCGAGGCTTCACATCAAGCGAAATTTTAACCATTTTTTTTTTACCTGGGGAAATCTATTATGGATACCCTTCGTCTCGGAGAAAAACGAAGGGTTATGCCGGACTCCCACCGGCTAAAACCCCACGGTGTTCCTACTAGCCGCTTGTAGATGGGAGCTCGGGAAAACTTTCGCATACTTCCGCGAACAAGCGAAACTTTAACCTACTTCATTACTTAATAAGAAAAAATCGTGTTCATTTTTTTTGATATATTTTTCTTTAATCGTGAAACAAATCACGACCGTAAGTCACAGCTACGATTATTTAACACATTATAATACCTATCTTTATAGATGCTAACAGCAGAAGACGACGAGACCCCAATCCTTCGCTTCAGTCGCGGCTCCATCATCAACCCATGTGGCCCTAGTATAGTAGTATCCAGTACTATCGCTCATGTAGGAGTAAGAGCAGCTACATTCTGCACGGCGCATGTTCTTAAAGTCACTGATCTGTGGCGCGTCGCTGCTAAATACGGGAAACATAACGGACAGAATTTTATTTTGAATTCTTCTTTTATGGTAAGTTTGAAGTATCAAGCAATGAGGAAGGAATATAAGGAGTGGCCCCATTTTTTTCATATACAAACGAGTTTATGACAGCGTGCCAAGGTTGGCGCAAGTTTTTCATAGTTTTCTTGGTAGATGACCTGTCAAACGATAAGAAATTCCATACAAAAAGGTAGCCATTTTGCGCCAAACCAGGCTCGCAGATCCAGACGGTATGGCACCTCGTTATATATTATATACTCAAAGATCTTAAGTATGCATAAAAGGTCAGGGATATTCGCTAGTATATAATTTCTTCATCGCCACAATGCGTTGAGATCGAATACCATATCAGCCACGACACGTATTTCGTTATTTTTCTATGATTGCCATAACTCATCTTGTTCTTTTTCATTAGGATCATAACAATATTTTTTCGCTCAATGAGCGTTTTCAATCCTTGAGCTTATCATATAAACCTATAAAGGGTGTAACAGAAAGGGGGTATAAAGCCGAAACACAGCGATAGTCCTCATAAAACTGAAAAACTTTCCCCAAGGAACATGGGTCGTAACTCGAAAAAAATTTTTGGATCGCCCATACTTACTTAATCAGCTGATCGGACATTTTGTATGGAGAGATGTTTCGGCATTATACCCCCTTTCTGTTACACCCAGTATATGTTAAACATTACTAAAATTTTATTGTTTTACTTCAGGAACATCTTGAAAAAGTCAAAGTGCATTATGCTAGCAGATCGCACATTCCATCTAAGTAAGATTTATTTTTAACTTAAATAAGTACATTGTGTCTTAGACACACTAGTAAGCATAATACCTAGGTATGTTAAGGTATACCTAGGTATATGCTTATTGAAAATCATATTAATATGTAGGTAAGGTCAAATCCATACTAATATTATAAATGCGAAAGTTACTCTGTCTGTCTGTCTCGCTTTCACGCTAAAACGGCTGAACCGATTAAACCGAAATTTGGCACACAGATAGGCTATAGCCTGAAAAAGGACATAGGCTACTTTTGATTTCAATAGCGCAGGTTAAGCAAACGCAACGCGAGCGCCGCCAAACTCAGTATTCCACGCGGACAAAGTCGAGACAGCTATTTCTTAATAAATCCAGTTTTTTAATGCTTAATCATTATCATCCTTCTTAAATATGTAACATTGAGAGTATCTAGATGTTTATAAAGTCATGCCTTTACGAAATGTATTAATTTGTAAGTAATTACCTACATATCCGTCGCGCCTTTTTTCCCATCGTGGTAGGCAGAGACGCCCCTGTATCACGATCTACAGATAAAAAGTATTTGATAGTTATTTTATACCTGTCTGTTTCTAAAACGTCATGCTAGTATGGAGAAAAAAAAGTTGGCGGCCACTGATGAAACTAACGTCAATCGATAGAGATACATATTATAAAACGATAGTATTTTGGACAAATGTCGAAAGTGATATACTTTTAGAGATATAGAACTTTGAAAATGTTCGCATGTAACAATTTTCAAAGTTTTTTTTTACTATACCAGGCTCCATAGAAATATGTTCGATGCCATTTTATCTGAGTATAGATTGTGGAACAGCCTCAGTACTTCGCTCCACTTGCTACGATCCAAACACACTTCTTTCGCTCCATCCACAGTCATCAGTCGCCTCATACATGCGTGTCTCATTCATCTAATGTCCATAAATGATTGTACACAGGTATAAAAGTACAATTCTGTTATTAAAACGGAATCTAATCGAACTGAAAGAGGCTCGAGACGATAAGAATCAGTTGCTTCTATCAAGAACTAATGTTTTCTTAGAGTTGGCTGGATGCTATATTATGAGAAATGTGAGTAAATAATACAGTGTAACACCTGTTATGTAGTAACCCAAATGTTACCGTAATATATTGAAAATTGAAGTAAATGAGTCAATAAAATATTCGTGAAATGAAATCTTCAATTGTTTTTTCATATTTGACCTATTTCCCATTACCAAAGCTGATTATGTTCACGACTACTATAATTATAATGTAAGTATTTCGGCAAGGTATATGTATTGTGTATGAATTAATAAGACTGTTCCACTAATTTACGACTTAAGTATAACAGCAACCCAACAACAAGTTTCTTGCAAGATGATTCTCGGGGGAAAGCTGTTATTTTACGAATACAACATTAGTTTTTTTTTAAATGACTAAATTGACAAATCACTTTCAAGTGATTATAAATAATACCACAAAACAAAGATTATTTGACTTAATTAATCATACTTTTATAATTTTTCAGAGAAAAGGCACATCGTTTACCGAGCAATCAGATGTAATATGCCTTCGATCTACGTTCCCTTGCATTCTTCAACCGATGTCATCGCTACAGATCGCTTGGCAGTTGTTTATTTCAGCTATAGCGCTAGGTATTGGCATTGTAAGTAACTGGCTTATATACATAATTAACTTACATACATATACAGGGTGTAACAGAAAGGGTATATAAAGCCGAAACACAGCGTTAGTCCTCATGAAACTGAACAACTTTCCCCAAGGAACATGGGTCGTAACTCGAAAAAATTTTTTGGATCGCCCATACTTACTCGATCAGCTGATCGGGCATTTTGTATGGGGAGGCGAAATTTTTTTTCGAGTTACGACCCATGTCCCTTGGGGAAAGTTGTTCAGTTTCATGAGGACTATCGCTGTGTTTCGGCTTTATATACCCTTTCTGTTACACCCTGTATAAGTACTTATATACAAAAAATAACACTTGTCATATCAAGACAGTACACGAGAGATTGGTAGTGACTTCGTACGCATTAATCGTCATATCTGGGAAAAAATCATATCTTAAAATAATATCGCCCAGGTATGTGTTGTTCTGGTGTTGTGCCAAGTTTTTTCATCAAAATCTGTTAAGTAGTTTTTGCGTGAAAGAGTAACATATACTCTCACATCCGTCCATCCCTCGATCGGCAGAAACATAGACATTTATAATGTCAGGAGTTACATACATACCTGTAACTGTAACTCTCATCTATGATGGATAGGCAAAGACCACTTCCCACCACTTGCTACTATCCAAACACACTTCTTTCACTTCATCCACAAATTCTACTAAGGGCCCGCTTCAACATCTGCAGATAAAATTAATCTGACAGATATTTTATACCTGTACCTGTCTAAAACGTGGTGAAAAAGCCACTAAGGCCGACTTGTGGACCAGAGGGTTAGGTACTTCAATAAACACGGAGTTAGCTGCTAACACAGGGTTTATTAAGCTAACCCTTCGGTACGCAAGTCGGCCTAAATGTCTCATTGTTGATCTTAATTTGCCTACAGGGTTATCCATACTACTACGTGTACACGAATAAAGCAATAGATTACTTGTCATTTCTGGATTATGTCATATCATTTATATTTATTTTGGATATTGTCGCCTTTCTGTCTACCGGCGCGAAGATTGAAGAAGGTTTGTATTAATACATACATACATACATACATACATACATAAAGTGCTACAAGGATCTATGGGCACTTGAGTAACATTGTCCGGAGGGCGTGGCTGGTGAATAAATAACGACAAAACAATAACCCTCTTATTACAAAATGAGGTTTTAAGATAGTCCGACGTTAGTTCGTTTTTTTTGACGTTTTGTCCATAGCCGAAACGTCAAACTAAACGAATTAACGTCGGACTATCTTTAAACCTCGTTTTGTAATAAGGGGGTAAAAGTTTACATGAAGATACCGATTTTCGCCACGCGCCAATAGATCCTTGTATCTCTTAACATACATATCCGTCAAGCCTCTCTCCCATTCTGGTAAGCAGAGACCAATTCCCTCCACTTGCTCCGTTCCAAACATACCTCTTTTATTTGTTTGATCAGGTAGCCTTATTTTATAGCTTACTAGAGGCTGTCCGCGATGTCCTAGGCGTTTCTCGTCATATCTTAGATAATTTACATGATATCTCAAAATAATATAGCCTATGTGTTATTCTGATATATAAGCTACAATATTGCCAAGTTTCATCAAAATCTGTTCAGTAGTTTTTGCGTGAAAGAGTAACAAACATCCATTGGCACAAACATTGACATTTATAATATGAGTAGGATAATAGTCTTCGTGTTATTCTGACATGTTTTCTTTACCATCCTTTACTGTAAGTAAGGTCAGCATCATAAGTCCATGAACACATTCAGATTTTCAAAAGTAAAATACACCATTATCAGACAAAAATCGCTAAGCAAAAATACTCCAGATTGAAATGAACATCCAATAAGGTTCAAAATAAAGAAAATAAGTAAGGTTTTACGTCTAATAAGGGTGTTTTTTTTTATTTTTTAAAATTTGAATGTGTTAATCGACTTATGATGCTGACTGTACCTACATATTTGTATTCCTGTATATTTCAGGGGTACCAATAACATTCACTCACACCTCAATGATGCAGGTTCACAATGTATGGTTCATTGTGGACTTTCTTAGTGTGGTGCCGATCTTTGAGTTCATTGGAACTGGATACTATGGTGGCATGAATAAGCTGTTGAAATTATTAAAGGTTTGTATTAGGGTCCGTTTGACTACTTACAGATATATACTTATCTAACAGATAATTTATACCTGCCACTGTTTGCAACTCCAACAAACTTACAACTCCGTTTGACTACTTACAGATATATACTTATCTAACAGATAATTTATACCTGCCACTGTTTACAACTCCAACAAACTTACAACTCCGTTTGACTACTTACAGATATATATCTGACAGATAATTTATACCTGCCACTGTTTACAACTCCAACAAACTTACAACTCCGTTTGACTACTTACAGATTTATACTTATCTGACAGATAATTGATACCTGCCACTGTTTACAACTCCAAAAAACTTACTACTCCGTTTGACTACTTACAGATATATACTTATCTGACAGATAATTTATACCTGCCACTGTTTACAACTCCAACAAACTTACAACTCCGTTTGACTACTTACAGATTTATACTTATCTGACAGATAATTGATACCTGCCACTGTTTACAACTCCAACAAACTTACAACTCCGTTTGACTACTTACAGATATATATCTGACAGATAATTTATACCTGCCACTGTTTACAACTCCAACAAACTTACAACTCCGTTTGACTACTTACAGATTTATACTTATCTGACAGATAATTGATACCTGCCACTGTTTACAACTCCAAAAAACTTACTACTCCGTTTGACTACTTACAGATATATACTTATCTGACAGATAATTTATACCTGCCACTGTTTACAACTCCAACAAACTTACAACTCCGTTTGACTACTTACAGATATATATCTGACAGATAATTTATACCTGCCACTGTTTACAACTCCAACAAACTTACAACAAACTTACAACTCCGTTTGACTACTTACAGATATATATCTGACAGATAATTTATACCTGCCACTGTTTACAACTCCAACAAACTTACAACAAACTTACAACTCCGTTTGACTACTTACAGATATATATCTGACAGATAATTTATACCTGCCACTGTTTACAACTCCAACAAACTTACAACAAACTTACAACTCCGTTTGACTACTTACAGATATATATCTGACAGATAATTTATACCTGCCACTGTTTACAACTCCAACAAACTTACAACAAACTTACAACTCCGTTTGACTACTTACAGATATATATCTGACAGATAATTTATACCTGCCACTGTTTACAACTCCAACAAACTTACAACAAACTTACAACTCCGTTTGACTACTTACAGATATATATCTGACAGATAATTTATACCTGCCACTGTTTACAACTCCAACAAACTTACAACAAACTTACAACTCCGTTTGACTACTTACAGATATATACTTATCTGACAGATAATTTATACCTGCCACTGTTTACAACTCCAACAAACTTACAACAAACTTACAACTCCGTTTGACTACTTACAGATATATATCTGACAGATAATTTATACCTGCCACTGTTTGCAACTCCAACAAACTTACAACAAACTTACAACTCCGTTTGACTACTTACAGATATATACTTATCTGACAGATAATTTATACCTGCCACTGTTTACAACTCCAACAAACTTACAACAAACTTACAACTCCGTTTGACTACTTACAGATATATATCTGACAGATAATTTATACCTGCCACTGTTTACAACTCCAACAAACTTACAACAAACTTACAACTCCGTTTGACTACTTACAGATATATACTTATCTGACAGATAATTTATACCTGCCACTGTTTACAACTCCAACAAACTTACAACAAACTTACAACTCCGTTTGACTACTTACAGATATATATCTGACAGATAATTTATACCTGCCACTGTTTGCAACTCCAACAAACTTACAACAAACTTACAACTCCGTTTGACTACTTACAGATATATACTTATCTGACAGATAATTTATACCTGCCACTGTTTGCAACTCCAACAAACTTACAACAAACTTACTACTCCGTTTGACTACTTACAGATATATACTTATCTGACAGATAATTTATACCTGCCACTGTTTGCAACTCCAACAAACTTACAACAAACTTACTACTCCGTTTGACTACTTACAGATATATACTTATCTGACAGATAATTTATACCTGCCACTGTTTGCAACTCCAACAAACTTACAACAAACTTACTACTCCGTTTGACTACTTACAGATATATACTTATCTGACAGATAATTTATACCTGCCACTGTTTACAACTCCAACAAACTTACAACAAACTTACTACTCCGTTTGACTACTTACAGATATATACTTATCTGACAGATAATTTATACCTGCCACTGTTTACAACTCCAACAAACTTACAACAAACTTACTACTCCGTTTGACTACTTACAGATATATACTTATCTGACAGATAATTTATACCTGCCACTGTTTACAACTCCAACAAACTTACAACAAACTTACTACTCCGTTTGACTACTTACAGATATATACTTATCTGACAGATAATTTATACCTGCCACTGTTTGCAACTCCAACAAACTTACAACAAACTTACTACTCCGTTTGACTACTTACAGATATATACTTATCTGACAGATAATTTATACCTGCCACTGTTTGCAACTCCAACAAACTTACAACAAACTTACTACTCCGTTTGACTACTTACAGATATATACTTATCTGACAGATAATTTATACCTGCCACTGTTTGCAACTCCAACAAACTTACAACAAACTTACTACTCCGTTTGACTACTTACAGATATATACTTATCTGACAGATAATTTATACCTGCCACTGTTTACAACTCCAACAAACTTACAACTCCGTTTGACTACTTACAGATATATACTTATCTGACAGATAATTTATACCTGCCACTGTTTGCAACTCCAACAAACTTACAACAAACTTACTACTCCGTTTGACTACTTACAGATATATACTTATCTGACAGATAATTTATACCTGCCACTGTTTGCAACTCCAACAAACTTACAACAAACTTACTACTCCGTTTGACTACTTACAGATATATACTTATCTGACAGATAATTTATACCTGCCACTGTTTACAACTCCAACAAACTTACAACAAACTTACTACTCCGTTTGACTACTTACAGATATATACTTATCTGACAGATAATTTATACCTGCCACTGTTTGCAACTCCAACAAACTTACAACAAACTTACTACTCCGTTTGACTACTTACAGATATATACTTATCTGACAGATAATTTATACCTGCCACTGTTTGCAACTCCAACAAACTTACAACAAACTTACTACTCCGTTTGACTACTTACAGATATATACTTATCTGACAGATAATTTATACCTGCCACTGTTTGCAACTCCAACAAACTTACAACAAACTTACTACTCCGTTTGACTACTTACAGATATATACTTATCTGACAGATAATTTATACCTGCCACTGTTTGCAACTCCAACAAACTTACAACAAACTTACTACTCCGTTTGACTACTTACAGATATATACTTATCTGACAGATAATTTATACCTGCCACTGTTTACAACTCCAACAAACTTACAACAAACTTACTACTCCGTTTGACTACTTACAGATATATACTTATCTGACAGATAATTTATACCTGCCACTGTTTGCAACTCCAACAAACTTACAACAAACTTACTACTCCGTTTGACTACTTACAGATATATACTTATCTGACAGATAATTTATACCTGCCACTGTTTGCAACTCCAACAAACTTACAACAAACTTACTACTCCGTTTGACTACTTACAGATATATACTTATCTGACAGATAATTTATACCTGCCACTGTTTACAACTCCAACAAACTTACAACAAACTTACAACTCCGTTTGACTACTTACAGATATATACTTATCTGACAGATAATTTATACCTGCCACTGTTTGCAACTCCAACAAACTTACAACAAACTTACTACTCCGTTTGACTACTTACAGATATATACTTATCTGACAGATAATTTATACCTGCCACTGTTTGCAACTCCAACAAACTTACAACAAACTTACAACTCCGTTTGACTACTTACAGATATATACTTATCTGACAGATAATTTATACCTGCCACTGTTTGCAACTCCAATGGCCTGTTCCACCAGCTACGGATAAAATTTATCTAACAGATATTTTATACCTGTCTCTGTCTAAAACGTCTTGTTTTATGAAATAGACATAGGTTTATCTGGCAGATAAACTTTATCTATACATGGATTAAACGCGCCTTAAAACGTCATATTTTATGAAATAGATCTTTGATGGTTAAAATGGTTTATCTGTCAGTTACATTTTATTTGTGAGAGGTGTTGATTTTATTTGTGACTGTAGAACGTTGGTTATAGGCATGGTTAGCTTTTTAGCTCCACTGAAAATCAGCGTCATGTCATTGTATGTATAGTGACATGACATACGGTGAGTGGAGTCCTTTTCCCAGTTCTATCTCTGTCTGTTCCTTGTTTCTTGTATTATTGTTTTTTTTTAATTATTTTTTTTAGCATAAGGTGCTTTTTTATGTTTTTGTTTTGTTTATTTTAATAATGTTTTACTGTAACTGAACTGGGAATAAATGATTTACTTACTTACTTAAGCTAGAAACCCACGTATTTAAGGTTGCCTGGAAGATATTGCTACCTAGCAATAAGGCCGCCTGTTGCTTCTTATATTCTTGTTTGTGTCCGTACCTTATACCTTTTGTGCAATAAAGAATATTTGTATTGTATTGTATTTCGTGTGTTAATTGTGCTTCTAATCATACTTTTTCTTTAAAGCAGATGTCTTAATGCGTTGCTTACATGGCGTCAATCTAGATTTAAATCTAACCTAATCTAATCTAGCCATTTGTGTCCCACTGCTGGGCAAAGGCCTCTCTCCTCATCTGCCATGACTTTCTGTCTCGAGCTTCCTCCGCCCAGGTACTTAAGAAGGTGTCCAGCTCGTCCCGCCACCTTTTCCGTGGTCTGCCGCGACGCCGCAATCTAGATGTATTGTTGTTATATTGTGATCGTTTCAGCAAAGAATGGGAGGTCCTGGCGCATATCAGAACTAGATGGAGGCCTTTGCCCTGCAATGGCACATGACGGGCTGACTATATCTGTATTTTGATTTGAACTACGAGTTACGACTGACAAAATAAATGTCATGGTATACATTAAAGCCGATTGCTTCTTTCCAAAGATCGATGTGCATTCTTTATCGCCCTTTACTGCACGTTCATACAAATCTATCACGTCCTTTCCCATCGGGGTAGGCAGAGACCACTACCCTCCACTTGCTACGATTCAATACGTACCTACATATCTGTCACGCATCTCCCATCGAGGAAGGGAGACCACTTCGTTCCACTTCGTTCCACTTGCTACGATCCACAGTTCCTTTTCTTCGTCTGTCTCTTCTTATTAGAAGTATTATCTCTTCTTCATATTTTAAGAAAATCATATACTATTGCAGGTGTTCCGCATGCTAAAACGTTTCGAAGAGGTATGGGTGTACCAAGCTAACGTACTTCGTTTTGGATCGTTCTTCCTACTGATTACTTTGATCTGTTATATCGTAGCCGCTATCGCGCAAGGAGTGCTTTGTGATGCGTGAGTTTTTGATATATTCTTGCAAAGAGTTTGTATAGAATCAGAGCATTTGTTTAAAAAATTTTGACAATTGATCAATCGATAATTGCTTATTCTGCCACTGACGGAAAAAATAAAGAAAACGACATTATCTTATTAAATAAATAAGTAGTATGAAATACATAAAAATACCTAATGGGAAATTACCTACATGGAAAAATTAAAAAAGGAATAGGTTATTCAATGGAATTATAATAAAACTAAATAGGTCAACTTACCCTTACTCTTATAAATAAACTTATAGTAGGTACCAAATGTGAACCCTGACGCGGGCACGGCAATGTAGCGCAGCTACGACATTATATCTTTGCTTAATGATACTTATAATGTCTTATCTTATTTAGCCACTCGTGTCCCACTGCTGGGCAAAGGCCTCTCTCCTCATACGCCAAGACTTTCTTTCTTGAGCTTCCTCCGCCCAGGTACCCAAGAAGGTATCCAGCTCGTCCCGCCACCTTTTCCGCGGTCTGCCGCGACGCCGTTTGGCAGTTGGTAGCCATTGGGTAGCTGTTTTTGCCCATAAGTCTTCTGGCATGCGGCAGACGTGGCCGGCCCAATCCCACTTCAGCCTGGCAGCTGTTTTTGCCACATCAGCAATACGCGTTTTAGAGCGCAGTATGGTGTTTCTTACCTTGTCAGTAAGTTTTACACCAAGCATACTGCGCTCCATAGCCCGTTGGCAAACCCTGAGTTTGGACTTTTGAGCTTCAGTCAAAGACCAAGTTTGTGCACCATACGTCAAGGTTGGAAGAATGCACATGTCCACGAGTTTGCGCTTTAGCGCTAAGGGAAGGTCGCCTTTTAAGTGTATACTTATAATGTGCTCAATCATATTTATAGCTTAATATTATTAAATCAGAACATTCAAAAATCAGTTTAAAGTCTTTTAATTATGATAAGTGGGCTATAATGATGATGACTTTACAGGCAGCAATTTTGTGAGATAACGAACTTTGGGAAAGAGCCATGGGAGAAATACATGAATGCAACATACGAAAATATCGAAACAAGACTTATTTATGGATTATACTGGTCCATTTCTATGATCACTCGCACATGTACGTATAACCCGTAGGAAATATCTGCGCATCTGGTTTAGTGACGTCATGCAACTCGTACGTACTCGTCACGGTTTTGGATAGGCCGTGGCCCGAGTAGGCAAACTGTTAGCGGCTGACTAGTTTGCGGCGTATCGATTTAGTACGCCCTTCCATATATTTGAAATGGAGTGTCCACAGTCAGCTAGTTTTCGCTCACTGTACGCAGATTGCAGCGTTACGCGCGCTGACTATCTCAGACAGCGGCCGACTCCCACCAAAACCGGTGATTTCATTGATTTGAGTTTGCAGCTAACTCTGAGTTCCACACAAATTTGTGGCTCACTCAGTCGGCCGCTAAAAGTTTGCCTACTGGGGCCACGGCCTTAGGCGAAAACAGGGGTAACGCGAGGGTGAAGCGCATTCCAGCCAGGTGCGCAGATATTTTGGATGGGTAATAAATAACCACTGAGATACAATGAGCGACTTTCTGATAGATGCAATTTAAAAAAGTAGTCGAATATGCCTCAGGAAAAGCCAGAAAATGCATAGAAAGTAGAAAATCTTGTTATTGGTAGGTAGGTATAGTACTTACAGACATACATAAAGACTATTTATTAGTAAATGTAAATATTACACGTCATTTGTATCCGCCACGCCTCTAACCCATCGGGGTAGGCACATAACTTCCCTCCACTTGCTACGATCCAAACACACTTCTTTCGCTTCTTCCACATTCATCAATCACTTCGCCGCCTTCTTGTATTACATACCTACATAAATACATGCATATCCGTCATGCCTCTCTCCTATTGGGTTAGGCAGAGACGACTTCCTTTCACTTGCTACGATCCAAACACACCTCTTTCGCTTTATCCACACTAATCAATCGCCTTCTACATGCCTGTCGGTTTAGGGTACTCTTGATTTGGCCTTTCTTGAGCAAGTCCCCGAAAGTATAGGGAGTTTATTTATTTATTTAACAGTTTATTGTAAGATGATAGTACATAGATACAGAAAAAAGAGAAGTTAGTATTAGAGAGTTCTTAGTATTAGTTTATTATGTACCTAAGTATACTTACCTACCTAGTTAATGCGTCTCCATTCAAAAATGTTCTTTGCCACCAGGTAATAAAAGTAACGCATTTACGCCAAAGTACTGGGACTTAACAACTATGACGATGTGTCTCATATTATTCTGTCACAACTTTCATTTTGCTATTCTGGCCGCTTATTCCGCGACTATAATGGTCTCTGAAGCTATGACGTAAGTTTTGTATGGGTAATTTCGTGAGTTAAGACGTGGGGTAATTCCGACCTAGCGTGGTTGGCGGATTTACCCTGTGTGATGTATGATATAGTACCTACCTATAACTTTCTTTTTTAACGAATGTAACACGATGATATTACTTATTGCACGAAAAGTTATTGGAATTTAATTAAAACAAGAAAATATCGCATACCTCGGAAATAGGTGCCATTTTTGCATACCGCAGTAATAGGTGCTTTTTTTACCTTAGGTAAAATTATGTTTCATTGAAACTAGTGATGGGCCGAGTACCAGTTTTACCGAGTAACCGAGTACCGAGTATTACTCGGTTTAAAGTTTACCGAGCCGAGTACTCGGCCGAGTTACTCGTTATACTTAAAGTAGGTTGAATTGTACACGATGAAGTTCAGGGGTGAACTGATTTACAGCCCTCCCTCCGCATCCTACGAATTCGTAATGAAAACAATAAAGGACATGCGTCAAATGGCAAAAAAATATTAGAAAAAAAAACACTGCTGATGGATGGTGATTTTCTGTTACATAATTAAGATAACAGCTACCTGTAACATTGCCCCAACTGGCTGGCTAGCAGGCAAAGGCCTAAGTAATGTAAAGCTAGATGGAATAAGAATATGATCTACCAAGCAAACCCAGTGTGCAATGTGTATTTATTTGCACCGAGTACTCGGCATTTTTACCGAGTTATTCGGCCGATTACGAGTAGTGAAAAAAGTGCCGAGTACGCCGAGTACCGAGTATTAACCGAGTACTCGGCCCACCTCTAATTGAAACTGTTGCTTTACTACAAAATATGTGCTTAAGTTGTGTGCAATGCTTACGATTGTGTGCATTTCATGAAGGTACATATTTCCCAATAAAAAATGGGTTAATCTTAATTGATTAAAAGGCTCTAGTTATATAAACATGGGAAATTATAAACCGTGGAACGGAATTTCTAATTAACTAGAAAACAAAGCTTCTATTTTTATAATTTCGCCACTGTCTTAGTTAACCAGTAATTTACTTATTTTGAATTTTTAATAATGGCATTTTTTTTAAATTCACAGTGTAAAATACGTATCCTGTATAGACACAGTAAAAGGTTTCCTTTCGAAGAATAACGTGAATGTTGTATTGATGCAACGTTTCATCTCCTATCTGCAACTTTGCTGGTATACAGACAAGGTAATTTATGGCTTATTTATTAACTATTAGTTTATAAAATACATTGTTTCGTTAGACCTAGTGACAGCCGCGGAGTCTCTTTGGATGTAGGTGGCAATGAAGCGGTCAGCAGCAGTGGGCAGATAATGATATAATTGTTACTTACCTTTAATCTTTCACATCCCAGAAAAAAAAGAACAATAATCTAAAATCTGTTATGTCTGGGTTTATAATGGGTCAGTGGGATGTAAGAGGTTAAAAGAACATAAAAAATAGAGTATGTATGTTGATTGAATAAAACAACGTTAGAAATGTTCATCAAATCACATATGACAGTATCACAGAGTAGTGTCAAGTCAAGACGTAGGTACAACCAGAAATATCTGCGCATCTGTTTTAGTGACGTCATGCAACTCGTACGTACTCGTCACAGTACTGGATAGGTGGGGAAACAGGGAAAGCGCATTCCAGCGAGGTGCGCAGATGTTTTCACCGGGTTGTAATAAAAGTAGGTACATCAATTAAACACGCAGTAATTGAAAACTCATTTTACGTTTAACAGGCGTACTCCATAAACCATGAAAAGTCATCAATTCTGTTCGATCTACCGCCGCATGTTAATCAGGACATCATGGCAATGCAGCGGAGCAAGTATCTGCTCTGTGTTCCATTTATGAAGGTATTGTACATTTACCAGGTGTTATCATCATCATCATCATCAGAATCATCGTCATCATCATCATAATCATCATCATCATAATCATCAGCCTATTACAGTCCAATGGACAAAGCCCTCTCCCATTGCACGCCACTGTGATCTATCTTCGGCTGCTCGCATCCAGCTCCTATCAGCCAGGATCATCCTAAATCAGACAGGTCTATTGTATTGTAGGTCATTTCACTAGAAGATGCCCGTGACTTCGTACGCATTTATCGTTATATCTTTGTTAATTTACTCAATTTTGTGATTTAATTCAGCCTATGTGATTATTCTGATTTTCAATCTACGATATTGTAAAGTTTCATTAAAATCAGTTTAGTAGTTTTTGCGTGAAAGAGTGACAAATATCCTCATAGGCATATAATTTCAGTGCATCCATCGTGCGGAATTGAAGATAATATCGGCTAGAGCTAGATTGTTCTATACTTCGCCAAACGAGATCTTACTCAATACTGGAGACATTAGTAATGAAATATACGTCATCAAACAGGGATTTTGTGAGGTGAGAATCATCTTACTTTACCTACTACTTGAGTCAGCTATTTTTTTGGCCTGTTTCGACCCACTACTGGGCAAAAGCCTCTCCCATGCCTCTCCAAGCACTCCTGTTATTAGCTGCTTCCCACTAATATTCCCTGAATGAGCGTACGTCGTCACTCCATCGTTTTTTGGGCTTTCCTCGGCGACGTTGGCCGTCTAGCACCCAATTTGTGGCTATTATACTTTACAAAACCAAGTGAAGATTATTTTCCATTTTAATTATTAATTATTATTGTGGTAATTTTAATATAGCGTAGAAATACAGTGGGTAAGTTTATGTTATGTAATGTCAATGTTACGATGTTATTTTTCAATGCAATTGACAATTTTAAAATTATCCTATACGATCTAACAAATGAGTTATTCGCTATTACCCCATCAGACGAAATTACCCCATAACATGTTTTTTATTTTTATTATTTTAAGTTAAAATTTTCAAGTACCTAACTGATAGTAGGGCAAGTAGTTGTGCCCTCTTGTTTGCTGTGCCCTTGCATAGCATCACATATACTATATTATGACTTTATAATACCTTACCCAACTTGTGACTTGGGGATGATGACTACGTTCAAAAATTCAAAAAATAAATTAGTCCACCTTTTAGGCTATTAAAAAATATTTGAAACACATTTTTACCTGATCAAATACATAATAAATACAAAGATACAGAGCATCAAAGTTACGGAGGGCATTGACGTCACGCCCTGGTAAAAATCTTACTTAGGCGTGACGTCACGAGCAACTTTAACCCAGTGTATCTTTGTAATTTTTAGTTTAAGAGAAAGAGAAAAAATACGTGTCGAATATTTTAAAATAATCTATATGATGGACTAAAAAATTTTTTTTAGTCATCATGCCTATTCTAATTCAATCCTGCAACACCTTAAAGCATTAAACATAAGTGTTATTTTTCTAGATTTTGGATCCCATCACGAAGGGAGTGGTTTCTTTAATAACTGCAAAAAGTTATTTCGGAGATTTAGAATGTTTGTTACGTGAGTGAGAACTTTATTCTCGTGATCATAATAGCTTTTATTTAGATCTTCATTCCACGGTAAAACAAAATACTTACTTATTGGGGGCATTGCTTCAGTTTTGCTGACAAAATTTTGTGATAATATTGCTAAGAGAATGTCATGGTTTTGATTTATATACAAAAGTAATTTCAAAATTGTAGAAATATGTATGATTTCTACAAAATTGTGTGTCAGGTGGCAAACTTCATCAAATGAAATTGCTCATATATGTAGTAGTTTTTTTACCACAATCATAAGAAATGAATATCTTTAAATTTGACGTACTGTATATGTAAGCATTGAGCATATTATCATATTTACTTTAATCCTATATTTTCTCTGAAAGTCAATTGTATTTTTAAGAAAATAAAGTTCCTTTTACCATAAATTGTAGGTCTCCCAGCTTACTACACAGTCCGTGCTGTGACACATGTTCAAGTGTTCTCTATATCAAGGAAACATCTTCTGAAAGCGCTTGAAGAGCCTAAAATTGCTGAAACCATTCAATATGCTAAGGAACAACCGGTAAGAGTTTAATCTTCTTTTCTAAGGACGATTTTTATATCTTAGGGGCTGTTTGACCATCGACAGAGAAAATTTATCTAACAGATGTTTTATATCGACATGTCTCTTTCTAAATAGTCATGTTTTATGAAATAGGCGTGGGTTTATCTGTCAGTTATTTTTTATATATCCAGATGTTGAAACGGGCACAAAGTAGTTTTGCTAACATTTATTTTATCCGTGTCAAATATATAGGATGACTTTAAATTAGTGAACGATAGAAAAGGATATACATTAACTTGTGATAACAAACAACTTTTACTATGGGACCAAGGTCGAAATCGTTCAAAAATTTTTGAACTCCCCATACAAAATGCATCAGCTGATAGTATGGGGGAACAATTTTTTTTTGTGATTTTGAACTTGGTCCCATAGTAAAAGTTGTTTGTTATCACGAGTACATGCATATCCTTTTCTTTCGTTCACTAATTTAAAGTCACCTTGTATAAGTCATTGAGGCCTTTAGCGTATTCAACCGAACATTCGGCGCCATACGTTGCACAGATATGTCGCGATACTGAATCCAACATCCAAATATAAAATCATCAGCCACTGTTATTTCCCCTAAAAAATTCAACAGGTGCCTAGTTCTTACCGAGTATGTACATATATACATATCTGTCACGCTTCGTTCCCGTCGGGGTAGACAGAGACAACTTCCTTCCACTTGCTACGATTTAACCACACTTCGCTTCGTCCACATTCATTAGTCGCCTCGTTCTTGCGTCGGTTTAGAATACTCTTGATTTGGCTTTTCTTTAACAAATCCCCGATTTTTGTACCTAACTAAGATTTGTATAACAGGAATACACGAAACTAACGAAACGCCACGATCCGTTCCTTACATTCGAGCCGCTCCCGCCGCCGCCTAACCGTGAACTGTTCCCCTTACCCCGGAAACATGAGCCTGATGTCGCTTTTCTACTGCCTTTTAATCGCCTTGGATTTCTTTCCATTTTAAGGTATTTTTTTATTCAGTATTCGATTTTTAAAATATTGGTCACGCCTCCTTCCCATCGGGGTAAGTAGAGATCACCCTACACTTGCTACGATCCAAACACAGCTCTTTTAGCGAAAGAGAGAGATCTTTTACCTTTTGAGGCTTTTGAGGCCATATAGAGCGAGCAACGTCGCGACACGTTTGACGGATCTGCTAGCTTAGCATGCACTCCGTGACAAGACGTTGTCATGCGTTTGTCACGCTTACGTCTCTGTCTATAGTTTGAAATGTGATAAGGACAGCATGACGTGAGATAATTGTCGCGGCATGCCGTGCTAAGCCCCCGGAAAGACCTCGCTATCCTATTGAGTTGGTTAGTTTTTAGGGGCCTCTTCTAATTGGCCAAATGCTTGCCTCGCGAGTCTACCCGCTTTATGTGGATCTACTTTTTTAATATTTATTGGTTTTTGTCAGATATGTATTTCCAAGATACACTATACGTCCTGATGGTAAATACATGAAGAGGTACGAGCGTTTCCGTGCCATCTGTGCTTTCATGTCAGCGGTCATATTCCCCGTTTATCAAACTCTGGAATTGCAGTGGCGTGTTTTCTGGCACATCACTTCCATCCTTGATTTCACTGCATTTTTTGATATGTAAGTATATTATCTGCTAGCGGCCGCTCGTGACTTTAGGTATACGCATTTAGGCCTCGTTTCAACATTCACAGATAAAATTTAAATGACAGATGTTTTATACCTGTCTCTGTCTAAAACGTCTTGTTTTATGAAGTAGACATAGGGTTATCTGTCAGCAAAATTTTATCTGGAAGTGGTGAAATGGCTTATAGTTATAAATCTTGATAATCGTACCCGATAACCACTCGAAACGACCCGTAAAACAAATGTAGCCTATATGCCATCCTGACCTACGAATATAAGCTACAATACGGTAAAAGTTTAGCAAGAGCCCGTTCAGAAGTTTATGCGTAGAAGTTGGTACTAAACCTATCGAACTACACTCAGGTCCAGAACACACGGTGAAACGCAACTGCAACGCAACTGAAACTGCTAGTTACTTTTGAGTTGCATCGCAGTTTCTGCTATAGACTTCCTTAGAAAACCACACACGACGCAACTAGTTTGAAACGTTTCGTTTCAGTTGCGTTTCACCGTGTGATTTGGCGCTTACATTTGAGGTAAAATATGCAAAATAAAAAGTTGGGTAATGTTAACAGAATTCAACGTATGTTAGTGGGATATTTTGATGAGAAGGGTATACTCGTATACCACCCAGCAAGTACAGCGACGTATTACATTAAAGGCGCCTTTCTCATCGATCTTATTGCATGTCTGCCTTTAGAATCTTTAGATTCTATTCGGACTCAAATTAACAGTAAGTTTCATATTTGTAGATAGATAGATAGATAGATAGAAATTCTTTATTGCACACAAAGAAATACAAATACAACTTAAAACTAAAACATTGTGTGCAAAGGCGGCCTTATCACTTAAAAGTGATCTCTTCCAGACAACCTTTGGAGTAGGACTAGTTTAGGAAGACTGTAGAGTAGAGCAGGACAATAAATAAATACTGGTATTTACTACTTATTAAATAAATAAAGTGTACCTACAAATATAGATAATAATACAAAAAAATATAAATATATATAAATAGTATACATATATATATATAATACACATAGAAGCGACCTAATGTATTAGTTGCCATAAGCCTTAGAGAGGAGATGTGATGTGATGTGCGACCACGCACCGGACGACGCAGTGTGGGAAGGCCTCCAACAAGGTGGACTGACGACTTGGTTAAAGTCGCTGGAAACCGTTGGATGTGGGCAGCGCAAGACCGGTCGTTGTGGAGATCCTTGGGTGAGGCTTTTGTCCAGCAGTGGACGTCCATAAGCTGACATGATGATAATGATGATTGTGTAAGTTGGTACTTGGTTAATAACTTTAGGCTTCCTGACTTCACTTAGGAATTTCTCAAAAAATAAAATATAATTTAATAAATAACTACTACCAAGCGCGGCTTGGAACTACCTCTTGCCCGATGGACAAATGACCTAATGAAAACCGCAGGGTCTCGTTTGATGTAGCCGGCAATGAAGCGCTCGCTGGTGAATCATTAGAAACGCTTACGCTCAGCAGTGGGCAGCTATATACCGAAATGATGATCAAGTAGGTAATTTTTTTTATAAATAGTACTAACGATTCGATGTAATTTTTATACCTACTATTTGCAGCTGTTGACAAGGGGTATAGAGTAATAGGCACGATTCAGTTCTTAATGTTTAACAGACTACTGCAGCTCTATAGAGTTCCCCACGTCATTAACGATCTAAACCGCGTCATCAAACGACCGGATATCGTATACATGTAAATACCTTTTTAATATTTTAGTGCATTGTTTATAGCTTACATACATATCTGTCGCGCCTCTATTCGTAGGCAGAGCTAGACCAATTTAATTCTTTCTGGCTTACATTCATATCTTTCAGGCTTCTATCCGTAGACAGAGACCATTTAGCTCTATTTGTCACGATCCAAACACACTTCCTTTCGCTTCATCTACATTAATCAGTCGCCTCATACATGCACGTCGGTTTAGGGTCTTGCCTTGGCATTTTTTTAACAAGTCGCCGATTTGATCGAGATACGGCTAATCTCATATTATTAAATCATAGTACTCGTAGCTATGTGCTAAACACAAAATAATTACATTACCTAACGTATTTATTTACCCTACTTGGGCGTTATTACCCCAAGAAGGATAAAACTTGCCCCTTGTATAGACTTCTTCGAAATTTCGGAATTCCTACAATCTAGCTTTTTGCATAATTTTAAATAATATTATATTTTACGTTTTCTGTTAATTGGTTGATTGGTCAGGCGATTTCGTTTGACTTTTTCTTATGTGATGACATACATACATACATATCCGTCACGCCTCTCTCCAATTAAGTTAGAGACCGCTTCCTTCCTCTTGCTACGATCCAGACAGACTTCTTTCGCTTCATCCCCACTCATCAATTGCCTCATACATGCTTGTCGGTTTAACAAAACATTGAGTAGATAAATCAATGGACAGATCTAACCGGTATTAATAAAAAAAATAATTTTTTTAGATTCAAAATAATCCCATTCCTAATGGCAATGCTCATGGTTATGGCATCTTTAATAATAGCGACGTCGGTGAAACAGATAAAGCTTTGGAGTGGAGGGTATCAGTTGGAGGAATGGTCAGATGTTCCAGTTTGGACAAACACTAGTGGCGAGTATAGTACGTGCTATCTTTTTAGCTTCTTTTTATTAGGTAACAGGCGTTACTTCGTACGCATTTATCGTCATATCTTGAAAAAAAACATGATATCGTAAAATAATATAGCCTATGTGTTACTCTGATGTGATGTGCAAGCAACAATATTGTCAAGTTTCATTAAAATCTGTTCAGTTTACGTGATGAAGTAACAAACATCCTTCCATCCATCTATCGGCACAAACATTGATGTTTACAATATAAGTAGGTTTTTTTTTGGGAATTATAAAGTAACAGCAAAATTATAATAGACATTAAGGCCGGCGCACACCTGAAATTTCAAAATTAGTTGACACAACATTCGCATGTAGTCATTTGTTGTGTTAACTGATTTTGAATGTTATTCTAATGAGAACAATGTCGATTATTATATGACGATAAAAAATGCTCTGCGCTGCGCTGTCAGGTGCGCACCGACCTTTATAGTAAAGGATCATAAAGAATGCTCATCGGCAATCATCGCATTTCCGAATACAAACGAATGCTAATTGCCAAATAAGTACATCAATGATTAGATTAATTTTAAGAACTATTAGACTCGAACGACGACTGACAAAACAAACGTCATGGTGTGTGCAACACAGATATCGCTATACGAAGACGAAATTAGCCTATTGCCTCTTTCCAAAGATCGATGTGCATTCTTTATCGCCCTTTATAGTAAATAGATAGATAGAAATAGTTTATAGTACACACACACGTAACTACAGACAAAAACTAAAAACTGTGTGCAAAAGAGGCCTTATCACTAAAAGTGATCTCTTCCAGACATCCTTTGTATTTTCAGTGAGCTACAGAATTATAGAAAATCCGTGGACTTTATTATTAACTTCAGTATATTGGGCTACTTACGAAGTAACTACTACAGGATTTAATTTGTTTTTTCCTAACATGACACAGCTGTATATCCTTGTTATTGGAATGCTGTTTGGTAAGTCGAAATTATATAAATACTCTTAAGGGCAAAAGAGCACAAGTCGTAGTAAATGATGTAGCTTTAGGCGGCCTTATTGCTGCAATAACTTCCAGAGTTACAACAACACTCAATTAATTAAGTAAATTAATTAATTAAGTCATCTGTATCAATTAGGTACAGATGGCCTATTGTGTCCCACTACTGAGCAAAGGCCTCTCTCCCTCTCTCTTATAAGCCACAGCAATGATCTAATGATCATTGCAATCTTATCTTATCTAGCCATCTCTGTCCCACTGCTGGGCAAAGGTCTCTCTTCTCTTCTTCCATGATTCCCTATCCTGGGACGCCTCTGCCCAGACATCCAAGAAGGCGTCCAGCTCATCTCGCCACCTTTTTCGTTGCAATAATCTCAAAAAAGTTTCTATATAACTGTTAGTTTGTAAATTAGCTATTAGAGTTTATTATTTTCGCACACAGTACATTGTCCTGTTTTTGTAATAAAAAATATGACTTATTACTGCTGAGCAAAGGCTATCTTATCTCTTTTCTATAAGCCACCACATTTCAAATTCAAAATCCAAAAATTAACAAAATATCACAGCTCATTAACTAAATTGTATTTTAAAAGGAACAATTATGACAATGTACTTCTCCGTACGAGTGATTAGTATGCGGGCGAATGTACACGAATCATTAGCCGAGTTTCAAGAGAATATGAGAGATATTAAGACATTTATGAAGAAGGAAAAGCTTAACAAGGATCTGCAAAAGTAAGATTTAAGTCGATCGATTTTAGCTTTAGACTTGTATGACAAAGATGTTTGACGTCTCGTTTGAAGGTATCTACTAGTTTGAGTAATTTAGATTTAGTTATTGTTTCAAACTCTTTTATTTTCTCTCATTAATTGAAATAAAGTTTTATTAATTGAAATAAAGACACCCACAGATAAATAAGCCGTCGTACATATATGCCGTCGGAAATATCTGCGCACCTTAGGCCATAGCCCCAGTAGGCAAACTGTTAGCGGCTGACTAGTTAGCGGCGAATCGATTTATTACGCCCTTCCATATATTTGAAATGGAGTGTCCACAGTCAGCTAGTTTTCGCTCACTGTACGCAGTTTGCAGCGTTACGCGCGCTGACTATCTCAGACAGCGGCCGACTCCCACCAAAACCGGTGATTTCATTGATTTGAGTTTGCAGCTAACTCAAATTTCAGCTCACTCAGTCGGCCGCTAACAGTTTGCCTACTAGGGCCACGGCCTTAGTGCTGTCACGCAACTCGTACGTACTCGTCACGAATACGAGGGAAGCTCGCGGTGAAGCGCATTCCAGCGAGGGGCTTAGATATTTCCAACGGGTATAATTAGATTTCTTAAGACTAATAATATGTTGTCATGTACCTAAACGTTAGGTTAGACCCAGAAAACACGGTGAAACGCAACTGAAACTGCTAGTTACTTAACTTTTTTAGAAAACCACACACAACGCAACTGAAACGAAACGTTTCAAATTAGGTAGTTTCACCGTGTGTTCTGGACCTTAGTGTTAGTATTCTTATTATAAGTTAAAAGATCGCCTTTGGAAGCTCTACTTTTGTAATTTATAGCAAAGATGTTAAATAAGATATTTTATTCGTCAGAGAAGTGATATCCTACTACGAATATATGTGGGACAAGACCGGCGGTACCAACTACCGCACCGTGCTAAAGATGTGCGACCAGATCACCCTGCGTACTGACGCCATCTTGCATATCTACGGACAGACTTTCTCTAAGGTTACTGTTTAATCTTATAAACATAGAATAACACAATATAGGCTTTATTTAAGTAGACTTCCGGACACACGAACCTTTTCACCAAATATGACAAAGATAGATATAGATATAGATAGATAGAGTGACAAAGATATAGCTCGGTGGTCGGTGCGTGACTTGAGAAGAAATATATCGCACACTCTCACACGTTTCTCCGCGAGCGTCTTCTAACAGTTCAAAGTCCAATCAGTCTAGATTGATGTGTCCGAAGGTGTACATCGAATTTTTGAGATTATGTAAATTTTCCAAGATATGAGCATTAATGCGTAAGAAGTCGCAAACAGCCTCAATTGTTAAACAAATTAACAATTTATCTTTCCCCAGTGTCCAATTATGAAAAGTTGCGAGCAAGCCCTACTGCGTCTAATAGGCCGCGCTGTACGCAGCACCTACGTCAAACAGGACATGATAATCATAGAATACGGTCAAGTACTGACAGAACTGTATTTCATAGATTACGGCACTGTTGAAGTGCACGTTATTGAAGACGAAGACGATGAATTGCTAACGAAATTGCCTCGAGGAAGGTAAGACTTCGTAATTTAATCGTAGTTGTAATATTCAAAGATTCAAGGCAAGATTTGGCTTAAAGTAGCCAAATAATATCATTATTTAGATGATTTTGTTGTTTCTAAGACCTTCTTTACCCACTTACGGGCAGACCAAGGCAAAGGTGAGACGAACTGGACAAGTGGACACCTTGAGTGTGGGCGGAGGAAGCTCGAGTCAGAAAGTCATAGCGGATGAGGAGAGAGACCTTAGCCTAGCAATGGGACACAAGTGGTTAGATTAGATTAGTATATAAATGTTATGGGCAATGTGATTAATGCGGGCATTATGCATAATGCCCGGGCATTATGAATAATGCCCAGCTGTATCGGGCAATGTGATTAATTACTATCAAAACTGCGCTATTTATCACATTGCCCGGGCACATAAACTGTCATAATTAAATTCCCAGCATGTTCGGAAACTTAGACAACAAAGCGTCGACATTGTGCTCGAAGAGATTCGTGGCGAACTCCAACATGCATTTACTGGAAATCAGCTCTGTAATATTTCATAATATCATTCAGGATTTCCCCACTGTTCAGGTTCTTTTGAAGAAATACCGTCCTAATAATGAGGTAAGGGGCAACTGATTAATATTTGAAAAGAGCAACCCCACAGAGTTTCTTGCTAGGTTCTTCTCTGGGGGAAACTGCGCTTTGCGAATCTAGCACTTGCTTAAAAAAAATATATTAAAATAATTAATGTAACGGTTTCAAGAGTTTTTTTTGTGCCTATGAAATAAATATATTTTTGACTTTGACTTTGAATTCCTTGTACAGTCAGCATCATAAGTCGATTAACACATTCAGATTTTGAAAAGCAATATACTTACACCATTATTAGACGTATTACCTTACTTATTTTGAACCTTATTGGATGTTCATTTAAACCTGGATTATTTTTGCTTAGCGATTTTCGTCTAATAATGGTGTATTTTACTTTTAAAAATCTGAATGTGTTCATCGACTTATGATGCTGACCGTACAATCAGTCAACAAAATACGGATCGGCGCACAGACCGGACAGAGCGCAGCGCAGAGCATTTTTGGTTGCCATATTATCATCGACATTGTTCTTATTAGAATAGTATTCAAAATCAGTTGACACAACATTCGCTTGTAGTCGCTTCGATGCTCTGATGCTTGTTTTTCAGAAATGCTCTGCGCTACGCTCCATCAAGTGTGTGCTGGCCCTAAGGCAACTTTAACATAATCTATGCGTTTAAGGCCGTGGCCCCAGTGGGCAAACTGTTAGCGGCCGACTGAGTGAGCCGCAAATTTGTGGCGAACTGAAAGAGTTAGCTGCAAACTCAAATCAATGAAATCACCGGTTTTGGTGGGAGTCGGCCGCTGTCTGAGATAGTCAGCGCGCGTAACGCTGCAAACTGCGTACAGTAGTGAGCGAAAACTAGCTGACTGTGGACACTCCATTTCAAATATATGGAAGGGCGTACTAAATCGATAGGCCGCAAACTAGTCAGCCGCTAACAGTTTGCCTACTGGGGCCACGGCCTAAATGAAAATAAAAATGATTATAGTTAAATTTTGAGTTAAAATTCACAGATTCGTTGTAAGCAATCTTTTAAGTAAACAGTCTTATGTCTTATTCATCATTATTCTTTATTAAGGCTCTGGTCGGAAGTTATATTTCTTTTTAGTCTGTTTCATCCCACTGCTAAAAGAAAAAGCCTCTGTCATGCTTCTGCACAAACTGTCTGTTACTGACGTATATAGAAAAAAAATAAGTACTCTTTACTAAGAATTGATATTGATACATGAATTATGTAGGTTTCGATAAACCGGAATTTCCCCACACACACACATATAGGGTAAGACCGGACGAACTTACCATTAATCAATTTTTTTTAAGTCCATCACACAGATTATTTTAAAATATTCGACACGTATTTTTTCTTTTTTCTCTTAAACTAAAAATGACACAGATACACTAGGTTCAAGTTGCTCGTGACGTCACGCCTAAGTAAGATTTTTAACTAGGAGTGACGTCAATACCACTCCGTAACTTTGATGCTCTGTATCTTTGTATTTATTTATGTATTTGATCAGGTAAAAAATGTGTTTCAAATATTTTTTAATAGCCTAAAAGACGGACTAATTATTTTTTTAAATTTTTGAATGTAGTCATCATCCCTATTAACATACATTCCGTCTTTCAGGATTACATAATAGGCAGCGTAGTCGGTGGTCAAGTGATGTCAATTTGGAAAGAACATGCAATCAGTACACCCAAAATAGTGATCTCCAGCGCAGGTTTCCTAAAATACTTAAACGACCATAACAAGGCTTTACAGCTATACCTGACTATTGTATCTTTACTATGCGTCTATGGAGACATATACAATGCTGGGTTTAGATATAACACGACTGTACTTATAGCAATATTGTACACGTTGGATTTTCTATTCGTAGTCAAGATAATTGTGAATTACGCTACCATGCTCGCTACGGAGGATGACTCGAGAAATGTGTTGAAGGGAGGATTTGGAAGATTGTAAGTTTGTGATAATTTTATGTTTAATAATGCAGATTTTTCTTCAAATTTTTAACAATAAAAGATTTGTTGTGACAGGCTTACGGCCAGGAAACCAATCCTTCTAATTTCCAATATTCTCAGATGTGTGTTGGCAGAGTGTCAATATGTAATTTTTTGACGCCATTCTTTAACAGAATACCAAACATTGAGTATAGAATGTATAAGGAGGTGCCACATTTTTTTCATATACAAATGAGTTTATGACAGCGTGCCAAGGTTGGCGCAAGTTTTTCATAGTTTTCTTGGTAGATGACCTGTCAAACGATAAGAAATTCCATACAAAAAGGTAGCCGTTTTGCGTCAGACCAGGCACTCAGATCCAGACGGTATGGCATCTCCTTATATATTCTGTACTCAAAGATACCAATGTGTCAAAAATTTCCATTGACACTGCCGACACTCAGGCTATTTTAAATTAGCAGACTTGGGCCCCTGGTACAGTCTAGTCGGTACAACATCACGTAAGTCGCACGGCAGCTTTTATCCTATCGGCTTTAATAGACATGACGTCTATTACCGACTTAGCGTAGAATATTGCATTGTAATGTCATTGACGCTATTACCCCACACACGGAATTACCCCAAATCCTTAAAACTAAGCGCCAAAACACACGGTGAAACGCAACTGCAACGCAACATAAAAAAACTTCTTTAGAAAACCACACACGACGCAACTGAAACGAAACGTTTCAAACTAGTTGCGTCGTTTGTGGTTTCTAAGGAAGTCTATAGCAGAAACTTCGATGCAACTCAAAAGTAACTAGCAGTTTCAGTTGCGTTGCATTTGCGTTTCACCGTGTGTTCTGGGTCTAAGTAACTAACAAGTTATATTGACTGTGGCCTACCTAATATCCTATAAATCCTACTAATATTATAAATGTCAATGTTTGTGCCGATGGATGGATGGATGTTTGCTACTTCATCACGTAAAAACTACTGAACAGATTTTGATGAAACTTGACAATAATGTAGCTTATACATCAGAATAACACATAGGCTACATTATTTTGAGATATCATGATTGTCTTCCTAGATATGACGATAGAAATGTACGAAGTCGCGGCCAGCCTTTAATGAGATATATTTTCATTTAAATGATGTTTTCCTTTCCTCAGGTATTATGGAGGCGAGTTTGGTTACGACATAATATCAATTTTACCAATTGAACTAATAGCATTTGCAACAAAAGACCCCTGGGCGATATTTGCGTTTTTGCGACTCAATCGAGTTTTTCGTATGGTAAGTATTTTGGCTTATAATCAATGTAGGTACGATTTTAGAAAGTAAGAATTTTGTAAGTTTGTGAATGAATTCTGCCTTTGTACTTGTATCCACTTGTACCATAAAATTTAACAATTCCTTATTCTATTGATCCATAATGGGGATCACTCTAAACACAAATGTTTTTTTCTACTGTATACAGGGATTATTGAGAGAGAGAGAGAGAGAGAGAGTGCATAAACAAACATATTTTACAAATCTAGATATTCTTAGGGAGTTCAATAATAAAAATATCTGCGCATCTTGCTTACTGCCGTCATACAACTTGTACTTTACTTGTCACCTATGCTATCTACACACAAAAGCTGGCGGCTTTTTTGACAGCTGCCATTCGTATGACGTAAAGCCGCCGGCCCAGCCCGGCCGCATGCCGGCGGTTTAGACAGCATTACGGGATATAGTCCAGTCAGTCAAGACAATTAATTCACAATAATTCCAAAAGTTTTCAAACTTCGGTCAAGTGAATGGTACATTGGGACGACAATAAATCTCATTTTGCAACCTTGTCCGCTGTTCAGTTTGAATGCCTATCTGTTATTTTAATATTTTAATCATAAGCAAAATTTTGCCTTACTTTTTCTGCAGGCGTTTTCGCCTAATCGATATTTTTTAAGTCTTATAACTCATTCGCTCTCATACATCCGTCAATGTAACTGCGGTGTTGAAATTAAATTATTTGTTTTATAAATACTACCGAATTCCGTGTTTTAATCGAAACGATTCTACGATTCTGAACATGGTCCTTCGAGCCGGATTTATTGAAGAACCAGGAAATTGCAATCGTTGAGATTTGAGGGACACCTATTACAGAGGTCACCACGAGGTTAAATTCAAGAATAAAGTGGTCAGATTTAAGAACTCTAAGTGATTCCCTAGTGCTATTTCTGTCAGTAATAGTTACCCAACACTCAAATACAGGTAGTATTTACGTTAATTTCACGCCATCAAAGGTTAGTACTTACATTTACCTACTCTTTGTACGAATAACCTAAATACTTTTTATAGTGAATTAAAGGTGTTAGTTCATCAATTTCAGCTTGATTATACTGTTGAAGGTATTGTTGTCACTAAGACAACCTTAATTGGCTGGCAAAACTACTTAAACCTCTCAATTTTGTTCACTCTAAGCAGTTAGGTATTTCAATAGGTATTTTTGATTAGGCTAATTATTTTTTAGAAATTGTTACATTTAAACAATTAATAGTCACTAGTCATTGTGTTAATATTATATTCCTATAAATATCTTACATTTATACATATAATTTCTAAAACTAAGATTTGTCTATCAAATATTTGTAATTGTACATTCAATTAACTTAATTCTGCATTTGTATCAAATTACAGGTTGATTTTACACCCCTTCACAATGGCTGAGCGATCTGAGGATGTTAGGGAGCTTACTAGAACCAGAGGGAACTTAAAAGGTCGTTTAACCAAATTTTCTAACTTCCTAGATTCATTGGATGCATCATTATCATCAGGTGAGGTTACGGAGTTACAGTTACGATTTTCTAAGATGGAAACTTTATTTGATCAGTTCAATGACGTCCAAACTAGACTAGAATGTATTTCTGATAATATTGAAAGTAACATCGAAGAGAGAAATGACTTTGAGGATCGTTACTTCAGAATCATGGCTAGGGCGCAACTAATTATCAATTCTTACACAAAACATAATGACGATAGTTCCAATTCAAGTTGCTCAACAAAAATACAAAGTGTTAAGCGCAAGAGTGTAAAAATGCCAGCCATAGAACTAAAAAAGTTTGATGGTAATTATGATAATTGGCTAGAATTCAGAGACACTTTCATCAGCTTGGTTCATGAGAATGACGAGTTTGATCAGATCAGCAAATTTCACTACCTGCGGTTTTCTTTGGAGGGTGCTGCTGCTGAGGTTATTAAGAAAATCGAATTTTGTTCCAACAATTATGATATTGCGTGGACAGCTTTGTGTGATCGTTATAATAATCTACGTTCATTAACTAATAATCACGTTTCAGCTTTGTTTAATATTGAGAAAATGTCGAAGGAGTCATCCGACTCTTTAAAACACTTAATTGATCAATTTAATAAAAACTTACGTGCATTGAAGTATTTAGGAAAATCTAACGATCAATGGTGGTACGACACGCTCCTCACATACTTAGCTACTCAAAAAATCGATGCTATTACATTTCGTAAGTGGGAGTCGTATAAGAATCAATTAAATAAAGATGAAAATGTCACCTTTGATATGTTCATGTCTTTTATGGAAAGGCGCGCAGATTTTTTGGAAACGTTGGAGTTATCTCAAAAGAATATAAATGGAACTCAATCTCAAAGCAAATCTAATGCTGTTAAACCTAAGCAAATAAATAAATCATTTTCTTTGCAGAATAACCCTAATTCGATTGATAAATCCTGTCCTAATTGCAAGGGAGAACATAACTTACCTAACTGTGCGAAATTTCTTTCACTTAATATTGAATCACGTCTCAAATTATTGCCTAATTTGAAGGTTTGTTATAATTGCTTTCGTTCCGGTCACTACGCGAATCGCTGCAATAAACAAGGCTGTAAGTTATGTAAGCGGAGACATCATACGCTCATTCACAATAATAATGTTGATAGGGAGATGAGTGCGCACGGGAGCTCGTCAACTAACACGGCAGGTACTGGCCAAGCCCAAGCGCAGTCAACCTCACACTCGCAGGCTTCTCACTCTAACACAGCAGGCACCAACAATAACGTGTCCTTGTCTGCCACTGTCATTGATTCGTCCGATAAGTTTAAAAATGTGAGCGGCGAGGTTCTGTTGTCAACAGCTTTAATCAAGGTGTTCGATGTGAATGGTTGCGAATACATTGCCCGCGCTTTACTAGATTCCGGCAGTACAGGCTGTATCATGACCGAGACTATGCTTCAAAAATTAAACTTGCCCACCTCTTGTATAAACAACTCGGTACTAGGCATTAATAACTCGGAATCCTATGTAAATAAAATGTGTAATGTTCGTATGAGCTCCTTAAATGAACAATATTCTACTCACTTGCAATGTTTTATTCTTCCTTCCATAACAAATAATATACCAAGCGGCAAGGTGAATATTTTAGGTATTAACATACCAACTGATTTGTGTTTAGCTGATCCCAACTTTTATTTACCGGCTCCAGTAGATATAATAATTGGCGCGATGGTGTTTTGGGATATTATGGGAGCACAACACATCAGTTTAGGTAAAAACATGCCTATTTTACACGAAACAATGTTAGGATGGATTATTTCCGGTCCCACCTCCGGGCAAAATAATTCTAAAATAAAGTGTAATTTTTTGAAATGCGATAACATTGATACTCAACTTATGAAGTTTTGGCAACTCGAGGAGGTTAGCCCTGTGTTATCCAGTTATTCGCCGGAAGAAAGGCTCTGCGAGGAACACTTCGTGGCGAATACAACACGTCTCGATGATGGTCGTTTCTGTGTTAGGATACCTTTGAAGCCCTGCTCCCCTGTTTTAGGCGATTCGACCCTTCGTGCTATGCGGTGTTTTATGTCCATTGAGCGCAAGCTCGTAGGTACGTTTGGTGCAATGTATAAAGATTTCATGTCGGAATATGAATCTTTGGGTCATATGACGGAGTTAACTCAGCCTCACATTTCACAAAATGATTATTTTATACCTCATCACGGCGTTCTTCGAGAAAGTAGTACGACTACAAAGTTGCGTGTGGTCTTCAATGCAAGTAGTCCCACAACCTCAGGTGTATCTTTTAATTCAATTCAAATGGTAGGGCCTACTGTGCAAAACGACCTTATATCGATTCTGTTAAGATTTCGATTTTATAAATATGTTTTATCCGCAGATGTGGAGAAAATGTATAGATGTATATTGGTTCATCCTGATGATCGGCATTTTCAACAAATATTTTGGCGTTCTAATGATTCAGAACCAATTAAGATTTTTCAGTTGAACACGGTAACATACGGCACTGCCAGTGCCCCCTTTCTAGCTACACGTTGTTTAAAACAAATAGGTCTTGATAGCACTGACGAAAGAATTTCAACTATCATCCTCAACGACTTCTACGTCGATGATTTGTTGACGGGTAGCGATAGTTTGCAAGAAGCGAAATCAATTCGTAAACTCGTGCAACAGGAATTATCCTCAGCGCAAATGCATTTAAGAAAGTGGAAGTCTAATGAGCCTCAACTGATGTCAGAGTCTACCTCGTCGTCATCAATCAATTTGAACATTGGCGGCACCGAGCCCAGTAAGGTTTTAGGGTTAGGTTGGCATCCAAATACCGATGACCTCGACTTTCCAATAAGTACTGACATTCTGGTTAAAAATACCAAACGTGACATGTTGTCCGTTATTTCTCAGATTTTTGACCCTTTGGGACTACTGTCTCCTTTCACTATTAGCTTAAAAATGTTTCTGCAGCGCCTTTGGTTGCTTAAAATATCCTGGGATGAACATTTACCGTCAGACATTTGCCAGGAATGGTCTAATATTATTTCAAATTTGCCAATCTTAAGGAATATCCGGATTCCAAGGATCGTGGTAAACGATTCTTATGCTTATTTGGATCTTCACGTATTTGTAGATGCTTCAGAGCGTGCTTATGGAACTTCGCTCTACGCGCGTAGTGTTGACCTTGATGGCAAGGTTATGGTTCGTTTAGTTACAGCCAAGTGTCGTGTAGCTCCTCTCAAACCGACTACCATCCCTCGATTGGAGCTTTGCGCAGCGCTCGCAGGTGCTCGTCTTCATGAAAGAGTTGTCAAGTCTCTTCGCGTTCCCATTAGAAGTTCCACATTCTGGTCTGATTCAACAATAGTACTGGGTTGGTTGAAAATAGTTCCCGGCAAGCTACAAACTTTCGTCCGTAATCGCGTTGCCGAAATTTTAGAGAAAACTGAAACCTGCAACTGGCGGCATGTCCCTACGGCCGATAATCCTGCAGATTGTGTGTCTCGTGGCGTACCGGCTGATGCACTGTTGTCATCAAATTTATATTGGAATGGTCCTACATTTCTTCAAGGTGACGAATCTAATTGGCCAATTAATCCGATAACTGAAACGAGTTTGCCTGAAGTTCGACGAGACGTCGTTTTGCACAGCAGTCTATCGCGGTCTACAAATGTAAACGTTTTTATTGATTTTGAACGGTTTTCGAATTACCTGAGGTTGGTTCGGACTACCGCTTATGTACTGCGATTCATTCGATTATGTAAGAAACAGCTTCCTTTAACTAAACACCTTTCAGAAAACGACCTCCGTGAAGCCTCTGAAGAGCTCATTAAAGTGTCTCAACGCGAATCATTTCCGGAATATAAAATCTTAATTGAAAAACAAGAGCTGCCAAAAAAGAGTCCTCTTGTTAAATTTAATGTTTTCCTTGGCGAGGATAATATTATGCGTGTTGGAGGACGACTTCATAATTCTTTGTTTCCTTATGAGATGAAACATCCTATATTAATACAGTCCACTCATCGATTTACTAAATTGTTATTTTATTATAAACACAAAAACTTATTACATGTGGGGCCACAAGCATTACTCGCATCCATTCGCGAAACCTACTGGCCTATAGGTGGGCGGAATTTAGCAAGGTCTACATATCGTAAATGCGTTCGATGTTCTCGCATCAAAGGTAAAATAGTTGCACCTTTAATGGGTAATTTACCTCGGCAGCGGCTCGTTCCTGGGGGTCATCCTTTCAAAACTGTAGGGGTAGATTATGCTGGTCCAATTTCAAGTGTCAGTCGTCAAGGTCGTGGAAGCAGGGTGGTGAAAGTCTATATTGCCATTTTTGTTTGTTTTACCACCAAAGCCATTCATTTAGAGTTAGTTGGTGACTTGTCTAGTAAAACTTTTCTACTCGCTTTACGCAGATTTATCTCACGAAGAGGTAAACCTACCGACCTGTACTCAGACAATGGTACTACATTCGTCGGCGCGTGCCGCGATTTATCCAATTTTCTCGGCTCTAACTGTAACTCCTTAGCCGAGCTTGTAGCTAATGACGGAATTAACTTTCATTTTATTCCGGCCTATTCACCTCATTTTGGCGGCCTTTGGGAAGCAGGTGTGAAATCAACCAAAACTCATTTACAAAGAGTGCTGGGAAATTGTCATCTTACATTCGAGGAATTGTATACAACATTGACTCAAATCGAGGCTATTTTAAATTCAAGGCCACTTACGCCACTGTCCTCTGACCCAGAAGACTTGTTACCTCTAACACCAGGCCATTTTTTGATTGGTCGACCGCCAACATCTCTACCAGTTCCGGATCTATTGGATGCAAGTGATGCAACACACATTTTGACTCGATATCAACGAATCGAACAACTCCGTCAGCATTTCTGGTCAAGATGGAGCAAGGAATATATTACCGAGCTGCAGTGCAGGACCAAATGGACTACGTGTAATAACCCAATTAAAATGAACACTTTAGTTCTTGTCAAAGAGGATCAGCTTCCACCTCTCAAATGGAAAATGGGTCGTATTATTGCTGTTCATCCCGGTGCTGATGGAATAAACCGAGTAGCTGACGTGAAGACTGCGACTGGTGTGATCAGGAGATCATTTAGCAAGATTTGCCCGTTGCCAGTATGCAGTGAAGATTATTCTGGTTGAAAGAAGGATAGTCTTTCAACGTCCGGGGGAATGTTCAGTTTGAATGCCTATCTGTTATTTTAATATTTTAATCATAAGCAAAATTTTGCCTTACTTTTTCTGCAGGCGTTTTCGCCTAATCGATATTTTTTAAGTCTTATAACTCATTCGCTCTCATACATCCGTCAATGTAACTGCGGTGTTGAAATTAAATTATTTGTTTTATAAATACTACCGAATTCCGTGTTTTAATCGAAACGATTCTACGATTCTGAACTCTGAATTCTGAAGTCCGGAACATTGTTAAAATTGCAATTAAATTAATTTTTGCTCTATGGTCGTGAAAAAAATTCCAAAAGTTCTGCAAACTTGGGGAAGTTTTCGATATAATATTTCATATCACGTATTAAATTTGCAACCAATTTAAGTGTACGGAACATTTTTTGTTATTAAAAATTAATGTTTTTCTTTATTAAACTGAAGCAAACGTTCCAAAAGTTCTGCAAATTTGACACATATATCGGAAAAATATACCGAACGGTTGTATAAATTTGCAACCTTTTTCGTTGACCGGAACATGTTTATTTATAATTCTTTTTAATTCGTGGTCATTTTTTCGAGTAAGCTGGTCTCGGAATAATTACAAAAGTTTTGAAACTTGGTTGCAAACTTCGAAAACATCTATTCTGATGTATTTACAAATTTGCAACCTCATACGCTATCCGGAACTTTATGCAATTTTTTTATTTTTTTACCTTCAAGAAAATTTCAAAAGTTTTGCAAATCGAGCGGATGGTCTTATTTTGGGATCGATACCACTATTCAAATTTGCAACTTCGCACGAGACCCGAAACCTTGTGTTATTTGCAAAAATCGACTTTTTTAATTTTATTACCGTCGAAAAAATAAATAGACATAATAAGAATTTCAAAAGTATAGAAAAAAAGTATGAGGATATCAAATATTCGTAAAAAAGGTAAGTAAACATTAATGGACGACAATGCGTAGGTGAGTAACAGTGTATTTAATCCCCAGATTCGTTTTATTAATCAAAAAATACGTACCGACAAAATCCTACGTCCGGTTTAAATAAGCCCAACGGAATTTATTTTTGGCATAATCACCTGTCATGTAAAAATAGTAGGTACAAGTAACACAAGGTTCCGGGTCTCGTGCGAAGTTGCAAATTTGAATAGTGGTATCGATCCCAAAATAAGACCATCCGCTCGATTTGCAAAACTTTTGAAATTTTCTTGAAGGTAAAAAAATAAAAAAATTACATTTTTGCAAATTGCATAAAGTTCCGGATAGCGTATGAGGTTGCAAATTTGTAAATACATCAGAATAGATGTTTTCGAAGTTTGCAACCAAGTTTCAAAACTTTTGTAATTATTCCGAGACCAGCTTACTCGAAAAAATGACCACGAATTAAAAAGAATTATAAATAAACATGTTCCGGTCAACGAAAAAGGTTGCAAATTTATACAACCGTTCGGTATATTTTTCCGATATATGTGTCAAATTTGCAGAACTTTTGGAACGTTTGCTTCAGTTTAATAAAGAAAAACATTAATTTTTAATAACAAAAAATGTTCCGTACACTTAAATTGGTTGCAAATTTAATACGTGATATGAAATATTATATCGAAAACTTCCCCAAGTTTGCAGAACTTTTGGAATTTTTTTCACGACCATAGAGCAAAAATTAATTTAATTGCAATTTTAACAATGTTCCGGACTGCGGACAAGGTTGCAAAATGAGATTTATTGTCGTCCCAATGTACCATTCACTTGACCGAAGTTTGAAAACTTTTGGAATTATTGTTAAATTTTCGATTTCGAATGTCTATAATGACTGGAGTAATAGGCGAAAACGGGGGAAGCCCGTTCCAGCGAGGTGCGCAGATTTTTCCGACGAGTTGTAGGTACTTAGATAATAATTGTTTCAGGTGACAGTAATAAGTTGTCTAAATGAATATCGTAATAAATTATCAACGAACCGGCTTGTTACCTCTTTAGTCATGGTGATGATCTGGGTCTCTTTGATGCTGCATTCAGCTGCTTGCTTCTGGTACTACATCAGCTTAGTGGAGGAAGGGGAGCAATCTTGGCGGATAAGTAAGTAAATACTTAAAATTCTAATTCAAATTATTAGTACGCGTCTCTAGAGTTGCTTTACGAGTTCGTTCCGTTGGCTGTGGAGACTATGGGCAGTTGGAGTTGTGAGTGTAGGACTTTCGTGAAGGAGATAGGTCGAAGACTAAGCGACAGAACAGGTGACCCCCGTTCGGCATCGTTCTTGGTGCAGAGGTTGGCCATCGCCATTCAGCGTGGAAACGCGGCGAGCGTCATGGGCACCTTTGCACCGGGAACGACCGAGGAGGATTGTTTGTTTAGCCATAAGTATTGACATTTGTAACTTATTATAATAAATTGTGTTTAAAAAAAAAGAAATTCAAATTCTAAAATAATTAATTCCTGGATAACATTAAAGAAGAACCGGCAAACAATACCCAGACCCGACAGTCACGTGACATTTAATTTTGTTTCTTTTTCTTGTTTTTTTTTTAAATATTATAATGTTTCTTTTTATTGTAAAAGTGTTAGTAGTCGTCCGTTTTTTACCGGACAACATTCGTTGTTCGTTGTCCGTTATGCGGTGGTTTATGATTAATGGACATGTGTACTCGCAAAAAAATATGTGGCAGCCGTTTTTTTCCGAAAGGCGTCTACAAGCGCTATTTAATAACTTTTCAGGTACAAACGGTACAAACTACTGCAACGATGACTACGTTTGCTCGCTTTATTTTATAATAACTACGTTTTCACGGAACAGCTACAATGGTATCATTCCGATTACACGATTTGAAGTAAGAAAACTTACTTATTTTAGCTAGTGTTAGATCATTTAATTTTTCACATCCAAGAAAGAAAGAAAAATAGAAAATCAATTGTGTCTGGGTTTATAATGGGTCAGTGGGATGTGAGAGGTTGATATTTGCCAAAACAACTATTTATTCAGGGTGTTATTTTATTACCTATACGAAAGCCTAGGGATTATGATCTCTCCACGAAAAAAAAAACTATAATAATAGGTATACTTAATCTGATTGATTTAGGGATGTTACTTATTATTAAGTTTATACTTATTTATTAAATCTGATTTATAATATTATAAATCTGATTATAATTTGTCCATGAAAACAAAAAAACTGTTACCGAACAGATAGTAACGAGGTTCTAGTGTGTAGGCGTAACAGAATGCGTTTCACGAAAGAAGTTCCCCGGATATTTTTGGAAATAAATTTGACAGATCTATTTTCCCTATTTTCTGACCTTTTCCCTGATGATACTTAATAAAAATATGCCTTATGTATGACAGTGTTTCGATAGATTACAATTTCCCGAGATTTATTGTGATCAAACAGTATTCTTAATCTTACTGTGACATACTATCACAGTAACACCTCGCTAATGAATACGCGCCTTTAGAAAGACTTAACAAAAGATTTTTTAAATCGTTCGTTTGTTATCAGCCCATATATCGTCGACGATACTGCAAAACCGCTGATGCCCCATATGCAATACCGCGTAACAAGAAGTAGCGAAATTCTTATTAGCGCGCCGCGGTTACATGGATGTCATTTGCTCCCGCCCGTATTGTCTCCTGAAAAATTTGTCAGTTTGTAGTTAACTAGTTACGCAGTATTGCAAATTGTAGATTAGCGGTTTTGCAGTATCACCGACGATATGTCCCCACCGAGGGGCACGAGCCTACTCTCTAGATTTTTTAAATAATTTGACTATATTTAAGGTGATTCTCGTGATAATCTTCATGATAGTAACGACAATGGTTCACATGGTGTACATGGGGGAGATCGCAAACATTCTACTGTACCAATACTTTAGATGTTATAGCTTCTACGCCAAGTATCTTCAGATGCATGTTAGTAAAGAGTTAGCATTATTGTGGTAAAGACTAGACTAGTATACAGCGTGTAACGGAAAGGGGGTATCAACCTGAAATCCAGTGATAGTACTCATGAAGCTGAATAACTTTCCCCAAGGAACGTAAATCGTTAATCGAAAAAAAAATCGCCTCCTCATACAAAATGTCGGATCAGCTGATCGAGTATGGGCGATCCAAATTTTTTTTCCGAGTTACGACCCTTGTTCCTTGGGGAAAGTTGTTCAGTTTAATGAGGATTATCGCTATGTTTCGGCTTGACACCTCCTTTCTGTTACATCCTGTAGCAAACAGTCTCAAAAAGTTGAAACTGTTTTCTCATTTTATGAACATATTTTTAAATAATACAGCCTAGGTACGTTCCTACGTATTATTATGATGTGTAAGCTACAATATTGTAAAACTACAATCTGTTTAGTGGTTTCAGCGTGAAAGAGTAGCAAAAATCTTCACATCCATCCATCGACACAAACTTTAAATTTATATTAGTAGGTTAACAATTAGTTAGGAGTTAGCTCGAGACCGAAAGTCATGGCGGATGATTAGAGAGGCCTTTGCCCAGCAGTGGGACATAAATTGCTAGATAAGATTAGTTTAGGTTAGGTGAGAGGCGTGACGGATAAGTATGTATAGTACGGGACTAATAATAATTCTGAATATCTCAAACACAGACTTATTACGTGGACCATGGGCCGTTAGGCATTATTCATAATGGCTGATAAATGTTAAATTAATAACTTTACCCGTCGCGCTTGGGCATTATTCATGACTTTTCGTATTAATAATGCCTATTTAATCACATTGCCCGCAACATGTATAATAATAAACACTACCACCTGTATGCTATCACTTCTCTCTCTGTGGGGTCTGCAGGAAGAAATTTCTTTTAGAAATATGCTGTACCTTTTGTATAACTTCATTTTTTTTCTGTCTCTATGTACTATCATCTTACAATAAACTGTTAAATAAATAAATAAAATTACAGACATTCCTGGATAACAACCGCGTGTCGAAAAACTTGGTGAATTTAACAGAGAAGTACACGTTGTTTTTATGGCGGGAGGCGCGAGGACTGCAAGTACCTACGTTTATAACGGGAGCACCGCAGTGTCTTAGACAAAGCATCATGGCTGCTGCTTATCTGAAGCACCTTCAAAAGGTGAGTACAGTGGGGGCTTAGCACGGCGTGCCGCGACAATTATCTCACGCGTGTCCTTATCACATTTAAAACTATAGACAGAGACGTAAGCGTGACAAACGCATGACAACGTCTTGTCACGGAGCGCCATGCTAAGCTAGCTACAAGGATCTTTTGACACGTGGCGGAAATCAGAACTAACGATATCATCTTGTAAATTGTCATTATTTTGAGTTATTAATTCACCACCCACCAATGAGGAAGGAATATAAGGAGTCCCCCAGTTTTTTTCATATACATACCTATGAGTTCATGACAGCGTGCCAAGATTGCGCCAAGTTTTCTCATAGTTTTCTTGGTAGATAACCTGTCAAACGATAAGTAGTACCGTACAAAAAGGTAGCCATTTTGTGCCAGACTAGGCACGCAGATCAAGACGGTATGGCTCCTCCTTATATATTCTATACTCAAAGCCACCCCGCCCAACAATATCACTCAAGTGCCAATATATCCTTGTGGCACTTCAAACTGTTTCCTCTTCTTCTTACCTATTTCAACCATGGAGTAGACCTCCTTGAGATTGTGTCGTGGTTTCTAATCTTGGGCTACTTCCATTCAATTTTAATCACAAAAACGTATCAGCAAAGTTTATTTTACAACTTGTATACGCATTTATCGTCATATTTTAGAATAATATATCCTATTCTGACGTATAACCGGCAATATTGTTAAGTTTCATTAAATTCTGTTCAGTGGTTTAGTAAAGAGTAACAATATTATATCCTCACATCCATCTTTCCATCCATAGACAGAAACATTGACATTTATAAATATAAGAAAGATAAAAGGTAGGGAGAAGGATTAATCTACCCAATATTTGATCCTACTAATCGTCAAAACACACGGTGAAGCGCAACTGCAACGCAGCTGAAACTGCTAGTTACTTTTGAGTTGCATCGAAGTTTCTGCTATAGACTTCCTTAGGAAAGCACACACGACGCAACTAGTTTGAAACGTTTTGTTTCAGTTGCGTTGCAGTTGCGTTTTACTCTGTGTTCTGGGTCTAAGTTTCTACTTACCAGTAAGTAACGTACTGTAATAGAGTTTGATTTGAATCACATATAAGTAAATCAATGATTTTTTATAGGTACAGATATGTTACCTTTATAGTAGAGATGCGCCGAATATGGGTTTTGCCGAATAACGAATACCGAATACTATTCGGTTTGAAACCCTACCGAACCAAATAGTTCGGCCGAACTATTCGGTTTTATTTTCACACTAATTTTGATACAACAAATAGGTAAAGTTTATATAGAAAAGCGCCTTTGACTGTTACAAGATAGAGCAGAATGTCTAGGCTTCTAAATTCAATCTTTAAGTGTCACTTATTAACTTATCTTTATTTTATCATCTCCTAATAACTCTTGTAATACCTAGATGTGAAAATGAGGATATAAGATTGACTGCTCCTTGGTTTTAAATAATTTAATACGAGGTTAATATCTTGTTTTATCAAGCAAATTATTACTAAACAAAATAAACGAATAAATGGTCATTTTAACCGAATATTCGGCCGAATACGAATATTCGGTTGAGGTGCCGAATATGCCGAATACCGAATAGTAAACGAATATTCGGCGCATCTCTACTTTATAGTGATTGGCGTTTTAAATCTGTGCCGAACAATGATTACAATGACATTAATGACAGCACTTCAAATCATACTCCAAATGTCTTCATACTAACTGAGACTAGCTACAAGTTGTCTTATATAGGTCTATTTACAGTCTTCAAAATGTGCGCGAATATAACATATCTGCACCTAGTATATATATAATATCATTGAAGTAAATGCAATTTCCCGAATGCATTCTCCCCTACTTATTTCAGCATCCAGTCTTCATGCAATGTGAACCGGCATTCTTGCGTCACGTTGTTGGTTGTTTTCAACCTTATTATTATGATAGAAGTAAGTTTTAACCCCCGTTTCACTACCTGCAGATAAAATAAAATTGACAGATAGTTTGTCAATTTCGTAACATGACGTTTTAGACAAAGGCAGGTATAAAGTGTCTGTCAGTTAAATGTTATCTGTAATGCGCCTACCACACATGCATGCTTGACCACAGTTTTGCTTGCGCATGCCAGCTTGTACACTGAACACTGCGCGTGTAGTTGGTAAAACGGTAGCATGCGCAAACCCTAAAGCTTGGCTTGATGATTTTTAAACTTGTTTGAAATTCTGGCACGCGCAAGCCATACTTGTGCAAACTTGTCTGCGCAAAACTCACCTTCATGTATTCATTTCTCAACACCTTGACTACTGAACTGTGCCGTGTGGTTGACACGTCCGTGTTCAGTCTTTTCATGCGATAAGCATGCGCAAAAAAAACTGTGGTCAAGCATGCATGTGTGGTAGGCGCATAAGTGGTGGAACGGGTCCCTGTCCTTTAATAATTTTAGAAACAGCAATGTCGTCATAAAAAAAAAACGGAACTCACGACCTACAATACAAAAGTGAAAACCGCGGCGTCTCGTTGGATGCAGATGGCAATGAACTGCTCACGTTGGAGAGCTATTAGAGATGCCTTTGCTCAGCTGTGGCCTAATTATAGACTGAAATGATGATGATAAAAATTTACACCAACAAAAAGCTTACGGTGGATACAAGCCGTGATCAAGACAAGAGGAAATCTTGGGAGGCCTTAGTCCAGCAGTGGACGTCGCGCTGATGATGGTGATGCACTAGATGATGGAAACACACAAGCATAAACTCTCTCGGCGGTCACACCTGCGTAACATACCGCGCCGAACGTTCGGTTTAATACGCTCGCAATGTGTTTCAAGTCACCTATGACACATCAGCTGAAATTACGTCGCATACATTTACTCCAGCCGCCGAACGTTCGGTTCAATACGCTCGCAATGTGTTTCAAGTCACCTATGACACATCAGCTGAAATTACGTCGCATACATTTACTCCAGCCGCCGAACGTTCGGTTCAATACGCTCGCAATGTGTTTCAAGTCACCTATGACACATCAGCTGAAATTACGTCGCATACATTTACTCCAGCCGCTGAACGTTCGGTTCAATACGCTCGCAATGTGTTTCAAGTCACCTATGACACATCAGCTGAAATTACGTCGCATACATTTACTCCAGCCGCCGAACGTTCGGTTCAATACGCTCGCAATGTGTTTAAAGTCACCTATGACACATCAGCTGAAATTACGTCGCATACATTTACTCCAGCTGCTGAACGTTCCGCGCGGTACCTACGTTACGCAGGTGTGTCGCGAATCTCAAGAATAGAACAAAATCCTCAAGGGAGGCCCATGTCCAGTTGTGGACAAAAATATATATTTTGCGCTGATGACGATTACGGTAATGATGATGAACTACATGATAAACTATCTCGAATAAATTAATCTGAGACAAACCTTCAAATTGCCAGATATGTACGTAGCGAGAGAAGGCGACAAAACGAATTCTATGTACTTCATTCATAAAGGAAAAGTGCAAAAAGTGGACGAAGACATGGAGCACAAGATACAGATATTTCGGACTGGGCAGAATTTCGGTTCGGTAAGACTCAACATTTATACCAACTTATAAATATGTAGATGAAACCTACTTTAACAACTTAATGAATTGAGGGACCCAAGTCTGCAAATTTACAATAATGTCGGTTGTACGTCGGCAGAGTGTCAATGGAATTTTTTGACACATTGGTCGCAATCAGTGTAAGCCATAGTTTATCTAGCAGAATATCAAATGTGTCAAAAAAATGCCATTGACACTCCTGCCGATACATAACTGAGGCTATTTAAAATTAGCACTTGGGCTGCAGTTTTGCCTCCCTGAAGGTTGACGCGTTGGGATAAAAGTTCCCAGTCTTCTCATCGGCAAGCAGGTCTTTTAAAAACATAAATAGGTACTTTTTGTATTGCTTCAGTACTAGAAACCTGTAATTTTTATTCTTAAAACAGTTTCAGGGCCTGAATCGAGATAGCGCCTTCACCTACAGCTATCAAACCGTAATAAAGAGCCAAGTCCTAACCCTCTGTCTCGACGATTGGGAAGACATCCTCGAACATTTCCCCTTAAGTAAAAGTATCATTTACTCCGACAAGACGAGCGACTTCGAGAAACCCGATCCAAACGAAATGAAGAAATCGATGCAGAACAGAAAGAGCATTTCCAAGAAAAAGCGACTACAATCTTTATTGTACGGTATTACGGCAGCTAAAGTATTCCAAGAAGAAGATGGGCAGCAACCGCCGCCAACTGAGCCGGGAAAACTGACTGATATACAACCTATACGCTCGGAGCAACAACTTCCTCGCCCGTCAGAACATTTGTCGGTCAATCCACCGTCGGCACTTGCAACGCATCAAGAAGAAGGAGACTACCCTAAACCCCATTACTCTAGAAGAAAATCGGTTAATATTTTAGATAAAGCGCAAGTCGATGAAGAATTGCGAAGGATTGGTTCAACGCCGGCCGTTCCAGAAACAAAACCAGGCACGTCTCAACCTCCAGCAGCAACTACTGCTACACCAACCGCGGAGGCACCTAAATGGCCTGTGAATAGTAGACGAAGATCCTCCGATGAAATGCCAGTGTACCAACCAACCGGTGGTGCACCAAAGAAAAAAGAAGAAGAACACAAGCCTAAACCTGATTATAATAGACGTAAATCAACGTTATTCGCCGATCAAGCTCCAGCAGCGGGGCCTTTGTGGCCTAGGGGTCGCTCAAATGAGGACACTCCGCCTTTAGTCCAACCTGGATCAGCACCTTCGGCGTCGAAATCTGATAAAGACAAAGAAGATAAAGAACATAAAGATAAAAAACATAAAGATAAAGAACATAAAGACAAAGAACATAAGGATAAAGAACATAAAGATCCTAAACTCCCTCCAAAGCCTCCTGGTCCTACAATTTCAACTGCTTTCACACCCGTACCGTCGCCTATACCAAAACTAGAACCTTTGATGAGTATGCTGTCATCAGTTCCTCTCGTTCCATCAGATATTCGCATTCTAGCAGCTTCAGGCACATCACGAAATATCCCTCCAGATGAATCATCTATCTTTATTCCTTTTATTGAAGATTCTATGACAGATGAAGCTCTTAAAAAACGATCGGTATGTCGTGAAATGCAGCAGGGATTTAAACCCAAATTAAAAATTGATTCACAAGCTACACATATGCCACAAGGACCAGTGATTGCGACGTCAGAATCCACTAAAAGTATTCTTGAACAAAAGGTAAGATCTTCGAAACCCGCAAGTAGGACTATGCGTCTACCTTCAAGTTCTTCAGATGATACTATCACGAGACCTTCGCATGAAAGGTGTAGACTGCCAAAATCCAGAGCTTTAATGGAGCCAGCAGACAAACCGACTCTTGCTGATTCTACGTCAATAGGTGCTCTTTTACCAGCTCAAACCCCGTTGATCACAATTTTGCCGTCACCATCACAGCAACCAGATTTCATTCAAAGATCTGTGTCGGCACCTTCGCTTAAAACATCTGTTTCCTCAAAGAAACGTGTCACCTCGAGCTCATCATTAAACATTAGATCAGCTAAATCATTACTACTGGAAAGTGTATCTACCACACCTGCATTTTCAGCGGAAACAAGTGAATCCATTCGAAAAACATCGACAGAAATTGAGTCTTCAACTACATATAACGTGCTAGATCCTTCAGACGGATCTGTTCAAGCTCTATTCTTCAATAAACGGTCACTTATTAAACAAGCATCCGATGCCACATTCGTAATACCACAAGGAGGAACAGTATCACAAACAAGTTTGTCAGTATCAAATCGCCAAATGGCAGTTACAAACATATACGAAATCAAAGAAAAGACGCCGATCGAAGGGACTAAAAGCCCACCTTATTCAGAAGAGATAGAAATGAGACAATTCTCATACACGGGTGAAAGTGGGACCGAACGGCAATTAAAACCAAAATATGTAGAGCGCACACTTTTGGAACCACCAGATGAAAGAGAGGTCGAGTTTGATGCACCGTCTACTTCTTCATATAAGAGCGCAAAGATTCATCAACCAGAAGAAGCAGTTTTAGAAGCAGCTAAGACTGACGAACTTCCTAAATCTGAAGATTTACTTCCTAAATCTGAAGATTTACTTCCTAAATCTGAAGATTTACTTACTAAATCTAAAGGATCAATTCCTAAATCTAAAGAATCAATTCCTACATCTAAAGAATCAATTCCTAAATCTAAGGAAACAATTCCTAAACCTAAAGAATCAATTCCTAAACCTAAAGAATCAATTCCTAAACCTAACGAATCAACACCTAAATCTAAAGAATCTAAATCGCTTCCTAAATGGATAAAGAGGAAAAAACAAAAGAAAGATGGTCCTTCTAAACCAGAAGCTGGGAAAAACTAAAAAGAAGTTGTCTAAACTAAAAATGGAGAAAAAAACAGACTATGAAAGCGAAACGAATCAAGCGAACAGCGTTTTCTTTAACTTTAACTCATTTTGTTTCCAGATTATTATTTAAATAAATATTTTAAAACATATTCTGGTTTTAATTCTGTATCTAAGTATATAACTTACAGGTTGTGCTTATGGAAATTTTGTATTTTAAATAAAAAAAGCGTAAAAACAATTAGGAACAAATTTTAATTAAAGTGAGTAAGTAATTGAACAATAAGCAGGTAAAGAAATAAAAATTTAAAAATGTCACATCTAGGTGTCTGGTTTCTTTTCTGGCTCCTTGGGGCTTGGCTCCTTAGCCTCTTTGTCTTTTCCCTCTTCCTCATCGGAAGCACTTCTAAAAATTCGCACACTACGACGCCGCTGTCTTGCGGATGCGAATTCCGTCTTTTCAGTAGCGGTTTTGGATTTCTTGCTAGGAGCACTTATAGCGGCTCCTTTACTAGCTCCGGGTTCTTGACCTTTTTTCATAACCTGACTCTTTCCCATAATGCGTGACTCAGCAGCAAACACAGACTCCGTTTTCTTGACTGCAGCGATATTCTCATCTTTTATTCGTTTAGATAAAGTCGCGGTTGCTGCGTTTTCCTGTGCCAATCGTAAATTATCTCTCTCGTCCTCAACGACTGACTTTGCACTCACAGCACTTTTGATTTTTTCCAGCACTGACATTTTTTCTGTTTCACCAAATTCAGTGTGAATGTCTTCGAAGGATGAAGAGGATATAGAACTAAATGATTGCTTATTTAGTTTTTCAATTTCTTCTTTTTTTATCCTTTCTAAAGAATTTTCTTTTTTCATAGGATTATAGTCTAGTTTTTGATCTAGTTTTTGATGCGAGGTTTCTTTGGGTTGACTTGGTTTGATAACAGAACTATCACCGTGCATGAAAATTTTTTCGCTCTTATATGAAGTACCTGAACCAGGTTTTAAAAGCAAAACACTTTTTTCCGATCCAGATTCTTCCTTTTTCAACTCTTGACCTACATCAGACATCGTTTTTGTAGGGACATCAGCATCAAGTGTTTTACTTTTATCAGTTCCAGATTCTTCCTTTTTCAAATCTTTTTCTTTATCAGTTATTGTTTTTGTAGGTACATCAGCATCAGCCATTTTCGATTCAAGTTTTTCGACTGGTTTTTGTATCGTTTCATCTTCTCGTTTTGATTGTACTTCTGGTGGTGCTTTCTTTTCTTCGAATTTATCTTTGTCGAGAATAGCTTTGTCTTGTAGACCTTTTTTTGGCTTTATATTTGTTTCTGTTACAGACACAGCAGAAACATCACCACGTGGGACAATGTTCGAAACTTTCGTAGCTGTTGCTTGTCGTGATATTTCAGGAGAGGACAATAATGTTTTAAGTTCAGCATCTTCGCTATGTCCTGTTTTTTTTAATGACGTTTTTTCGATTTCACTAGCTGTTGTGACGGGATGTCCACTTTCTTGAGTAAAAGGCGATTTAGGCTCTGTAGTCATTTGTGGTGAAATATCATGAAAAGATATTATGGGTTTCAACTCAATTAGTTCCTTATCTTTTTCTGTTTTCTTGTCTTCAATTTTTGATGTTTTCTTCTTTTCTGCTGAATGTTCTTCACTCAAGCTTGTTTTGTCTTTTGCTGTACTTTCTGGTAATGTTTTTGGCGTCATTATTTCTTTTTTAGCAACAGTATCAGAATCAGGTTTAACAATAGAAGCTACTTTTTTAGGTTTAGTCTTTTGCATTGGCTTACTGATTGGCGTTTCAGTGTCTGTTGTGGGTGGTTGCGTTAATTTAGAAGTTGTTGTTGTGTCAACTGCAGTAAACGTTTTTAATTCAATATCTTCTCCGCTTGTTTCTTTTTTATCAGTCACAATCTTTGATAATTCTGATGCTTTTTGTCTATCTTCATCCTTATCGTCTTTCAAGCTAGCCTTGTCTTTAATGCTTTCATTTTCAAATGTTTTTGGAACTTTCTGTTTGACTGTAGTTTCTTTGGAAGGTTCCTTTTTTTCAATAGAACCTTGTTCCTTGAGATCTTCACTCATTGGGGTTGATCCAGTTATTATTGATTTGGCCTCTGATTGCGTTGGCTGTTGTAATGTGTCCAATTCAACGTCTTTTTCTTTTTTTTCCGCTTTATCTATTTCTTTTTGTTCTTTTTTAATTATATCAGTGTCTAATTTATCAGTCACGCTCTTATCTAGTGATGTTTTATGTGCCACAACTTCTTTTTCTTTTTTACTTCCCGCGTCAAATGTATCTTTATCCAATCTTTCTGACTCTCTTCTTTCTGGTGTTGTTTTAGGTGCCACAATTTCTTTTTCTTTTTTACTTCCCGTGTCAAATGTATCTTTATCCAATCTTTCTGGTGTTGTTTTAGGTGCCGCGGTCTCTTTTTTTATAGGTGATTCAGTTTCAGGTATAGATCTCTCTTTTCCTTTTTCATCTATTTCTTCATCTTTTTCTTTCATAGCTAAAGTTAATTTTGATGATCTAAGCTGTTTAACAAAAGGAAAATCGAATTCATCATCTCTTGCTTCAGGTTTCATGTCTGAAGGTACAGCAAATGGTAGTGGGGCTTTTACAGATGATTGATCAGATATTTTAGTAGCCGACTCTTTTTCGGATTCTGATTGAAGTTTTGTTGGTGAAGAAACTGAAGAAGAAGCTTTATCTGGAGAAGGAACTGAAGTAGGAACTCCGCCTGCAGAATTTGGTAATGAAGCAGCTTTATCTGGCTTAGAGGAAGAAAACAATTTCCCCAATAATGGTTTTTTAACAGGAGCTTTATCTGGTTGTGGAGTTTTTTCAGATTCAGGTATTTTTTGTGCAGAGCTCAATTTTCGCAATTCTTCATTAACTGCTTGCCTGTCCACACCATGAATCATAGATTTCCTTCTTGTAGCCATTGGCTTAGGTGGTTCTTCCTCTTCTTCCGCCTTTGAAGCAGGCTCTCCAAATTCAGATGCACGTCGATTGTCTAAAGGAAATGGACTAAACGCTTTGTCTGGCTGCGGAGCTTGTGAAGAACTTGCTTGTAATGCCCCTGGTGGAGCACTTAATGGAATTTGGGGCTCAGGAATACTTGGTGCAGAACTCAACTTTCGCAATTCTTCATTAACTGCTTGCCTATCTACATCATAAACAACAGATTTCCTTTTTGAGGGCATTGGTTTAGGTTTAGGTGCCTCTTCTTCTTCCGCTTTTGTAGCAGGCTCTCCATGTTCAGATGCACGTCGATTGTCTAAAGGCCAAGGACTCGATGGTTTATCTGCCTTAGGAGCTTGTTGAGACTCAGAAATTTTTGGTGCAGAGCTCAACTTCCGCAATTCTTCATTAACTGCTTGCCTGTCCACATCATGGACTACAGATTTCCTTCTTGAAGGCATTGGCTTTGGTTTAGGTGCCTCTTCCTCTTCCGCTTTTGTAGCAGGCCCTTCAAATTCAGATGCACGTCGATTGTCTAAAGGCCATGGACTCGAGCTAAGGGGGGCAGGTGTTTTCGACTCAACTTTAGATTCTGCTGGCATGGAAATGCTTTGACCTGAAGCTAACATTCTCAATTCCTCATCGACTTTAGCTTTATCAACGTTCTGAACTGTTGACTTGCGTCGGCCGGGTGAGAGTTTTAATTGGAAGGTTTCTTCTTTCTCTTCATGGCCCGCATCCACCGGTTCATCGTTGTCGTAGGGTATTTCTGAAGATCTTCGTCGGCTATCTAAAGGCCAGGTTCCGGTTGCCCCTGGGGCTGGTGGTAGGGTTTTGAACGCAGGTGTATCTGGCTTTTTGGGTTCCTCTTTAGTTTTAGGTGGTTTCTTTGCTGTATCGGCTTCACCAAATTTGCCGTGAGATTTCACTGGGAACTTTGATTCATCAAACGTCTCTATTCCACCTGGTATGTCCTCTTTTTTGCCTTGTTTATCTTTTGGGTCCGGGTATATAATGGCTTTACTCTTCGGGAAGTGGTCCAACAAATATTTCCAGGCGTCAATATTGAGTATTAGGATTTGACTCTTAACGATTGTCTTGTAGCTGTAGTTAAACGGCACATCTCGGTTCAGGCCCTGAAACTGTTGAAAACAATCCTTACTTATACTTTATTATCTAGGTTCAGTTATTTAGAAAAAAATTAGTTTTGCTTTTGTGTTGTTGCAAAAATAAAATTTACTGAAGCCTACTCAGGATGATTTAGTAAGGACTGGCCTCTCCAATGAGAAAGGAATATAAGGAGTGACCTCATTTTTTTCATACACAAATGCGTTTATGACAGCGTGCCAAGGTTGGCGCAAGTTTTTCATAGTTTTCTTGGTAGATGACCTGTCAAACGATAATAAATTCCATACAAAAAGATAGCCATTTTGCGCCAGACCAGGCACGCAGATTCAGACGGTATGGCACCTCCTTATATATTCTATACTTAAAGGGCCTCTCAAATCAAGTGTTTTTTATATTATCACAAAAAAAATTGCTTCAAAAAAACTAACCACGCCAAAACTGGAATTCATTTCAAAAAGTTGTGTCTGATCTTCTAAAATCTCGTCCCATTCTTCAACACGTCCCTTGTGTATGAAATACATTGAATTTGTTATTTCACCGTCCCTTATCACATACATGCCTGAAAGCAAAATCAGTTTATCGATTTGTTTAACAACTATAAAAGGCCATGTTCACACCAAACTGACTGTAAGCCGCCGAATGTGACCAGGCTTTCTGTGAGCCCCATAGTGTAGACGTGAACGTAATCGGCATTTTTCGTTCACACTATGCTGACAATACGCTTTCAGCTACGAAGTAAATCAGCGTCCGCGGAGCGTAGTGACGTACTATATTAATCAGCCGCCGAATGTCAGCGTCTACTCATAGCGTAATAAATACGTAATAACGTATTGATTTATGTGAATATGTATGGAAATACAATAAAGTGGGGGCACTTTCAGCGGCTAAAAGTTAGTTTGGTTTGAACACGGTCTAAAAGCTCATTTTGCAACAACACAACTTACTGTCATTATAATAGTAAGGAGTTAAATATCCGGCGAGGTGTCGAAGGAACATAGGTTCACAATCTTTAAAAACATCATGCTGAAACAAGAAATGGGCATGATGATTAAAAAAATTTTTAGTCCATCACATAGATTATTTTAAAATATTCGACAAGTATTTTTTCTTTTTTCTCTTAAACTATAAATGACAAAGATACACTGGGTTAAAGTTGCTCGTCACGTCACGCCTCAGTACGATTATAACCGAGGAGGCGAGGAGTGACGTCAATACCCCCCACTCCGTAACTTTGATGCTCTGTATCTTTGTATTTATTTATGTATTTGATCAGGTAAAAAATGTGTTTCAAATATTTTTTAATAGGCTAAAAGACGGACGAATTATTTTTTGAATCTTTGAATGTAGTCACACAACGCGATGAGTACGGCAGTTTTACATAAATTTCCTCTATATGCGCTTTTAAAACCAGTTTATACGCAAAAGAATGATTAAGAGAGCGCTAATGCACAAGTCAGCTATCGGCACCAGTGCACGCGCCTAGACTGACTTCTAAATATTCGTAAGTCATAAAAATTAGTCCTGACTTCCCGCCACTGACTTGAAATCAATTAACACGGGTTTTTTTCATGTCGGCGCTGACTTGTATAAATCAGCCTATCATAGGTGTATCAAGAAGGTTGGATATCTTTTCTTATCTAGCCATTGGTGTCCCACTGGGCATAGGCCTCTCGCCTTATCTTCCACGATTCCATTTATCAGCCAGTCAATCTCACCAAAAAAACAAAAAAAAAAAAACAGCTTACAACCTTGAACATATATACATATCTGTCACGCCTCTCTCCCATCGAGGTAAGCAGAGGCCACTTCAGCCCTGTATCTGTTAAAAAAGAAACTAACCTCACTAAGATGATGCATATAAGCCTCAGCCATAATCCTGAGCCTAAGACACTGCGGCGCTGCTTTCAAGAACCTTGGTTCTTGTAGCCCACGAGATTCCCGCCATAAATGCAATGTATACTTTTCTGCCATTTCCACGAGCACTTTCGACACTCGATTGTTTTTTAAGAACGCCTAAAAAAAAGATCGCATTATAATCAAATCTTGAAATTGATTCGTTCAAAGTTATTGACATCTTTGAGTATAGAATGTATAAGGAGGTGCCATACCGTCTGGTTCTGCGTGCCTGATCTGGCGCAAAATGGCTACCTTTTTGTATAGAATTTCTTATCGTTTGACAGGTCATCTGCCAAGAAAATTATGAAAAGCTTGCGCCAACCTTGGCACGCTGTCATAAACTCATTTGTAAGTATATGAAAAAAATGTGGCATCTCCTTATACAGGGTGTAACAGAAAGGGGGTATAACGCCGAAACATAGCGATAGTCCTCATGAAACTGAACAACTTTCCGCAAGGAACATGGGTCGTAACTCGGAAATAAAAATTTGCCTCCCCATACAAAATTTCCGATCAGCTGACCGAGTAAGTATGGACGATCCAAAAACTTTTTTCGAGTTACGACCCATGTTCCTTGGAAAAAGTTGTTCAGTTTCATGAGGACTACCGCTGTGTTTCGGCATTATACCTGTTACACCCTGTATATTCTATAATACAAAGATTGACTTTTTTTTTGACATTATCTATACAAAGATTGACATTATTTTGATCTCACCTTCAATTCAAGAGATTTTCCATAAAACATGAAACACCTAAAAGCTTGATATTTCAGGATGTTCGAGAACTCTCCCACGTAGATCATGTACAACATATTAGATATTGCCATTAAAATAATGACGAACACCACCTAAGTATAATTTAAATAAATAAAAATATGTATGAGTATAATAGTCTTACAAATACCTATAGATAATCATCATCATCAACAGCCTATGAATGAATAAATGAATGAAAAATCATTTAATCCTGTAGGTTTTGACAACACTTAGGACGGGTCATTTTTTAAAGTCAATGCTAGATTCGCAAGAGTGCAGTTTTCCCCAGAGAAGAACCTAGCAAGAAACTGTAGGGTTGCTCTTTTCAATTTAAGTTTTACAAATCTCAGGCTCACACAGAAATATATAATAAAGTTAATATATCAAAAGAGCTATCCATAAATAGAACAACATTCATATAATTTAAGTAACGTAAGTAATTCACAATAGGTATGACGACTAAAAAAATTTTTTTAGTCTGTCACATAGATTATTTTAAAATAATCGACACGTATTTTTCTTTTTTCTTTTAAACCAAAAATGACAAAGTTACACTGGGTTAAAGTTGCTCGTGACGTCACGTTTGAGTACGATTTTTACTCAATGGTGACGTAAAAACCCCCCACTCCGTAACTTTGATGCTCTGTATCTTTGTATTTATTTATGTATTTGATCAGGTAAAAAATGTGTTTCAAATAGTTTTTAATAGCCTAAAAGACGGACTAATTATTTTTTGAATTTTTGAATGCAGTCATCATCCCTGTTGTATAAGTATGAACAGTTATGCTGTATAAAGAAAGCTTGATAGAAGAGCAGGTCAATCCCATGGATTTGAGTCATCTAAAGAATTGTTAATTTTATAATACTTTTTGCTAAGTTTTTGTTTAACAATAACCTTGAATTTATTGAGGGGTAGTTTGCCTATTGCAGTCCACTGTCGGACATAGGCCTCTTCTATTGTACGCCACAGCGATCTATTTTCGGCTGCTCGCATTGAGCTCATACATACCTCGGTATATATTTGTTACGCCTCTTACCCATCAGGGTAGGCAGTGCCGGTTTTAGTACTACCAGCGCCCTGGGCGAGATTTCTACGGCGCCCCCTAACTGCAATTCAAACCCATACGAAAAAAGGCGAAGGATAATAATGAAATAACCATTTATGAAAAGAAATAAACATTTATTAAAAAAACTAATAAAATTTTACTTTTCTAGCCTTTCTATCGGCGAACTCTTTTATTAAGTTATCAAAGTCGATGTTTTCAGCAATTTCATTTTCGATTGACAAAGTTGCCAAGTTTGTCAATCTAGATTGAGATATTGTCGATCGCAGATAGGTTTTTATCAGCTTAAGCTTAGAAAAACTCCTCTCTCCACTAGCAACCGTTACGGGAATAGTTAATAATATTCGTAATGCTATCCAAACATTTGGATATAGTTCTTGTAAGTTGCGGTCTTTGATAAAATTTAAAACAAAAACAGGAGTAACCACTTTCTGATCAGGCAAAAACGATTTCAGACTTACGAGTTCATCGCACAACATACATCCATCTATATCTGATTTGGAATTTACATTTAATTTCAATTGAAGATCACTACAGAGTTTGATAAGGTCGTGTTTTTCTGGAATCTGTTTTAAATTGTACAAAAAAGACCAAGATTCCGAGTACTCACATAACTGTTCAAATCTTTCGTTGAGTGAAGTTAACGTCGTGTCCAAAAGACAGTTGAAAAATTCAACCTCAATTTTTTTTTCTGGAGAAGTTATAGGCTCATCTTGGGCAGTTTCACCAGCTTGGCGCTTAACACGTCGAATTCTTGTTGTCGCTCTAAACACAGGTTCTATTTCTAACTCTTCAGCCAATTCCTTCGCAGTTAAAATGGCGCTTTTAAAGCCTGTATTTCTATATTCTTCCAAGAAATTGCAGCATTTTTTCAACATGTCTGTGCATTTACCGAGATCCATGTCTGTTGATTGTAGAGATTTACTAACGACATTAATTTGAAAAAGTATGTCATACCAGACAACCAATGAAACTATGAAGCCGAAATCTTTTAGCTGTTCGGCTAGAGGGCTCATGAGAGACTTGAACATCAGTTTGCTGAGTTTCAATAGCCAAAGTGATTAAAGCGTCATGGACGGCGCTAATTTGATAACGGACTGCTTTAACACTGCCTATTCTTGCTTCCCAACGCGTGTCACTGAGTTTTTTTATAGTGTACAATCCCAAGTGATCGGTCTGAATTTTCCATCGATGAACAGAAGCTGAAAACAACGTAAACAACCTCTGAAGTACTCCAAACAAAGTGACAGATTTTACAGATGACTTAGCGGCATCGCATAGAACGAGATTGTAGCTATGACAGCCACACGGTACATATACAGCTAACGGATTTATGTCCAGAATTCTCCTTTGAACTTCAATATTTTTTCCTTTCATGTTTGCTCCGTTGTCATAGCCCTGACCTCTACAATCGTTTAATTCCAGTCCGTATTTATTTAAAATATCAATAATAACTTCAGTCAGCCTTTCACCAGTCGACTCATTAACAGGTATAAATTCTATGAAATGCTCTTTTGATACTTTACTGATATTTTATCGACATCTGATGATAAATCAACAAATCGTATTGTCAGTGAAAGCTGTTCTATATGACTAATGTCCGGAGTACAGTCAGCTATAATAGAATAATATTTCGATTTCTTTGCACGTGATATGATTTCTGACTTCACATTTTCACCCATCAGCTCTATTAATTCATTTTGAATGTCTTTTCCGCAGTAGTGGTCAGAAACATCACCCTTTACAGCTAATCGCAAGTGCTCCTCCATAACTGGATCAAATTTGGCTAGTAGTTGTACTAAACCCAAGAACTTTCCATTATTTGGCGTATACAGTTTGTCGGAAGTACCTCTAAACGCCATATTGTTTTCAGCTAAATACAGTGTAATATGCATTAATCTAGACAAAATATTATTCCACCTTGTAGTTTCCTTTCTAATTAAATGTTGCTCTTGACAATCTATTGTTTTTCCCGTTTTTAATCTTAGTTCAGCCTCAATCCATGAGAGGTAAAACTTCTTATGAAAAGTGCTACTTTCATGAACTTTTAACATTTCTGATAAGTGTTTCCAGTCGTTATATCCTTCAGATGCTAAATTCGACGTTGAGCTGCTATCAAATAGCCGGCAACAAAAACAGTAAACTCGATTTTTAGAAACTGAGTATATTAACCAACGACGCTGAATTATTTCATTGTTTGCAAGTTTTTTGGTAAAATGAGAATTTGAGAAATGTCGCCCTGTATCATTCTTTGGATAATTATCAATGTGAGTTTGGACTGGGCCATTAGTAAAGTTATTATATGATCAATAATTTTGCTATTTCGAGTGAGTGGCCAAGTGGCTGGATCCGATATATTTGGAACAAGAGAACTAACGTCATCTAGAATTTGTATTTGTTGTACATCACCAATAGTGTCATCCTGAGCAGCATCTGTAATTGTAACACAACTCGTCTCCTCACTTCGGGAAACTTCGTCCACAATCTCTTCAACAGCTAACTGATCTGACTTGTCAGACAGAGACTCCACTACCGATGCATTCGCTTGTATTTCAGATGTAGATGCCACATTAAGGTCTTGATTTTTTGTTGTGATATATTTGCCTATATTCATAAACTTTTTTGTTTTTTCAAATTCCTTCTCTTTTTCTGCTTTTCGTTTTCTATATTTTGACCCAGATGGTTTTCTTTTGAAAGGATCAACGTGTTCAGACATTTTGTACTAATCAAATCTGCAACAAATTAAATCTGCGTAAGTCCGATCATTTCTATAAATTAATTAAATATAACGCTATTGAGTGAGGACGACCAAAAACGCTTTATATTCAGGAAAGCGTTAGCATACACGTGAACTACGATCGAAAAATCTAGGTAAGGTAATATTGTCATGGCAGCGGAATAATTGTGAAATGTTATATTTAAAAGCTTGTGTTACGTGATAGTGCTTAGATTTGTATGAAAAAAATCACGATCATCCACTCGTTCCCGAAAAAATGACTTCTATGTACAGTCAGATGCAAAAGTCGGTGGACACTTTTCACCTTTAACACAAAGGCTTACGAATGAACAGTGTTCATCCACTTTTACACTTGACCGTACCTCCTCGACATTCATTTATTATCTTCGTGTTAAAATTTCATCAACATTATATAGTCAGTTCCAGAGATATTTTATAATATATAATTTACTTTAAATAGATTACCCCACTCCAAACATAACATAAACAAACAAACAAATGTTACCTCTTTAGTATAACAAGTAAAGATAGTTAAAATAAAATTGTACTTACCTAATTAGTGAAATAATCCGTCATAAAGCAAATACCTACTTAAACACTATTTGTATTTCAACTTTTTGGATAAAATCTATGTCACTCTGTAGTCGGCGAAAAAAGTAAAAAACATGCACTTCGTAACTTAGCGTGGACCGCCTGATTACTGCGTCTGTTTTGTTTTAAAATATGTAATTGCGATAACTGTTTTTAAGTGCGTGCACCGATTGAATGAATAAGAATGAGCTGTGTTCCGCTCCATCAAAAATAACGCCAACTCTTTTGAACTAAAATATTAAAAAGAAATAGATAATGTGTTTCTCTGTGGTCGGGGATTCCCAGTAAAATGAACGAACTGTATGTATGTAGTGCTCCGACCGAACGGATTGAGCACTGCGTTCCATTCTAGTGTTGCCAACACATCGTTTTTTTTTTCGCTTACAGAGATGGGACTTTGAGGGGCGCCGCTTAACGGCGCCCCTCAAAGTCCGGCGCCCCTGGGCGGTCGCCCAACCGCGCCCTACCCTAACGCCGGTACTGAGGGTAGGCAGAGACCACTTCTCTAATATTTTACAATTTAACATTAAAACGCAAGTTTTGTTTAGATAAACACAGCCAAAAGTCAACTCAACTGAACTCAACTGAAAATGTAAGCGACGAACTTTAAATTTTATTCAAGTTCGAATCAAACTGTAATTAGGTAAAATACCTCAGATCTTTGCCGCGGTAGAATATCAGCCACTCCATTTTGGGTAAACGTCGTCAGAATGAAATAAAGTGAACAAATGTAATCGTTGTCACACCACGGCTTGCCTTCATCTGTAAAACAATTGAGTACATACATACAATACAAGAAACGCTCCTTGTTGAGAACAATGATAGGGCACTTGATAGGACACGACGAATTTTTTAAGAACATCGTATAAGGAAAGATTGAGGGAAAGAGAGGAAGAGCAAGACCAAGACGTGCTTACTTAGCTCAAGTAAAGGAAAAAATTAAGGTCGTGTCGTATCAGGAAGTCAAATCGTTGGCAGAAGAGTGGCAAATATGGCGATTACACCGACAAGAGTGTGGCTCTTAAATATGTGATGATGATACAATACATATCCGTCATGCCTCTTTCATACTATAGTGTTACGATAGTATTGTTTGTTTAGATAGGCGTATCAACAAATACATGCCTCCATCGGAGTAGGTAGATACCACTTCCCTCCTTCTTGAAGAGATATCCAAAGCGAGAGTGGATGGAAATGTTGGAAGGGGGAGGCCAAGGCGAACGTACCTCGATCAAATTGCGAGCTTGAAGAAAGTCCAAATCAAGAGGCCGTGGCCCCAGTAGGCAAACTGTTAGCGGCTGACTAGTTTGCGGCGTATCGATTTAGTACCATATATTTGAAATGGAGTGTCCACAGTCAGCTAGTTTTCGCTCACTGTACGCAGTTTGCAGCGTTACGCGCGCTGACTATCTCAGACAGCGGCCGACTCCCACCAACACCGGTGATTTCATTGATTTGAGTTTGCAGCTAACTCTTTCAGTTCGCCACAAATTTGCGGCTCACTCATTCGGCCGCTAACAGTTTGCCTACTGGGGCCACTGCCTAAACCTAAACCGACGTGCATGTATGAGACGACTGATGAATATGAAGCGAAAGATCGCAAGAAGAACTAATTGTATACTATAATAAGCAAGATATATTACTAGTATAACGCCATGAAGATTTAGGTTTTTTATTTTCTTCGACAGTCCCGAGGAAATACCAAATACAAGTAGCTGAATGCACAAATAAAGAGAACCAAGTGAACACCATAGTCATCGTCGTTAGCGTTAAATTAATTGACAAATTCTGATGGTATTTCTTGAAACAGTTGTATATTGTTACCTGCGAACAATTTTATAATCATTGATTTATGTAATGAAAAGATTTGGTATATAATTTATAAGGTAGGTAGGTAAGTACATAAAGATAGATAGATAAGGCAGAAAAGGGATGTATAAAGCCTTATTGGAAGATCAAAATTTATTTAGTTCAGGGGAACAAATAGCACCTAATATAATAACACCAAATATAAATATTCCTAATATAACACTCAAGAGCAATGAATCCGGGTCGGGTAAACAAAAATCTCAAAAACTAAGAATCCTAGCCTTATGAAATAAAATGTATTTAAGAGACCAATAAATACTTGTTAAATGAAAATATAAAACTTCTGAGTTAGGTACTTCTAAATTTATACCATAATAATGAAATTTTCGTTTGCGGATTTTGGTATGTAGCATGCCAAATAAATATCGAATGAAAGCACGAAGAGGCAATGCGAAATGTTAAAATTCAAGAAAATGTTTAAGGTGTTTTAAAAAATATATTGTTTTAAATTTTAGTTTTAAAGTTAAATCATCAGTTTTTTTCTTTACGTAATACTCTGTTATTAAAATGTTGTGACTCATAAATGTTAAGGAGTGTAAAATTATCTATTAAACACAATTTATTTCATCATGCTAGCATTCTTGGATCGCGAGTTTTTTGGATTTTTTAGTGATCCGGATTCATTGCTCTCGAGTGTAGTTCAAAAATTTATTGATTAATTGAAAGTTAAATATGCATGACTAAAGTTTGAAATGACTGTGTGGCGACTAAATGCACATTACATAAACCTATTTTGAGAATTAGTGAATAATGAAGAACATTGAGTTTTCACATTGAATTAAGCATAATAATAATTATTAACACGTTGACAGTCCAGTGATCCATATACATACGGGTCATGACGGACTAGTTCCATACGTCCGTGATCCATACATGGGTCACTATGAAACGACCAGGTACGCACCAAGGGCGGGTGCTCCACTTGGATCCCGGGTAACCTGACGCAAGACTCGCTTCAAAATCAAAGAATAGCAAAAAGTATGTATGTCGATAAATTTATTTACCTTGGCCACTTGTTCAGAGCCCTGAGTACGGCTCTTGAAAGTTCTAATTTTTTCATGACAATAAGAGTTATGGTTTACTTCCTATTGCCCTTAATAGATATAGTGAAGTGTTTAAAATACCTTTACTATTATTTACGTTTTTAACTGGTCGCATAAAAATTGAAATAATATACGGGACGTACAATGAAATAAAAACATGTTCTATGGGGACTGCTAACGTGTTAAGAATCATTTATTCATACTCCTAAAACCGTACGTAAACTGAAAGTTATCGTTTTTCGAATCTCAAGCTTATCATAGCTTGTTACATGTACTATAGTCAATTGAGGTCAGCTGTCTAAATACATACATATCCATCACGCCTCTCTCCTATTCGGGTAGGCAGAGACCACTTCCTTCCTCCCTTAGCTGTCTAAAAATTGTAAATAATCAATAGAGACATAAATACCGCTCTAAAAACTCTATTCAGGCGAAGATAAGCAATGTAATCCCATGGATTTGCAGCGATTAGAGCTAGCAGTTCAAGCGGTAGCACCGAAATCACATCATATTTGAATTCAGTCCGGTAGTACCTACAAACAACATATTAAGTTATAATATAGAGGCTGCCCGCGACTTCGTACGTGTTTGTCATCATATCTTGGAAAATCTACAAGATATCTTAAAATAATATAGCCTATGTGTTATTCTGATTTATAAGCTACAATACTGTAAAGTTTAATTAAAATCTGTTCAGTGGTTTTTGCGTAAAAGAGTAACAAACATCCTCACATTCATATAACCACTCAACGGCACAAATACTGACATTTACCATAACATAGGATGACAACCTTAAACTAACCTAACCTTTTTACTTAAAAAAAAACCCGACTGCGTTTAAATATTTTTTTATGTAGGTACCCAGTGTCACTCTCACAGTAAATACGAATCTAACTACACCTCTCAAGCAAAAATTCATCAAGTCGTTAAGGCTGTAGAGCGTGCCAAAGAATGCATCATACTCTCGAAAAACATAACCCTCCTCGCGCGATCGGGTAAAAAGATATTCTACTAACGTTTTTCTTGAAGACATCAAGACACCTCTAGACTCGCTTTCTTCAGTTATAAACGGTAAAGCGTAGTTAATCAATATCTTCAAAGCGAATAGAAAATCCAGCGCGTACAATACTCCCACGATAGCGGAACTGTTGTCCAAGAACCCGGCGTTGTAAATATCGAGGTAGACGCAAGCCATTGAAACGAGAATTAGGTAAACCTTGAAAAAAGTACTAAGTAAACGACTATCCTGCCTTTATGCTCTCACTTCTCTCTCTGTGGGGTCTGCAGAAAGAAATTTCTTTAAGAAATATGCTGTACCTTTTGTATACCTTCTCTTTTTTTTTCTGTCTCTATGTACTATCATTTTACAATAAACTGTTAAATAAATAATATAGCCGAATTGAGAACCACCTTATTTTGAAGTCGGTTGAAAAGGTTTTGTCAGATCCGATTAATCGAATCGGTATCACTTACACTCAACATCCCCTATTCGAGCTAGTATGGAGAAAAAAAAGTTGGCGGCCACTGATAACGACAATCGATAGAGAAAAATATTATAAAACGATAGTATTTTGGACAATTAATGTCGAAAGTGATGTACTTTCGGAGATATAGAACTTTGAAAATGTTCACATGTAACAATTTTTAAAGTTCTTTCATTTTAGTTTTTCCATAAGGTTGGATGCTCTTTTTGCGTTCGAGGTAGGTTACCCCTAAAAACAACGGCTGGATTTGGCAAAATGATGAAAAACTGGGCGATTTTAGTCTGCCACCTCATATCTGTCTCGTCTCTCCTATCGACTGTTCAGTGGTTTTTGCGACTCACCTGCATAGCTTTGTTATGGTTATGTAGATACTTCAGGAATCCTTCGCGAGTCACCACGATCATCGGGGAGCTCATCGCTCGTTCTTTCCAAATCGTCATAACTTTGCCTTGTACGCTGCCGATAATGTAGCACTGAAAGAATTATTTATTTAAAAAGGTGTACATTAAGGGTCGCGATACTCTATGACACTACCGAAATCACGTCGCGTACATTTATACCAGCCGCTGAACTTTCGGCGCCGTATGTTCGGCAGATGTGTCGCGACCCTCGGCAATCATCGCATTTCCGAATACAAATGAATGCAAATTTTCCATGTACCATCAATTTATTAGATTAATCGTTCATCAGAATTTCTTTTGGGACAATATTGATAGATATGAATATTAGTTTTTTTTTTCCAAAAACTGGAAGAAAGACTATGCAACTCGGCTTAAAACTTCTGAGATACCTATCTCAGAAATGTAACTTATACCAGAGAATACACCTGTTCTCTGGTATAAGTTAGATACATTTCTGGGCAGTGAGTTTTATTTTTGGACCCGGTAAGTTTAATTATCGTTTTGATGAACCTTTATATAATTACCGAGAATAAAATAATTTAAATGAACAGGAAAGTGTTTAATTAACTCGTAGGCTCATGTACCTACCTCTTCATTAGGCCTATGTTTCTTAAGAAGGATTCTGACGGTTGGAAAATCAGCAATAATGCTGAAAAATATCTGCGAGTTTATCTTCAATATGTGAATGTTGGAGTTTGCTACAAATCTTCTAGAGGATAGAGCTGTGCTTACATTTGTCAGGTTACCGAATAAGCTGAAAAAAAAAGATTCATTTCATACTTTTGTAAAAAAATAATGGAAGGAAAAGTGAAAGGTAAACGGAAGAGAGGGAAACCGAAGACTTACATAGACCAAATAAAATATAAAAGAAGAGAAGAAGAAGAAGATAGTAGTAGTGTCGTATCAGGTGATCAAACGGACAGCAGAGAATAGAGCAGAGTGTTGATTCCACCGACAAGGGAGACGTTCTTAAATATAATGGACAAAAAAAAAGTTCCTACTTAATTATTAGTTTGTAAGTTAGCTGTTACTAGCATTTTTCCGCACAGTGTTTATTTGTACTGTTTTTGAAAATAAATGTCTTATGTCTTTACCTGACCTGACCGCATTGAAAATTTACGAAAACAACAGGAGTATAGGTGAACTTTTTAACATCGCATTTTTCATCTAGTTAGCCACGAGACAGAAAGTCATGGCATATGAGGAGAAAGGCCTTGGGAAAGCAGTGGGACACAAGTGGCTAGATTAGATTAGATATTTACCCGAGAGAAAGAAACGGCAAGAAAATAACATAACACGTACCTTCCGCGCGGTAACTTAGTAAGAATCGTTTCATTATTATCATCTCGCACTTCAACAGTGCCGTAGTCTAAGAAATACAGGTCAGAGAGCACTTCCTCCCGATCTATAATCATCATGTTCTGTTTGAAGTAGGTGCTGTGCACTGCTCGGCCGATAACTCGAAGCAGAGACTGCTCGCAATGGTGCAGTATTGGACACTGAAGTGAAAAATTAAATTGATTATATTTTGTTTTTGATTTTTTTACTGCCTATGCGCATTTCATTTGTTTTTTTCCTTAAGTGGGTTCCACACGATACAATTTTAAACCCAATTTGACTAGATTGGCAATCAAATTGTGTAGTGTGGACTGAAGATTAAATTGAAGGTTGATTGAAGGTCATTGGTTGTCCGGGATCGCCCGACTCGATTGTGGTCAATCAAATTGGGTGATGGACGTTAACTGGCCAATTTTTCGACTCAGTCTCCAATGAGTACAGGACTTTAAACACGTTTGTTCAGCAGAGGCAGTAAAAAATATAGATACTAAAATTGGTGGTCTTTTTATTTACGTGTGGACGGACATTGTCCTAATGTATTCTAATATCCTAATGGAATTTAGATTGTATCCGATTCGATTGGCCAATCAAATTGTGTCGTGTGGAACCCACTTTAGTCTTCTATGTTTATAAGATTAACAGTAACCTTAGAGAAAGTCTGTCCGTAGATATGCAAGATGGCGTCAGTACGTAGCGTGATCTGGTCGCACATCTTTAGCACGGTGCGGTAGTTGGTACCACCTGTTTTCTCCCACATATAATCGTAGTAAGCTATCACCTCTCTGCCGAAGATATTACAAAATGTATTAAAAAAAAAAAAAAAGTAAATGTAGTAAATGTATCTACTTATCTAATGGTGCTCCCATACTGCCCCCACACTCCCATACTTTTCGTATAAAAAATGTTAGCAAACTTTTCATAAAATACAATGTGAGAGTACCATAACAACTAAAAGAAAAGTTAATATTTACATTTAAACACTTTTTACACACTTCACATAATCGATGTGTTATTCTGATGTGAAAGCTACAATATTGTCAAGTTTTATTAAAATCTGTTCAGTAGTTTTTGCGTGAAAGAGTAACAAACATCCATCCATAGGTAAAAACATTGACATATTTTATAATATTAGTAGGATGGATGATATTTGGCCGACCTATGCACATTCAGGAAAGATTGGTGGGAAGCAGCAACTGACAGTAATCTATGGAGAAGCATGGGAGAGGCTTTTGCCCAGCAGTGGGATGAAACAGGCTAATTAAAAAAGATGATAATTATAAATATTTTACTGCTGCAATTCTTCGTCGAAGTTCTCCTTCTTCATAAAGGTTTTAATATCTTGCATGTTGTGTTGGAAACTGCCGAGAGCTTGGTTCACATTTGAACGGATACTGATCACGCGTACTGAGAAATATGTTGTTAGAAGTTGACCTGGAATTTAGGAACAATTGGTTAACAATTCGAGTGATAAGAGCATCTTTTTGCGATGGGACATAAGAACAAAGCAGGGTCTCATCAGATAGAGGGTTGGTCAAACTTGACAACATATACCCCCTTATTACAAAACGACGTTTAAAGATAGTCCGACGTTAGTTCGTTTCTTTTGACGTTTCGGCTATGGACAAAATGTCAAACTAAACGAACTAACGTCGGACTATCTTTAAACCTCGTTTTGTAATAAGGGCGATTGGGTGTAACCGAAAGGGGGTATAAAGCCAAAACACAGCGATAGTCCTCATGAAACTGAACAACTTTCCCCAAGGAACATGATTCGTAACTCGAAAAACAATTTTTGGATCGCCCATACTTACTCGATCAGCTGATCGGACATTTTGTGTGGGGAGGCGAATTTTTTTTTTTTCGAGTTTCGTCCCATGTTCCTTGGGGTAAGTTGTTCAACTGAACAACTTCATGAGGACTATTGCTGTGTTTTGGCTTTATACCCCCTTTCTGTTACACCCTGTAGAAGTACCGTACCTTCTCTGCTACTAACTGCCACAAACATTAAGGTCAGTCGTTACGTCAGCTTAAATGCATACATCCATACATATACATACGCTACGTACCTACGCCGCTCTCTCATCAGGGTAGGCAGAGACCACTTCCCTCCACTTGCTACGATCCAAACATACTTCGAAGTTGAGCTAGACCGAAAACTGTGACAGAACCGTTAAGCGTCCTATACATATTGTTCTCTCTTAAATGTGTTCTATGTGAATTAATTTTTCGAGCAACACAGATGGATAACCTATGAATGAGAAGGTATTAAGCCGAAACACAGCGATAGTGCCCATGAAACTAAACAACTTTCCCCAAGGAACATGGGTCCATTACGAAAAAAAAATTCGCCTCCTATGGGTGGGATCCAAAAAAAAATTTCGAGTTACGACCCATGTTCCTTGGGGAAAGTTCTTCAGTTTTATGAGGACTATCGCTGTGTTTCGGCAGTATACCCCCTTTCTGTTAGATTCTGTATAAAAAAATTCGTGAACAAACCTAGAAGCATTCCAAAGAAAAGATAGTACAGTTGACTTATTTTGGTTGGTTGAAAGATGTTGAACCCCGTATTGGTTAATTCGTAGGTCACCCAGTATATCATAGTCAGTACCAAATTCCAAGAAGTTTCCGTTATGTTGTAAGCCACTGTAAATAATGTATTATGTTACACTAGAAGCTGCCGGCGACTTCGTACGCGTTTATCGCCCTATCTTGGAAAAATGATGATATCTTAAAATTATACAGGGTGTAACAGAAAGGGTATATAAAGCCGAAACACAGCGAAAGTCCTCATGAAACTGAACCACTTTCCCCAAGGAACATGGGTCGTAACTTGAAAAAAAATTTTGGATCGCCCATACTTACTCGATCAGCTGATCGGACATTTTGTATGGGGACGCGAATTTTTTTTTCGAGTTACGACCCATGTTCCTTGGGGAAAGTTGTTCAGTTTCATGAGGAATATCGCTGTGTTTCGGCTTTATATACCCATTCTGTAACACCCTGTATAGCCCATGTGTTATTCTGCTAAATAAACTACAATATTTCCTAATTTTATCAAAATGTATTCAGTAGTTTTTGCGTGAAAGAGTAACAAACATCCATCTATCAGCACAAACATTGACATTTATAATATTAGTGGGATTAAGACAGTAAACACTGTACACTAAGAGGCTATAAACAATGCACATCGATCTTTGGAAAGACGCAATCGGCTAATTTCGACTTCGTATAGCGATACTGTGTCGCGCACACATGCCTTTTGTTTTTAATACTATGTATTAATCATGATGTACTCGTAATCCTACTAACATTACAAATGTCAATGTCTGTGCCGATGGAGGGCTGTTTGTTACTCTTTCACGCAAAAACTACTAAATAGATTTTGAAAAAACTTGGCAATATTGAAGCTATGTATACAGGCTATATTATTTTGAGATATCATAATTATTTTTCTTCCAAGATATGACGATACTTGCAATTAAATTGAAGCTTAGACCAGTATCGGAATAGTTGCTGCAAATATTTCCATATCAAGAACTCTTACCATTATACCCTGTCCGGTTTATCCAGCCACCACTTTCATTGTCCAGTCCGGGTAATATAGTATACGATCCCTTTGTGAGCTTGATTCTACGTACTGATGTCAACATCAGCAATGATGTGCATACTACAATCGTAGCCATGAATAGCGGCAGAGTTTTTATTCTGGAACAAGTGTAAGGAGTCAAAGTATTAGCACAAGCCCTTAAAGGTCTATCTACAAAGATCCGGGACGCATCCGAGCCGTGGCCCGTCAGGACGGAAAACAATACGTCGTCATGACAGCGCGTGTGAACGAATCCATAGAAAATATATGGAATGATATTTTTTCCCTGACACATCTCGGACACGTTGTCATGATGACGTATTGTCGGGCCACGACCCGGACACGTCCCGGGTACCCTGAGGCCCAGAACACACGGGGAAACGCAACTGCAATGAAACTGTAACTGCTAGTTACTTTTGAGTTGCATTTAAGTTTCTGGGCCTTAACCAACGAGCATGTATTAGGTGATTGATGAATGTGGATGAAGCGAAAGAAGTATTTTTGGATCGTAGCAGCAGCAGCTTATACTCACATAAATATAATATCTTCTCGCTTTAAATAGTTGATTAGATATCCGAGTGCGTTAGGTACTCGGTAGAGTTGCACTAGACGGTTGTACATTAATATTTGTACTGTATTTGGAAGTATGTAACCTCCTTGTACAGCTGAAAGAAGAATAAGAGTTTTAAAAAACCGTCTATAAGAGTTGAAAATGAAAAATCATTTAATCCTGTAGGTTTTGACAACACTTAGGACGGGTCATTTTTTTAAGTTAATGCTAGATTCGCAAGAGTGCAGTTTTCCCCAGAAAAGAACCTAGCAAGAAACTCTGTAGGGTTGCTCTTTTGTTTAGTCTTGTATGAACTACATTTGAAAGTATGGGGAAAATGGTTTATCAACAAGCGGTAAGTATAACCAAGTCTAAATCATTCGTTTCCCACAAATGAAATTAATACAATAAACATAGTGTTGTCTTATTCTGATTTTTTACTGAGTGACAGCTATAGGTGTATTGGAGTATTTGACTCTCATGCTACTTGCTGTTCTGTTATGTGATAGTCCCACACTGCAGGGTATAGAATGTTTACAAACATTTTTAATATTAAAAGTTTGTTATAAAATGTTAGTTTGCTATGTGTTTTAGTGAAATGTGGGAGCACCACTTCTGGTATAAATTGAATAATGGGAAAAACATGGCGGCGGCTAACAGTTTTGCGTAAAGGAAAGTGACCAAATATGGAATAGTATCATAATATGGAATACTGTCATTTCTCAGAAACGAATATTTGTAATCGTAAAAAATGTGATCTTCTTAATCTTTTCATCATTAAATTCGCGTAAGGGTAACGATTTGCCAGTCAACCGAGCCTTGTGGCTGCAGTGAGAGATTTTTGTTTCAGTGCCATGAGGCAGGTTTTTAAGATAAATATTTATTAAATAAATTAATATTTATACAAACAAATCCACACTGGGATAATCTCGTAACATATTGTCCTGGATTGTTTTAATAAGTAGAATTTCAAATTAAAACAAAAAAACTTACTGTAAATCGTTTGTCGAATATTATCCAAAGCTTCGAGGGGTAGGCAAGCAAACATGTCCACCATAAAGGCGCCTTTCATATAATACGCGGCTGTGCTCGCCGGGTGGTAAACAAGGATTGCTTTCTCATTGAAATAGCCGACTAGCATACGCTGGATGCTGTAAAAAAGTAAGTATAATTATTATAAAAAGCAAGTTCCGAGCATAATGCAAGCAAGATGTAACGACGACATAGTGAAAGCCGCGGGGTCTCGGATGAAGGTGGCAATGAATAGGTCGCGTTTGAGAATCATTGAAAGAGGCCTATGCTCAACAGTGGTGGGCTAAAATGAAAATGCAAGTAGTCCCATTAAAACAGCTATTTTCGGCTGCTTGTTAATCTATAGCAAAATCACATAGGAGAGAAGCCCACGCTTCTCTGCTTTTTGGAATTTCGTGCCTAGAAAACATTAAAACCCTATTTCTCCGCAGTCCATGCGTCATTCTATTACCAGGCTGTAATTCTGAAACTCTAATAGTTAGAGTTGAAATGTTGGTGCCGCTATAAGTACTAACCAAGACTAAAACAAGAATGAATTCAAAAAGAAGGAACAGCGTTTATATAGAAAGTTTAATATTTTAAATATATTTAGGTACTTAAATATAAAGAAGGAAAATACCTAACCTACATAGAACTTCTTAATCTCATCAATAGAATTTTTATTGTCTATACTATACAATCATATAAAGTATTTTTAACAAAACATATATACTTACATATCAAGATAAGCGCTGATATCAAGCAACCAAGCGATGTACCAAAGTGCAGGCCATTGCAGCACTAAAGTACAATACAGAGGAAATATATTCGCTGATAGAAACGCGCAGGTCGCACGAAAGAATTCGTAACGCTGTAAGTATTTGCCATCTGGACGTATCGTGTAGCGAGGGAACACATATCTGTGGGTAAATAGAACATTTTTTTGATATTTACTGTATTTAATCGTTGAATCCACCGTGAAAACTACTCAACTGTTTTTACGTGACGTCAACTGGAAATGTACCTATGTAGATAGAGACTGTTGAATGTTTGTGAAGCGAAAGAGATATGTTTGGATTGTAGTAAGTTAGGGAAGTGGTGTCTGTCTACCGCGGTGATGGGAAGAGACGTAACGGATACTTGTTGTTGTTAGTCCATATATGTCCCCACCGAGGGGCACGAGCCTACTCTCATACAGAAAGTGATTAGGCCGTAATCTACCACGCTGGATACCTTATGAATGTATTTATGTATACAACCTAGTTAGAACCTTGCCAGATGGGCCGATGATCTAGTGAAAATCGTGGAGTCTCTTTAGATACAGTTGGCTAATACTTAGGTCACGTTGGAGAGCCCTATGCTGAGTACTGGGCTGCCCACTACTGAGCATAGGCTGAGGTGTGAGGTGATGAAGATGATGATACAACTTTTGACGGTTGTTTTGTAGAGCCTACTCCTGATCCCACAAATACGTTATGATATGTAAGTGACAATGCAGCGAACTTTTCCGCTATGGTAACGAGTGTGGACTATGGATGCAGGCTGAACCTTACTGTTCAATACGAACATAAATGTATGAGTCAAAAAGTATGTTGTGCTAGGCCAAAAAGTAAAAAAAAAACTCTCCATCTTGGATTTGTAACTGCACAATGTAGTTTAATTTATAAATCCCTAAAATTAAGCTACCGCAACAAAGTTATGTTATATACACTTACCTAAGAATAGAAAAGAATCCAAGTCGATTAAAAGGATGTAGGAACGCAATATCAGGTTCATGTTTACGAAGTAACGGGAACAATTCGCGATTCGGCGGCGGCGGTAGTGGTGAATAGCTTAGGAACGGTTGTTGTCGATGCATCAGGTTAGCGAACTCCTGGGGACATGAAATAAAGACTTTTTGACATTTTTTTCCAAAGTTTTCATTTTGAAAGCTTTGGTAAATTGCAAAGAAATACACGAGTATCGTTAAATTAACCTGTGGCATGCTTCTTTTGGATTAAGACTTCTGAAAAGGAACCACGGTCCAGATTTCAAAATTGGGGATCATTCCTACCTAATGTGGGCTGTATACATGGAAGGACTCCAGCCTTCAGAATTTAGGGTGAGTCTGGCTACCAAAGGCTCTTGTGCTACTAGTATTGACATTATACGTACTGGCTGTTTTTTAGCAAAATTAATGGCATCTCTCATTTTTGGTGTCGATATTTCTTTCATCAGGATCTTTCTTGAAATTGAAAATATTTGAACGTGGCTCACGGCTCTTACTGTGTAATAAGCTGGGATACCTGAAAATGAATATTAAGAACTATTACTTTGTTTTTAATTGTAATCTTTCTTCTTAACTTATCTAGCCATCAGTGTCCCACTGGGCAAAAGCCTCTCTCCTCTTTTTCCACGATTCTCTATACTGAGTCACCTCGGCCCAGACATCCAAGAAGGTGTACAGCTCTTTTAGGTAAATTTTCGGTCGCGACACACTTGCGTAAAATACCGCGCGGAACATTCAGCGGCTGGAGTAAATGTATATGACGTAATTGCGTCTGATGTGTCATAAGTGTGTTCCACACATTGCGAGCGTATTGAACCGAACGTTTGGCGCGGTAATAAAATTGCGAAGGAAGACGTTTGTGCCAAGCCCTCGACATGTCATACAACCTCTAGCGCAGCGTGAAATAGCCTACTACTATTTAAACAGCATAAAGTCTGTACACACGTTAATGTGAGCGTAAACAATGGCGCAAGCGTGGTATGACTTCCTTATTGACGGCCTTGTCGCAGGCGTCGATATTCTTTGCGTTAACATTAATTCGCAAGTTAGGACAATGAGGATGATGACTACATTCAAAAATTAATTAGTCCGTCTTTTAGGCTATTAAAAAATATTTGAAACACATTTTTTACCTGATCAAGTACAAATAAATACAAAGATACCGAGCATCAAAGTTACGGAGTGGGGGGAATTGACGTCACTCCTCGGCTTAAATCGTACTGAGGCGTGACGTCACGAGCAACTTCAACCCAGTGTACCTTTGTCATTTTTAGTTTAAGATAAAAAAGAAAAAATACGTGTCGAATATTTTAAAATAATCTATGTGATGGACAAAAAAAAAATTTAGTCATCATGCCCATTCTTGCAGTATTTGGTGCATATTGCACAGTGACATTTCTGCATTTGTAGGTAGAGTTTTAAAACTAGAAACAGACTAGCCTCAAGTACGCAACTTATGCAATGCAGATGCATTATGCAGATGATCTACCCATAGAAATATTATGATTAGATGCATACTTGTCACACACAACCTGGGACAGCGTTGTGTAGGTACAGTCAGCATCACAAGTCGATGAACACGTTCATATTTCAAAAGTTATAAACACAATTATTAGACGAAAAACCTTACTTATTGTCCTTATTCTGAACCTTATTGAATGTTCATTTAACTCTGGAATATATTTTGCTAAGCGATTTTTTTATATTATTATAGGGTCAACGAGAGAATGCGTTCCTGACACACGTGACTAGTGATGTAACCTTACGTAACTGATATATTTTATTACCTACTTTAAAAAAGATTCTATTAAATACCTAATATAAAAAAAAATCAATAAGCATCCTAAGAAATTAATATCAAAATGTGATTCGTTACTCTCGTTTGTAATTTTTATCCGACTGCGCCAAATCAGAAGGAGGGTTATGTTTTTCGAGAGTATGTATGTAAGTATAATATTTTGGCACGATCTACACTACATAAACAAGATTAGATAACATATTTTCGGCCAGTTTTAGCAAAACAAAAACAGATCTCGAAAATAACTGCACGCACAGAAAATTATAATACCTACATTTCGGGCTTGCGGAAGAAAACGTGGAGCGTTTTGTCGAAGATGAGAAAATATTGCACATACTTATAAACGCTCCACGATTTCTTTCGAATGTCCGAAATGTCCTTATTATTTTATAATTTTAGTGCGTGCTAAAAGCGTGTTTTTTATTTTTTTAAACTATTATTTTGATATACCTACCTACATATTTTTGACTGTTATTTTTGTCACATCACTAAAAAAATGACCGGCTGCTAAAACCTTGTAGCAGCGCAGTATATTTTTTTGATAATTATTGTTTTCTTAAGTTTAAAATTAATTTGTAGTGCAAATTTATGTAATTGTTTATAATTTGACATCTTAACGTAGTTTTTATAGCTTGTTACTTGTTAATTAGGCGAATAAACAAAAGAAATATTTTATCGTAAATTGAGCGCCGCCTGAAAGTTATATCGGCAAGTCAATCGCCACCTGTCAGGAACGCATTCTCTCGTTGACCATATATTAATAGTGCATTTAACTTTAAAATCTGGATGTGTTAATCGACTTATGATGCTGACTGTACGTTAAGTACGGGGAATAATCTAGTCTCTAGCTTAATACTGACATAGGAATATAATTAATTTTAAAAGCTGAAACAAAATAAATCTTACGCAGTAAACATTCCAAATCGCCGAAGTAGTTTTTCGTAGATATTATCGCTACGGGTTCTTGTGTGATCGGGGACAGGACCTTAAAAAAAATACAAAATTTGAATCGGTTGCGTAAAAATTTAGCTTGTTATAAAGGATTTTAAGTACTGAATCATGAATGAAGAAACCTGCATAGGTACGCCAAAAAAGAAATTCGGAGGTGTATGCGAAATCCGCCAACCCGCACTTGGCCAGCATGGTGGATTATGGCCTTATCACTCTCTGTAGGCTCGTGCCCCTCGGTGGGGACATATATGGGCTAACAACAACACAACAACATACATAGTAGGTACATACATATCTATCACGCACGCACCCATCGTGTTATGCAAAGACCACTTCCCTCCACTTGCTACGATCCAAACACACTTCCTTCGCTTCATTCACATTCATCAGTCGCCTCATACATGCACGTTGGTTAAGGGTAACGTGTAACTTAACAGCAACAGTAAAGCCGGATTTACGAAACTAGTTGCACGAAACTAAGTACCTAATGTAAATCCGGCTTTAATTTATCTAACAAAATATCAAACTCACCTCACAGAACCCCTGTTTAATGACGTATATTTCGTTACTAATATCTCCAGTGCATAGTAAGATCTCATTGGGCGAAGTATAGAAGAGCCGGGCCCCGGAAGAAATCGCTTTCAATTCTGATTGACTGATAAACTGTAAAAGACACTATACTGTAAAAAAAATGTCTTTTTTATCTGCAGATGGCTTAGGCCCACTTGCGCACCCCAATAAACCCGGAGTTAGCTGCTAACACAGGGCTAAATAAATAATTTTGTATTCTTATCTTGATTATCTTGTTGTTATATATCTTGATTTAACCCTGTGTCAGCAGCTAACTCCGGACTTATTGCGTTAACTCTGGGCTGCGCAAGTGGGCCTTAGAATCTTACGAATTGCATCATCATCATTTTATCAGCCTATAGCTGTCCACTGCTGAGCATAGGCCTGTCCAATGGCTCTTCAACGCGACCGGTACATTGCCATCTGCGTCCAACGAGACCCCGCGGTTTCAATTACGTCGTCGGTCCATCTGGCAGGTGGCCTTCCCGACATGCTAGACCGACAAGAGAGGGAGAGGAAGACCGCAAAGTTCCTACTTTACTAAAGTGAAAGAACAAGTTAACGTCATGTCGTAAACAACAAAAAGTCAAAACAATAGCAGAATATAGTAGGCCTAAATGGGGGATGCTCCACCGACCAGAGCCTAACCTAACCTAACCTTACTCTTAAATATAACGATGATGAGACTTTAACATATTTGTAGACCACACGTTCGACCTGTCATTCTTTCCCTTTAGATGAAAATAAACCAAACGATCCTATTCAAATATACATCATCATCGTCATCATATTTAAGAGTTAGATTCTTGAATTTGTTAAATTTAAATTGAAAAGAGCAACCCTACAGAGTTTCTTGCTTGGTTCTTCTCTGGGGAAAACTGCACTCTTGCGAATCTAGTATTAACTTCAAAAAATGACTCGTCCTAAGTGTTGTCAAACTTAACCTACAGGATTAAATGATTTTTCATTTTAATTTGTCGGTGGAGCATCCACCATTTAGGCCTACTTCTGCTAGTGCTTTGACTTCTTGATACGACATGACGTTAACTTGTTCACTTTGGTAAAGTTAGATACATTGCGGTCTTCCTCTCCTTCTCCTCGCCTCAACCTTTCCTTCAAAGATGTTTCTTAAAAAACCGTCATGTCGCATCAAGTGCCCTATCGTCCTTCCTCTTCTATTTTCGATGGTTCATAACAATCAGCGCTTCTCGGCGACTATATTCAAATGAACCTTAATTCAAAGAAGCTTTTTCAAAGACCTCATAAAATTAATATAAAAAAAAAAAATATATTTATTTTATTATTTCTTATTAATATATATTATATATATAATATTACCCTCATAAAAGGAACACTTAGTAGATACTTGCTCCTCTGCATAGCCATGATGTCCTTATGTACATGCGCTGGTAGATCAAATAGAATTGACGTCTTCTGGTGGTTTATGGAGTACGCCTGCAATATCGGATTGTGGATTTAAGTATGCAGTCACACCTGCGTAACGTACCGCGCGGATTGTTCGGTTCACTACGCTCGCAATGTGTTTCAAGTCACCTATGACATATCAGCTGAAATTCGTATACATTTACTCCAGCCTCAAGAAACACGTTTTTTACCCGATCAAATGCATAAATAAAAACAAAGATACAGAGCATCAAATTTACGGAGTGCGGGGTATTGACGTCACTCCTACGTTAAAATCGTACTAAGGCGTGACGTCACGAGCAACTTTAACCCAGTGTATCTTTGTCATTTTTAGTTTAAGAGAAAAAAAAAAATACGTGTCGAATATTTTAAAATAATCTATGTGATGGACTAAAAAAAAAATTTTTAGTTATCATGCCTATTCATCGGGACATTTGAGACACATAGAGACAGTGTTTACCTTATCAGTAAACCAGCATAGCTGCAAGTATGACACAAATCGTTGCCGCACTACAGCGTTCACGTTGTTCTTCAATAGGAAATCCTTCACTGTTTGAATACATTCGTCGTACTCGAATCTAGATCCAAATATAGGGTGACTTTTAATTAAGTGAACGATAGAGAAGAATATCCATGTACGGAGAGCATCATAAGTCGATGAAGACAATCAGGTTTTCAAAGTAATATACACCATAAATCGACGAAAATCGCTTAGCAAAAATACTCCAGAGTTAAATGAACATCCAATAAGTATCAAAATAAGGAAAATAACTAAGGTTTACTTCTAATATTGGTGTATATTACTTTTGAAAATCTGGATGTGTTCATCGACTTATGATGCTGACTGTACTTGTGATAATAACCATTTTTTGTTATGGGCCAAGTTCGAAATCATATTCAAAGGAAGCGTTAAAAAAATCGGCTCCAGGAAAACAAAGATATAATATCCTATTATTAGTATAAAATGTCAATGTTTGTGCCGATGGATGGATGGATGTTTGTTACCCTTTCACGCAAAAACTACTGTACGGATTTTGATGAAATTTGGCAATATTGTAGTTTATACATCAGAATAACACATAGGCTATATTAATTTAAGATATTGCCTAAATTTTCCAAGATATGACGATAAATGCGTACGAAGTTGCGGGCAGCCTCTGGTCTTCATATAAAACTGCTATTTTGTATGAGCGACATTAATTCAGTAGGCTATATCTTTTTTCTCCTTGAGCCCATTTTTTGGAATCCATACAATAAAATGTCGGGGCCGTCTAGGTGTATACTCAGGCATATGTTTCATTTCTGGACAGTTAGTTTTTTTTTGGGCCCGGTAAGTTGCATAATCGTTACTGATTCACCATCTAATCTGATATAATTAATCCGACAGATATTTTATACCTATCTCTGTCTAAAACGGCTTGTTTTATGAAATGGACATAGGTTTCCCATTTACTTACCTTACTTTTTCCTGGATATTGCGGGGTCAAGTTTTTAGTATTTATCTATGGATAGCTCTTTTGAAATATTAATTTTATTAATGTTTCTGTGTTTATGCCTGAGATTTGTAAAAATTAAATTGAAAAAAACAACCCTACAGAGATTCTTGCTAGGTTCTTCTCTGGGGAAAACTGCATTCTTGCGAATCTAGCATTAACTAAAAAATGACCCGTCCTAAGTGTTGTCAAAACCTACAGGATTAAATGATTTTTCATTTTCTGTCTATCTGTCAGTTAATTTTTATCCGTAGATGATGAAACGGGGACTTAAGCTAAAGTGCCAACTTACCTTAAATTCTCAGTGACGGAAATAGTCGCTGAGTAGGTGGACTCTAATAAGATGTGTAAGTTTGTACAGAACATCAGCAAACCCAACATCAACGCCGTCAAATTCCAGTACCTGCTAAGAGGCGCCGTCTTCAGAGCTGTGGGATAGAATAACTCATTGTTAAACGTGCTCTTGCTCTGTTCCTATCCAATTTCTGGGAAAAGCCTCTCCCTCTCTCTCTTATCGTCTATCTACACACATCCTGGCCGTGTCGCCAGCAAAGAGAAAATGGCAAAATCCTCAACTAAGTACAATCAAAAACACAACTTTTGTGATTAACCAACTGACCTCGTACTTACTATCAAAACCATCGCGGTTTTTTGCAGAATTGTGGTCGTAATCTTGGCAAATAGTGTATGCAAGTACCAATAAAAGGGGGTCGCCAAAATTTATCAACCCGTCAAGGGGTCGTAATATCAAAAAATTTGAAAAACACTGTATTAGCTAATGCAAAGAAACCAAATAAATACGTACAAGTAAAAGTGATCATAGATATAGACCAGTAGAGTCCGTACACGAGACGTAACTCAACGTTCTGCTCGTTGGCGTTAGATTGAGACCAATGAGGAGGGGTGTCCAGATCTGTTACTTCGCAGTAATGGTGTCTGGAATAACATTCACATTTTGGTATATAATTATTATTGTTTTTCTCATATTATAAACGTCAATGTTTGTGCCGATGGATGGATGGATGTTTGTTGCTCTTTCACGCAAAAACTACTAAATAGATTTTGATGAAATTTGGCTATATTGTAGCTTATATATCGAAATAACACATAGTCTATATTTTTTTGAAATATCATGTTTGTTTGTTACCAATATTTAACGAAGTCGCGGGCAGCTTCTTGTAGTTACGGGTATATAATTAGTAATTTTAGTTACAGTAACTGTTCGGCTTCATGAATGGCTGGAAGTGAGGATGTTTGTTATTCTTTCACGCAAAAACCACTGAACAGATTTTAATGAAACTTCGCAATATTAAAGCTTGCACATCAGATTAACATACAGGCTATTATTATTTTAAGATTTATTATAAAGTTTTTCAAGATACCTATCACGATAAATGCGTACGAAATCACGTACATTAGGTAGTCTTTGAGTCATACACAGAATTAGGTTCAAAATTGTCTTTCCTGTTCCTGATGATTAAGGATACTGGAGCAGCCAATCCTCAATATGTTTATACAGGCCAAAACTACATCGGGCACAGATTATGCGGATATATTAAGTTCAGAAACTAGCTCCCAGTGTCCTTAACTTACGGAACAGGAGAGACATTTTTTTTGTTTTTTTATGTCTCTTTTTATGACTCTGTATGGTATGTATAAAAGCGGTGGTAGCCCAGTTGGTAGAACGCTTGCCTCGCACTCCAAGGGCGCGGGTTCGAATCCTGGTGCGGGCACGTACCTCTGAGTTTATTTCTCAGGATCAATTTATTCGATTACCACTTGCTAACGGTGAAGGAAAACATCGTGAGGAAACCTGCATACGCCAAAAAAGAAATTCGAAGGTGTATGTGAAATCCGCCAACCCGCACTTGGCCAGCGTGGTGGATTACGGCCTAATCACTCTCTGTATGAGAGTAGGCTCGTGCCCCTCGGTGGGGACATATATGGGCTGATAACATGTCTGTATGACTCCTTTAGTTTACTTACAGTTCACACATGACAACTTGATTGAAAGCCGCCACCAAATAGCATAACAGAATGGTAATAAGGAAGTAAGACATGAACCGCAAAGAATTGGCTTGATGTATCCAAATATCTTCAAACTTTTTCAACATGCCGATCACCTGCAACATGCAACATCTAGGTAAGCAAGAGACAATGCAACTTAGACTTCTGGGCCAAAAAAAAACTCACTGCCCAGAAATGAAACATATGCCAGAGTATACAGGGTGTAACAGAAAGGGGGTATAATGCCAAAGCACAGCGATAGTCCTCATGACACTGAACCACTCTCTCCAAGGAACATGGGTCGTAACTCGAAAAAACAATTTCGCTTCTCCATTCAAAATGTCCGATCAGCTGATCGAGTAGGTAAGTATGCGCAATCCAAAAATTTCTTTCGAGTTACGACCCATGTTCCATGGGGAAAGTTGTTCAGTTTCATGGGGACTATCGCTGTGTTTCGGCTTTATACCCCCTTTTTGTTACACCCAGTACACCTAGGCTGCCCCGACATTTTATTACTTATATGGAGTCAAAAAAATCTGCTTCGGGTGAAAAAAGATATACCCAAATGAAGTTATAATGTTGTTCATACAAAAGTGCAGCTTTGTATGAAGCTATTTCATTTTTTCCATGCATGAAAGTCTTAATTGTTAGTTAATGCTTTGACTTCTTATGTAACACTCGTCATCATTATTACATTCAAAAACGTCACTCTTGTCGGTGGAGTCTACAGACCACTCTGCTCAATTCTCTGCCGTACGTTTGATCATGATACGACACAACTTCTATTCCCTCTTTTAATTTGACCATAAGTAAACTTCTAATCTAATATAGCCATTTGTGTCCCACTGCTGGGCAAAGGCCTCTCTCCTCATCCGCCATGACTTTCTGTCTCGAGCTTCCTCCGTCCAGCTCGTCCCGCCACCTTTTTCGTGGTCTGCCGCGACGCCGTTTGGCAGTTCGTAGCCATTGGGTAGCTGTTTTAGCCCATAAGTCTTCTGGCATTCGGCAGACGTGGCGGGCCAAATCCTGCAGGCAGCTGTTTTTGCCACATCAGCAATACGCGTTTTAGGTAAACTTACCTTAGGTATTTTAAAAAGCTTGTTAAGTCCAGCGAAGTGACCGTCGCCTACGAATTCGAATATAGGCGAGACACTGAGTACGTCGATCACAAACCACAAACTCTGAATTTGTTTCAGAGATGTATGAGTGAACGTTACTGGTACACCTGAAATTAAGAAGCATATTGATGAGTTATAAACGTAAGATAATAATTATTGGAGCGGTCTCACTTTATGAATAAAGTACCTACTTAGGTAGGGCTCATTTCACCACTTAGGCCGTGGCCCCAGTAGGCAAACTGTTAGCGGCTGACTAGTTTGCGGCGTATCGATTTAGTACGCCCTTCCATATATTTGAAATGGAGTGTCCACAGTCAGCTAGTTTTCGCTCACTGTACGCAGTTTGCAGCGTTACGCGCGCTGACTATCTCAGACAGCGGCCGACTCCCACCAAAACCGGTGATTTCATTGATTTGAGTTTGCAGCTAACTCTTTCAGTTCGCCACTTTGCCGCTCACTCAGTCGGCCGCTAACAGTTTGCCTACTGGGGCCACGGCCTTAAGAACTTAACGAATAGGTGTCTTGCATTTTGGCCTATTTCATACAAACCTTCGCCAATCTTCGCACCAATAGAGAGGTAAGTGATGATATCCAAGATGTACAAGAAGGAAACCATGTAGTCGAAGAATCTGAATCCAGGAGGTATTGAAGTACGGTAGACGAAGTAATAAGGGTATACCTACGGGACAATAATAGATTTTTTTCTTAGAATACTTCCTATGCCACCATGTTGGCAGCATTGAAAATTTGAACTGCGAAACACAATGACGGTAATGTGGCAGTACCAATTTTCAATGCTGCCAACATGGCGGCATAAGAAGTATTCTATGAAACGCAATATGTAGTATTTACCTGCACAAACTTTTTTATAGCAACAACTAATGTGCATTCTGCTAACGTCAAGAGAAGTAAAGGTTACTACAATTATTATACAGGGTGTAACGGAAAGGCCGAAAAGCCGAAACACAGCGATAGTCCTCATGAAACTGAACAACTTTCCCCAAGGAACATGGGTCGTAAGATATTTACCTAGGAGTGACGTCAATACCCTCTCCGTACCTTTGATGCTCTGTATCTTTGTATTTATTTATGTATTTGATCAGGTAAAAAAAGACTAAATATTTTTTTTAATTTTTGAATGTAGTCATCATCATCATCCCTATTGTCAGGAACGGCCGTTCCCAATATTCAAAGACAGATAGCTACCCGAGACCGGCAGTACTTAACTGTCACGTAGCTGTCACTTTTGATCTATCCTCCAGAAGTATCCCATACATTTTTGACAGCGAAAGGCTTATAGGGACGAAACATTCTAAGATAGATAACTATTTCTGTCTCCAGCAGGACAAAACCAGAGATAGATAAAATATTGGTAACGACCGTAAAAGTTCCTTTATAAACGTTTACTAAGTAATTAGGTTCTGTAATATACTTACAAAAGTAACAACAAGAGTGACCAAGGAGATGAATAGATGCCATACAACTTCAAGCGAAGACATCGGTTGTAGAATGCAAGGAAAGGTCGATCTCAAGCAAATGCCGTCTGCATCTTCTGTTAACGAGGTATCTTTCCTCTGTAAAAACGTTTAAGGTGTAAAAGTACCATTAGCGCCAAAACACACGGTGAAATGCTACTGCAACGCAACTGAAACTGCAAACTCCTAAGAAAACCCCACACGACGCAACTAGTTCGAAACGTTTCGTTTCAGTTGCGTCGTTTGTGGTTTTCTATGGAAGTCTATAGCAGAAACTGCGATGCAACACAAAAGTAACTAGCAGTTTTAGTTGCGTTGCATTTGCGTTTCACCGTGTGTTCTGGGTCTTACTTATTAAAAGTACCATTACAATAAAGAAATTATATATTAGTACCTAGCTCTTAGAATGTACCCATATGAAGCTAAAGAAGTGTTTTCAGATCGTGCATGTGGAAGGAAGTGGTCTCTGTCCCGGTCTGTCTGTGGTCCCGACGGGGGAGAGGCCTGACAGATATGTATGTTTATGTATGAGAGTTTCTATTCTTAGTTGCAATTTGAAAAGCCTTGAAACCTGCTATGTCTTTCATAGAGTGTTCATGGGCTATCTGAATCCAATAGAAATTACTTCCCTTCGTATTGTTAAGTCATCAATAATCCATCTTATTCCGTAGCCATTTTGAGACACCTATCATAAGCTTGGTGTAGTCTTGAAGTGGGTTCCACACGACACAATTTCACACCTAATTTGACTAGATTGGCAATCAAATTGTGTAGTCTGGACTGAAGATTAAATTGAAGGTTGATTGAAGGTCATTGGGTGCCCGGGATCGCCCGACTCAATTGTGGTCAATCAAATAGGGTGGTGTGGACGTTAATTGGCCAATTTTTCGATTCAGTCTCCAGGAGGCATCTTTAAACACGTTTGTTCAGCAGAGGTAGCAAAAATAAACTAAAATTGGCGGTCTTTTTGTTTACGTATGGACGGACAATTAGATTGTATCCAATTCGATTGACCAATCAAATTGGCAAACATTGTGTCATGTGGAACCCACTTTAGAAGAAACTTACATTCCTCATAATATAGCATCCGGCGATTTCCAGGAAAACATCAGCGCGATCTAGCAGTAGCTTATTATTGGCGTCGCGAGCTTGTTTCAATTCCATTAGGTTGCGTTTTAACAAGTGAATCGTGCTTTTATACCTGTAGGAATATTATGGGATTAGTCTGGTGTTGTTTGTAGATTACGAAGGCGTGGTTTCCACCAAAATGTCGTAATTTAAGCGCGCCGTTGCTTTGAACGTTGCGCGCAGCGATAAACGCATGCGATCAACTTTTTTCATACATTAACTGCAGCATTAACAGCAGCCGTCGATTTTGTATTGAGTAACCTGATTCCTGATCGCATGCGTCTGACGCTGCAACGCATAAAACCACGGCGCGCTTTAATCAGGTCTCAAATGTAGCCGAGCGCTGTCCACTGATTTATAAATGTATTAGTAATGGAAAAGCAGAGAGATGTTGTGGAAAGGACGGAATCTAATCAGATTCCATCTGAAATGAAGCCGAGCACTGTCGACCAGGGGCCCAAGGCTGCTAATTTTATATAGTCTCAGTTGTGTGTAGGCAAATTTTCAATGGCATTGTTAACACATCTGGTATTCTACTAAACAATGGCTTACACTGAATGCGACCAAACTGCTAAAAAATGACATTGACTGTCTTGCTTGGGCCCCTGATTGGTGGACGACGCTACAGGGGAAAATTATGCCATCCGTCACCTAACTAATGCTAATGTATTTATTGCTTACTTTTCTTCCGTATGATGCCGCTTTGCGTAATGTTTCTTCACTTTTTCAAAATGCTCCTGCAATACAAAGAAAAATATACAGGATGTAACAGAAAGGGTATATAAAGCCGAAAAACAGCGATAGTCCTCATGAAATGGAACATGGGTCGTAACTCGAAAAAAAAATTTCGCCTCCTCATACAAAATGCCCGATCAGCTCATCGAGTAAGTATGGGCGATCCAAAAATTTTTTTCGAGTTACGACCCATGGTCCTTGGGGAAAGTTGTTCAGTTTCATGAGGACTATCGCTGTGTTTCGGCTTTATATACCCTTTCTGTTACACCCTATATAGAATAGAAAAGAAGCGTTTATTGTATGATAGGTGCTCAGAATACAGTACTTACCTACCTAACCTATGTCTACAATACTCACTATTACATACATACATACATACCCGTCACGTCTCTCTCCCATTGGGGTAAGCTGAGACCACTTCCTTCCACTTGCTACGATCCAAACACACCTCTTTCGCTTCATCCACACTCATCAATCGCCTCATACATGCCCGTCGGTTTACGGTACTCTTGATTTGGCCTTTCTTGAGCAAGAAATCTTTGTTTTTTTTTCTATTTAGTAAACTATGGCTTAATGCAGTTATAGATAAGCTTGCTAGTTCTATCAGAAGGTACTTACCTACTGACCTACTAAAACTACCAAATCTTATATCTACTAAATGAAACTATCATTTGGGTTAAATAGGGTCTTCACAATACCTCAAAAGACGAATGCAAAATAAAGTTCTGTCCGTTAGTCTTTCCCATTTTGACAGCAATCCGCCACAGATCCGCAACCTTGAGCACGTGGGCTGTACAGAAAGTAGCGGCTCTTATGCCAACATGGGCCAATGTACTCCCAACTACCACACTAGCACCACAAGGGTTGATTACAGAGCCTCTTGTGAACCGAAATATTGGCGTATCATCATCTTCAGCTGTCAGCATCTGGGTTTTAAAAAGGAGATTCCAATAAAAGAGACATTAATTAAAAAAAAAATTTCAAAATTGGAACACTGTTCAACTTTTTGAACGTTATTTTTTGTTTAAAACTAAGTATGACCCAATGGTTATCAACTGCCAAACGGCGTCGCGGCAGACCACGGAAAAGGTGGCGGGACGAGATAGAGACCTTCTTAAAAAGCTGGGCGGAGGAAGCTCGAGACAGAAAGTGATGGCGGATGAGGAGAGAGGCCTTTGGCCAGCAGTGGGACACAAATGGCTATATTAGATTAGAAGTACGACCACTTCACTATCTGTATTGCTGAGAGGTCCTACGACTTCGTAAGCATATTATCGTCATATCATGGAAAACTAACGCAATAATCTTTTATTAAGCCTTTATATTATTCTGATGTGCAAATTACAATATTGTAAAGATTCATTTAAATCTGTTCAGTGGTTTTTGCGTAAAAGATTAACAAAGATCCTCACATCTATCCATCCATCGACACAAATATTGACATTTATAATACTAGAGGCTGCCAGCGACTTCGTTCGCATTTATCATCATATGTACGAGTTATTCTGATTTTGCGTGAAAGGGTAACAAACATCCATCCATCCATCCATCCATCCATCCATCCATCCATCCATCCATCTATCCATCTATCCATCTATCCATCCATCTATCCATCCATTCATCCATCTATCCATCCATCTATCTATCCATCCATCCATCTATCCATCCATCTATCCATCCATCCATTCATCCATCTATCCATCCATCTATCTATCCATCCATCCATCTATCCATCCATCTATCCATCCATTCATCCATCTATCCATCCATCTATCTATCCATCCATCCATCTATCCATCCATCTATCCATCCATCTATCCATCCATCTATCCATCTATCCATCTATCCATCTATCCATCTATCCATCTATCCATCCATCCATCCATCCATCCATCCATCCATCCATCCATGCATCCAAGCATCCATCGGCACAATCATTGTCATTTATTATAATATGTATTACCTACTTAGTAGGATTATTCTTGCTTAAAAGTAAAAAAGTTATACCCACCTCAACATCTCCATAAGCTATATAAATAATTGAAGTTTTGGGTGTATTACGTGTCACAATTGTATCACCAGGTACATAGTTTATTGTTTGCATGTGTTTAGCTATTTCTGACAGGAAATGGTATGAAAGATCTCGCAAGACTCTGCTCTGAAATCATAATTTAAAATAATCCTTAGAATTTTTAGATTTTCTCCGGCAATGTAAACAATACAAACATAAAATGAAATACATATTTACAAGAAGAATATGTCTTCCAACGCGCCCCGACGAGGCAAAGTACCCAACAAGCTGGCAGCATTACCTCTTTGGATAGCAATGCTTATCCTTTGGCTAAGGAAGCTGCCAGCTCTCGGATCACCCGAAGCCTCGCGTAGACGCGTCGAAAGCTTGGTCACTAATTCTCTTAATGGGGATGATGACTACATTCAAAAATTCAAAAAATAATTAGTCCGTCTTTTAGGCTATTAGAAAATATTTGAAACACATTTTTTACCTGATTAAATACATAAATAAATACAAAGATACAGAGCGTCAAAGTTACGGAGTGGGGGGTATTGACGTCACTCCTACGTAAAAATCGTACTAAGTTGTGACGTCGTGAGCAAGTTTAAACCAGTGTATCTGTGTCATTTTTAGTTTCAGAGAAAAAAGAAAAAATACCTGTCGAATATTTTAAAATAATCTATGTGATGGACTAAAAAAAAATTTTTAGTCATCATACCCATTCTCTTAATTTTTAGGTCTTCATCATTAGGTTTTTTTTTTTTTTTTGTTTTCTACCCTTGTCTATAATTTTCATAATATGATCTCTCTTATGTGCTTTGAAGTTTTTCAGGAGCATATATTCAGATGTGCGATAGCCCCGGTATGTCCGCAGAGGTATCCATAACCCGTCGAAAATATCTACGCACCTCACTGGAATGCGCTTCCCCCGTTTTCGCCTATCCAGTACCGTGACGAGTACGTACGAGTTGCATGACGTCACTAGGCCACTAACAACTTTTAATATGAGGCCAAGTAAAAATTAATAAAAAAAATGTTGCCCCATACTATCAGCTGATGCATTTTGTATGGAGACTTGAATTTTTTTGGATGATTTCGACCTTGGTCCCATAGTAAAAGTTGTTTGTTATCATGAGTACATGCATATCCTTTTCTATTGTTCACTAATTTAAAGTCACCCTATATTTGAATGATTTCGACCTTGGTCCCATAGTAAAAGTTGTTTGTTATCACGAGTACATGCATATCCTTTTCTATCGTTCACTAATTTAAAGTCATCCTATATTTGAATGATTTCGACCTTGGTCCCATAGTAAAAGTTGTTTGTTATCACGAGTACATGCATATCCTTTTCTATCGTTCACTAATTTAAAGTCACCCTATACAGGATGTAACAGAAAGGGTATATAAAGCCGAAACACAGCGATAGTCCTCATGAAACTGAACAACTTTCCCCAAGGAACATGGGTCGTAACTCGAAAAAAACAATTCGCCTCCCCATACAAAATATCCGATTAGCTGATCGAGTAAGTATGGGCGATCCAAAAATTTTTTTCGAGTTACGACCCATGTTCCTTGGGGAAAGTTGTACAGTTTCATGAGGACTATCGCTGTGTTTCGGCTTTATACCCTTTCTGTTACACCCTGTATACACACACACATACACTGTCATTTTGATACTTCTCCCTCAAAGAATAAAGGATGCCGAGCTTACCTTCTGCTGAGCTTCAAAATACATGTCAGTGCAGATCATAGAGGAGAGAGAGGGTGGGAAGATAGGCAGCAGCCTCGTCACTGATATAGCTTTCTGTTTGTTCCAATACATCCGATAGAACGTGTCCACTTTATCGCATAACGCTAATGGGACGTTTGTGCTTTTCTGGAAAGAAACCATTATGTTATATAAATGCTGTACGTGAATAAATAAAGTACCTATTTACTTATTTATTGAGGGTGAAAGACTTTTATTGAGAGCGTACAACAGGTTGGTCTTCTTTTCAGCCTACAGCTGCCCACTGCTGAGCATAGGCCTCTCCAATTTTTCTCCGACGCGACCGGTTCAATTTCATCCAACGAGACCCCGCGATTTTCATATCATCGGTCCAGATGGATCAGGTGATCTGGCAGGTGGTCGTCCCACCCTACGCTTGGTAGTGCGTGGTCTCTACACCAGAACATTTCTGTCCCAACGTCCATCCGACCTTCGCGCTATGTGGCCCGCCCATTTGGTACATTAGTTAAATCGTTCATCAGAATTTAAGGTCAGAACTAAGAAAGAACCTACTTATTTCATTATTGTTGTTTTGGACTACGACTAACAAAACAAACGTCATGGTGTTTGCGATATCGCTATACTTACAGTGCTACAAGGATCTTTTGGCGGCGGAAATCGGAACTAACGATATCATCTTATTAACTGGCATTATTTTGAGTTATTTATTCACCACCCACGCCCTCCTGACAACGTCATCCAAGTGCCAATAGATCCTTGTAGCCCTGTAGGTTTGAAGTCGAAATTTGCGTGTGCCTTTTTAAAAAGATCGATATGCATTTATGATCGCCCTTTACTGTAACTATTTATTTAAATAAAAATCTTACCATCTCATCCATTATAAGCCGGAATCTCGCTCGGAAATTCTCCTCTGGTTCCAAATAAATGCCGATAATGATAGCCAAAGCAGCTATAGTGATGCCTGTCACCATTAACGTACCGGATATCATTACCATTACATGCCACATGCGATCTATGTCGGTTCTTGCAAAGTCATCCAGGCTGGATTAAAAATAAAAATAAGTACCTATACAGACAGATATAGTCAAACAAAATAGATAAGTAATTTAAAAAAATAAAACACGCTTTAACTCGCACTAAACATGCTCCATCATCAGATCAGTTCGAAAGTACCATTTATTGTATTGTCATCAGAACTCAGAGCGTGTGCAAAATTTCATCCTATTTGAAGACCGGGAAGTGGGTTAAAAGTGAAGCTAATGTAAAGCGTGTAATAAAATACCTACCCATAGCTACATTACATATCTGTAACGCCTCTTTGCCATCGGGGTAGATAGAGACTTCCCTTATTACTACTTATTAATGAGTGGAGATAAGGCGAAAGAAGTGTGTTTGGATCGTAGCAAGTGAAAAGGAACAAGTAGTCTCCACCAGCGCGCTTTCCTTTTCATATTCAGCCTGCGATTCGATTTTTGTTCGTTTTGCGTCAAGCGCTGTGCCCTACTGTTTGACACATTTTGAGGCGTGCGCTACTGTATGCGCTATGGTTTTTCGGGCATGCTTCAAATGAAAACGCAGAGCGTGGAAGCGCTTTGGTTGGGACATTCCTAAAGGGAGAGAGGCGTGCCGGATTTCTATGTATGTAGGTTCTAATACATAACCGGCTTAGGTTCACTGACCCATAACGATCTTAGGTTAAAATTAATGAAAAAAATTTACCCGATAGAAACGACAAGTAGAGTCATGAAGTAATAGGTACGGAAGAATAGTTTGCTGTAGGTTGACTTTATCCATGGTGGTGCATAAGGATAGAAATAGCTGGTTATCTGGAAATAGGATACTGATCAATAGTACCGGGGCCTGTAACAATGGGCATGATGACTAAAAAAATTTTTTTAGTCCATCACATAGATTATTTTAAAATATTTGATACGTATCTTTTCTTTTTTCTCTTAAACTAAAAATGACACAGATACACTGGGTTAAAGTTGCTCATGACGTCACACCTTAGTACGATTTTTACGTAGGAGTGACGTCAATACACCCCACTGCGTAACTTTGATGTTCTGTATCTTTGTATTTATTTATGTATATTGATCAGGTAAAAAACGTGTTTCAAATATTTTTTAATAGCCTAAAAGACGGACTAATTATATTTTGAATTTTCGAATGTAGTCATCATCCCCATTTAAAATAGTCTCAGTTTTCTAACTATTGAGTGTCAATGGCATTTTTTGACACATTTGGTAATATGCTTACACTGATTGCGACCTAACGTGTCAAAAAATGCCAATGTGCGCAAAGGCGGCCTTATCACTAAAAGTGATCTCTTCCAGACAACTTTTGGAGTAGGACTTTTTTTAAAAAACTGATAGGTAAGTATAGAGAGGTACAGTGCTACAAGGATCTATTGTCACTTGAGTAACTTTATCAGGAGGGTGTGGGTGGTGAACAAATAACTCTAAATAATGACAATTTACAAGATGATATCGTTAGTTCTGATTTCCGCTACGTGGCCTAAGATCCTTGTAGCACTTAAGACCCAGAACACACGGTGAAACGCAAATGCAACGCAACTGAAACTGCCAGTTACTTTTGAGTTGCATCGGAGTTTCTGCTATAGACTTCCTTAGCGCCAAAACACACGGTGAAACGCAAATGCAACGCAACTGAAACTGCTAGTTACTTTTGAGTTCATCGGAGTTTTTGCTATAGACTTCCTTAGGAAACCACACACGACGCAACTAGTTTGAAACGTTTCGTTGTCATGCGTTTGTCACGCTTACGTCTCTGTCTATAGTTTTAAATGTGATAAGGACAGCATGCGTGAGATAACTGTCGCGTCACGCCGTGCTAAGCCCCCAGGAAACCACACACGACGCAACTGAAACGAAACGTTCCAAACTAGTAAGCGTGACAAACGCATGACAACGTCTTGTCAAGGAGTGCCATGCTAAGCTAGCTGTTGCGTTTCACCGTGTGTTTTGGCGCTAACGGTGGGTAGGTTAGATTAGTATTTTAGCTACTCACTTGCATATTACCAGTCCAAATAAAAAAGTTTGAGTAGAAAACTCGCATAGCCAATACAAAATACATGTATTTGAGCAGAGAGAAGAATATATTTCCGATTAAATGATGGTCAAGGAGGGACCCTGAAAACAACTTTGGCGTTTACATTGGCTTTGGCATTTGTTTTTTGAAAAAAGAAAAGGGAAAGAAAAAGGAAGAAGAAGGAAAGAAGAAAAAGGAAAAAAGAAAAAGGAAAAAAAGAAGGAGGAGAAATTATCCTATTTTTTTCGACGTCCATTTTCGATTATGCCAATGTTGAGTGAAGTGAAGCCCTCATACGCTTGCGCTTATGTGCTTATTTCGCAAAAATATAGTTCCTTAGCTCTGAATTGAGTACTAATCATGCTTTTTAGGTCTTAGGTCTTACAGCTAGTTGAAAAAAAGTTCAATTAGGATAAGTAATGCTCCATTACACCTATAGCTATCACTGTTAGGCCCAGAACACACGATGAAACGCAACTGAAACGAAACGTTTCAAACTAGTTGCGTCGTGTGTGGTTTTCTAAAAGAAGTCTATAGCAGAAACTTCGATTCAACTCAAAAGTAACTAGCCGTTTCAGTTTCGTTGCAGTTGCGTTTCACCGTGTGTTCTGGGTCTTATTGTCAAAAATCAGAATATGACGGCACGATGTTTGGATTATCAACTTAAAAAGCAACAGGTGTTATTATTAACCTAACCTCTTTATTTCATTTTCATTTTATTAAAAAACACGACTGTGTTTAAAAAACGCATTTTTTATTATGTTGTAGGTACCAGGTCATTCACTTTAAATACGAATCTAACGACACCTCTCAAGCTAAAATCCTTCAAGCCGTTTAGGCTGTAGAGCGCGCCAAAGAATTAAACATACAAACATACATACGTTCTCTCTAAAAACATAACCCTCCGTCTAGCGCAGTCGGGTAAATAGACCAGTTACTTACAAAGAAACGTGATAGGTCTATGCATCCTTGCGTAGTAGCATGCTATAGCGACGTAAAGGTAAAAACTCCGGTCGACACCCACTAGCAGCACTCCGTAATGTAGGTAGGATAATACGTCGAAAATGTACAGCACTGTAGAGAAATTTATAAGGTAAGTACCTGCAGGTGACCATCAATCATTTAAAAAAAAAAAGATATATTGGACATGACGTAGGGCCCTGTGCCGAAGGTTTCTTGCCGTTTTCTTCCTCTCGGCTATACATTTGAAAATAAATTTCTTATGTCTATAGAAATAGTTCTCGGATCCCTACTAAATATCTCGGAACGGATAAGAATCCGATGTAGAGTTTGTAAAGCGTATTAAGCGTAACATCTGTTTGCAAATACGTAGTCAGGCCATAAGTTCTGTCACACACTTCAAATTACAAAATTTAGAACGCGACTGAAAAAAAATATAAAAGGCATTCGAAATTTGAATATTTAAACAATACATTAGCGTAGTTAATCTGTGATTCTCTTCATTTTTGAAAATGGAGTGGACGCGGTATGAAGACAGGGTCGCAGTAATTGCTTTGCACCGTTGCGGTTACGCGCCAACTACGATTTTTAATTTGCTGAAAAATTTGCAAATTATGTTGAGGTTCGTTTACCGTACTATCAATCGATTCAGTGAAGATTATAGTTTAGAAGATAAACATAGGAGCAGTCGGCCTCGCACAGTTCGGACGCCAGCGGTCGTCAATGCAGTGAAGGCGCGAATACAAAGAAATCCGGTGCGTAGGCAAAAATTGTTAGCTCTACAGATGTGTCTAAGCAGAACCACTGTAAAAAGGGTGCTAAATGAAGACCTGAAACTGCGTGCTTATCGAAAAAAACAGCACATTACCTTAATGAACGTCTTAAAAAAATTAGGTTAGAAAGATCGCGAGCCTTGCTAAAACGATACGCGGGAAAAAAATACCGCGAAATTCTGTTTTCGGACGAAAAATTTTTTAATGTCGAAGAAGGTTACAACAAACAAAATGATAAAATATACGCACACAACAGTGAAGAAACGAGCAGACGTGTCCCACGTGTTCAGCGTGGTCATCATCCTTCCAGTTTCATGGTTTGGCTTGGAGTCTCCTATTTTGGTGTCACCGAGATGTATTTTTGTGATAAAGGAGTAAAAACCAGTGCACTAGTATATCAAAATACAGTCCTAACAAAGGTTGTGGAACCTCTTTCTAAGATAATGTTCGAAAATAGGCACTGGGTGTTCCAACTAGATTCTGCGCCAGCTCACAAGGCAAAGAGCACACAAAACTGGTTCGCCGCACGCGACATTGACTTCATAAGGTACGAAGATTGGCCCTCCTCCAGCCCAGACTTGAATCCCTTGGATTATAAAATATGGCAGTATTTAGAGGAGAAGGTCTGCTCTAAACCTTATCGAAATTTGGAGTCTCTCAAAGCATCCCTGATTAAAGCAGTGGCCGATATTGATATGGACGTCGTGCGTACGTCTATTGATGACTGGCCTCGTAGATTAAAGGCGTGCATCAAAAATAAAGGAGGTCATTTTGAATAATTTAATTGTTATTTTAATCTATTTTTTTACCTTTCATTTGATATATAAAACATTGTCATACATATTTCGTTGTGTTATTTATTACACTTTTGTTATGTGACAGAACTTATGACCCGACTACGTAAACACTTACATATATGCGATTGTTCAATCGTAAGCTTCTCATGTTTGATAATGAAATAGTCATTCATGCCGCGTCCAATGATGTCCAGGAAATAAACCACATTGAATACCATATCAACCAGGAAACTGGCTTCAATGGAAAAGATTTTCAGTTCAGATCTGTAGTCGAAGGAATAGATGATGATGCAGATCATTGTTATGACGCAGAGCCAGGAATTCCAAACGATAGATTCTTTGAGAGCGTACATGCCATCTCTTATTCGACGTGGGCTCATCCACATTGGGTAGTCGCCCTAGAAATATTGTAAAACTATAAGTATTTTAAGCATGTTATATGTAGAATAAGGGCCGGCGCGCACCAGATGCAGCGCAGAGCATTTTTGATTGTCATATTATTATCGACATTGTTCTTGTTAGAATAATATTGAAAATCAGTTGGCACAACAAAGGAGCATCGCAGGCAACCAGCCATTCGGACGCTCACTATGTGTTATTCTGATGTGCAAGCTACAATATTGTAAAGTTTCAGTCAAATCAGTCCAGTGGTTTTTATGTGAAAGAGAAATGGTGCACATTGCGTGTTTAGTAACGTTTGTAAACATTATTAAGCAGTGTGGGAGCCACATAACAAACATCCTCCCATCCTATACAATGCTTCAAGCTTTGCGTCTATCGGCCTATTCAATTTCGTTGGAAACATGATGGTCTTTGCTCTATCGACACAAACATAGTTATTATTCCTCTTACCTCAGTCTGATATACAAAAAACTGGAAATCAAAGTCCTTAGGGCAACTGCTAGCAATCCTGCTAGCCCTAGCGTAACTTACAGACATGCTTACGCTATTTAAATTACTGCTACAAATAAAATTAAATTATGTTTGCACGCTAAAAATAAAGTTTTAATACTACATTGTTCATAATTAATAAGTTATTCATTATTTAATAATAATTAAAATCAAAACAAAGTTCAAGAAGATAGAGAAAAAGAAAAATCACAGAATTTCAGGATTCGATATTTTTATTTTTTTAACAATGTCATGTTACTAATTGTCAAAATTCTCTTCTGTCAAACAGGAAATAAGAAATGCAAAGCCAGAATAAAGCATTGGAAAAGAGGTTCTTTTATTAGCCCAAAATAATAAAATAATAAGACTGAAGATGAATAAGTCAAAGGCCAAGTTAATGACCAATAGCACTCAACGACAGGTCACCGTCGATGGCGGAAGAATGGAATAAGCATGAATAAGCATTAAAAAGATTGAATTATTTATTATAATTTATTCATTGATCATCACATGATTATCTAACCAATAAAATAATAACAACAAATATAATAATGAAATGAAGGCCACTTAATAACGGCCTTCTTATAAACATACTTAGATGACTACCTGCCTACGAAGCCCATAAAATATTTAGTCTACATTTAAAACTATTGATTTACATAACTAATGCGGAAGTGCTAGGAAGGTCATATTGAATTTAATTTAATTTGAAATACAATATCACAGATATTATTCTTATTTATTAATATAGATTTGGATGATGCAGGGTCGAAATTTAAGATTTAAGTAGGTCCAATTGTTATATGTAGGTACTTAATCGAAATATGTACCTACTTATACTATATTATTACAGCAGGTAGGTACCTATACTCGTACGTACATAAGTAGTTAAATTATTATGTGTTTATAAAAATTCTAAAACTTTATTTCAAAAGAGAAACCTACTTACTTAACAGAGTTTCTGAAAACAAAAACAAACTGCTACCTTGCGAATCTGGCGTTAGCTTTAAAAAATATAATAGCTACTCGTATTATCGGCAGATCTGCTTTTAGTATAAAGATAATTTGACTTTGACTTCTATATCATGTCCGTTTGTAATAAATAATGGAAGGAAGGACGGACGTAATAGGACGGAAGTAATGTGCCTATGAAACTGAAAACTAGAAATATTCCCACCGGGGTAGACAGCGACCACTTCCCTCCACTTGATACGATTCACACACTTCTTTCGCTTCAACCACATTCATCAGTCTCGCACAATCACGTTTATAATAATTTTACTTTGTATCCTAATCTTAATAACTCTTCCACATTCAAACTCTTTCAACGGTATTTTGTTGTTTATCTTGCGCAGGCGCCGACGACGTGTCTTCTTTTAAAGTCTTCATCCCTTTTATTTTATTCTTCATCGTGTGGATCGGGGCTGTAATAAAAAGAAAAGGTTATATTGCAGAAAAGGTCAATTTAAAGTCCCGTTAAAACTAAGACACCTCAATTAAACGATGACACGAAATTAATTGCTTATTTATTATCTATAACTGTTTATGTTTGTGTCGATGGATGGATGGGATGGATGGATTTTTGTTACTCTTTCACGCAAAAACTACTGAACAGATTTTGATGAAACTTGGCAATATTGTAGCACATCAGAATAATACATGGCCTATATTGCCTATTTTGAGATATCATGATTTTTTTCCAAGATATGACGATAAAAGCGTACGAAGACGCGGGCAGCCTATAGTATGACCATAATGGCCTATCTAGATTGACGTAAGTGATATCAAAATGAAAGTCTAATTTAAAAGTAGCCTCGACTCTTTTTTTTTGTAACCGTCAATGGCATACGATTCGGCAGCGATTGAAAACAAGGTCAAATAGGTACGCTAGCAAAAATACAGACAGCCTATGCTAGCTTAATGTGAATAAGTCACAGTGTAGGTGTTGCTGAGCTTGTGCTGAGCAAGAGCAACCTTTTTACTTTTTTTTTTTGTTTTAAAAAGTAAAATGATTGAGTTTTTTTTTGTTTTTTTTGTCGGTCGTGGTGTCAGTTTTTTTTTCTTCGCTTTTATTTTTGTATCCATCATTAATAAAACTGTTTTCCATTAAAACAGCTTTAAATAAAAAAAAAGATTGCTCAGCAACAGTAGGTATTTATGTGTTTATAAGAATTATAAAACTTTGTTTGAAAAGAGCAACTCAATAGAGTTTCTTGCTAGATTCTTGGGATAAACACCTTGAGAATCTATATTAGGCTACAAAATAAAGATTAAGTAATTGATTTTTACATAGTTCGTTTAAATAAATAAAAACGCAAATTATAGGTACTTAAAACGCTTCGATTACATAAATATCTAAATACCTAAGTTATATCACGTTGTATGTAACCTTGAGTCAGCTAGAAATGCCTAAGTTAGAATTTGAAGACAAACAAAAGATAGATAAATCTTGCGAGGTCAAAATGACAAAGAACAGGAACATTGTTTTGAGACGTAAATATACATACCTACATAACAGCTAAAGTATACCTACCTCGTGATGTAGCCACGTGACCCACGGAAATAATGAGTATCTAATTGTGCTTCCACATTGCATTTTTGTATACTAAAAATTTTATATACCTACCTACCAAAAGTAAAAAAAAAAAAAAAGTTTTGTTTTTTGATGCAGTGTTGGAGCACCATAGTAGAGTGCATTTCACAAAAGAAGTCCCCCGGATATTTTTGGAACTAAATTTGACAGGTCTATTTACCCTATTTTCTGACCTTATCCCTGATTGTAGGAAGAAAACCCCTTAGTTATCTTAATAAAAGTATACTTTTTACATAACAGAAATATAGGTAAATAGATATTTTTATCCAAATGTATACCAAACATCTCATGGCATGACTAGGACACTCGAATTATGCAATAATAAATAAAAATAACAAATGAAATGTAAATAATAAAGGTAAAATATGTACTCATAAATGGCAACATTGTCAATTTTGACATGCTAATAGCGCCGCGGCTAGGGGACTTCTTTCGTGAAATGGACTCTACCTAGCTAATCCTGGCAAAGTTAAGTGACGTAATGGGAAAAAGTTCGTCATCATATGTACCTCCTAAAACAGGTTTAATAGCATAAATGGGGCTTTATCAACAATGGGCAAATGGGCATCATGACTAAATTTATTTTAGTCCATCACATAGATTATTTTAAAATATTCGACACGTATTTTTTCTTTTTTCTCTTAAACTTAAAATAACACAGATACACTGGGTTAAAGTTGCTCGTGACGTCACACCTTAGTACGATTTTTACGTAGGAGTGACGTCAATACCCCCCACTCCGTAACTTTGATGCTCTGTATCTTTGTATTTATTTATGTAATTGATCAGGTAAAAAACTGGTTTCAAATATTTTTTAATAGCCTAAGAAACGGACTAGTTATTTTTTGAATTTTCGAATGTAGTCATCATCCCTATTTTATCAACACTTTACATTGTATGTGTGAAATAAAACATTTTTTTTATTGTTTTATTTTTGTTTTCCATTACTGATTGGTGCAGAGTTGAGAAGACCTTATTCATATCTAATTTCAGAGGCTTTCCCCTACTTTGTGCGCATTTATCTCACATCTTGGAAAATGTACACAATATCTTAAAATAATATAGCCTATGTGTTATTCTGATATGCAAGCTATAATATTGGAAAGTTTCAATAATATCTATTTAGTGATTTTTGCGTTAAAGAATAACAAACATCCATCCTTTCATCCATTGGCACAAACATTGACATTTATAATATTAGTAGAATTAGTCGGAAATAATCAAGAGTACCCTAAACCGACGGGCATGTATGAGGCGACTGATGAGTGTGGATGAAGCGAAAGAGGTGTGTTTGGTTCGAAGCAAGTGGAAGGAAGCGGTCTCTGCCTACCCCAATGGGAGAGAGGCGTGACTATTTGGAATATGTTACAGGTAGCTCACCAGCCCAAATCCTGACAGATTTCTTCGGCTCCTCATCTTCGCAGCAGGTCCTGATAGCTTCGACGACAGCTAACAGCACAACGCACATCAACACAACATATATTATTATTTGGATCATTTTTAAACGCCCACAACTTTTTTTTTAATTTAAATTGTTTTAAAACACTTTTTAAAAGTTCCAAATTAGAAGTCAGTAGTCATAGGTAATCAGTCAATCAATAGTTGGTATCAAGTATTTATAATATAAGCTAGGTTTAACCTAACACAAAAAAAAATCTAGACGTAAAAACGTGTGGCGGACGCCGTTACCAACACAGAATGACTGGAAAGGTCAAAAAATCGCGCGCGTTTCTCGAAAATCAACTTTAAAATAAATTGGAAGGACAACAACTTTGTTCTTTTGACATTACATTGTGTTAATTAGGTAATCAATGATAGGTTTAAGGTAACATAAGTAAGTATTGGTTAAATAATAAAAGTTACATAGGTAATCATCAAAAAAACGATGGAGGGGCGAGTTACGCTCATTCAGGGAAGATTGGTGGGAAGCAGCTAATAACAGGAGTGTTTGGAAATGCATGGGAGAGGCTTTTGCCCAGCAGTGGGACGAAATAAGCTAAAAAAAAAGGTAATCATCAATCCTGCACGACTTTGACCTGTATGAAACAAGCACTAGAACGATTAAACGCTCCTTGACAAATACCTTCTTTGAAAAAACTCGCATTTACCTATATAAGTTTTGCAAGCTATATCGTCCAACTTAACAAGTACATCAATATTATTTATAGGTGAAGATATGTAATTGGCATTGTTGATCATAGAAATCGATTAATCTTTCAAATCCCAGAAAAAATAGAACAATAGAAAATCTATTGTGTCTGGGTTTATAATGGGTCAGTGGGATGTGAGAGGTTAAAGGACTTTATTTTGCTGTATATCTTCCATAAATAAATAAATAATGTTAGAAGTTGTATGAATATACACCTACCTATTAAATTCAAATTTCAAAATGGTAAGTACATTAATACATTTGAGTTTTAAGTAAGAAAAATATTGCACTTAAGCACAGAATACCAAATAGTAGGTATACCTACTTAGGTAGGTAAGTTAAATTACCTTGTCATATTTTTTAAACCTAAGTACCTAGGTACCACTTGTTTGGAAGTTCTGTAGTCACAGAAGTTTATCAAATAAATAGCTATGGCGATCATGTCGTTCGAGATGTCGTCGCTTCCTCTCATTAGTACTTAGATAGTTACTTTATCCCATCACTACCGTCCCTAAAACAGAGACGACAATAGGACAGAATACCAAACAGTACCTACCTAGATAGGTAACAATAGCGAGAAATTAAGTACTTAAGTAGTTACCTAAGTAAGTTTAGTCGTGGGAATTGTGCTGGCGATGCAGACTGAAGATAATTTTGTCGTGAAATTATGTCACTACTGGTTCACATTGAAGATAATCACAAGACAATAAAGATTTATATTAGGTACTATATTGATTGATTGTTATAATTCACTTCATTTATTTTGTTTTGTGTTTTTTTTTTGTTTTATTGTTATGTTTTGTTTTTTATTGTTGTTTTTGTTTTGACTGTGTTTCAGTTCTAACATATATGGCTGACTAAAAGGTAGTGTTCTCGCTACCTATCAGTCAAGTCGTTTTTCATAAACTCTCCCTTAACTCTACCTAAGTTAGTCCACTGCTTTGTCTCTCCTGAGTCTGCAAAGTTCTAAAACCATCTTTGTGAGTATAAAGTAGGTAAGTCATCATCATTTATTTAAGAGCCAGGCTCTTGTCGGTGGAGTAAACGCCATCTTTGCCTTTCTTCTGCCAGCAATTTCTACAAAAAGTAGGTAAGTAATTACCTACATATTACTCTACCCACGAAATTATAAGACTGTGTAAGATTATTATATTATGTTAATCACCAAAAGGCCAAAACGCGAATTATTAGCCAAAATTCGTATTGAGCCAAGGTGAATTAAGTTGCAAGTAATGTTACGGTGTATGGCCAAGGTGAAGGGCAGTAGACGTCTGTTTAAACCGGTTTAAAACACCATAACAGCTCATCGTGGTTACATAGTCCATGGCCGTGATATTGGAAGATGATTTGATTTTAAAATCATCAACTTAAACGGTTTAAACAAGGTAAACGAGATTATAGGGCAAGCCAAGGGCGACTAGCTGGTAAATAGGTGCCTATTACGGCTATTATACATCGACCTAGATCTTAGAATCGCAAACTAAGAGAAAATAAGATTCCATACTTTAAAGCCTAATACGTATTGGTTTAAAGGCCAACAACTTGAGACCTTAATTCGAAATGTTTCGTAAACGTATCGATTTTGAAGGCCAATACTGCAAACTTTAATTCTGATCTTTGATGATTTTCGCAATGATATTATAATAGGTAGTGGAAATCTACAAGCTACAAAGGTATCCTTATAAGTTTAATATTTTTTTAACCTAAAATGTAATTTCGCATAAATAAGTACAGGGTATTGTTTTAACTTCATAATGAAAATCAAGAGTCGTCAAAAAACCTAATCTGCCAAGAATCTAAACACTTTTTCAAAATGGAATGTATTCGACATCATGATATGTATTTCACATAAAGTAATATGGTGAAGAATCAGTTTAGTTACCATCTATCTGAACCTATCTTAGTAAAAAATCGGTCCTATACAAACGCCTGTTCCATTTATTAGAGCAAACAAAGCAAACATCGAATTTCTAATTGCTATAATATTTATTTAAGGCAGTAAACTTTAGTGTCTGTCATGATGTTGTGGCGTTCACTTAGTGTGGACGCTGCCTTGATGTTTTTTTAGTGTGGCAATGTTGGGCAACCACAAGGTTTTGTTTATGGAACATAGACTCTAGGTTTTCGTTTTGTCTTTGCCCGCTCTCACTCTTTTGTTTTTCTCTCATTCGAATTAGTTGTGATAACCGTATCTTGATATTAAATAGAATTAACCAGCTGGTTAATTATTAAGCCAGGGGGTTTCATTTCCACCGAATCCGATCGATCTACAGAACGAGCGTGGAACTACAAATAGTTCTACAATGTCAGAAATGATACTCAGTCCTGCATTGACAACATCATTACCAACATTCCAGTAGACTCTATATTGGATACTTCAGTAGATCATAATGGGTTAGCGGATGGTCATGCGGCTATAACGGCAGATCTCTTAGTAGAAACTCAAAAAAGTGAAAAATGGGTAGAACAAGTAATATGGGTTGAAAGAAGGAAATTTAATTCTACTAATAAACAAAAATTTAGACAAAATTTATCTTCTGAAAACTGGGAAAGCTTAGATATTGATGGATTTATTACAAGATTTACTAATATGTTCAAATCAGATTTTAGAAAAGTAAGAAAAAAGGTGAATATTAACAAAAGTACTACAATAAATTGGATAACGAGAGGTATTAAAGTATCTAGTCAAATGAAAAGATTTTTATGTAATTCTGACCGCACTCATAACGACACTAGTATTTTTGATTATAAAGTTTTATACTTACGCATTTATAAGAAAGTTTTAAGACAGGCTAAAACTTTATCCCTTCAAAGAAAAATTACAGGTTGTAAAAATAGGTCTAAAGGTATTTGGAATGTTGTAAATGATTACAGAGGCAAAAAAAGTGATAGTAAATGTACCAATATATTACTTAAGATAGAAGATAAAATAATAGAGGATCCTGTTGAAATAGCTGAAATTTTTTCCAATCAGTTTGACCATGGAAGACGGCCTTCTATTGGTAATGTTAATTTGGCTTTAAATTTTATAAACAAACACACTTGTAGAGTTCATAATGACATGGATTTCAGGGAAGTTACACCGAATGAAATTACCAAAATTGTGATGGCTATGGAAAATAAAGTTTCATGTGGATATGATGATATGCCAATATCAATTATTAAAGACAATATTGATATTATAGCTCAAGGATTGGCAATTTTTTATAATCAGTGTATAGATAGCGGAGTGTTTCCTGATCAACTTAAAATAGCTAAGATAATACCTGTGTACAAAAAGACATGTAAACTTGATCCTAATAATTATCGTCCAATCTCATTATTGCCAGTCTTATCAAAAATACTAGAGAAACTAATAAAAAATAGATTAATTGAACATTTAAATAATAATAACATTTTAAGCAGTAGTCAATTTGGTTATCAAGCTAAACTTGGAACATCAGATGCAATTGATAGTTTAATAGATAAGGTTGTTTGCAATTTAAATGAAAAGCTTAAGGTAGCTGGGATTTTCTTAGATTTAAGTTCAGCTTTTGATACAGTAAATCATTTAATTTTAATAAATAAACTAGAATATTATGGAGTTAGAGGCAAATTTTTTAAGTTATTTGAATCTTATCTTAAAAATCGAAAGCAGTATGTAGAAATAAGGAATACTGGAGAACATGGATGTGAAATGACATATACTTCGAGTCTAGTTAATATAACAAAAGGGGTCCCACAAGGCTCCATACTAGGTCCAGTTCTATTTATAATATTTATCAATGATTTAACAGATTATATTAGTTTTAAAGTGCCACGAGCAAATTTAGTACTGTTTGCTGATGACTCCAATGCTATATTAGCATCACCTTGTATTGATGAGTTAAATATGCTAGGAAATGGAATTATGGAGGCGTTTAATGCTTGGTTTACTGCTAATGATCTACTATTAAATAGCAGTAAAACAAGTGCCATTCTTTTTAATACTACTGCAAGAAATAGAGATAGTGTTGACATAGGTTTAAATGATGAAAAGGTTACATTCGTACAACACACAAAGTTTCTTGGTATCCATGTTGACAATAGCTTAAATTGGAAGGCAGAATTAAATTATTTAGATGGCAAAATCAGTTCTTCCTGTTATGCTATTAGGAGCCTTAGAGATTATCTGACGATAGAGCAGTTGCGGACAGTCTATTTTGCGCTAGTAGAATCTAAACTTCGGTATAGTATTAAATATTGGGGTGGTAGTTATAAGTATAATTTGAATAGTGCGTTTATATTACAAAAACGTGCTGTCAGAATGATGGCGGGTATCCCTCCTTGGGAGTCATGCAGGGAATACTTTGTAAAATTTAAAATTTTAACTGTTCCTAGTTTGTTCATTCTCATTTTGTTACTCGATTTTGTAAAAAATAGAACTTGTTTTGAAACAGCGGATGAAAGGAACAATAGACTTAATACGAGACGAAAAGACCTACAAATAAAAGTTCATCCAAATCTAGAAGTCTATAAGCACAGCCACATGTACCAAACTATACTATTATTTAACAGATTGCCGAACGAGATAAAACAAATAGATAATGTTCATATATTTAAGAGTAAATTAAAGATATTATTATTAACCAAAAATTGTTATTCTGTTTCTGAATTTTAAGTTATTCAAAGTTTTGTAAGTAGGTATTAAGCAACTGTTTTGATCTCATTATTTGTAATTGTTCTTTTATTGTTATTATTAAGTACCTATGATGATCTCCTTTAGACTTAAGTATTTTATTTAATTGTTATATTTTATAATTTAATTTTGATAAAATTTTCGCACACAGTGTAATGTACTGTTTTTAGAAAATAAACTACTTACTTACTTACTTACTTACTTTAATGTGTATTGGCTTCGATTTGAAACCAGGCCATTAAAATTTTAAAAAAATGGCATGATGTGTCATCCTTATTTGACATTGACACTGTCATAAATGTCATAATCTGCCAAATTTTACTGTTTTACTTTGTTTAATTCATTGTTTGTTTTCGACTTTTTATAGAAAATAAACGCCAAAAAATTGTGATTTAATTTCGAAAACATGGAGAAAGAATTGGATAAAGTAGTGGAAGAGATAATGGCGACGCCAAACGTGGAGGGTTGTTTAGTGGCTGACTTTCAGGGCCTTTGTTTGGCTTCTAAAGGGGCAGCTCACGTAGATTCTGCTGGGATCGTTGTGGCTATATCAGAGCAGGCTTGTAAACTACAGCCGAATTTAAAGCCGCCCACAGTGTGCTTGGAAACAGATAAAAAACAGTGTCTTATTCAGAGGCATGGGACGATCACTGGAGCAATTTTTAAGCTTAAAGTTTAGGTTAGTTTTGAAATGCAATTTTATTTAACTGAATATTCTTAATAGTCTATTGTTTATTATTATGGAGTGTTCATGAGTGTTGGAGGATAGAACCCAGTAGGTGCATGCCATCTCATAGTTTAGGGCAAACGGTACCTACTTAATTAAAATATAGTAAATGTCAACAACAAGTAACATGCATAACAGCAGTCAAACTGTGTCTGTATTTGTATATTACATAAATAAGAGCTGGAGTCATGAGTTAAAAGTAAAGACTTTATAATTACCTATTTATAAATCACAAATAATTTGTTTCAGATAATTCAAGACTGAAGTTGAAAAGTACCAGGCACCCATACTGCCAAGCAGAATAATTTTGTTATGCGTTGCTATAGTTTATTGGTTTACTATTATAATAATAATCTTTAAATAACGTTATAGGTAAAAACTCAACCTTTAGTCTGATCAAAAAGCTTCTTTTTTTCTAAAAAATTCTTTCTGTTAATTGAATAGTTTAATTTAACAATAGTTGTATCTTCAGGCTTTAGCTATAAGGTGTAATTACTGTAAAAAATAAAGTTTATATTGTATATTCCAGTCTTTTTTACCACTTTGTACTTTAAAGTTAATGAATGAAAGGTTCAATTAGAATTTTATTGAACTATCCCCTTCTCAAACACACCTCTTTCGCGTCATCCACACTCATCATCCGCCTCAAACGTGCCCGTTTTTGGATCGTAGCAAATGGAAGGAAGTGGTCTCTGCCTACCAAAATGGGAGAGAGGCGTAATGGATATGTATGTATGTATCCCGTTCTGTAGATAGAAGCGACAGAAAAATCTGATTCTGATAGATTTATTAGTTATTAAAAGCATATCATAAGCATTCAATCTGGTTGCCGCTTGACAGCCCAGAGGTACAGATCAGCCTAAGTGAGCGGTCACACCTGCGTAACGTACCGCGCCGAACGTTCCGTTCACTACGCTCGCAATGTGTTTCAAGTCACCTATGACACATCAGCTGAAATTACGTCGCATACATTTACTCCAGCCGCTGAACGTTCGGTTCAATACGCTCGCAATGTGTTTCAAGTCACCTATGACACAGCTGAAATAACGTCGCATACATTTACTCCAGCCGCTGAACGTTACGCAGATGTGTCGCGACCCTAGAGAGGAAATGGCGTGACCATCTGGATGCATACTTAGCGAAGTTGCCAGAGATAGGGAAGGATGCGGGGGAGGCTTTTGCCCAGAGCAGTGGGACACAATCATTATCATCATTTCACTTAACAGTCAGACTCTTGTCGGTGGAGCATCCGCCATAGGCCTATCCTCTGCCAGTGCTTTAACCTCTTGATATATGACGTTAACTTTCTCCTTCACTTAAGTAGAGAAAGTACCTACGTCGCGGTTTTCCTCTCCTTGGGACCCAATAGAATAGTAAAAAAATAACTCAATATACACACATTTATTACAGATATGCCTTCCTAAACAACATTAAACGACAGAACAACTTCATAACTGCTTACACTATCTATGTATACAATACAAAGTATATCTAATACATAAGACATTGCCCAACATGTATTTACAACTAAAATATACGGTTGACTGTGGAACATTGTTTTTAACCGACCTTAAAAAAGGAGAAGGTTCTTAGTTTCACATGTTTAATTTAAGTGTATTAATTATAGAGTGTAACAGAAGGTATCAAGCCTAAATAATAGACCTCGTAACACAGAAGAACATTTCCCAAGAAACAAGCGTCGAAATAACTGATCCATGTTGCTTGAGAAAAGTGTTCATTCTAACAAATAGTTCTGTTACTCTCTCGATGCGTCTAAGAATTAAGTTGTTTATAAATAAAAAATGATTTGAAATGTAATTCATAATATTTCATTATTATATAGCTTTATATGATCGATACAATATAGACAAAAAAGTAGTAACAGGCAACCTTATTACTATGTAGTAATATCTGCCAGACAAAGTAAGAAGTACAGTTACAGACAGACCAACTTATCTGTGAACTGAACGGCGGCGCTAGTAGTAATACAAAATTGTATTTGTACCAATCGCCGCAGTTCTGGATTTTGACATTTCCGTAGTGGCCGTAGTTCCAATAACGGCCGGTTCACAGATAACTTGGTAGATGTGTACTTGCAAAATTACATGCGTCGCGTCATTTCAATGATTAAAGAGCAATAAAATAAATAAATTGTATATATTTATTTAATTTAGGTAACATTTTCTTTTCCCATATACATACAGTGCTACAAGGATCTTTTGCCGGCGGAAATCGGAACTAACGATATCATCTCGTAAATGGTTATTATTTTGAGTTATTTATTCACCACCCACGCCCTCCTGACAATGTCACTCAAGTGCCAAAAGATTCTTGTAGTACTTTAATACTTTAAGACATCCAATACATAATTTCCTCGTTACGCTCAAAATCGTATTTATTCATTATGTAAAATATGTTCTTAACACTACCATTAACAAATAAATGACTTTAATTTCCATCATTTTTACTCTATATACAAAGTAGTAAATATAAAAAAAAACATTTAAAATATAACTAAATGGTGACAAATGATAATTTAATAAAATAATTAAATGATGATGATAAATAGGTATAAATTAATTCTACATTGAAATTAAAAAAAGGAAGCACATGCACTATTGTTAATATTACCAATTAAGATTTTTGACGATAAATTGGCAACACTGATATTATTTTTAAAAAATATGAAATAAAGCCGCATTCACACTCCCGTGCGCTCTAAAGTGAACGAACATAGCTTGTACTATGAGCAACCATTCTACAAAAGTTTACCTAGAGACTAGGTTCTTAATAATACTCAAATAAGGTGCTGTTTTAGATATCAATACTTTCATTGGTGTTGCTAGGTAGAAACAATAAATTTTTACTAAAAAGCAATTTGTCGAAATCTCAAAAAAAAAGAAGTTTTCAAAGAAACATTGTTGATTAACCCGGTGTAGTGCCTTCCCTTTTAACTTCGATTGACTTGAAAGGGACGACACTAAAGAATTGCCAGTTTTTATGTCTAGGTACTTTCTTGCCAGTTTGTAGGTACCTACCTAATTTGTTTAGAAAATAACATTTTATGATTTCAACAAATCGATCTCAGTGAAACTCATTTGTTTTACCTAATATCACCAGCAAAAGTATCCTAACTAAACAACATCTTATACATCCATACGACAGGTTCTTAAATAGTTTTATAATTATAAAAATATCTGAAGACACGTCAATAGTGATTCGTAACACAGGGTGCCTTTGACATATTCCTATTTTTAAAAGGTTAACACACTGCAATTTCAGCCAAGAATATTGGGTGTTTAGGTGCATCCTGATGAAAATCAAGAAAAGAAAATAATTTTCCGTTAGATGTGTTCAAGACCCTAAGGCTCGGCGCAAACGGGCCACCGACCACAGCCACCGGCGGCGGCTGTCGCGCGCTAACAAAGAAGCGAGAAAGTGGTAAGACAGCGCACGAGTGAGCGAGGGAGCACTACTGTAGCGAGTGGCTGCCACCAGCCACACGTGTACGGCGACGCCATACAATTTATATGAATAAAATGTGTTATGTGACCGTCGCTGGCCGCCAGTAGCTGTAGTCGGTAGCTCGGTAAAGCGACATCAGTCAAACTATGCAAAGTGTCAGTGTGTATACCTTTTAACTCCGTGTTCCAGTGAGCTTGCCGTTCTAAAAACTACTAACTATAATACCATTAATTTAAAATACAATGTTCATCAACAAATTGACATTGTTGTAATAATGTTTTTTTTTTAATGGAAAACTGTTTTTAATAACTTGATTTTGCGAAGATCTGTGTCTTAACCTCCAGAATCGATTTTTATTACACGTTTTCTCATGCGTCTCTGTCTAAAGTTTGAATTATGATAAAGACAGAATGACGCGAGAAAACTGCCATGTCGAGTCTGCTAAGGCCACACGCGGAGGCTGGCTTCACATTAGGTCGCAATCAAATGGAAATTGACAGCAGCCAAAGTCGCGCGCGTCTGTCAGCTGTCAATTTCCAAACTAAACTGACAGTCGCGCGGTAGTCGCACGGACTGCGACCTAATGTGAAGCCAGCCTTAGACTGATCTAGCAAGACACAGATTTGTAATTAACTTAAACAATCTTTTTTAAGCTCACGCTAGATTCGCAAAGTAGCTGTTTTCCCTAGAGAAGAATCTAGCAAGAAACTCTATGGTGTTGCTCTTTTTGAACAAAGCAACTTTATTGTTTTAGTTTTATGTAGCTTGTAAAATATTAGAATGATGAAAGTATGATTAAGTCGTACGGAAGGTAATTAGTTGGCGTGTTAATAAAAAAAACATTAAATAAACTGCAGGCTTAGCATACGTACCGTGAGATGTTGTCACGGGTTCCTCACGTTTACGTCTCTGTCTAAAGTTTGAATGTGATAAGGACAGCATGACGTGAGATAACTGTCACGTATGCTTAGCCTATTAACTACTAGCTCAAAGGGTTGATAGTGATAATTATTTTGAAGAATTATTATAAGGATCGTAGCAAGTGGAATGAAGTGGTCTCTGTCTACCTTGTTGGGACAGATACGTGACAGATAAGTATGTATGTAAGTATATGCCTTTGCCCAGCAGTGGGATACGTTTAACAGGCTAGCTGTATTTAATAGCCACAATATTACTTAATACCGAAGAGTAATGCTCAATTTGATACCGTTTTTTTTAATTATTTTTCAATTCAGGACAGGGAAGGATCAAAGTCCAAATTGATACCATGAAACCGTCTTTAGCGCTATGACCAAGATAATATTACCAATATTATTAAAATATTTATCACTGGCAACCCTGAACAGTAGAAGAAGACGTCGGACACACTATTAGGCCTAATCTACACGTAATGAGACCCATATTTCAGTACAAATTGGAATGCACATGATATGTTAAAATTTTAAGAAATAGATCTTACATTTTTATAAATATTTAGCCTAAAACGTCTTTTTTTGTGGAAAAATAATTAACTAGTAAATCATAGAGGAAGGCCTTTAAGACTTATACAGGGTATTTAAGCACTGGCTCTGTAAATAAGGGATGTAATCTGGCCAAGTAACATGGATAGAAATAAGATGAAAATTTTACCTTTCCATAGTAACTTCCATCATCTGCTAGCTTAGCATGCACTCCGTGACAAGACGTTGTCATGCGTTTGTCACGCTTACGTCTCTGTCTATAGTTTTAAATGTGATAAGGACAGCATGCCGTGAGATAATTGTCGCGGCACGCCGTGCTAAGCCCCCTGATCGAACATGATGTATTAACGTCTGATAACTAGATACTACGGGCTGCATGCACGGAAAAGATGACGTCATTGTCCCGTTCCGCAAGCGAGAGCGCGGTACGAACGAGAGAGAGGAGCCATCGGCTCGGTTCGGTTGCGTGTTTGTCGTTGACACATCAAACTATCGTCCGTAAACCGACTTTACCAATGAGGAAGGAATATAAGGAGTGGCCTCATTTTTTTTCATATACAAATGAGTTTATGACAGCATGCCAAGGTTGCGCCAAGTTATTCATAGTTTTCTTGGTAGATGACCTGTCAAGCGATGAGTAGGTAATTCCACACAAAAAGGTAGCCATTTTGCGCCAGACCAGGCACGCAGATCCAGACGGTATGGCACCTCCTTATATATTCTATACTCAAAGGACTTTACAGACAACCAATTTTTATGACGAGTTTAATAAAAATATTGTTTAATATTTCAACCCATGTTTCTTGTAGAAAGTTATTGAGTTTTATGACCAGATCACGTCCCCTTATTTACATAAAATATAAATACTGTAGAAAATAATTTAACACTTTACATCAATGTCAAGAAAATTTGGCTACCTATTCCTACGCTAAACGTACAACCGGCTGAATGAATGGTGTTGACCGAGACACGATAAAAAAAAACAAATCTGACAGGTGTTACATTGCGTTGACGAAAAAGATGGCGAGATGTAGTTTACTACGAGTGCGACAGAGATGACACTAGCGATATCGCGCTGGTAGTAACTTACTATATTTATTTAAAAGCGTCGACAATTTTATATTCTCAAATTGAAATAACTTTTCGTAATTTATTAATCGACATATAATAGCGAAAGCAATATAATGTAAAGCTGTTCTTTAGTTTTATAAGAGACGAAAGTTTTTGCCGCCATTTTTACACCTGTCAGATTTAAGTTTAGTTTTAATTAGTGCCTGTACTTGAACCAGCCGAGTGTACATCCTTAAAATATTATCTATTAACAGCCCTCGCCTACAGACATCATTAAAACTAGATATTTAATTAAAAGCTGCTAGAAAAGTTCGTAATAGTGGGCGCAATACATACCCGATAATTGTGTTGCCATTTGCAATTATTAATTATTTTAGAATGTTATTTTTTTTTTTCATTTATAAGTACTTATTGCTGGACCAAAGAGGTTTATTGAAACTAGATGCTTGAGTGCAAGCGAGATAGAATATCGGTCGACTCTTTCACGCTCGCGCTTATTAAATAGATAGTTCCAAAAATCTAATCTATGGTACTAAAATGGAACACTGGTTTAAAATAATTCGAAAATAGTTTGTATACTCTACGGAGACCATTCACACATTTAGACCTTTCACCGAGTAAAATAACCGAGCAAAGTACTAGACTTAATTGGCAACACTGCTTTAGATCAGGCAACACTGACCTCAAACATAAATACTTTTTTAGTCTATTTTGGAAACTTCTGCCTATGTATTTTTTTTTATTTAATTTGAAGAATACGTCATTAAAAAGTTACAAGTGTTGCACAATTTATAAAAACTCAAACCTATTTATAACAATTATCAGAATTACTTTCTTTTATAGATAACTTAAAGTTTCCTTACTTACATGCTCGAAAAATATTTTAGGCCTGTCACTTTTAATACAATTTCAATTGTTTGGGGACGATTGCCTTCTCGGAAGCCAACGCGTTGGCGGCAGTTGGCCCAGGTTGTATAAGAAGTTCCAGTTTAGGACGACTCGTTGGCCATCGTGTTGGCGGCTGTTGGCCCAGGGTGTAGTTATAAGAAGTCAATGACGCCAGTGAAGCTGATTTGGCTACGAATTGGCCACAATTGAAGTAGTTGGCCCAGCACTGCCCAAAATTAAACTAAGAGAAAGGTCAGTTGTGAGGAACGCCTGTGAAACTGACTGGCTGCTCGTTGGACACAAGGTTGGCCCGTGGTGCTGTTGTTGGGCCAACGCCCGCCTCCAACGTCGCCGCCGACGTCCGCATGTCTTCTATTGAGCCCCTGTAATACATATTTGACTTATTAGTAATGTATATGTTGGTAATCATTGGGAAGTGCCAATATAAGAGAAATAAAATAATTGTCTATCAAACTGAAATAAAGAAGTAGCATCCACTAACATGTGTCTTTATAGAACTCAGTTCACACAGCTTTAGGCCGATGCGCACGCGTCATGTACGAAATCATGCCAATTTCAATATTCATACATCCAGTTTGAATAAGTACCTTTGGTACAAATGTTTTTGTGTGAACGTAGCTTTATAATAATAACTTCGACGTCTTAAAAAAGCAGTGAACAGTTTCTTCAAGGATAACACTAAACAAACAAGATATTATTCTATTCGTGTGTTCATAATTTATTGCAAAAACAATTAAACACATAATTCCAACGATAACTACAATCTTAGAAAAAAAATTGTCACAGTAAAAGTACCCACAAGTAGAGTGCGTTTCAAGAAATAGTTCCTTCATGAAATGCACTCCACCTCTGTGAAGTAGGTACCTAATAAATAAGGCAGGCAACAACAAAAAGAGATCTATCTTATTTCAAAATGCTGAAAAGGAAAAGAAAGAATAACATAGCATAGGCTCAAAACACAGCACAAAACAATCCCAAGCTTGAAACATGCACATTGTAGGTTATGTTTGCCTTTAGTTGGGGCGCCAGACGTCGGGGTCCTCCATGAGCGTGGCGCTGTGGTCGGGCGCGGCGGGGGGCGTGGTCCCGCCGGCCATCGCCGCCATGTCGTCGCGGGTGCCCCTGCGCGCCACCACTCAACAGTCACACACACACGCATACTCGAGACATATACGGTACCTACTTGGTTTTCTTTGTGTTATGGATGTATGTATTTTGTTATTTATTTAAACGAGTTTATGTTAATAATGAAAATATCTTTAAAATTGACAAGATAAAGCATTTACAATTTCTACTTGGACAGAGTTGAGACTGTCGACACCGTGCATACCAATTCTATACGGTCTTTCAACAAGGACGAGTCGGTGTTAAAATTGTGTTTTTATTTGCAAGTCCCATTTATGCGGGTGTGAATAGAATATCACATCGTTCAAATGTCCGTTGCGGCTTCGAATGGTGACACAAAACCGAGCGATAGGTCTGATGCAATGACTGCTGCATAGATCGGGCTTGGCCACCAAGATTGTGTAATTCGACTCAAACCAAAATTATGATATTTAAAGAAACCTACACAGCAAATTCAGATAGCCAGATTACGACAATCCAACGACAATTTCTTTGTACATAAGAGTCCGGTGTTACGGTGTAATGTAGATTATTACCCTCACATTATTTGAAGTTATGTACCACATAACACATAATGTTATTTATGTTATTTGATAGTAACCACACCACCCACCACCACAAAGTTAATATAAAACATGTTATAGTTACAGACACTGTACCAAGGCAACAATAGTACTCGTCAAACTGAACAACATTTCTTAAGATACAAATGTGGAAATAGAAAAAAATCTTTCTCGCTTCACTTCTTCGTCACAAAAAATCTTCATTAATTTAATTTCATAAATTCTTTCAGCTCAAACATTTACAGCCGGTTGTCCCGCAAATTGAAAATAGTAAATCCGTTAAAAGATAAGTAAAAGTTGCATTAAAAAATCGGCGTTCTTTACACGAAATCGTAGAACTTTGTGAATTCGTCATACAACCAGCTATTAATATAGAGAATTGGAATTTTAATCAACCTGCTATTAGTACATTAGTAGGTATATAGAATTTTTTAAACTTGATTAGACTTTAACCTCGTAAGTGTATTGTTTTTCATATGTGAAGTATAGCTGTTTATTTTGTTACTGTTAAAGCTTTATAATGTACTTTTCTTGAATATACAGTCTTTTGGAAAACAAATAAGTATACCGAATTGGATCTCCGATGTCTCTTAAGAAATATCAATAATTTCAACAAGTACTATCTCAATATTAGACTATAATAATAAAAGTAATATACTGACTTCTTGCCCAGCGCCATCATGCCGTAGATGATGCCGGTGGCGAAGATCAGCCCGCTGCCCAGGAACGTGCTCGCGCTCAGGAAGCACAGGAAGAACGGGGGCAGCGACAGACTGAAATATAAAGGAAAAAAATAAATTACTATTGATATAATTAAACAAGACATAAATACTTATAAAAACTCTAGTTTCTGCGCAAGACACCAGTGAGTGATTTGTGTGTGTGTGTGTGTGTGTGTGTGACAACACTTTGGAGGCATTTTTAACCAACTTCAAAAAAAGGAGGAGGTTTCTCATTTCATGTTAAAGTTTTCTCATTGAACTCAAATTTTCCAGGCATGTTAAGCATTGGGTCTGAATAAATATAAAAATAAATACTACTAGTAGCACAGGCCTTATGAGGTTATAGTTAGAAATAGGGGCATAAAAGCCAAATAAACTTACCCAACATAAAGCACAGCCTTATTCCAATAAGGCCTCGATTCGACCTTATCCGAGAGCGTCTGCACGTAATCTATGAAGAAGCAGCAGCAAGGAGCCTCGCAGACGATGACGATGAATCCGGCCAACATCTGCCAGATACCGGCTATCAGGCAGCCCGCTTGCAGCAGGATTATACCCGTACAGTTGATCAGGCCGAGGACTATTGCAACTGGAATAGGGAATAACTACATTAAAAAAACCGGCAAATGCAAGTTGGACTCGCTTAGAGTTCCGTACCATTCGCAATTGATATCGAGCGCAAAAGGCAAAAAAATCTAATTTGTTGTATGGGATTCATTATTATATTATTAGGTATAATATTTTTAGTATTTGTTGTTATAGCGGCAACAGTAATGCATCATATTTTGTAAAATTTCAACGTTCTAGCTATAACCAAATATTCATTGAATATGCATGAGGGTACTCTGAATATGATTGGTGGCTATCAAATGCATTCACAGCAACAACGCAGTCATCTCTGGTGGAAAAGCACCCCAAAAAAGTGCCTGGTCTGGCGCAAAATGGCTACCTTTTTGTATGGTATTTCTTATCGTTTGACAGGTCACCTACCAAGAAAACTATGAAAAACTTGCGCCAACTTTGGCACGCTGTCATAAACTCATTTGTATATGGAAAAAAATAGGGCCACTCCTTATATTCCTTCCTCATTGCTACTAAGTACAAGTACATAGAGATGTAGTTAATCTAGTGCTTGATGCACCCACATTGTATCATTTTAATGTACCTGGGCAATAAAATTACTATGTAAAATAACTCAGTTAGTTAACCAGGCTTGATAGCGCCGACGGGGTCGCGGAAGTATACGCAAGTTTTCCCGTGACCCCGTCTTGAAGCGACAAGAAGGAACACCGTGGGGTTTTAGCCGGTGGGAGTACGGCATAACCCTCCGAGTCTTTCTCCGAGACTGAGGGTATCCATAATAGATTTCCCCACGTAAAAAAAATGCTTGATAGCGTGTCTTATAAGCCTTTAAAACGTATGAGATGAGTCATATTACAAGTATTACAACTCTGTGTGTAAAAGACGTCTGATTACAAAATGATATAAATAAACAAGAAAGACACATAATCGTTATCAAAAATTCACTATCACGAAAGTAGAGCGTGATTCATAGCAAATACACGGTTTTAAGGTGATTATAATAGATTTGGCTTGTAAATATACAGGGTGTTAGAAAAAGTATCACTTTCCTTTTAACCAGGTATAGTGTTAATAATGAAATTCTGAATTAAAAATGAATTAAATTTTTTTTTTTCATGGAATGTGTTCTACATCACTAACACTATACCTGGTTAAAAGGAAAGTGATACTTTTCCTAACACCCTGTATAGTGGCTGCCCGCGACTTCGTACGGATTTCTCATCATATCTTGGAAAAAAAAATCATCATGTCTTAAATTAATACATTTAAGTCCCGTTTTACCTTCTACAGATAACATTTATCTGACAGATATTTTATACCTGTCACTGTCTAAAACGTCATGTTTTCTGAAATAGACGTAGGTTTATCTGTCAGTTAAATTTTATCTGTTATTCAGATGTTTAAGCTACAATATTGCAGAGTTTCATCAAAATCAGTTCAGTGGTTTTTGTGTGAAAACGTACATATCAAACATCCTCACATACATTCGTTGGCACAAACATTGACATTTATAATATTAGAATTGTTTTATCTAGAATCATAAATAATGTCAATTTCCAAAATATGCTCATAGATATGAGTTTGCATGTCTCTTATTATTTCACGTAAAAACCACTAAACAGATTCGAATGAGAATTTCCTTTCTTTTTTATTGATATAGTGGAATTTTCCAAGATAAGACATTAAATAGGTAATATGAATACAACATTTGCAACATCCATTACAAAGGTAATTAAGGTTCATTTGAAACTATAACAACAAATAATAAATTAAAACCAAAGTATTAATTGATAGAAGAAACATTAACAAACAAAGTCAACAGTTATTTACTGAGCGCCAGTTGCAAAAATTAATAATTTACTTTAATTATTCATTAAGGACAAGAGTATGTGTTCTTGTATGAAGTGACTAATAGCCTGGTTCACACAGACCGAACAACCTCGCCCGAGGCCGGCGTTTGCTCAGCCTCGGGCGAGCACGAGCTCGGCCGAGCCGAGCATTGTCGGTTTCTTGATTGTTTAAAGGTGCCCGCAGGCAAGTCCACAAAGACTCATATGCTTCGGGCGGACAATGCCTCGCGCGGCGGGCTCCGGGCGAGGCTGCTCGGTCTGTGTGGACCCACCTAATGAATTTGGATGAAGCGAAAGTAGTGTGTTTGGATTGTAGCAAGTGGAGGGAAGTGGCCTCTGTCTGTCTACCCAGATAGGACAGAAGCTTGACAGGTATCTATGTATGTATTTACGTTTAAAGTTCTTATCTGCAAGTAATTGTAGCATTAAGATAAGGAAACGGTCTATTTAAATAGAAATGGACATGTTTACCGTTTTTAGCAAACGGACAAGGTTAGATTAAATTAATTTATGACTGACCAGTCTATTTGAGACCTGAGCTGTATGTGGGCGGCTAGTAATTGGGTTCCAAGTTATTGTATGCCAGTTGAATAGGTAAATATTTAGTTTTGTAGTTACATAAAAGGAAATTCCACTTTTCACTTATGAATAACATATGAATCATTTACCTACTTTATGAATGAATTACATAAAAGTAGGTGATAGAAAAATATATGATTATACATGTATATGTCAGTATCTTATGTATATTGTATTGTATTGTTATGACAAGTGAAGTTTCTCATTTATGATGAGTAGCCATTTGGCAGATATTTGGTAAGTCTTGGAGCACAGAAGAACTGGATGGATAGCATAGAGGCCTTTATTTTAATAGGTTCCACCTCTTTATGATAAAAAAAAATAATAGTAGAAAAGGTGAGTCTGTTTTATTTAGATAAACTGAAAAAAAAACTAAGGAATTGAATTAGACTAAAAAATGCAATATAAATGCTTACAAATGCTGGTAATTTAAACTTTTTATAACTTTAGTAGGTATACAAAGTTCTTATATAGAGTTTTATAGTGTTTAATTGATTCATTAATAAATATCCAAATAGATTTAATGAGGATACAAATTATTAATAATGGGTCTAAAATAGTATTTCAATCTGTGGAATTTATGTTACGTGAAATACTTAACCAGCTGTCTATTCCAGTGGCATATTAAACCACATAATTGGTAGGATCTTGTTATTTTTCTCACTGATAAGATAATGATTATCTCTCAGGATTTATGTAGAGTTATACATAAAAACTTGGAAAGATGAAAGGGATAATATTAAGGAGTATTGTAATAGTAGAAATAATACGAACTGATGCTGCCAACAGTCCCCAACCCCCGACCAGCGTAGCGCATCCACCAAGGGACGTCATCTTTCTGGGCATTGTCGCCCCCCGGCCGCGCCATCAGCATCGCAAGTTTGTCTGTCAGCGACTGAAACCACCACAGACATTATAACAAACTTTTAAGCGTATATAAATCTCAAATATTTAATAAAAACGAAATAATTTTACCATTTTTACAAAAAATCAATTCACTGCCCTGTCACCTGTCAAGCCCACAACAAAAGTAGTCTGTTTTCGTTGGCAATTGCAGACGTCAGTCAACCTTTTATTGATTCCCGTCTCGGTTCATTGAAATCGATGATTTTTCATTGAAATTCTAAACACATGAAGAAATTATTTGAAAAAATATTCTCTCATTAAATCATTTTACTAAAATTTAAGCCACTGGTTTATTTAATAACTTTGAAAGAAATTACTTTGTTTAAAACAAAACATTTTTTGGTCAATGAAAACAAATTTAAAAACTTCGTTGCGTTTGGTTACGTTATCTTCAGATTGCTAAATTTCGACTGAAACAATTATTTTTTTATAAAATATATTGAGTAAATTATTTCATTAATGCATTTTGATATTATTTATTGAGATTTATAAGAAAATAACATTAGAATATTAACTTAAATGAGGGCTTTAGTGGACTTTCTTCACATTTGCATAAAAAAACGAAACGCTTATCATTCTGACTTTCTGGTTTCTCTGTCGGTCGGCTTTGCGGATCGCTTTTCTTTCCGTGTTTGTAATTTTTGCAACTGCAGTTTATTTGCAGTGATTACAACTTGTAAAACAAGCGTTTGATCTTGAATTCATGAAGACAGCAGATTGAATCAAAGATGCAACCGACAATGCTTCCGAAACTAACGGATACCACGCAAACTATGTAAGTGACAGATCTTGGAACAAAATTCAGTTTTGGGATTAAATTGTGGTATTTTTCGTTAACCTATGTAAATTATTGCCATTGCTAGATGGACATTAGTGTGTAGGATGCACGTATTTCAAGGTCTAACTGCAATAATGCGTCAGTTTCCTGTCTATACCTAACCTGTTGATTATACTTTTCATAGTCAGCTAATCTGGACGCCCGTCAGAACCTATGGCTCTTGAATGGCATACCTACACTCTGCTGTAGTCTAAACACAGTGAATATATAAAAATATATTGATATGAATGAATGAACATATTTTATCTAACAAATGTTTTTCTCATACATCATTTTGAATGGTTTTATCCACTTTCTCGGAGTTCCTATCAACCCGCCCTTAACATGACTCTCTCACCAACCCTACCCTTTTAAAATAGTACCTACACTATAATCAGACATTTAAGATTGTTAAACATCTTACTATTCATCTTCCAGAGACTTCTCCGAAGCTGAAGATGACCACATCCCGGGAGAAGTGTACGCCACTGATGTGCTGGTGACCACCAATGCTGGTACTCACAGCCATGGTAGCTCCAAGGTGAAGCTGAAGAGTCTGGTGGACTACAACTGGGAGCCCAGACTTTACTCCGGCCAACTCTTAGCTGTCCATATTAGTGGGAAATATTTGGCTTATTGCATTAAAGGTGAGAAATTAATTTTGATTTTATAAACTCTTTTGTTTTTAATGAGTAATTTATTTATTTATTTATTTAAGGATATCCACAGCTTAACCATAAGTAAGGTAAAATAAAAATAAAGTAATAATATGTCTTTGCCAATCAAGGATACCACAACTTATTTAACATGTGTGAACTCTATTTCTATTTGAACGAACAAATAAGGTAAATAAGGTACTGCCCTTAAAAAAAGTACATAGATGACAAACTAAACAATACTATACGTAGTTTTAAAGGTACCTATTGCTTGCTTAATAATAATGATAAAACTGAACTGAAAAAGAAAGAGACGAAAAAAAAAAGACCTATACAGTGTTGAAATGATGGCTTACACAGCTATACTAAGTCTGGATTGCCTATTACAGTTTTTGCAAACAATTTTACTACAGTGCGAGCAGGAAACAGACATACTATAATACGTATGTCACACTTCTCTCTTTCAAAACATTGAAGTGAAGTTGCTGACTAAAATCTGTAGAATGTAATAAGCCACACCTACTGTTTTGATATATAGGGTTCCTTTAAACTAATGAACGATAGAAAAGGAGATGCATGTACTCATGATAACAAACAACTTTTACAATGGGACCAAGGTCGAAATCAGTCAAAAATTTTTGAACTCCCCATACAAAATGCACCAGCTAATAGTATGGGAGAATGAATTTTTTTTTGTGATTTCTACCTTAGTCCCATAGTAAAAGTTGTTTGTTATCACAAGTACACGCATATCCTTTTCTATCGTTCACTAATTTAAATTCACCTTGTATGTTTTAAGCCGTACAGTAGGTACCTGCAACCTAACTCTATTTTGACGCTTTCCTCAGCTCCGAACCCACTCAACCCTGGCACTTGGTGCGGCATGGTGCGTGTGGTGTACAACCCTGAACCAGGCACGGATCGGCGGGCTCTCATCAAGGGGATGAAGGGGGAGGTGATTACTATTTCCAATTTTGGGCTGGAGACCTTAAATACCTGGGCAGAGGTAGCTTGAGAAAATGTTATGGCAGATGAGGAGAGGCCTTTGCCCAGCATCTTATCTTATCTAGCCATCACTGTCCCACTGCTGGACAAAGGCCTCTCTCCTCTTCTTCCATGATTCCCTATCCTGGGCCGCCTCTGCCCAGACATCCAAGAAGGTGTCCAGCTCATCTCTCCACCTTTTTCATGGTCTGCCGCGAGGTCTTTTGGCTGTTGGTTGCCATGCCCAGCAGTTGGACACAAATAACTAGATTAGATTACATTAGTATTATTTTCCAGCTATGTTATAATGTCCACAAGGGGTACAAGCCTACTTATAGGAAAATTAAAAGGTGAATTTCCAATCTACCAATGTGCAATCACAGCGTGGTGGATTACAGTCTAATCACGCTCTTTTTTTTACTCAATAATATTATAGTAGGCTTTCTGTGATGCAGTGCATAGCCCTTAAATAAAAAATTCAGAGTATAGAAAATCTAGAAAGAAAGAAAATATATTTATTCATCTGCTCTGACAACAAAATAGACACTTAGATGGAATTAACAGTAGGTAGGTACACTGTATTTTTAGTTTAATAAGGTACAGGGGTATTAGTTAATACATCAAAGTGTGCACTATGGCACAACAGCGAATAGGACCCGGCTCAGCATGTGTCTTCCTCGTGTAGAGAAAGACACTGTTTCTCCATCGGACCTGATTTTAAAATCTGTGGTTCCGCGGACCACCATTCGGGAACCGCTTTACGTTACGAAAAAATATTATGACACGTTTCGTGACCAACGTTTTTGGCGCGCACCGACTTATTTACGCACGAGAGAGGTGCAATGCGCTCCAGTTATCAAGTAGGGTTCCGTTAGGAGTAGTATAATTAGTTAGTGGTTCCGTGGCAAAAAGAAATTGGGAACCCTTGCTAAAGCCTGCTAATGACAAGGACGGAATGACGCGAGAAAGTGACAAACTGTTTGTACGATAGAATTATGAAATAGTACCTAAATTGGTAGGAAAAGTATTCTATTAATTGTAATAAATAATAATAATATTGTAATAATTATTGACAATACAAATATTCTTTATTGCACAAAAAGATATAAGGCACAGACACAAACAAGAATATAAGAAGCAACAGGCGGCCTTATTGCTAGGCAGCAATATCTTCCAGGCAACCTTAGGGCAAGAAATAGCGAGAAATAGGTAATAATGGCTATTAAAGTAAAAATACATATTTATTCTCTTGCTTCAGGTACAAGACGTGGCATTCGCTCACATTCAGAACCAAGTGGTGCTAGCTTGTATTGATGAACAAGGAAATTTCTACGTACATGAGATTGAAGTTACTGATTGCGGATTACGGTAAGTCATACATACATAATGTTGGAGTGTTGTCAGGAGTAGCAGAGTCAGAAAGGTCTAATCAAAATCGGGGACTTGACTAAGAAAGGCCAAATCAAGAGTACCCCAAACAGATCTATGAATGTGGATTGAAAGGAAAGAGTCGTAGCAAGTGGAGGGGAGTGGGCTCTATTTTCCCCCTCTGGGAGACAGGTGTGGTAGATATGTATATAAGTATTTGCCCTACATTTCCCAGAGATAACCACTACTAATTGCTTTTTTCATCTATGGGTAATTTTGTGATAGACCTATTAATCTATAATGAATATAGGTAGAAGTTTGTGCCCTTGGCTGTAAGGATGTTTGACAGATTGTTACACTTTTTCTTTTATTCAGATTTTAGTGAAATCAATATTATTAGGTGTTGAAACGATCTAAATAAAACAAAGTTAATAATTAAAAACTTTTTTAATTTTGTCATGGCGTCAGTGCGTGGCGTCAGCCTGAACGGCTGGACCGATTTCGCTAATTTTTTTTTTTTTAAATGTTCATTGAAGTCCAAGGATGGTTCTTACGGTGAGAGAAATTCGAATAATTGCCGGGAAAGCCCTAAAACAGACCTTTTCTTTTTCCCATACAAATGTTTTCTTACTAAAATGTAGAGTCAATTTGAACTTTATTCCTACACAATAAAGTTCATTCTAAGGCGGGACGAAGTTCGCCGGGACAGCTAGTATTTTATAAAAATAAATATAACAAGTTTACTTAAATTTATCTTTGACTTACAACAATTATTTACAATATTAACTTAATTTAACTTTTAAGTTAAGAATTAACATTTGAAGGTTTTTTTATTCGAACTTTAATCTCCTCATTATATATGAATTTATTAATTTCGTCATCATCTTTAAATTGAACTCGTTGTTCTGCTTTGATACGCTCCAAGCGATTATAAAAATGTCTACTTACAGATATGTACCTACTTAATTCAATCTTTGATGTGAGAGTTTGATACAGTTCGTAGATGTCGGAAATGTCACTGCAAACAGTTTTAGGGAATATAGTCACTAGTTCACCGTGGAACTTCTTTTTCTTATGTATATAGTCCATATATTCTTCTAAAGTTGGGTATTTAGCTAGATCTGTAACGCAATTGTTAAACAGATTGCAAAGAGACATCGTCCTGTCGAATTCCAAGCAACCGACTGGTTCGTAAGTGATGTTTATTTTATCTTTGTTGTCGTCGTTATTGATAATCACTCTCTTAGTTTCCGCCACTAGTTGGGTGTAAAAAGAAGTTTTCTCGTCTATAGTGAAAAAGGGACGGAATGTCTTCTCGCACAGTCTCTCAACTTTCCCCCGCCGCGGTTTCGAAGGATCCAAATCACCCTGGAAATGCATCAAATGTACAAACTCATTCAAATGCACCTTTTCATTTACTATGTCATCACTCAACATTTCCTTATGATTCAATTTGAGATAATTAAGTTTATTCAAGTTCTGCGGTTTCTCGATTTCGCTGATAAGAAAGTCGCGATCCTTTTTGAATATTCTCTCCAGCAAATAATAGACTTTATCTTCCTGTTTCGGGATTCGTTTCAAAGTCATAACGTGCCGGATTACGTCTCTGCGTTTTCCAATAGACTCCAGATCTAAATCGTAGTTGAAGTAGGACAATATTTCAATCATAGACGACGCTACACTGGAGTACATCCTTAGACGCTCATGTTGGTAATGTTCTGGGTCGTGTTTGAAAATACACGATGATAACTCCAAGCAGTACCACAGCGCAGTCGGCAGAGAGGTAGTCATAGGTGGATCCAGCGGCAACGACGACAATCCAATAATACAAACAGCTTTACTAATCCGTCTCATAACATATTTCTTAAACTGCTCCACAACGTTCCTATCCATCCACTCTTTATTTTCACAGTTTTTAAGCAACACGTAGTAAAACAAACCGATATTGCAATTCACTTTTTTCGAGTTAAAATACGTCGCAGCTATAATATAGTCGTTGTATTTATCGAAGTGATCCGTGTCTGTAAGCACGAGGCCTCCGTGAAACGGTTGTCGGGTGCGTGGTTCTGTCCTTACACCGTTCTCCAGAAATTGTTTATAAACCGTCAAAGTGTAAAAGTAGCCGATCGATTGACTAATATCTGCATCGTTCAACAAATACAAGGGACAGTCCATCGAAGATTTAAACTTACTAAAACTAGCAGGTGTCACGTCTGCGGATTCAGATGTTTCGTTATGGAAAATAATTTTCTGCAATAAGTCGAGGTCGTTTAGAATGATGACTGGAATTCCTTTCTCGTCGTCCAGGATTATATCGGGGAATTCGATCTCTTGTTCCGGTGGGAAATTTACATCGATCATCTCCTCCTCTTCTACTGCGGTGTTGTAAGTTCTTTGCAGTTTCAAAGCATCGAATTTATAAGACTTTTTGTTACTTGTAATGTAATTCATCAATGTTGATACGGTTGTTTCAATGTCTACTTTAATATCTTGAATCGGTCCACTAAGACCTTTATACCAGTCTGTTTTAACAAAATTTTGCAAGAACTCATTTTTATCCTTAGTGTTTAGATTAATTTTTGTTATTTGAGGTCCTTTTGCCTCCAATTCAGCAAACAAACGACCTCGCAGCTTCTTCAGTTTATCAATTTCGTTCAACGAATTGGAATCACTGTGGGGTGATTTGATGAACTTTAGCCGTATGTAAGATGTCATTTCGTCTTTTGTTGTGTAAAAGTTATCAATGTTGATTTTGTCGTAGTCAAACTGCTGCGAAATATCTACGTTATCAAACAGCTCGTTATTACGATAAGAAATGCATCGGTTTTTGAAGAAAGATGCGGCTACAGATAGATCAATTTCTTCCAAACGTTCGTTGAACGCGTGGAATACAACACATTCATATTTCATATCACGGTTTAGTTCAAAACATACATTAGCGTCTCTCGCGTTGATGTATCCGTCAGTTATTATGTACAAGAGTTTGATTTCGTTTTGGTTATGACAAATATTGTAATGACGTTTGATCCAATCGATGATTGTTCGTGGTTCTGTCCCCATATTACCTTCGCGGTTGATATATGATCTTATAGTCGTATCTTCATCAACTTCGTAACAATTACTTCCCCAATGTAAGTAAATCGTTTTACATTCTGGTAGCGGTTTACCATCGGCAGTCATTTCGGCTTTTATTTTCTCAACGTCATTTTTGAACTGAGCGAGAGTTTTGAGGCCGTTCTCGTGATAATATTCGCAGCCGCCGGTCGAACCGGAGTAATCTTTCGCGTAAATGAAGTAGTGAACCATTCTTGCTCTCGGGGATTTCCGAAGCGGAGTTATGCTGTACAAAAAAGTTGTTATGCGTTGAAAAACGCTTATTTTCCAAGGTCACCGCTTTAGTTGAGGCGTAGTTATGAAACTACAATGCCGGATCTATAACCTCTTTTTGATCACTGTTTTAAATAGCTGAAGTGTTCACTGGGAGTTTAAAACGGGTCGTGCGTCCGTACGTCGCGACGTACGGCTCAACACTGAGTGCCTCAGCCGCGCCGCGCCGGTCACTATTTGTACCAAGTTCAAGGCTGACGCACTGACATGACTCATAAAAACACACGCAAAACCTAACTTGACTCCTAGAAAATATATGCGTTAATGTAAATGGGGTGTTTAGTTTACTTTTGTAGGTCCAATGACAATAGATTTAAGCACCTGTCTGTTTTTTGTTGATAACACAATCGAATTGTTTCCAAGAATTGCAGACCATGTGAATTTAGAATATAAATTATAGATAGATATTAGTGTAGAAACAGGAATTTCCTGATGTGATAATAGGCATGATGACAAAAAAATTTTTTTAGTCCATCACATAGATTATTTTAAAATATTAGACATGTATTTTTTCTTTTTTCTCATAAACCAAAAATGACAAAGATACACTGGGTTAAAGTTCCTCGTGACGTCACGTTTGAGTACGATTTTTACTCAATGGTGACGTAAAAACCCCCCACTCCGTAACTTTGATGCTCTGTATCTTTGTATTTATTTATGTATTTGATCAGGTAAAAAATTAGGTTCAAATATTTTTTGATAGCCTAAAATACGGACTAATTATAATTAAATTTTTTGAATGTAGTCATCATCCCAATTGTCGAAAAAGATTATATTTACTTACCTATAAAAAAGATAAGTTATTTTTATAATCAAAGTCCATTAAGGTTAATCATCATAATTAAAAAGAGCAACCCAACAGAGTTTCTTGCTAGATTCTTCTCTGGGGAAAACTGCACTCTTGCGAATCTAGCATTAACTTTAAAAAATGACCCGTCTTATGTGATGTCAAACTCGTCCTACATGATTACATAAATAAATTTTCATATTTTCATTGTCATTTTAATCAATTTATTTATGAATTAAAACCCGGTGAAATTGGTAAGCTTGCAAACTTTTTCCTCATGCAATGAGAGTGTAAACAAAGTCGCAGACCGGAATTTCAAAGTGTTGTAAAATATGATGCAATAGGTCTCCATATTCCGTTCGCAACGTCCGAGCTTACTCACCCACGTACTTTTGATTCTTATTAAACAATAATGTGTAATTACAAAAAGAAAAAGCATCAGTAATTCAGAAAAGACAGTTTTTAATAATCCTCTGTTGACTTATTTAGAGTGCCGATGACTTCACCGACTTGAGCGACGCTCTTAAATATTATGTTAATGACTATTGAAATAAAATGAAAAATCATTTAATCCTGTAGGTTTTGACAACACTTAGGACGGGCCATTTTTTAAAGTTAATGCTAGATTCGCAAGAGTGCAGTTTTCCCCAGAGAAGAACCTAGCAAGAAACTTTGTAGGGTTGCTCTTTTCAATTTAAGTTTTACAAATCTCAGGCATAAACACAGAAACATATAATAAAATTAATATTTCAAAAGAGCTATCCATAAATAAATAATATTGATTGCTACTGACTTTTTTTGTTTTGAAAAACTTACGCAATTACTTACAATATTACTATTTTATAATGTACTAAAATGTAACTTTTTTGCAATAAATAAATACTAGACACGAGGACCGTTCTCCAGAAACTGTTCGGAAATTGAAATGGCGACCGTTTTACGTCATTTGCATTTTTAGTTAAATATCCTATGAAAATGTGTTGCAGTTCTTTATTTCAAGAAGATGTATGGCGTTTTTGTGTACATCTACAATAAGAAAAATCATTTTTCAAAAAACGTGTGCTCATATCAAGATAACAAGTTTTTTCGAAAAGCATAATGACTATGAGTCATTCACCATTCTCATCCCGGAGATATCCGTTTTAGCCTATGTATTGTATGGATGCTTTAACAGCGTTAATATATTGCATCATATACTACACAAACAACTGTAACACTTGTGTAATACTTATTCAATTTAAACGTTGTAATTTAAGTGACTTGATAGCTTGCAGAAAACAACATTACAGCTAACACTCAATTAAACTAATGATTAATTGTATAGCTGTCATTGACATCGATCACTTCTGCTGAAATGTAAATCTAGATTTATAGGTAGTGCCTACATTATCATGTTATTATAGTCTGCCGATTTACCTAACAATGATGCAATCCACATTATAAATTAACATACCGCTGTTGCTATTCCATTTTTATCTGAATTTTCTTTCAGATTCAGCTTAGCTTTAGGATTAGTACAGGGTTACTATTTTATTTATTTACTAGAGGCGTGAAGACTTGGTTAAAGTCGCTGGAAGCCGTTGGATGTGGGCAGTGCAAGACCGGTCGTTGTGGAGATCCTTGGGGGAGGCGTTTGTCCTGCAGTGGACGTCCATAAGCTGACATGATGATGATGATGATTTGAAGACTTACTCTTAGGGAATATTGGTGGGAAGCAGCCACTGACAGGAATCAGTGGAGAAGCATGGTAGATGCTTTTGTCCAGCTGTGGAACGAAACAAGCTAAGTTTGCGGTCATATCTACGTAACGTACCGCGCTGAACGTTCAGTTCAATACGCTCGCAATGTGTTTCAAGTCACCTATAACACATCAGCTGAAATTACGTCGCATACATTTACACTAGCCGCTAAACTTTCGGCGCGGTAAAAAAACGAAAGCTGCTCGCGACTACGTACGTACACATTTCGTATACAATTGATATCTCCAGGATTCGGAGAGTAAATTCTCATTCTCATTCCCAGATGCACGCTCCTAGCTGAAGTCCGCGAAGACACGGGCGTGGCAGCCAGCGGGGCTGGCAACGGCAGCCACCGCGTGGTGTGGTGCCCGTACATCCCGGACGAGGACGACGCGCCTGATGATGACGTGGCGCGGCTGCTGCTTACCACGCACTGCAATGTTGGTCAGTGGTTGCAGTTGTCTTGATTTTAGTAGTATTACGTATTAACAAAAATGTAATAAAGAAGAAAGTAAGTTATTTATCAATAAAAAAGGAGAATGATGTGTTTGAATCTTAGCAAATGCATAAAAGTGACGTCAAAAGTCTCCACTCCGCACATTTAATACTCTGTATTTTTTTTTTTGTATTTCTGCTCTGTATTCTTTGTATCTTTGCAATTGTTTGATCAAGCAACAACTACGTGTTCAATATTTTTGAACAGTCTAACAGACGGACTGTAAATTTTTATGTAATCGTCATTCCTATCGAACCATCTTGAATTATACAGCAACTTTTTTTTGTTTTATTGATTTTCTTAGGATCTCCACCGGTATTGATTTTTCGGGGAGCAACTACAGCAACTATACTTCAAAACGTTTCCCCAGCTCGCATGTGGAATATCCGCGCGATCGCCAAAGCAGTGTCCACCACTGATCACGTGGGCCTAGCTAGCAGCGTGCTGTCCGGTCGTCTGGCGGTGGTGGTGGAGGAGCAGGGCGGCGCCGTGGTGGACGCTGCGTTCTCCCCCGACGGCACCGCGCTCGCCACTGCTAATACCGATGGATATGTTATGTTCTTCCAGGTTGGAAAGCTTTACTGACTTACCACCGGTTCTAGGAAAGCGCATTAAGTCAATCCGTTGATGAATGTGTATCGTCCATGAAAGTGTATATTTAATTAATGGTTATTAATGTTTCCAGATGGCAAACTTAAACTAAATTGTGCATAAATGGTACGCAATGCAGAAATGAATACATCGTGCCGTTTTAAAGCCCTTTTCCTGTCATGCGTGTTTTAATCCGCATGCGTTCCACTCACAACCTATCATTTCATACAAGTTTGTCCTGTCGTGCGGGCAAAACGCGAATGGCCAGTAAGGTGTTGTCACCCGCATGCGGATCAGAACACACAACAGGAAAAGGGCCCATATTCTGATTATTGACAATGACAGCGTTTTTTTAGTCCATCACATAGATTATTTTAAAATATTCAACACGTATTTTTTCTTTTTTCTCTTAAACTAAAAATGACAAAGATACACTGGGTTAATGTTGCTCGTGACGTCACGCCTCAGTACGATTTTAACCGAGGAGTGACGTCAATATCCACCACTTCGTTACTTTGATGATCTGTATCTTTGTATTTATTTATGTATTTGATCAGGTAAAAAATGTGTTTCAAATATTTTTTAATAGCCTAAAAGACGGACTAATTATTTGTTGAATTTTTTAATGTAGTCATCATCCCCATTAGCTTAATTAACCTTCTTGCAACTAGCTTATTATGAACACGAGGATCATCTGCATGAATTAAAAAAAAATTAAGCATCAGTCTTATTACACGTGTGTCCACTTTTAGAAAGGCTAATTTGCCAGTATTTACCAGCAGGCACATAAATTCAACCAAACATTGAAGATGCATATGATTGTCCACAGGTATATACAGTAGGTGAAGGTAGCCCGCGATGCCTTCACAAATGGCAGCCGCACGGGGGCAAACCCCTCAGCTGCCTGTTCTTCCTTGACAACCACAAGAATTATAATTCTGAGTAAGTACCTATTGCTGTTGTATAAAGAGAGGGGTAGCGTAGTTGGTAGAACGCCCGCCTCCAATCTTGGAGACGCGGTTTCGATCCCCGGCTTGTACCTCTGAGATTTATTTATCATGTACGAATTGGATTCAATTCAAAGATTATAGGGATGCTATAGACGACATAGTAAAAGCCCCGGGGTGTCGTTGGATGCAGGTGGCAATGAAACGGTCTCGTTGGACAGCTATTGGATATGCCTATGCTCAGCAGTGGGCAGCTATAGGCTAATATGATGAAGATTCTATAGCTTGAGTAGGTATTAAAAAGTAATTAAAAAATTTCGCAATCTTAGACATTGTTGTGTAACCTAATTCATAAGTTTTATTACAATCTTTCTCGTAAATTAACAGAGAACAACATCCTACTTCTTTCTAATATTAAAGTCCCTGTTTTGTGCTTATGGACAGACGAATGGATGGATGTGAAGATCTTTGTTACTCTTTCACGCAAAAACCAATGAACATATTTTAATGATAAAGTTTCCAATGTTGTAGCTTACACATCAGACTGAAACAAATGCAATATCTTCTTTCTAATAAGCTATATTTTAAGATATTGTTAAAGTTTTCCGAGATATGGCAACGCACGATAACTATCACGGCACATATGCAAAACTTACTGATGTCGAAACTTATGCATTACATAAATCTCCTTTCAAATTACAGTGTCCAATTCTGGAAATTCGCTGTGACGGGCGCTGAAAACAACACGGTCATCAAGATCTGGTCTTGCAAGTCCTGGAACTGCCTTCAGACCATCACCTTTACGCCAGGACTTGGCTCCGAAGCCAGCACCCTCGGCCTCAAAGCCATGCTTGACACAAGCGCTAGCTATCTCCTCCTATCTGATTTTAGAGCGAGAAGCCTATACGTGTTGAATATGGCGAGGGATAAAGACGACACGATGGCCTATTGTAAGAGCATATCGGAGTTTCTACTGCCGTACCCTGTGCTCAGTTTTTGTATTATTGATGCTGGTAAGATAGTTGTCTGATTAATATAATAAATGTCAATGTTTGTGCTGATAGATGTGAGAATATTTGTTACTCTTTCACGCAAAAACTACTAAACAGATCTTGATGAAACTTGGCATTATTGTAGCTTATACGTTCGGCTACATAAATAACACATAGGCGATATTATTTTAAGATATCTATACAGGCAGACTGTAGATGTTTTTATGTGATAATTTATGTTTCAAAATCGATCCAATCGGCGACTTAAAGAAAGGCCAAGTCAGGAGTACCCTAAACCGACGTGCATGTATAAGGCGACTGATGAATGTGGGTGAAGCGAAAGAAGTGTGTTTGGTTCGTAGCAATTGGAGGGAAGTCTTTGCCTACCCCATCTATGATCACTCGAATGAAAGTAGGCTCGTGCCCCTTTAGTGGGGACGTTAGAAGGGCTGATAATGATGATATTGAGACGCCGGGATTCAAGAGGTTAATTTTTAGGTTTTAAGAGGTTAATTAGGTTAAGATATAATTTTAATTTACAGAAGAAGACACAGGCGCCCGTGAGTCAGTGTGCGAGTCCCCGTTCCGTCGTAACGGGTCGTCTCTATCGGCCACGTCGGCTGGACCGCCAGGTGTTCGGCTCAGGCTGTATATCGTACAGCCTAAAGGTCTACAGGAGGGAGAGCTGTTGTATACGCCGCCGCATCAAAGAGGTATGTATACTATACGCTCAATTGGTCTAGTCCGATCTGGTCTAGTCTAGTCTAGTCTGGTCTGGTCTAGTTTAGTCTGGTTGGATCTAGTCTAGTCTGGTCTGGTCTGGTCTGGTCTGGTCTAGTCTAGTCCGGGCAACATGAATAAGACACAGGCGCCCGTGGGTCTGTGTGCGAGTCCCCGTTCCGTCGTAACGGCTCGTCTCTATCGGCCACGTCGGCTGGACCGCCCGTTGTCCGGCTCAGACTATACATAGTACAGCCGAAAGGTCTACAGGAGGGAGAGCTGTTGTACACACCGCTGCATCAACGAGGTATGTATCCACTATGTAAACCTGGTCTAGTCTGGTTTGGTCTAGGCTGGACAGGTCTCCGATCTTACATCCTTCAGCCTAAAGATTTACAGGAGGGAAAGTTGTTGCATACGCCACCACATCAATGAGGTATGTATACTATTCGCTACGTGCACGACAGTAGCGCCACCTAGCATGCGCAACTTTCCGGGATTATGCCAAATAATAACATAACAGTATTGTATTGCTTTCTAATAAATATAGTAAATAAAAGATAAATAGAAAGACGACAAGTGGTAATTTTAGAGGAATTTGTTAAAACAGTGCATAAAATAATGGACGTCATTATAAAAACTGGTTTTGAAAGTGTAAAACACAATATTAGGTACCAACCTCAAACTTTGTTAAAAGGAAATAAATTAGTTTTAGCACAACATGTAAGAAATGTTGAAGAGTTACGAAAGAATGGCAATAGTTATTTAATACGAGCCCACATCATTCGTCAAACATCGGTGACATTAACGCCCTATGTAACGAGTTTAAACGTAAGTACTCTGATAACCTTAAATAAGTAATTTTCAAACTGTCTCAAGGAAATGATAAAAGTTTATCATAGTATCTAAATATTTTTTGACTCTTTATGCACTTGAAGGTCACGACGGTTCTCTTTCCGCACAGACTCTAGTATTTTATGATAGGTAACGTACCTATTTTAATAAGAATTATAATTTATTTATTACAGATCAATGATTCTCGTGTTGTCACTGGGGTAAAATGCAATTGTGTTTATAACCAGAGCTTTACTTTGTCACGCCTTAGAATGAAGTTTATTTTGTAGGAATAAAGTTCAAATTGACTCTACATTTTAGTAAGAAAACATTTGTATGGGAAAAAGAAAAGGTCTGTTTTAGGGCTTTCCCGGCAATTATTCGAATTTTTCTCACCGTTTAGACCTACCCTGGACTACGCCAAACATTTTAAAACCAAAATCAGCTCAATCGGCCCAGCCGTTCTCGAGTTTTAATCAGACTAACGAACAATAATTCATTTTTATTTATTTACATTGACTTTACTTTCCCGGATTGTTGCGCATTTCTACCACGGCAAGCGCTGCGATCGCTTTACTATACCCCCACCATGTACTTCGCACATAGCGAATACACTCAATTGTCTAGTCCGGTCTGGGCTAGTCCGGACAGGTCTCAGATTTTACATCCTTCGGCCTAAAGATTTACAGGAGGGAAAGTTGTTGTATACGCCACCACATCAATGAGGTATGTATACTATACACTCAATTGGTCTAGTCTGGTCTGGTCTGGAAATGACTAAAATGTTTGAATTTGACCTTAACCTTTCCCACATTCTTCCACAGACAGCGGCACACCCCAAAACCTGTCATTCCCGGACTTAACCGAGCTGGCCCTCGAAGAGAAGCCCACGGACTCACCAGTGAGCGTGGGGGTGTCAGCGTTGCTGCAGCAGCAATCAGCCCAGTTGAAGAACTTGCTGATGAGAGCTCATCCCGCGCCGAGGGAAGAACATCATCATACATTGAATTTGATGACACCTGATGCTTTTAGGTGAGGCTATACCTGCTAAGTTGATTTTTAAATGTTTTTAACCGATTTCGGACTAAACACAAACTAAAAAAAACTTAGTTCCTCAATCCTACTTTTTGGGTTCCGTACCCAAAGGGTGAAAACGGGACCCTATTACTCAGACTCGGCTGTCATATGTTTGTTTTTTATTTTTCTCAAAGAACTTAAAACTAATATTTAAAACCTTATGAACCCCTAACCAAGAGTGTCAGCAAATGAAAAAAAATAATATTTCGACCCATGTTTCTAAGGAAAAGTTGTTATGTTTGAACTCGGCTAAGCTTATCAAGTGCTGCTTCAAAACAAAAAGAATATTTTGTATTCTGGAAATTACAAACTTCTACTCTTTTCCTCTTATCAGCTCACCAGGCAAACGCTCAGAAGAAGACCCCCCTCTGAGCAACAGTCCAGACCCAACTCCTGGCCAACTGCTGGATGACACCAAGCTGACATCATGCGCGTCCAGTCCTTCGAGAGAGGTGCAGCAGATCATGGCTTATAAACCGGACATGGTCAGTAGTAGATAGATAGACCGGGCAACATGTTAACATCGCAAAAGCCGCTCTGTGAACACAGTTTTGATTGTTTATACGCAAGATGCATGCAATCGTCTAGTATTCATCTTGCAATCGTCAAATGACGAAGACGTGCTGTCCCGTAGGCAATTGGCCTTAGTGATGTAATAAGTTTTATCATATTGCAATATTATGGTGTGTATTAGAAACCGAGATGCCCCGTTAAGTTGTCCGCTACGGGATTTATGGATTTTTTATCCCAAGAGGCCCGTGACTTAAGCTTAATACTGGCATCTAATATGTCTTATTTTACCATCACGGATTTGCTTGCATCTGTATGTAATAGGGATGATGACTACATTCAAAAATTCAAAAAATAATTAGTCCATCTTTTAAGCTATTAAAAAATATTCGAAACACTTTATTACCTGATCAAATACATAAATAAATACAAAGATACAGAGCATCTCAGTTACGGAGTGGGGGGTATTGACATCACTCCTATGTAAAAATCGTATTTAGGCGTGACGTCACGAGCAACTTTAACCCAGTGTACCTTTGTCATTTTTAGTTTAAGAGAAAAAAGATAAAAATACGTTTCGAATATTTTAAAATAGTCTATGTCATCATGCCTATTACGGGACTGCTGGGAATGCAAATATCTCTTGACCCGTTACCGGGTTTTTTTGCTCAGGCACTATTATTTTTTTTTTTTTTTTAAATTTTTCAACCCATGATTCTTGGGTCAAGTTTTTCAGTTCTCTAAACTTATTACGTTCGAAGACACAACATTAAATCCATTTTTTTTTCTACAGGAAGAAGAATCCGAACAAACGCCAATAGTGGAAGAGGAAATAGTGCAAAACGGTACGGAATCTTACCCCCAAGACGACATATACGTGAGCCCAGAGAAGCAAGCTCCCAAACACAATCACACTGAGACGAGTTGGCCGCAGATATCGCTAGCACAGATCAATGAAGCTAATCAAAGGAAAGCGTCGAGCGATAAATCCAGCAGCCAGTCGTTGAACAACTCGTTGAATGTGTCGACCGTTGAACGAGCGCCTAGTGAGGAAGTTAGGGTAAGTTCTTTGTGAATGCAGCCAATGACAAAAGAACACTAAAGACACGAAATACCTACGAAAAAGCGTGCATACCTAAACTGTTTAAAAATCGCAAAATGGCGGATTAGAGTTGCTTGCAACCGACAATATACACTGATTAATCTTTCACATCTCAGAAAAAAAAGAACAATAGAAAATCTATTGTGTCTGGGTTTATAATGGGTCAGTGGGATGTAAGAGGTTAATGTAAACTGTTAGCAGCTGACTGAGTGAGCCGCAAATTTGTGGCGAACTGAAAGAGTTAGCTGCAAACTTAAATCAATGAAATCACCGGTTTTGGTGGGAGTTGGCCGCTGTCTGATATAGTCAGCGCGCGTAACGCTGCAAACTGCGTACAGTGAGCGAAAACTAGCTGACTGTGGACACTCCATTTCAAATATATGGAAGGGCGTACTAAATCGATACGCCGCAAACTAGTCAGCCGCTAACAGTTTGCCTACCGGAGCCACGACCTAAAACTGATATTGGATCAGCGCAACTCTAGCCAACAATTATGATGGCTAACGCCCGTTATTAATAACCTATCCTGATCCGTTTTTTACCAAATCGAGATAGAAAAAACAAAACACAATTGTGTTCTTGACATGTTTTTGGTACACAAGTGACAATTGTGTTTTGTTTTTTCAATCTCGATTTGGTAAAAACGGATCAGGATAGGTTATTAATAACGGGCGTTAATGAAGTTGCAAGATGGCGGCCTGGCACGGATTGTTTATATGAAAAGTGTCAGGTGGAACGCGTCCAGTGTTCTTTTGTCATTGATGGCAGCGCAAAACATTTTTGATTGTCATATTATTATCGACATTGTTCTCATTAGAATAATATTCAAAATCAGTTAACACAACATTTGAATTTCGTCGCTTCGATGCTTCGATGTTCATTTTTGTGTAAACTGATGAATAGAGGACTAGAAGCCCGAGATTTTGTAGGCTTTTATCGTCATATCTTAGAAAATTTAAACAGTATATTAAATAAATATAGTCTCCTAGAAGCTACCCGCGATTTCGTACGCATTTGACCTCATATCTTGGAGAAAATAATCATGATATCTCAAAATTATATAGCCTATGTGTTATTCTGATGTGTAAGCTAAATTATTTAAGTTTCATTAAAACCTGTTCAGTAGTTTTGGCGTGAAAAAGTAACAATTTCACATCCATCCATACATTCGTACATGGGGTACGTACGACTTCCCTAAAATCCAAAATTCGATCGAAACCGTGGTAAAGTTTATTGATAAAGTTAGTTAACTGGTAGATGTTCGCATGTAACAATTTTCAAAGTTCTATATCTCCGAAAGTATATCACTTTTGACATTTGTCCAAAATACTATCGTTTTATAATATTTTTCTCTATCGATTGACGTAAGTTTCATCAGTGGCCGCCAACTTTTTTTCTCCATACTAGCTCGAATAGGGGATGTTGAGTGTAATTGATACCGAAAATTTTACTATACCAGGCTCCATACAAATATGTTCGATGTCATTTTACCATACCAATTAGGTTGGATGCTCTTTGGTAGCTGAGTTTGACATGATTTTTATTTCAGGTCCGAGGCCTATCTCCATCAGACAAGTCCCGGTTAGAATCCCTCGAGCACAAACTCGACAAGCTCTGCGAGTTAGTAATGCAACAGAGTAGAGAGTTACGTACACTTAGAGGCGAAGTATCCAGTCCACGGGATTTAGTCGATGAGGCATTACGAGCGCATGCGCAGCGGACTAAAGCTGCTATTGATAGTGCTTTGGCTGACGGGTGAGTTGTCTAGTTGGTTTCTTTTAATGTCGTGAAGACATGTTTTACTCGACTGCGCCAGGAGGGTTATGTTTTTCGAGAGTATGTATGACCACGGAAAAGGTGGCGGGACGAGCTGGACACCTTCTTAAGTAGCTGGGTGGAAGAAGCTCGAGACAGAAAGTCATGGCGGATGAGGAGAGAGGCCTTTGCCCAGCAGTGGGACACAAATGGCTAGATTAGATTAGATGTATGTATGTATAATTCTCTGGCACGCTCTACAACCTAAACGGCTTTACGGATTTTATCTTGAGAGGTGTAGTTAGATTCGTATTTACAGTGAGAGTGACACTGGGTACATAAAAAAATGCGTTTTTTAAACTCAGCCGGTTTTTTTTTACGATAAAAAGGTTAGGTTATTTGATGTGACATAAAGTGGTGCATACATAAAGGTAGGAATATAAGACCCAGAACACACGGTGAAGCGCAACTGCAACGCAACTGAAACTGCTAGTTACTTTTGAGTTGCATCGATGTTTCTGCTATAGACTCCTTTAGAAAACCACACACGACGCAACTAGTTTGAAACGTTTCGTTTCAGTTTCGTCAATCGACTTAATCAACTCAAAAGTTTCAGTTGCGTTGCAGTTGCGTTTCACCGTGTGTTCTGGGCCTAAGCCCTACTTATTATTATTTAGGTAAAGTCCTTATTGTCGGAGTTAGTGCAATACCGCGTTACTGCGCCGTTCAATGAAACTCAATGTGCTATATGAAGTGATAACTTAGATCTTAGCAAGTGAAGGGAAGTGGTCTCTTCCTACCACGGTGGGAGAGAGGCGTGACAGATATGTATCTTTTTAAAAAAATATATAAAGGCATACATACATTGTTTATTTTATTGAATTTAACCGTGACGTAGGCAAAAACAATGAAAGTTATCATGTATCAATGAAGATCAATCTTTACAATTGGTATCTGCCCACAGTTGGGAACGTATCTCCCGCGTGGGTATGGAGGCGTCATCCCGCGCGGCCACCGCGGCCGGCGTCGGCGCCGCGCGTGCGTTGGAGCCCTTAGCCGCGGCCTTACAACACGAGCTCGCCGCTAAACTGACCGCCACTGATCATTTGCTGAGGGACAATATTGATAAGTTGGCTAATAGTAAGGTGAGATTACTTTTGACTTTTTTTAAGGGCCTGTTTCTCTACTTTGAGATAAAATTTAACAGACAGATAAACATATGTCTATTTCATAAAACATGGCGTTTTAGATAGTGACAGGTTTAAAATATCTGTCAGTTACATTTTATTCTGTCATTATTGTCATATTTAAAAAAAAACATGATACTTATCTTACAATAATATAGCCCCTCCCTATATATGTGTTATTCTGATGTATAACATATAATATTGCCAAGCAAAATGATGCTCGTCACCGAATTAAACATGACAAATTCATAGGTATTTTAAAAAATTTCATTAAATTGCGGACGCTGATTTACTACGTAGCTGTAAGCTATAAGCGTATTGTCAGCATAGTGTGAACGAAAAAGTCGTTTACGTTCACGTTTACTTTGGTTTACAGTAATCCTGCTCACATTCAGCGGCTTACAGTCAGTTTGGTTTGAACACGGCCTAAAAAATAATTAAGTCAACAAATTCATAAATATGTAAAAAAACATCTGTAAGTATATAAAAAATACAAAATTTTTCAGACAATAATGGAGCGTCTATCAAACTCGATTGCGAAATCTCTATCGGACATGGTGCGCGAGTCGTTCCGCACGTCGCTGCTAGAGAGCGTACTGCCGGTTATGGAGAAGGCGCATGCGCAGATCTTTAGACAGGTCAACCACGCCTTCCAGACCGGGACTAAGGAGTGTGAGTATGCATGTACACATACACACAGCACAGACACACACTGTTAACCGATGGCACGCCTGGCGTGTCAAACAAAAAAATCACGAGATTTCAGTGACGCGCGAGGCGTGTCATACCTATGTAAAATAAGTAAAAAATCCGTTTTATGAAGCAGCATCAATTTTAGGTATTTAATTGAATTGATAGATATTTTCTGGTCTTTACATAACATCCATGTTTCTCCATAGTAAATGTGGTCTGATAAACTTTGAGACGTTTGGCGTGTCATATTCGATTCGCTCATGATACCACATGAAATTTAGATTTAAGAGGTCTGTCACGAATCTTATTATGATAAATATTTGAGGGGTCTTTCCTGGATCGGATAATGAAGTAACCCGTCCCCGCAGTCGCAGCCAACACAGAAGCTGCAGCTCGCGCTGCAGCGGAGCGCGGCGGCGCGGCGGGCGCGGCGGCGCTGCGGGCCGCCCTCGACCGCCACGCCGACGCGCTGCGGGCCGCGCAGCCACCCACGCAGCTCATGGCGTCCACCTTGAAGGAGGTGGCGCATAGGTTCGTGTAAAACCTCATCTAATTGCTTATCTTATCTTTTCATCTGTGTCCGACTGCTGGGCAAAAACCTCTCCATAATATAGGAGAGGATCTCTAATTACTTACAAATCGCATAACCCAGTCGCTACTGACGACACACATGTGAGTCAAAGCGTGTTTATGTTGAACGCGCCTAGCGTATTCTCGTAAAGAATCCAAATTCGAAGCACGTTTATATATTTTCTATTCTATATCGAAATGACGCGTGTTTCTATTGAACTCGCCTAGCGTGTTCTCGTCATAAAAAATGTATTTCAAACCGGGTTGTTTTCAAACTTATTAGCGATAAAAGTATTAAGACAGAAACAACATAACTTCCCGTTTCTTATTACAGTGTATTAGAAAAAGAGCTGGTTTGGTGGCGCGAGCAAGCGCGCGTTCACTCGGTACAGATGTCCAGAGCACATTCACCGGCTACGCCTGGGGGCTCGCAGGTTGATAGACAGGTTGGTAATATTTTATTACTAGATATTGATATGCATTATCGTCATTACTATTCTGTTACTAGAGGCTGTGGCTTCTTATATATTGTAATATCTTTAAAAAAACACATATCTTTTATTATTACTGGGTGATCCCAATAAGTTCGAGCGAGGTGGTAATATGCGCTTTACATTCACATGTTTTATAACTAAGTTCGCAACTTCATTATATCTTGAAAATCTTACACAATATCTGAAAATAATGGCCTTTGTGTTATTCTGAAGTTCAATCTACATTCTTGTAAAATGTCATTAGAATCTGTTCAGTGGTTTTTGCAACTTTAATATTTATAATATTAGTAGGATTTATCAGGCGAGAGTATTAGACCCTTCTGAAAATCATCATCTCAGCCTATAACTGCCCACTGATGAGTATAAGCCTTTCAGTCAACCTAGTAAAACCTAATCAATAGTGGAAATACATACAAGATGTTCTCTTAAAGATAGATATATTAAATTTCAGAGACCACAAAGAAATTCAACAAGAAACTGTGTGCAAGAATCGTTACCTTTTCTTTTACAAGTACAGTGTTCTATTATGAATTTGTAAAGTAGCTAATTTATTAATCGTTTTGATAGATTTTTTGGAGTATTAATTAGTAAAAGAGATTTTATATTTAGTTGTAAGTAGATATTATAAAAATCATAATATAGTCCGTAATTAATAGTGTACCCGCGACCTAGTACGCATTTATCGTTATATCTTGGAAAATTGAGACAATCTCTTTAAATAATGTAGTTTATGTGTTATTCTGATGTGCTGGCTACAATATTGTAAAGTTCCAGTCAAATCTGTTCAGTGGTTTTTGCATGAAGAGTAACAAACATCCATCCATCCATCCATCCATCGGTACAAACATTGACATTAATAATATTAAATAAAATAAATAAATAAATAAATATTGGGGGACATTTCACACACGGTCTCCTGACCTCAAACTAGGCAACTGTACTATGGGTATCAGGGACTGATAAACATACATAGATAAATATATAACACCCAGACACGGAACAAACATTTATGCTCATCACACAAATGTTTGTTAAATGTTTGTTATATTAGTAAGACGTTATTCTGATATGCAAGTTTCTTCGCCCGTTTCATCAATTATACAGATAAAATTTATCTGTCAGATATTTTATACCTGTCTCTGTCTAAAACGTCATGTTTTCATCATTATCATAAATTTAAGAGCGTCGCTCTTGTCGGTGGAGTCTGCGCCACTCTGCTCTATTCTCTGCTGTCCGTTTGAGCACCTGATACGACACAACTTCTATTCCCTCCTTTATTTGGTCTATGTAAGTCCTTCGTCCTTCGTTCGTCATGTTTTGAGTCTGCGCCACTCTTCTCTATTCTCTGCTGTCCGTTTGAGCACCTGATACGACACAACTTCTATTCCCTCCTTTATTTGGTCTATGTAAGTCCTTCGTCCTTCGTTCGTCATGTTTTGAGTCTGCGCCACTCTTCTCTATTCTCTGCTGTCCGTTTGAGCACCTGATACGACACAACTTCTATTCCCTCCTTTATTTGGTCTATGTAAGTCCTTCGTCCTTCGTTCGTCATGTTTTGAGTCTGCGCCACTCTTCTCTATTCTCTGCTGTCCGTTTGAGCACCTGATACGACACAACTTCTATTCCCTCCTTTATTTGGTCTATGTAAGTCCTTCGTCCTTCGTTCGTCATGTTTTGAGTCTGCGCCACTCTTCTCTATTCTCTGCTGTCCGTTTGAGCACCTGATACGACACAACTTCTATTCCCTCCTTTATTTGGTCTATGTAAGTCCTTCGTCCTTCGTTCGTCATGTTTTGAGTCTGCGCCACTGTTCTCTATTCTCTGCTGTCCGTTTGAGCACCTGATACGACACAACTTCTATTCCCTCCTTTATTTGGTCTATGTAAGTCCTTCGTCCTTCGTTCGTCATGTTTTGAGTCTGCGCCACTCTTCTCTATTCTCTGCTGTCCGTTTGAGCACCTGATACGACACAACTTCTATTCCCTCCTTTATTTGGTCTATGTAAGTCCTTCGTCCTTCGTTCGTCATGTTTTGAGTCTGCGCCACTCTTCTCTATTCTCTGCTGTCCGTTTGAGCACCTGATACGACACAACTTCTATTCCCTCCTTTATTTGGTCTATGTAAGTCCTTCGTCCTTCGTTCGTCATGTTTTGAGTCTGCGCCACTCTTCTCTATTCTCTGCTGTCCGTTTGAGCACCTGATACGACACAACTTCTATTCCCTCCTTTATTTGGTCTATGTAAGTCCTTCGTCCTTCGTTCGTCATGTTTTGAGTCTGCGCCACTCTTCTCTATTCTCTGCTGTCCGTTTGAGCACCTGATACGACACAACTTCTATTCCCTCCTTTATTTGGTCTATGTAAGTCCTTCGTCCTTCGTTCGTCATGTTTTGAGTCTGCGCCACTGTTCTCTATTCTCTGCTGTCCGTTTGAGCACCTGATACGACACAACTTCTATTCCCTCCTTTATTTGGTCTATGTAAGTCCTTCGTCCTTCGTTCGTCATGTTTTGAGTCTGCGCCACTCTTCTCTATTCTCTGCTGTCCGTTTGAGCACCTGATACGACACAACTTCTATTCCCTCCTTTATTTGGTCTATGTAAGTCCTTCGTCCTTCGTTCGTCATGTTTTGAGTCTGCGCCACTCTTCTCTATTCTCTGCTGTCCGTTTGAGCACCTGATACGACACAACTTCTATTCCCTCCTTTATTTGGTCTATGTAAGTCCTTCGTCCTTCGTTCGTCATGTTTTGAGTCTGCGCCACTCTTCTCTATTCTCTGCTGTCCGTTTGAGCACCTGATACGACACAACTTCTATTCCCTCCTTTATTTGGTCTATGTAAGTCCTTCGTCCTTCGTTCGTCATGTTTTGAGTCTGCGCCACTCTTCTCTATTCTCTGCTGTCCGTTTGAGCACCTGATACGACACAACTTCTATTCCCTCCTTTATTTGGTCTATGTAAGTCCTTCGTCCTTCGTTCGTCATGTTTTGAGTCTGCGCCACTCTTCTCTATTCTCTGCTGTCCGTTTGAGCACCTGATACGACACAACTTCTATTCCCTCCTTTATTTGGTCTATGTAAGTCCTTCGTCCTTCGTTCGTCATGTTTTGAGTCTGCGCCACTCTTCTCTATTCTCTGCTGTCCGTTTGAGCACCTGATACGACACAACTTCTATTCCCTCCTTTATTTGGTCTATGTAAGTCCTTCGTCCTTCGTTCGTCATGTTTTATAGAATAATAATAATTAGTTTATTTATTTCTCCCATATCTCACAACTTAAATAACATGTTTGCTTAACATTCTTTTTTATCTATATTAAACACCAGAGATATTAAACTGAGATGGGAGACTGGTGTCCAAGCTAGGAGAAACCTGTGTTAAGGATCACCAGGCTTCCACTCCGCGGGTTTTTGACATAGAGAAATAGACATTATATGTTTATCTGTCAGTTAAATTTTATCTGGTTAAACAGGCAATTAATATTGTATACTATTTATTACTACTTCACAGATGCAAGTAGCACAAATACAATCGCTTCTATCATCCGGGGACGTAAACGGCGCATTCCAACTGGCTCTATCCGGTTCAGACTTGGCCCTCGTCGTCGCAGCGTGTCGGGCAGTGGACCCGCCTCGCGTGTTCGGCCCGCCTTGCCTACTCAAACAACACGTGCTATTGTCTCTAGTGCAACAGTTGGCTGCTGATATGCAAAGGGATACGCCTTTGAAACATAGGTAGGTATTTGTCTGTATATCTGGATAAGTCGACTCGCCTCACGTGACCGACTCGCCTCTCGTGATCGATTCGCCTCGCGTGATCGACTCGCCTCGCGTGATCGACTCGCCTCGCGTGATCGACTCGCCTCGCGTGATCGACTCGCCTCGCGTGATTTGCTCGCCTAGCGTGGTCGGCACGCCTTATCTACTTAAATTATTTCTTAATGTTTTTAATGGAATAAGTGACGCTTCAATTTTTAATAATTTCTATAATTTTATTCAAGAAAAATCTTTATGACTACTATCGATTGTGAAGCTAGAATCACAGTAGCTGTTCCACGCTGTGTAATTTAACTTTTAAATATTTTTTTCAAACACAAAACAAATAAATCCTAATTTTGTAAGCAAATACATAAACGTCAATCTTATTAGTTTTTTTTTAAAGCTAACACTAGATTCGCAAGATATCAAATTTCCCTACAAAAGAATCTATTCAGAAATCATTTACCTGCTCTTTCATCAACCTAACCTTTCTCTCAACAGATACCTAGAAGAAGCAATAATGAATTTAGACACGACGAACCCAGTCACACGCGAACACCTGCCTGGCGTAATAAGAGAACTCCAAAAACAAATCGTAGGATTCCTATCATCAAACCCTGGCCACGCATTAGCCAGACAATTTAAGATGCTGCTCATGGCTACAGAATCTCTAGTGAAAAGCGCCGTCTGACCCACGGCCGTTTGTTATGTGCCTTCGCCGTTTCTGAGGACTATTTAACGGAGGGTGTTCTGAATTAAGTGAAGTTGACAGTGTTTTTGTGAACGTTGATTGATTAAAATAATATAATTAATAATACCTACAATAAATGCGGGATTTATTTGATGTAGAAGCTGTTTTGGGTTACGCGACCAATTACATTTTGTATTAAAATGTTTAATGCTTACTTAACCATTACGCTGCTGACACACATGTGAGTCAATGAGATCTACAAACGTGTGTCATTTCACTGCTGACACACATGTGAGTCAATGAGATCTACAATCGTGTGTCATTTCACTGCTGACACACATGTGAGTCAAGGAGATCTACAAACGTGTGTAACCATTTCACTGCTGACACACATGTGAGTCAATGAGATCTACAAACGTGTGTCATTTCACTGCTGACACACATGTGAGTCAATGAGATCTACAAACGTGTGTAACCATTTCGCTGCTGACACAAATGTGAGTCGATAAGATCTACAAACGTGTGTCATTTCGCTGCTGACACACATGTGAGTCGATGCGATATACAAACGTGTATACGTTGGACTCGCCTAGCGTGTTCTTGTCATATTTCATAGCAAGCGTGTAGACATCGAAAATGAAAAGTGTTTTATTCAAAAATAGGCAAAATTCATTACACATTTTTGATGTCACTTTTTTTTTATTTAAAACTACTGCCGTTCACTACCTGTATAGCCGAGAGGAAGAAAACGGCAAGAAACCTTCGGCACAGGGCCCTATGTTATGTGCAGTATATCTTTTTTTTATCAAATTTGTAAAATTAATCAACGTTTATAAAATAACACTGAAATTGTTAACTGTTGTAGCACGGTGTTAAATAAATCTATGAAAATAACATTGACTTTCAGTGCATATATGTAATACACTGGTGGTACAAAATTATACGGTGCAAATATATTAGTGTTTCAGAACACGCGGAATAATACTCTATGAGGGATTTTTAATGGTTTAATTTCAAGTTTATCTCATAGAAATTAGAATCAATTATTTCAAATTGTTATGATTTAAACCTCAAAGAAGTAAAGTTAATTAGAAACAGACGGTTCCCATGTACGCAACGTATACAATGCATTATGGAATCTTCTCCGTAAAAGTTATATGATTATAAGTACACGCAACGAGCAGGGGGCTTAGCACGGCGTGCCGCGACAATTATCTCACGTCATGCTGTCCTTATCACATTTGAAACTATAGACAGAGACGTAAGCGTGACAAACGCATGACAACGTCTTGTCACGGAGTGCATGCTAAGCTAGCAGATGTCATAATGCATTACAGAGCTACCAAGTTATCTGTGAACCGGCCGTTATTGGAAACACGGCCACTAATACGGAAGTGTTAAATTCCAGAACTGCTGCGATTGGTAGAAATACAATTTTGTATTACTACTAGCGCTCGTTCAGCTAGCTTAGCATGGCACTCCGTGACAGGACGTTGTCATGCGTTTGTCACGCTTATGTCTCTGTCTATAGTTTTAAATGTGATAAGGACAGCATACGTGAGATAATTGTCGTGGCACGCCGTGCTAAGCTCCCAGTTCACAGTTAAGTTGGTCTGTCTGTACGTGGATTGCGTTCTTAAGATCACTCTCTAGCTTTATTCCTCCATTAAAAAACATTTGACTTCTATTATTTAAATATTAGGTTATCTTTTATTTTTATACATTTTCGTTACATATTTGCTATGATTATTCCACTGGAAATCCCTCTACGAAATGGTGAAAAATAAAAACAGACAATTGTAATCTCGTATAGTGAAATTAAAAAGTGAAGTTTTTTGGCGCGTGGTTGCTTTACGCGTTGCGCGCAGCGTCAGACGCATGCGATCACGTTACAGGGTAACTTTAAATTAATGAACGATAGAAAAGGATATGCATGTAAACGTGATAACAAACAACTTTTACTATGGGACCAATGTCGAAATCATACAAAAAATGTTGAACTCCCCATACAAAATGCATCAGCTGATAGTATGAGGGAACATTTTTTTTTTGTGATTTTTAATTTGGCCCCATAGTAAAAGTTGTTTGTTATCACGAGTACATGGATATCCTTTTCTATCGTTCACTAATTTGAAGTCACCCTATATATGTTTACCTAAATTGATGTATGGAGTAACCTGATCGTATGCGTCTGACGCTACGAGGAACTTATAAAACAACATCGCGCCTTAGACTATACTTTGTCGAATTTGCAGCTAAATGTTTAATGCAAATATTGTAATATTATCTTATAAATACTTTCAAAATGTGATTTTGATGGATAATTCTAGAAATATCTTGATTATGGAGAGGTCACAAGTCGAATTATTACGACGCGTTTCTTTACTTTTGCATGATTGTAAATAATGTTATTAAAAAGTTGAAATTATTAAATTAAGTGTCTCGACACACCTGCGTTACGTACCGCGTGGCACGTTCAGCGGTTGGAGTAAATGTATGCGACGTAATTTCAGCTGATGTGTCATAGGTGACTTGAAACACATTGCGAGCGTATTGAACCGAACTTTCCGCGCGGTACGTTACGCAGATGTGACCGCACACTAAGCTAATATTACTGTAGTAATAACTAATACACTTACGTAAAAAAATATCAGTTACATAACCTAACTTTGTTTAAAATGTCTGACTTTTTCTCGATAAAAATGGTCCGATCTTCCTCTTATACTCAAGTAATTTAAAAAAAAACTTATCCGTTTCTTCGAAAATAAATCTTAAGACATAATTTTAACATAATACACTCTCCATAATTAAGATCATAGTTTTAAGTATTAGTATATAATACGACTGCTGTGTTATACATATATTATAATTAAATAAATATTTTAATTGTAGCAATAAAACTTAGCTGAAACTTAAATTTAAACAATTACAACTAAGCATTTTGATTACAAGTTATGTGGCGATAGCAATTCGCATTTGTTCTTGATTGTAAAGATTATAGAAGTATAGATTCCATTGCTAAATTAATGCAAAAAATGCCTTTAAGTAAGGACACATTTGCCGAACGTACGGCGCCGAAATTTCAGCGGCTGAGAGTAAATGTATGCGGCGTAATTTCAGCTAATATCTCCTACCGGCATATTCTATAGGCTGATTTATACAAGGTAAGTGACTGGCGCTGGAATCGAGACAATCAGCGCTGACCCGCTGACTTCTAAATATTCGTATGCGAATATTGAAGTCAGTAATGACGCGACAGTACTGTGCTGACTTGAAATCAATTTACACTATGGCAATTCCAGGTCAGCACTGACTCGTCAGTACACTGACGTCAGTTACTGACTCAATTTAAATTTGACTTTATCCTACTGTTTCGACAAAATGTTAGATGATTCATCTGTACTGTTTCATATTTAGCTTCTTTCACATTAATTGTAGTTAGTTCACGAAGGTACCATGAGAAACTTGGTGCATTGCTTCGAATAGTAAAAAAGTGGTATTGTAAATATTTGGATGTGAAAATAATCTCACTGCCAAATGTAGTCTATCATAGTATTTAATTGTATTTACCTAGAGTGCGTTTCATGAATTAGTTCCTATGCCGCCATGTTGGCAGCATTGAAAATTTGTACTGCCATATTACCCTCATTGTTATATATTTATCTATGTATATTTATCAGTCCCTGATACCCATAGTACAGGATTTGCCTAGTTTGGGGTCAGGTGACCGTGTGTGAAATGTCCCCCAATATTTATTTATTTATTGTGTTTCGTAGTACAAATCAATGCTGCCAACGTGGTGGCTTAGGAACTATATTATGAAACGCACTCTAGTTATTCTGTAGCGATGCCATGCTAAAATTATTGCGGAACTTTTGTTTTTTTTTTACCTTTTTCCTTTTGCTATAAAGCTGTTAATTATTTTTTCCTTTTCTTTTTGAATTTGTGAAAATTTACAATTGACATGTGAGTTCACGTTTGGGTGGCACGCTAGGTGAGTCCAGGCGTGCGACTCTCTTGTGTACCTACTAAGGGAGTCTACACAGTGCATTGTAAGTGGGGATAGAGTTTATTATGTCTTACTTCACTTCTGAGCTTAAACAATGTAAGACATTTCTCGCTTAAATATATTTACTTTAAAGTTCCCAGTGACCTTCCTAAATTAGAAGTTGATTTTATTTTTGACAAATTCTTTCTTAAATTTTTTGTTTTTCTAAAGTTGATTATTTTTAGTAATAAGGAACAATAATTATTAGTACGCAAAGTTATTCTAAGAAATGTATAAATAAAAATGTAACTTTTTGTATTATATTTGTTTCATTTATTTATTACCTACCATGTTTTATAAAATAATAAATAAAATATAACTATAAATAAATATTGGGGGGACATTTCACACACGGTCACCTGACCCCAAACTAGGCAAATCCTGTACTATGGGTACCTGGACTGATAAACATACATAGAAATATACCCATAACACATTTAATTTACATAAAAGAAGAAAATATTTATTTTAAGAAATAGAAAATATTCGCTGCTATGTAAAGATATTGCAAAAACACGCTAGGCGAGTCCACAAACATGCATCAACTCACTTGTACTGTCTGGCAGCGAAAAGATTAACAAATTGAAAATTACACTTTTACAAAATCCACAACTTAATTCGACACTCCGTTTTTACGCGCACATAAACAAATGAAGTCTCAACACAACTCATACAATACTTTATGCCTGTGTCACCATCTCTTCGTGTAGGTAGATATAAATATCCCATTTTTAATCTAACAAAACAAGAAAATAAGAGGGTATCCCACAAAAGCACAGACCAAGTCGCAAAACCTAACCTCACGTCCACCATGGATTTCAAACCTATAATCTTAAAACGTAGTAAATCAGAATGCGACCTGTGGAAGACCCACCCGCGGTTCCGTCGGGGCAGCGAGTCTTCTGCCTGGTCTGACGCTTATGATGAAGAGAGAGACCGGAAAGATGAGATTGGGTCGCTTGAAAGGAAGATTGATGGGTTGAGTGGTAAGTTTCTTGTAGTCTTGTTGGATTAGTTGGGTTTGGTATCGTAATACATAGGCAGGTATTACAACAACGGTATAGAAAACGTAGGTGATTTTATCGTGTCTTCATATTTAATCTGCTTATAAGTAGTTATATAGGTACTAAATCTAAGGAAGTAATTAAAAAAAGTTGTTCTTTTCGTTGCCAAAATTAGATGAATTCGGCACGTCGACACAAACGAATAGGTTAGTTGGTACCTAGGTAATAAACTTTAAAATGTCCGTTTCTTCAGCTCGTTGGTGTTATTATTACATTGAGCGACATGTTATCGGAAAAACGTGATACCTAACCTAACCGATACGAGTAGGTATCTATAGCAAGTATATTTAAAATAAAATTGTCTCAAGTGATAGCGTTTCGACTCCAATCTTGCTCATACAAGGCAAGAGTGGATAGAAATATTGAGAGGCGAAGGCCAAGACGAACGCCTCTTGATCAAAAGGGGGACTTCCAAACCGACGAGCGAGCATGTATGAGGAGACTGATGAATGTGGATAAAACGAAAGAAGTGTGTTTGGATGGATTTGCAAGTGGAGGGAAGAGATTGCCTAACCCCATGAGAGAGAAGCTTAACGTGACAGACATGTAGGTATACGGGTATAAGGTAGGTATGTCTCCTGCTCATATCATTGAGTCATCGCAGGGGGTCGTCATATAAAGTAAGTATGTACCTACCTAACTAACTAATCTACTTACATTACCTACTCTACTACTTAATACCAATATCTCCTTCACCCTAGAACTATTCCTGGAGCACTGCTCACTGCTGGCGGACGTGAGGGACGAAATCCGCGACGCCAACACCCTCATTGAGAAGTCGGAACTGGCTCAGAACAAGTTTATCGCTGAGCTGCTGAAGAATACGCTCGCTACCAGGTACAACTTATTTATTTGGGATTCTGTAAGGCCGTGTCCCCAGTAGGCAAACTGTTAGCGGCCGACTGAGTGAACCGCAAATTTGTGGCGAACTGAAAGAGTTAGCTGTAAACTCAAATCAATGAAATCTCCGGTTTTGGTGGGAGTCGGCCGCTGTCTGAGATAGTCAGCGCGCGTAACGCTGCAAACTACGTACAGTGAGCGAAAACTAGCTGACTGTGGACACTCCATTTCAAATATATGGAAGGGCGTACTAAATCGATACGCCGCCGCAAACTAGTCAGCCGCTAACAGTTTGCCTACTGGGGGCACGGCCTAAGTAGGGACCTACTGTATCAAGGTGTACCCACAGACGCTTTAATTAAGGAAAACAAAAACAAGTCTATCTCTTACTCTCATACTTAGGTAAATATACCTAGTGTTAGGTACCTACCTACTCATACAATGCTTATAATTCTTATAAGTAGGTATGTGTAGGTATGTAAGTAGTTGTAATTACAGTTAATCATAATTACATAAGTATGGCTTTATATTATTACATCATTGTGATATGGATGACTAGGCTAAGTACCTAGGTACCTATTCGTGAAATTGTATGTGACTTCACCTATTTACTACCTATCTTAATTTTTAATTTCCACCAGTGACTCCCAAAATGAAGTATCATCTTCATCGGATGGGTTCAACGAGCGCGCGCGGACATTACTCGCCGCAATCGAGACCAAACAAGCATTCTGTTTGGAGAGAGAACTTCATCGGGCGTTGGTGGACTTTCTGCAGAGCGATGTGAGTCTTTAAAGTGCATTTGTGTCATTAGCGCTTATTGTGCAATACGCTTTGAGAACTATTGCAGAGTAAAAGCATCTTTTTTCTCACAACATTTGTAACAAAACCAGGTTTCCCGTTGTCCCCGATCATCGGGGCCCGATGGCTGATGGTCGGTCAGCTAGCTGAACGTCTGTCTACGTACCTATAGCTATTTTAGTACTAACTAGAATTACCTGCTATTCTATTTAAGTACTTACGCATAAAATTATCAGTACCTACCTAGTTGTACATGGCATGGGGTACCTACATTTCTGTCGTCTCACCGTTGCAAATAAAATATTATTGACATTGCCGAGACGACTTCCCTCCACTTGCCATAATCCAAGCACACTTCTTTCGCTTCGTCCATATTTATCAGTCGTTATTCAATCGCATCATACATACAACAAATTAGGGAAGGTTTCTTTAACACGTACGTAACTAAGTGCATTTAAGTCGGTAAAGTATAGGTAAATAATTTATTCTTGAAGGCCTATTTCTTCACACAGGAGTTAAAAGACCACATGGTGCAAGCGTGCGTGAACTGCCTTCGAGCTGAAGTCAGAGGAGGGTTCAGACGCGACGTGTCCCGGGTTTACCTTCCAATGTTGCAACGGGCACACCGTCAGTTAGCTGCTCAAGTCGCCAGGGCCTTGCATAAGGGGTTCGCTAACTGTGAGTTGGTTATTTGGTGATGGTGACATAATGGTGATGATAATGATGACATTATCGTCACCATTATGTTATGATCATCATCCATCATCATCATCTAGCTGCCTACTTCACAGCATAGCCTTTTCAAATAGCTCTCCAATGCCATTGATTCATTGCCACGTGCTTCTAACATGGACTGACGACCTAGGGAAGGCCAGGGGTTATTTGTTACAACTGTTCAAATATCAAAATGCCGACGAACGAATCAAAGGTCGACTGATGCGCGATTTTTAGATCCTTGGAAAACTGACCAAAAGTTGCCGGAGATAAGGAAGAATGCGGGAGAGGCTTTGGCCCAGCATCAGTGGGACACGATAGATAGGCTATAAAGAAATACAACGAAGATTACCTGCGCCTACCCAGCAGGTTTTTACATGTCTTTGCTGCTACCCACCTCCTACCTTATAGGACTTAAAACCTTTTTATTTTCTTTTTTCTAGTGGAAGCCAGCACCACCCAGATGTCGATATCGATGAATCGCGTGTCGAGGTCTCTTGGTCGCGCAATTGAGCAGCATCAGGCTATGTTAGACGGTGATGTGGACCCAGGAGTTGCTGATCATAATGACTTTAGACAGCTTGTTGAAGAGTAAGAGGTTTATTATTTACTTTTCGAAAATAATATAACATTAAGTTGAGATAAATATATACCTACATAAAATATTTCCTTCTGGGTGTAACAGGAAGGGAGTATAAAGCCGAAACACAGCGATAGTACTCATGAAACCGAACAACTTTCTCCAAGGAACGTGTAACGTAACTCGAGAAAAAAAATACGCCCATACAAAATAGCCGATCAGCTGATCGAGTAAGTATGATATATTTGTTTCGAGTTACGAGTTACGACCCATGTTCCTTGGGGAAAGTAATTCAGTTTCATGAGTACTATCGCTGTGTTTCGGCTTTATACCCCCTTTCTGTTACATTCTGTATATGAGCAAGAAACAGAAGAGGATACACTAAGTAGGTACCTATTTATGTATAAGTTATACATGCAGGTAAGTAGATCGATAAGTATGTAGGTACCTATCTATTTTTGGGCAGCACCACGGAGCATTTTGACTGCATTTTCTCCACGCTTTTAAGTACCTACCTACCTCCTTTTACCTAAGCTTTTTTATACCTATACCTACTTATTTTTGACAAATCTAGCACTCTTTCCAAAGTATCTAGGTATCACGAAACTAGTAAAATGGTGATAATACACGACATTATAATACTACGTCGTGCGTGTATAGTTTTACGAGGAAATAAAAATACATATAGGTTAGTAACGAAACAATCGATAAGAATTCATAAGAGTTTGATAATTTTAATCATCAAAAAGAGTAGAAATTAAAAAGTGGCAACACTTTTTTCTTTGAAAAGAAAGGGATGACGCTACAGTGTTGCCAATTTTTCCTACTTTGTTGCCAGACTGTTCCTATAATTAACAGAACCCTGGAGAAAGAGCTCCAGCTATGGCGCCAGCAGGCCGTGGCTGCTCTCTGCGAGGAAACCTACCCTGAGGAGTGGGAGACGGAGCGACCCGCGTCTCCTGAACTGCCTGCCACGCCGCAGCCGCCACAGCCCGGAAGCTCGCCTATTGATTTACTGGTACTCATTTTAAACCCTACAGTATTTGCATTATTCCAGTCAGTGTCAAAAGTAAGGTAATCTATCATTTTCTAAAGGCTGAATGATGCCAATGACTGGGACAGACAGAATGTTACCAAAGCGATTACACCAACAAGCTTATTTACCTAGTAACAATTTATTTTATACATAGGTAAGTTTATCTAATTTTTCTCTCACAAACTAGATGGCCTGGCTGGACCTAAAAAAATAGTTAGGTACCTACCTATCTATATTTTTCATAGCTGGCTGATTCCACCGTTTCGTTCAGATTTGCCATCCAGACCAAAAACTCATATGATTTTAACAGTTAGCTAAAATGTTTAAATTGAAAAAGTTCACGTATAAGTAAAGCTAAAAGACGCATCTTTCATTTAATCGCTAAATTAATTAAATAAAAAAAACCCTGAACAAAAACATGTCAAAATCTCATTACACTCCTCATCCAGATACCCACCCTGAGTTTTCTGAGATACTTTAGTACACTTTCCTACGGTAAATGTTCAGGTTTTTTGTACCTGAATATCAAGTTACACTATTACAATTAATAATTAATAAATAAACATTAATAATTCATAGCGCAATATATAAAGAATCGCACTTAAAATTTTGTCAAACGAAAAACTTCATTCTCTTCCACGAAAATTGCAATCAACATTATAATGTGTTCCCAACCCTCTTTCTACTTTTGCCCACGCCCACGTCTCCCGCGCCCCTCTGTCTGCCTAAACAATTTACCGAGAAAGACCACGCGCAGCCACACTAAAAAATATTTCCGATTTAAGTTCTGAAAATCGCTTTTGTCACAGGTTCGTACACATTACATTCCATTGCATTTCTAAGTAAGCTCATGATCAAATTAATTTTATTTTAGATAAAATTATAGCTTGTATGTGGGTGTTTTTATATTATACCTATTAAGGTCATTGCACTTTTAGTTTCGAAATAAATCGAGAAATTCTTCCTAAATTTCATTCCTTTCCAATTCATTACATTCCATTCTCTCCAATTTTTTGGCGGAGGGGAATGAAAGTTTTTGTAAGTTAATGAAATAGTTTTACGGGTAGTAAAGTAGTAATATAAAACACTAATAAAGATCATGTTTTCGGTATTAACTGACGTTTTTTGTAAAAATAACATTATTAATAAAACGTTACCTACCTTAATGAGTATTGTCGTCAGGGTCCATAAAAGGTACTGTCAAATAATGTAATAACATCTTGTAAAACCTATGGTGTGCAAAATAAAGAATTTGAATTTGAATTTAAATTTTTATATTAAGCAACTACATAACTTTTTCAACTTATGTTATTCAAAAAATACCAACCTATCTAGGTACCTATTTACTTAACGAAATTCAGATTGAAATGTTAATGGTTGGCCTTATTGTTATTTTTTATAGTCTTACAGACCGCAAATTAATATGAAAAAAATTTCTGACAGTACATTTTGCTTAGATTTTGACACGAGTATTTTTTAGGGTTTATGTGTGTGCGGATCTCGAGTACGTGATAGATAAGACAAGTCAGCGAGCATGAAAATATTCCTGCATCGATATGGTTCCGCTGCATCAGCAATCACCAGCGTCTTAGTATATAAGCGTAGCTTCAAGTCATTACTATTGTCCAGTTGCCTAGAGTCATATCACTATGTAACCTTAAATATAATTTCTGCAACAACGCTGTGCCATCTTATTGTCAACTATTTTCTGCCGGGCCGCCGCAGTGGTGACCGCCGCCGATTGAACACGCAACTTCGCTACTTTGAAGATGGATCTCAAGACAATGCAAGCACCTCATCGAGGCAATCTAGTTTCTGCTTTCCATCAGCGGGTCTCACCGACTCTGGATCAAGAAGTGATTCACTATGTACGTAGTTTCGGCCAAGTACAATACCAGCATCTGGACCCGGCGCTGCAACAACTAGCTACTTTAACGATTAATTCAACTTTTTTTATTGATTGACGACTCCGAAAAAAAATTTGAGAAATATTGAGATGAATTTTTGCAATTGACACAAGCGGGTTCCTCAGTAAGCAAGAAATACGCACGAAGCAGCACAAATGGACGAACATCGAAACAGGGTCAAGTTTACAATGAATCATTTTACATTGAAATTTTACTACAATTATTGAAATTAAGACTATCACTTGGACAAACTTCGCATCGTTATGGCCACGACACGCACCATTTTTGGAGAGAATAACAAAGGAAAAGGCTCGTCGTTAGATTCGCAGTAATTTTTAGTTTTTGGCAGCAAGAAGTCAGAAGTTCCTTGCACTGCCGTATTTGCGGTATTTTGTACCAGACTCTGCATTGCAATAACGTGAAACAATGAAACACATTAAGAACGCTTGGTGCCCATGAGCAGGATTTGATAACCGCCAGTGTATGCAGCCCACGACTGTAAGAGAAACGCTCGAGCGTGGAAGTACTGCTGATGTTTATTGAATTAATATAAAGAATTTGAAGATTTTTTTATGATGAGACTGCGCAATGACCACGATGATGTCCACAACGCAACGCTCTGCAGTTATTGGTTGTGAAGAAATATTGATTAATGGTAAACGCTTTAGTTTCCTTCGATTACTCTGGAAGAATCATGGGTGCAGCTATTCAGCGAAGAAAAGAGCAACAAGCGAGGTTTTAGCGGCATTTAGAAGTCCTGTTTTCATTTTCTTTTCCAAAGGGGGGAGTACTGTGCGGTCCTCGAGTACGTGATAGATAAGACAAGTCAGCGAGCGTGAAAATATTCCTGCATCGATATGGTTCCGCTGCATCAGCAATCACGTAGCTTAACACGTCCGCACAAATCATCGCGCGGCCAGCGTCTTGCAGCGTAACTCCAAGTCATCACTATGTCCAGTTGCCTAGAGTCATATCACCATGTAACTCCAAATATAAGATGTACAATTTCGCCGCGCCGTTATAATTGTCACCTATTATGCAGGTCGCCACAATGTGAGTTTCTAGTTTAGGTGTTTATACTTTTAGAAGTCTATTGAAATGTTCCTAAGACGTAAAAAAAAATTGTGTTCATTTTGACACATACGATTTCCATGAATAAGTACGTTTATAAAGAAAAAGTTTGATATTTTAATAAATTTTATAATACTGACTAATATTTTTTCATTACCTTCCAAACAACATCATTACACTCTCACGATATTTCATTACATTCCATTGCCTCATTACACTCCAACGATTTCCTCGAAAACTATAAAAAAAATTAATACGTCCAAACTAGTTTACTACATCTAGACGATATACGCATCTTTTTAGCATACCGATTTTCGAAACCGATATAAAAAAAAAATATTTCGTGGAATGGTCGAAATTTGCACGAAACGGTGGAATCAGCCAGCTGCATTTGAATTGGGTAGGTAGGTATGTAGGTACATACCTACCCACAATCTACATGCAATAAGTAGGTATTTAACGATATCCATGTTAGAGTTTCGTGACTTTCCTATAAAGATAACTTACTTAGGTAGGTACAACTTATGTCACGTTTCTGCTATCTACTTACTGAACTATTTTCCCTAGTTTACTTAACTATATACTTATAGATACTTATGTAATTAATAACTACCTAATTCCTCCATTTTTCCAAATCACAGATGAAAACCGCGGAAATAAATAAACTGATCCAAGATGGTGACGTGAACACAGCGTTTGAGCGCGCTCTGTCCGCGGCGGACTTGTCTCTGGTTGTGGCTGCGTGTAGGGCTGCGGAGACGGCTGGAGTCTTCAGCTCCGGTTTGCTGCTGACTCAGGCTACTCTGCTGTCACTGGCCCAGCAGCTGCCGACTGATATGGTCCATGAAACTCAGTTGAAATGCAGGTAAAGAACTATATAATAAAAATATTGTACAATTTATTACTTAATGAGTAAACGGGGCACAATAATTACACTTACCTAGTAGTAGGATATTTAAATAACTGTACTATCTTTTTCGTTTGTTTGATTCTTAGTACATACATATTACATATTTTCTCAAAACTATTGTGCGTGCACGTGACTGTACGCACAGCAGACTAATAGCAAGACCTTTTGTTCTCAGATACCTAGAAGAAGCTCTCATTCATCTGGATCCTATCCACCCAGCTACTCGCACCCATCTACCGCTAGTCGTTGGTGAAATCCGCAAACATCTCACTAATTTCCTATCGAAATATCCCAACCATGTCGCCGATAGAAGAATCATGCTCATATTAATGGCTGCCGATAATTTATTAAAATAAGAATACTGATTGTTAATTTTGTTTTGTAATCTTGAGATTACATACTGAATCTTTAATTATTTTTTTGATTATATTTTCTTTATTTTTGCAAATTAAACTATTTTGATTATTACACGGCTCTTTAATTTTTCAATTCTTTGCGTGTCAATAAAAAAAGATCAGCCTTTGAAGATGAGTTTGTTTTCGTTGCGTACATATTCAAGACGAGACGAGTCGCTTCGTGATTGGTTATCTCTTGACTTCAATTACGTAATTATCCAATCACACTCTCTTCCCAAGTCATATGTTTACATTGTAATAAAAATAAACTTTATGGTCGCTGTCACGTAGATCTGTCATCGTCTTGGCCGAAGCTTTATTTATGTGCAGCTTTTTAAATCTAAAATTCAATAAAAGTATAATAAGATTTGCATCATAATAGCGTTAAGAAGGATATTAGTTCATAGCGTAGTCGTATCAGAGGAAGTGTAATAAAAATGACCTCTCGTTATTGGTTTTCTGTGCTGTTGGTTTTGTGTTACAATTTCTTGGATTGCACTTCTGCTGCGGTTCACGGGCACAGCGTGGATACAGGAGAGCGGGAGTCTGACGGGAGCTTCAAGCCGAGGGATTCGGAGCACTATAGCGACACGGGGCACAACGTGGAGTTCGACCATGAAGCCATTTTAGGTATTCTTTTTACTACCGCTTGCAGCTCGCGGGCGCGCGGCGGTATGTGTGCCGCGGGCTGTTGCAACCCGCTATTCTAAAACAGTATGTGATAAGAGATGCGATAGACCGCCGGTGCGACATGTTTGCCGTTAAATACGCGCTGGCGGTGCTCATTCCTCTCTTTCTGTGGTTAACATATTACTATTCCATCGATGAAGGTAGCGTGAAGGAAGCTGAGGAGTTTGACAAGCTGAGCCCTGAGGAGGCAAAGGAGAAGCTGGCAGAGTTGCTTGTGAAGATGGACGTGAACAATGACAAACAGATTGACCAAGTGGAACTCAAGAAATGGATAATAACCTCTTTTGTGTAAGTACTACTTTGAAACTACTTTAAAAATGTAATATCATTTTATAATATTCTACAGAAAAACTTTAAAAAGAGAAATAGGTAAGGTTTTATAATCATAATCATTAAATCCCGAACTAAAATTATCAGTAAATTAATTTTGACAATATCTGCGACATAAATTCAACGATTTTATTGTTTATTCAATGAATACGTTCGTAATTTAATTTTCATTGTTTTAAAAGTGTGTTCCACTTTGTAAACATATATTGTTGTCCCACAATGATCTACAAAACTATTCAATTATAGAATAAAGTACTTAATTCTTTTGTTTTTGTAAAACTAGGTTGCATAGACTTTGAATAATGATTTGAAATAATGGGGATGTTAACTACATTCGAAAATTCAAAAAAGAATTAGTCCATCTTTTAGGCTATTAAAAATATTTGAAATACGTTTCTTAACTGATCAAATACATAAATAAATACAAAGATACAGACCATTAAAGTTACGGAGTGGGGGGTATTGACGTTACTCCTACGTAAAAATCGTACTAAGGCGTGATGTCATGATCATGAGCAACTTTAACCCAGTGTATCTGTGTCATTTTTAGTTTAAGAGAAAAAGAAAAACTACGTGACGAATATTTTAAAATAATCTATGTGATGGATTAAAAAATTTTTTTTTGTCATCATGCCTATTAAACAAAACATAATTTTATTGTTTTCTTTATAGAGACTATAAAGCAATGATAAAGTAAGTCAGAGAATTAAAAAAACAAATATAATTATACTATACATGGTGTTCTTTTTCTGAGTTTTTACAGTGTGACTCTTTTAGTTTTTCAGCTACATTTTTCAGACAACTTTTAAATAAACTTTAATATTCAGATATTCATTTTTTACATTTAAAAAAAAATGTTATAATCTTTTTCCCCTTATTACAAAAACGAGTTTTATTTTTAGGTCTAGAACTAACTCGGATAAATAAAATGACATTTGTTCTAGAAGTATATTTGAAACTCGTTTTGTAATAACGGGATTTATCTCTTTAATTATTATTCACATTTGTCTGTACTTTTGAGCTATGTCTTAAACCTTGAGATATGAAGGTAATCCTAATATTATAAATGTCAATGTTTGTGACGATGGATGGATGATTGTTACTTCATCACGTAAAAACCACTGAACAGATATTGATGAAATTTTACAATAACTTAGCTTGGACATCAGAATAACACATAAGCTGTATTATTTTGAGATATCATAATTTTTTTCCAAGATATGATCATAAATGTGTACGAAGTCACGGTCAGCCTCTAGTGTTAAAATAATTACTGACTACATATTACTAACTTACATCATTCTTTAACTAAAGTAATCTATTAAATTAGCTTTTTCAATACAATTTTCTATTTAAACTCTAAAAATTAATAATACTGCAAATCTTAAAATTAGCAATTTATCCTACTAATTAATTTTACATGTTAATTTTTGTGCACATGGATGTGAGAATGTTTGTTGCTCGTTCACGCAAAAACCACTGAACAGATTTTTATGAAACTTTATAATATTGTAACTGGCACATCAAAATAACACATAGGATATATTATTTTAATATATTGTGTAAGTTTTCTAAGATATGACGATAAATGCGAACGAAGTCGCCGTCAGCCTGTAGTCTTTTTTAAATAGACATAATTTAAAAACTAAGTAGGTAAGGTATTAAATTATACAGGGTGACTTTAAATTAGTAAATGATAGAAAAGTATATGTATGTACTCGTAATAACAAACAACTTTTACTATGGGACCAAGTACGAAATCATAAAAAAAATGTTCCTCCATAGTACTATCAGCTGATGTAGTATGGGGGTTCAAATTTTTTTAATGATTTCGACCTTGGTCCCATAGTAAAAGTTTTTTTTTTTTTTTTATTGTGAAATATCCAACAGCACAATTAGTACATACAAAAACCATATTACAAAAACATTATACAATAGCCAATGACAGGATATCAGCCAAAATAATATTATGATATACAGAAAAAAAGAACAATGTGATGACGTACTAGTACAAATATCATATGCTTAACATAGGTATTTTGTAAGATTTTAGACATGCAGAAATATAAACAAAAAAATGTGTGTATGTGTGTGTGTGTGTGTGTGGGTGCGTGCGTGTGTGGGTTGCTCGGGTTTGTTTGCCTTTTGTAATTTAGGGTTCTTTAATTTTTTTTAATAACCTGTTTTTAAAAACAGGTTTAGAGGATGCATAAATATCAATGTCACTGAATTTTTAATTGTAATTATCGGCCACTCTGGAGAAATATTAATTCCGGCTGTAGTTTGTACGACTTAATGGTACGTGAAAAAATGTATGAGTATTATGTCTAGGAGAACGCTTCGGGATATGTAATGAGACCAAGGATGTGAGTTGTGAACAGTCGAGATTAGAATTAACAATATCATAAAGGAAATACATGTCTAAAAGATTCCTTCTATCCTGGAGACTAAGTAGTCCATGAGCCTTACAGGCGTCCTGGTATGTCTCGAAAAATCTTTTTGTCCTGTAGTTAAGGTGTCGTACAAAACCTTTCTGAATCTGTTCGATTTTATTGACATGGACAGAGTACAAGGGATTCCATATAACGCTGCCAAATTCTAGTATGCTACGCACGTATGCATAATAGACTACCTTAATGCAGCTTATGTCAGTGAAAGGCTTACAAACTCTTATGACAAAACCTAACATTTTGTACGCCCTGTCGTGGATAGACTCGACATGTTTGTCTAACAGCATTTTGTTATCTAATACGACACCTAAGTCTCTGGTCTCATTAACCTTGCTTATGATCTTGCCTTCAATTTTATAGTCAAACGCAACGGGTCTATTGTTACGAGTAAAAGTCATTTGCATGCATTTATCGGTGTTAACACTAATTTTGTTACATTTGTAATATCTGGAAAGGCGGTCTAAGTCTGCTTGAAGTTTCTGACAGTCTAGGAGGCAATTTACCTTTAAAAAAATCTTTTTATCGTCGGCATACATGAGATAGTTTGAGTTATGAAAACATACGTCAATTTCATACAAATAGGCGTTGTAGAAAAGCGGGCCCAAGTGCGAGCCTTGTGGTACTCCCGATGGTATTTGAACAAAATCAGATTTGAAGCCTCCTATCACGACCGCCTGAGAACGATTACTGATGTAAGATTTGACCCACCTGAAAAGATCACCTTGAATGCCAAGTTTGTGTAGTTTTGAGAGCAGGATGGCGTAATCTACACGGTCGAATGCTAATATTATATTTAATAGTTGTTTGTTATTACGAGTACATGCATATCCTTTTCTATCGTTCACTAATTTAAAGTTACCCTATATATTTTAATACAAAAAATGACATGTCCTAAGTGTTGTCAAAAGCTACAGGATTAAATGATTTTTTCATTTTTTTCATTGTTTGTTCTAATTCTAAAAAATCATCATATACAAGCTATAAATCCCATCTTTCATAAAATCTAAAATCAACTCCTCAAATTCATCTAAATCCAGGAGTCTGTCGCGAGAGGAAGCTCAGGAACGACTGGCTGAAGCGGATGAGAACAGAGACGGTCTGGTGACGTGGAAGGAGTACCTTCAGGAGACCTTTGGAGTTGATGACGAGGCTGAAATTGATGAAGATACTAGTGGCATGGTGAGTTTCTGATACTAGTGCTATAATACTACTGTCCTCTCTTGTTTTGCTTATATTACTATACCGTAATAATGTTTATAATAATATGTATAATATGTGTGTGAAGTATTTAAGTCGCCATTTGTTATTGTACCTGCATACATTGTGAAATGTATAATAAATAATAGGGCACAATAGATGCTAGCTACATCCGACGGAAATAAGTGTAAATCGTTAAGGGACGCTTATATTCAGCAGTGGATGTCCTATGGATAATAGTAAAGGACTTCTTTTTATTTACGAATAGGTGGTATTCAAAATTAAAAGATTTAAAAGAAACTATTATAGTCACAAACGCCGAAGTATATTTCGAAAAAGATGGAGACACGATCCGGATGCATTTTCACGGGAATGTCGGGACGCTACCGGAGACCGTGTTAAATGAAAAGTCGCGGGGAGGCCTTTGCCCAGCAGTGGGATCTTAATAGCTAACAAAAGAAGAAAATATATCCAATTGTTACTCTATTAACTGAATACTTATTTTAAAACATATATTCTACTAGTGAAACTAGTGAAACAAGCCGCCCCTTGTCATTCCCGTTGCAAAGGTACCCAGCACTCCAGCAGCGTTCTCGCGCTGGTCCGCGATGGACAGCCTTTGCAGCAGGAATGACCCGGCGCGGGGGTTAACTGAATTAGGCATTGATTTTTTGGCATTCATAGTAAACTTTACTATGATTTAGTACCTACATAAAGATGAACAGAAAATATAAAGTCATATTTTTATAGTTGGTAGCTGAGGAGAAGGCGATGTGGCGCGCGGCAGACGTGAACAATGATGGCGTATTGGATATTGTAGAATTTGAGGTAAGTGATATAATATAGTTCATCAGACCACTTCCTTCCACTAACTACGATCCAAACACACTTCGCGCTTCACCCACATTCATAAGTCGCCCCATACATCACGCCAGTTTCGCTAGAGTTAAGGGCACTCTTGACTTGGCCTCTCTAACAATTCTTTGATTAGTAGTCTTCTACCTATCCCAAGGGAAAGAGGCGTAAAAGATATGTATGTATGTATGCGACAGAGCTGGACTCATTCGAAGAATGTGCAAATCCTGGCGCACAGCAGTGATGGATGGAGAGCAAGCCTTTGCCGAGCAGTGGGACAGGACAGGCTGACTGTATCTGAATCTTTTTCGCAATTAGCACAAAATTCCCACTACAACTTAATCATAAGGGATTGTTTCACCACAGATAAAATTAATCTGACGGATATTTTATACCTGTCCCTGTCTAAAACGTCACATTTTATAAAATAGGCTTAGGTTTATCTGTCAGTTAAATTTTATCTGTGGTTAGTGAAAGGAACACTTTGTCTAACTAAAACGTTATATTTTATGAAATATACGTACATAGGTTTATCTGACAGTTAGGTTGTATCTGTGAATCGTGAAACTGGCCTTTAAAGTAGTAAGAAAGACGAAGTTTTTATCCTAACTTTTATACAGGATGTAACAGAAAGGGGGTATTATGCCGAAACACAGCGATAGTCCTTATGAACCTGAACAACTTTCCCCAAGGAACATGGGTCGTAACTCGAAAAAGAAAAATACGACTCCCCATATAAAATGTCCGATAAACGATCGAGTAAGTATGAGCGATCCAAATTTTTTTTTCGAATTACGACCCATGCTCCTTGGGAAAAGTTGTTCAGTTTCATGAGGACTATCGCTGTGTTTCGGCATTATGCCCCCTTTCTGTTACACCCTGTATATATTTACTCATTTTTCTAAACACTGCATAGAAAATGAAATTGCTTTAGAAATACAACAATGTTACGTAACGTTGGTATTTCGTGGTGAACGCAGCCGAAACATTTGCTATTTTACACACTTTATTATGTCCAGATAACAGATTTTAATTAAAAATGTTTTAGGCGCATAGTCAAATTAAATTTGACCTAATTATTTTTTCTTTTTATAGATTGACAATACAGGGTAACTTTTAATTAGTGAACGATAGAAAAGGATATGCATGTACTCGTGATAACAAACAACTTTTACTATGGGACCAAGGTCGAAATCATTCAAAAAATTTTGAACTCCCCATACAAAATGTATCAGCTGATAGTATGGGGGAACAATTTTTTTTTTCAAGATTTCGAATTTGTCTCCATAGTAAAAGTTGTTTGTTATCACAAGTACATGCATATCCTTTTCTATCGTTCACTAATTTAAAGTCACCCTATATAACTGCCAAGTTTTATGAAAGGGTCATTTAAGTTAATTAATCCATTAAACATCGTGCCATATTTTGTATTATTTAAAGATATTACTTAATAAAGTAAGAAATCTTGATTAAATCCTACTTAGATTTTAATTGTCAATGTTTGTGCCGAGACAGATGGATGGATGGATGGGTGTTTGTTACTTCATCACGTAAAAACTACTGAACAGATTGTAATGACACTTTATAATATTGTAGCTTTTTTCAGATATTGTGTAAATGAAACATGACGATAACTTACATATTTTTTTAAGATAATACAGGGTGTAACAGAAAGGGTATATAAAGCCGAAACACTGCGATAGTCCTCATGAAACTGAACAATTTTCCCGAAGGAACATGGGTCGTAACTCGAAAAAAAAATCGACTCGCCGTACAAAATGTCCGATTAGCTGATCGAGTAAGTATGGGCGATCCAAAAAATTTTTTCGAGTTACGAAACATGTTCCTTGGGGAAAGTTGTTCAGTTTCATGAGGACTATCGCTGTGTTTCGGCATTATACCCCATTTCTGTTACACCCCGTAAAGCTAATGTGTTATTCTGACGTGCAAGTTACAAAATTCATTCAATTTTGTAGCTATAAAATTTCAAGTTTAGTAAGTAGGTAACATAGAAATTCATTAAAATATATTCAGCAGTTTTTACGTGAGTGCAACCAACATCTCACATTCATCGGCACAAACATTGACATTTATAATGTTATTAGGATTAAAGATCTATAATACAGATGGGCCGAGTACTCGGTTAATACTCGGTACTCGGCGTACTCGGCACTTTTTTCACTAGGTACTCGTAATCGGCCGAATAACTCGGTAAAAATGCCAAGTATTATTATAGATTAATGCTTTAATAAATAAATTATTCAGATGTTGACAAACCCGGACGAGCACGCCATAATGCAGCCGTTCTTAGTCAATCAGACGTTGAGGGAGAAGGACAAAAACGGAGACGGCAAGCTTGACTTTCAGGAGTACATTGGTGACCGAGGTATGTGTATCTTATTTATTTATTATGATTATCTTTTTAGTATGATTATCCTATTCATTTATAATGGCAACCAACAGCCAAAAGACCTCACGGCAGACCACGAAAAAGGTGGCGAGATGAGCTGGACGCCTTCTTGGATGTCTGGGCAGAGGCGGCCCAGGATAGGGAATCATGGAAGAAGAGGAAAGAGGCCTTTGCCCAGCAGTGGGACAGCGATGGCTAGATAAGATAAGATTTATCTTAAAGGCTAACCACACATATCCGGGAACACGGCAAATATCGGTTACATACAAATTGTATAAACTTGTTCACACAGCTCCATGTCAGAGAGTGTATAGTGAAACGGACAACTCTGAACATGGATAGCCCTGACCCGGAAATGTGTGGATAGCCCCTTATTTTTATGGAGTTAGAAGTACGAATATTTTTTTCAAATCAACTTTCCTTTTTATTTAAATAATCCTTCTTCTGGCGCAATCGGGCAAAAAAAAGCAACTGCGTTTAAAAAAGCATTTTCTTTTATTTTGATGTACCAAGTGTAACTCTCACTGTAAATACGAATCTAACGACATCACTCAAGCTAAAACCATCAAGCCGTTTAGGCTGTAGAGCGTGCCAAAGAATTGTACATACAAACATACATACTAGATACTCTTGAAAAACATAACCCTCCTTCTAGAGCAGTCGGGTAAAAACAGTTAAAAAACGCTATTTGCGAAAGAAAGAAATAAGCTAGTAATAGCTATCTTACAAACTAAGAATTAGAAACTTATTTTTGATTATATTTCAGCTGCAAAACATATTGTAGGTAAGTAAATTTTTGACGTTTTGGGGTCTTTTAGGGCCGGCGCACACCTGACGGAGTGCAGCGCAGAGCATTTTTGATTGTCATATTATTAGCGGCATTGTTCTCATTAGAATAAAATTTAAAATCAGTTGACACAACATTCGCATGTAGTCGCTTCATTGCTCCGATGCTCATTTGTTCCGTCAAGGTTCCGTCAGGTGTGCGCCGGCGGGGAAAACTGCACTCTTGCGAATCTAGCATTAACTTAAAAAAAAATGACCCGTCCTAAGAGTTGTCAAAACCTACAGGATCAAATGATTTTTCATTTTCATTTCATTTCATTTAGGCGGCATGAATGAAGACAAATGGCTCTTTAGGAAACGGTAACACACTTCATTTTGAAAATGAAAAGTGTTTTATTCAAAAATAGGCAAAATTCATTACACTTTTTTGATGTCACTTTTTTAATCTAAAACTACTGCCGGTTCACTACCTGTCGATTCTTAACAAATTCGAGTCACTTTGTATACAAGGTGACTTTAAATTAGTGAACGATAGAAAAGGATATGCATGTACTCGTGATAACAAACAACTTTTACTATGGGACCAAGTTCGAAATCACAAAAAAATTGTTCCCCCATACTATCAGCTGATATATTTTGTATGGGGAGTTCAAAAATTTTTGAACGATTTCGACCTTGGTCCCATAGTAAAAATTGTTTGTTATCACGAGTACATGCATATCCTTTATCTATCTCCGATCGATACTAAATATATCGGATCGGATACTTAAGTATTTAAGTACTAGCTGTCCCGGCGAACTTTGTCCCATGAACTTTATTGTGTAGGAATAAAGTTCAAATTGACTCTAAATTTTAGTAAGAAAACATTTGTATGGGAGAAAGAAAAGGTCTGTTTTAGGGCTTTCCCGGCAATTATTCGAATTTTTCTCACCGTTTAGACCTACCCTGGACTACGACAAACATTTTAAAACCATAATCAGCTCAATAGGCCCAGCCGTTCTCGAGTTTTAATCAGACTAACGAACAACAATTCATTTTTATTTATATAGACGATATTTATTTTAACGTTTTCATATCTCATAGTTTTATTATTTTAGCGTGATATTAATAAACACAAATGGTCTACAAAAAACCAATAATATTTCCATGCAGACACGATAAATAAATAATATTTTTGTTACACACGATTCTTTAAACGCACGATCCAAAGGTTTACAATAACTTCTTTTAGTGAAAGCCTTGTGTCACACCAATTCGGATGATGACTACATACAAAACTTCAAAAAATAATTAGTCTGTCTTTTAGGCTATAAAAAAATATTTGAAACAGATTTTTTACCTGATCAAATACATAAATAAATACAAAGATACAGAGCATCAAAATTACGGAGTGGGGGGTATTGACGTCACTCCTAGGTTAAAATCGTATTAAGGCGTGACGTCACGAGCAACTTTAACCCAGTTTATCTTTGTCATTTTTAGTTTAAGAGGAAAAAGAAAAAATACGTGTCGAATATTTTAAAATAATCTATGTGATGGACTAAAAAAATTTTTTAAGTTATCGTGCCTATTTGGATAAGCTAAAAATTTCCCAAAGTCTTAAAGATAATATCACCTGTTAGCGCCAAAACACACGATGAAACGCAACTGAAACTGCTAGTTACTTTTGAGTTGCATCGCAGTTTCTTCTATAGACTTCCTTAGAAAAACACACACGACGCAACTAGTTTGAAACATTTCGTTTCAGTTGCGTGTGGTTTTCTAAAAAGTAACCAGCAGTTTCAGTTGCGTTGCATTTGCGTTTCACCGTGTGTTCTGGGTGTTACTGTGTTAGTAGATTTAGTTTGTCTTCTTATAAACTATTTAGATAACTAAAACTATATAGTCAAGGTGAATATTATGCATTGAAACTAGTCAAAACTAGTTTAATTCATTCCACATAAATATTCAAACTATACATTTGGAATGAGGAAATAATCTAATATTTAATTTCTAAATTAATATTCAGTTAATGATTCTACGCTAGGATTTGCATTGGGTATATGTTCAATTAGTCGCAGTTGCGCCTACAGCTAACACTCATTAAGCATTATACCTACTCATGAAATAAATCAATTTTAAGGGTTCCGTACCCAAAGGGTGACAACGGGACCCTATTACTGAGACTTGGATGTCCGTCTGTCTGTCCGTCTGTCACCAGGATGTATCTCACGAACCGTTATAGCTAGAGCGTTGAAATTTTCACACATGATGTATTACCGTTGCCGCTATAACAACAAATACTGAAAACCGAATAATAATAATTAAGGATGGCTCCCATACAACGTGTTTTTTTTACCTTTTTTGCTCGATATCAATAGGGTATGGTACGGAACCCTTCCTGCGCGAGTCCGACTCGCGCTTTGCCGGTTTTTACTGTAGATAATAAGTAGTTTATAGTAGGGTGTAAAAAACTACATAACCATTTAAACACATTCATTGTAAGCGCGTCCGGGCGTTAATTCAGTTTCATTCAATTGTCCTTAATTATATTAGAAGCTATTAAAGTCCTCGCATTTATAGCAGAATCCTTGACCTATTCTTATGTTGTCTTTAAAAAAAAATATTCTATTCATTATTTGAATTAACTGAGTATGACTAATGGATCTACACACATCCGGGCCGTGTCAGGGATAAAATATCATTCCATACATTTTCTATGGATTCGTTCACACACGTTGTAATGACGACGTATTTTTTCACTCCTGACGGGCCACGGCCTGGACACGTCCCGGGCACGGCCCGGATCTGTGTAGATTGACCTTTATGGAAATTATTATAAATTCGATTCGAGTTGTTGAACTTTTAACACGTGTCGTATCTTTTGACGTTATAATATCTAGTGTTAAAGAAATATACAGTAAAGGGCATAATAATAAATAAGTATATAGAATTCACATCGGCAGTCATGCATGGCATTTCCAAATACAAATGAATTCTAATTTCCATGTACTTATGTACCATGTACATTATTGTACATCAATTATTAGAACAATCGTTCATTAAAATGACATCGAACATATTTGTATGGAGCCTGGTATGGTATAGTAAAATTTTCGGTATCAATTACACTCAACATCCCCTATTCGAGCTAGTATGGAGAGATAGAACTTTGAAAATGAAAGAACTTTGAAAAATTGTTACATGCGAACATTTTCAAAGTTCTATATCACCGAAAGTATATCACTTTCTACATTTGTCCAAAATACAATAGTTTTATAATATTTTTCTCTATCGATTGACGTAAGATTCATCAGTGGCCGCCAACTTTTTTTTCTCCATACTAGCTCGAATGGGGGATGTTGAGTGTAATTGATACCGAAAATGTTTACTATACCAATTAGGTTGGATGCTCTTTGAATTTAAAATGACATTATTGTTGCAATCTCCCTACATTTGAACCGCGACTGACAAAACAAACGTCATGGGGGCTTAGCACGGCGTTCCGCGACAACTATCTCACGCGTGCTGTCCTTATCACATTTAAAACTATAGACAGAGACGTAAGCGTGAGAAACGTCTTGTCACGGAGTGTGTGCCACACAGATATCGCTGTACGAAGTTGAAATAAGCCGATTGCTTCTTTCTTAAGATCGATCTGCATTTTTTATTGTCTTTTACTGAAGATGGCTTACATATTTGTCACACCTCTTTCCCATCGAGATAGGCAGAAACCACTCAATTATCCCTGCTAAACCAAAACGTAAATAACCTTACCTCTTCTATGTCAGGTGAAGGCGCAGACAAACAATGGTTGATCGCCGAGCGGGACAAGTTCGACCACGAGTTGGATCTCGACCACGACGGCATTTTGGACCAGTCTGAAATACATCGATGGGTCATACCTAACAATGAGTAAGTGTTTCATTACTTTAGTTTACCTTACCTTAACTTGCCTTACCTAACCTTATCTTACCTTAAGTTACTTTACCATGCCTTACTTTACCTTACCTTAAGTTACGTTACTTTACCTTACCATACTTTACTTTACCTAACCTTACTTTACTCCACTCATGACGTATGCCCTCACCGGGCATGGCGGGTAATAGAAAAATTATTGTAACCAATGAAAAATTGATTTTAATTGCAATTTTTGCGTGCCGATACTGAAATTTCTTTATAACTACCTCGATCAAATCGGGGACTCAGGAAAGGCCAAGTCAAGAGTACTCTAAACCGACTTGCATGTATGATGCGACTGATGAATGTTGATGAAGAGAAAAAAATGTATTTATATCATAGCAAGAGGAGAGATGTCTCTGTCTACCCCAATGGAAGAGGCATGACAGAATAAATATATGTACCTTACCTACCTACGTATACTGGTTGTAACAGAAAGGGGGTATAATGCCGCAACACAGCGATAGCCGTCACGTCAGCTGAACAACTTTCCCCAAGGAACATGGGTCGTAACTCGAAAAAAAAATTCGCCTCCCCATAAAAATGCCCGATCAGCTGATCGAGTAAGTATGGGCGATCGAAAATTTTTTTTCGAGTTTCGACCCATGTTCTTTGGGGAAAGTTATTCAGCTTCATGAGGACTATCCCTGTGTTTCGGCATTATACCCCCTTTCTGTTACACCCAGTATACGTATGTAAAATGTCAAATTGTTTTTATTTACTTCCAGTGAAATAGCAGACGAAGAAGTGGAACATTTAATGGCATCAGCTGACGACGATCACGACGGCTTTCTCTCATTCAACGAGGTTTTAGAACATTATGAGGTGTTCGTAGGCTCCGAGGCGACTGACTACGGCAACGATCTGTACGGACAGCATTTTGGGGACGAGTTATAAGAGAGTTCGATGGAGGTTGTATGTCTAATGGCGTGTTTATGTTAAGTCGGTCACCGAAGGCAGCGGCCGTTTTCGGTTTAACCGAAACGCTTACGAATTTGGCCAAACCGAAACGGCCAAACGAATATCGATATATGCTACTCGGTGACTGCAGCTGAATACGGTCTAACCTTTGAGTATAAAATATATAAGAAGGTGCTATACTGTCTGGACTGGATCTGCGTGACTGGTCTGGCGCAAAAGGCTACCTTTTTGTATGGAATTTCTTATCGTTTGACAGGTCATCTACCAAGAAAACTATGAAAAACTTGCGCCAACCTTGGCACGCTGTCATAAACTCATTTGTAAATGAAAAAAAATGTGGCACCTCCTTATAAATTCTATTCTCAAAGGGTCTAACCGAGTAATGTAAATGCGCCTTACTTAAGTAACATCAGAATTATTTTTAATGGCCTGGTTGCTTAGATTTTTAAGCCAAAACCATAAAAAAGGTGGAATTAGAACTGTCTTTGTATTGTCAAAACGGAAAGTACGTCGCAGACAATGAGGAAGGAATATGAGGACTGGCCCCAGTTTTTTTTAAATATACAAATGAGTTTATGACAGCGTGTCAAGGTTGGCGTAAGTTTTTCATAGTTTTCTTGGTCGATGACCTGTAAACTGAAACGACAAGAAATTCCATACAAAAAGGTAGCCATTTTGCGCCAGACCAGGCACGCAGATCCAGACAGTATGGCACCTCATATTCTATACTGAAAGGTCGCAGAATTGTACGTCGCAATTGGTGAATTCTGATGAAAAATCCGGTGAAAAATCCGCAAGTCTATAAGAGCCCTAGACAGCGTTTTTCTCCAACAAGGCTTAAAACAGATAGTATGTGTAGATAACTAGTCATAGAGCATTTTATTTTGCATGTTATGTGTAAGTGTATTGTATTAATTTAATAAGGGCAGGTTTCACCAATTACAGATAAAAAATTAACTGACAGATATGTCACTGTCTAAATCGTCATGTTTTATGAATACTTAGGTTTATCTGTCAGTTATTTTTTATCTGTCGATGGCGAAACGCGCTCTTAACAGATGCCAGTAATTTTAATTTTAACGTATAGTCTGTCCAAAAAGAGTAGAAATTAAAAAGTGGCAGCACTGTAGTGTCGTTTCGTTTTTGTTAGATTGATTCGAAAGGGACGACGCTACTGTGTTGCCACTTTTTAATTTCTACTCTTTTTGGACAGACTGTATTAACTTATGTGCTTTTACATATACGTAGTTATATCTACCAGTTGTATGATTTTAATAATCAATTGAACATCGTGCCGTCTTATTCTGTTTCTTGACAATGATAGGGGTAGCTATAGTGTAATGGAGCATTAGTTTAATTGGACTTTCTTGCAACTGACTGTATATTTAAGTTCAAGGGCCCGTTCCACGGCTACAGATAAAATTTAACTGACAGATAAACCTATGTCTATTTCGTAAAAAGACATTTTAGACAAATATAGGTATAAAATATCTGTTAGATAAATATCTGTAAATGTTGTGAAACGGACCGCCGAAAAGCGTATTAATAATTTTTGCTTTGTTTAAAAATCAATATAGCTATTTTCGTCTAATAGGCATGTCGAAAGATTTTGAAATCCTATTCCAAAATGCAGATACACATTTACTGTTTACAACAAAAACTTTATTTCGGTATTTAACTAATGTTTTAAGAAGATTAAAGCCATTTTTATAATTATTTTTAAATACTGCGTGAAAACAGCTCTCCGTGTCATGGCGTCGCGTGTGACGTCACACTTTTGTAAACGTCAAATGTGTTCCCGCCCGGCTAGACAACAAAGTAAACAAACGTTTCGTATTTCTTGTGATAAAAATGAATTCTAAAGTTTATAAGTGGTGTGCAGTACCTCTGTGCAAAAATACATCAATAAAGACACCCAACAAGGTGTTTGTTCATGTCCCATACATAAAAAAAAGAGATAAATGGTTACAGCTTGCACGGCGAAACCCGAACGAAGTAAAATTAAATTCGTCACTTTATTTATAACATTAGCAAATCGATCCTGGGCAAATTGGAACTGTTTGCCCTGATAAACCCTGGTTCCATTATAATAAATTTGTAGTTATTCACAAAAATAAACAAAAAGTCAATCCTAGCGTACAATCAGTCAAAACAACACAGTGATGTTTACATGAGTATGACGTCATGCGCTGTGATTGGCGTTTCAGTCAAAATGGCCGATTGCAGTATTTTACTCTTTTATTTTATAGAAAATCTTGTTAATCTCAATTTTTTTAAAAAAACTAAAATAGTTTTTTGAATCCTTTAAATGTGTATTTTCCCCTGAAATCATTAAATCTTCGATTATTTCATAGTGTCGTCACGCCTATTGTGTTGCTATCGCCTTTTCGTAGTCTGTCTCGCTCTAACTATCTACATTTCCCTGGAATAGAAAGAGATAGGCAATGTTTCCATCGCTTTTACATAATCTGTCTCGTTCTAGCAAATTACATTTCCCTGTAAAAGAAAGGGATAGGCATACGCCGTGCAATTTATAGTCTTAATTTCTTAAAACGCCATATTAAATTCTTTAAAATTTACGACTGATTAGGCTTAGAGCCAACTTAATACAAAATTATGAAATTCATTAATATCGTAGGTTGTATGGCAAAGGAGATAAAAACTATAATTCAAGGAAGGAATGTTTCCTTATGTTTCATCTGGGTCTAAGCTACACGAACAGAGCACGAGCGCGCTCGGAGCGTTTCGTTCATGCTCGGTTGCGTTCCGTCAGTTGTCGGTTTTTGACGAACACAAAGGGATTTGAGAACAGTGCTCGATGTAGGTTCTTCGTACGTCCTAGTTTGACACCGCAAACTACGAACCAAAACGGCTTGGCTCGTGCTCGGTTCGTGTAGCGTAAACGCAGTTTCAGAATCAGGCTCATTCTGTCCTTATCATAAGTGTGCTAAACAGAGACTAAATATGCAAAAAGCCGGTCAAGTGCGGGAAGGGTTCCGTACCATTCACTATTGATATTGGGCAAAAAAATCGCGTTTGTTGTATGAGAGCCCACCTTAATTATTATTGTTCTATTTTTAGTATTTGTTGTTATAGCAGCAACGGTAATACATCATTTGTGAAACTTTCAATGCTCTAGCTATAACGGTTCATGAGATAAAGCTTGGTGACAAACGGACAGCCGAGTCTCAGTAATAGGATCCCGTTTTCACCCATTTGGATAGGGAACCTTATAGATCGACCTTGTATTAATCCTACAAAATCAGCTCGAATATAAACGGCCTCTGTACATAAATGTAAGTAATAAGATTAATAAGGTGTAAACTGTTAAAATATATTCAAATGTTCCTTAATTTTTATAGTAAATGCTATAATCTCAAATGTTATGTTAATTATAATCCTACTAATATTATAAATGTCAATGTTTGTGCCGATTGATAGTCAAAGTTTGTTATTCTTTCACGCAAAAAATACTGGACAGATTTTGATGAAACTTAACCATATTGTAGTTTGTACATCAGAATAACATATCTAATCTAATCTAGCCACTCGTGTCCCACTGGGCAAAGGCGTCTCACCTCATCCGCCATGACTTTCTGTCTTGAGCTTCCTCCGCCCAGGTAGTTAAGGTGTCCAGCTTTATTTCTTCTTGAATAACATATAGGCTATATTATTTTAATATGTAAGTTTACCAAGATTATCTTCTAGTCCGTGATTTGTACCCATTTACCGTCATGTCTTGGCAAGATAGCTAGCTTAGCATGGCACTCCGTGACAAGACGTTGTCATGCGTTTGTCACGCTTACATCTCTGTCTACAGTTTTAATTGTGATAAGGACAGCATGCGTGAGATAATTGTCGTGGCACGCCGTGCTAAGCCCCTAGGACTGAAAATGCGTACAAGTCACGGACTGCCTATACAGGGTGTTAGGAAAAGTATCACTTTCCTTTTAACCAGGTGTTAGTGATGTAGAACACATTCCACGAAAAAAATCTTTTTTAACTCATTCTTAAATAAGAATTTCATTAATAATCGCACGCTCTAACACAAAGGTCGTTTAACTCTCGGCGAGTAAGTAAGTCGGGAGCGCTCGCCGCTCGTCGTTGTGGAGATCCTTGGGGGAGGCTTTTGTCCAGCAGTGGACGTCCATAGGCTGACATGATGATGAAGATGATGCTCGCCGCACGTAGAGAGCGAGCGCTTCTGACCTATTTACTCTTTTTTTTTCGTGGAATGTGTTCTACATCACTAACACTATACTCAGTTAAAAGGAAAGTGATACTTTTCCTAACACCCTGTAGTGTGGTATAGCTACGTATGACTGTTTATAATTAACAAAAGAAAACACCTTTTTATCAAATTAATAAACAAGCATTTAGACCTATCTTAAATGAATAGTTGGTCTCCGCGCGCGCGCAACTAGATACCGCTCTATGAAGAAAAAACAGCATGCAAAATGCGCAACTCCAATTTCGTGGCGGTGTCAAACAATCTTACAACTGAGCGCAACTCGGCGTAATGACTAGCGCGGTACGCCCCGAACAGCGTAGTATTTTTGTCGCATTTTTGAAGTACGTCGACGGTATCGCGCGAAGACCATTTAAAAATCTTTGCGACCCATGTTACTCGGGGAAAGTGTTCATTTTCAAGAAAAACTTTTAAGAGTACTTGTATGAGTATTATGAATGAGTACTTATAATTTTGTTTGAATCAGTCACAAATCATGCTTCACCTGTAACGTTGTGAAACGTAGTCTAAGTTGTTAAGTACACGTGTACTTAACATACGTAATATCACGTAATATGAATGAATGTACAAACATTGCTTAAAGAAAAGTATTTGTATTTGATCGAAAATAAAACTTAATTTATTGTAAACCTGGTTTTTATTTGTTATAAGGCTTCAACTATTCGATGAACATTTTTTTTTCAACAATACCTACATAGGTACCTACACAAATCTGTAACGCCCCCACCGAAGTAGGCAAAGACCACTTCCCGCCACTTGCTTCTATCCAAACACACTTCCTTCGCTTCATCCTCATTCAGTACAAATAAAATAATGCAACATGCAATAAACATTTTGTCAATAAAATTTTACTGTAATTTCCCTCTTAGTGCAACAAAACAAAATCCTCAAATTTTAGAAATTACAAACCATAAGGACATAATGAAATAAAACACCATCAGAATCCATTTACAATATTTTTTTATTCAATATAATAATCTTAATAAATCCAAAATATTTACACAATACAAAAACATACAATATTTTTACCTTGATCAGCATGGTACCGCTAGCATGTTAGTTTACCGACCGAATTCAATCTATCTACTTTAATACATTGACGAGTTTCAATATTACTGTAATTTAAAGCCGGATTTACATTACGAAACTAGTTATGTACACGAAACACGAAATTAGTTTCATGACATGACTGTTTCACTTGTAAATTAGCTTTTTCATAATGCATGTGAAAATGCTAATTTACACGATAAAATTAACGTCATGAAATATGCATGACACTTGTTTCGTAATGTAATTTCGACTTAAGACCTACCCCACGGCTGCATCCAGCAAAAACAGCCGATAAATTACGGGATCCCGATTGTATTAGCGTGTTAACACACAAGATAGAAAAACATAAAAATTGTCGTGTGACGATCCGTTTAAAAAACCGATCCTGCAGAAATGGACAGCCGTGGGATAGTCTTTTAGGGTACGTTTGCACTAAGCCATTTTTTTATAGATAAATTACAGTGGGTTCATTTAGGTATTTCATTATACTATGTATTGGGCATGTAGATTTAACATAAGTACAGATATACCAAGTTATCTGATAACCGGCCGTTATTGGAACTACGGCCACAAATACGGAAACGTCAAATTCCAGAACTGCTGCGATTGGTAGAAATACAATTTTGTATGACTACTAGCGCCGCCGTTCATTTCACAGATAAGTTGGTCTGTCTGTAACTCTATACAAGAGGTTATTTACTAAATGGCCAAGTGAAAACGTACCCAACAGCCGCGAAAGATAAAAAAACAAAATATACATACTTGTATGTCAATTCATTGGAGAAATACTAATCATGAGTAACCGGCGATAGAAATCAGGCTTGTTTCATTACATTGTATATTCGCTCGCACTAAGTGCTTGAATTTAAAAATTGCTTTCAATAAAGCACTGTGTCTAATTTAATATTTAAAAAAAAATCTAAACGTGCAAGAATTAAAAAAAAATGTACCTATTGAAGGATTTTTTTTAATTTTCGGTGTAAAAGTAAATAACATTTGAAGTCCATCTATTCGGTCTTTAGCAATCTTTCAATGTTTATCACAAAGATCCGTATTCCCGTTTTAACCTAAATATTTTAGATTTCAAACTGTATGTTCTAATCTCGCCTAGTAGATAGGTTACATAGAATTAATTTTATTTTTATTATCATATTGCGTTTCCCGTATATAAACCCGGTTGGAATGCGAATTCAACAATGTGGGAAGGTAAATTATTACTGGGTGTTTATAAGTATGCAGTCACACCTGCGTAACGTACCGCGCTGAACGTTCGGTTCAATACGCTCGCAATGTGTTTCAAGTCACTTATGACACATCAGCTGAAATTACGTCGCATACATTTACTCCAGCCGCTGAACGTTCCACGCGGTACGTTACGCAGATGCGTCGCGACTCTAAGGAGGAGTTTGCACGAACGGTATAACCGCGGAGTTTACCGTGTCACTTATATCTACTCTTTTAACATGTGTGTACACGGAGATGTCAAGAACTGCGATTCTCTCACTCATGAAGACCGCCCCTTAAAGTTCAATTGATATTTTTAAAAGTATGAAAACTAACTTAATTTTCTTTATTTTTTTTCAAACTTTTAAATTATCAGTTTACGTTACACCTCATTTATATACCTTTACAGTCAAAACCCATCGAAATACACTTCACTTATAATATATAAGTAATAATACAAATAATATACATAATAAGAACAAAATTTGTCCATAGAATACAGTTTTTAAACTAATAAAATTCTAACTGAGACTGTAAAGTAAATCTATATTTATTATTAACTATTATTAGAATTTTGAACTAAACATGAAATTATAAAACTACACTGCCCAACATTAAAAAATATATCTATATAACATTTAGTACTCAAGTGATTTGGAAAAGTGTGGATGTGGTATTTAGTTATCTAAGTTGCGAGTACATGAGAATAAACAAAGATAATTGTGAATATTTAGTGAGTAGGATAAAACTATGCCAACCCTAAATATTTAAGCGGTCACATGCAAGTATGCGGTCACAACTGCGTAACGTACCGCGCGGAAAGTTCGGTTAAATACGCTCGCAATGTGTTTCAAGTCACCTATGACACATCAGCTGAAATTACGTCGCATACAATTACGCTGAACGTTCCGCGCGGTACGTTACGCAGGTGTCTCGCGATCCTAAGATATCTTAACTGCAAAGAATTCCCTTTTTGATGAAAAAAGTTGTGAATGCTCGTTCGTACATGATTGGACTCAAATTAGAGTGGTATCTACTTCAGAAACAAATTCCACCCTTATTTAAAGTACTAACCACACATTTCCGGGAACACATCCCTGACGGACCACGGCAAATATCGGTTACATACAAATTGTATGAACTTGTTCACACAGGTTGTTAGAGCGTCTATAGTGAAACGGACAACTCCTGACCCGGAAATTGTGGATAGCCCTTAAATTGGCCTTTATACAAGAGACCAGCTCAAAATGTATTATTTCATTTACCATAAAGTGTAGAAATAAATCAAGGTTTGCATTAGAATTGATTATAAAAAAATGCACGAAATATTTTCTCTTTTTTAGACAAATAAGAACTCGATAGTTCTAAACCTTCATGCAACCAAAGTCGTTCAAATTAAAAATCAGTGTTACCAACATAGAAAAACAAATTCAAGATGGCGGCCGTCTAACAGCTGTTTTATACTTAGTGAACCGTATCTACGTTCTACTGTTTATTGGGGAATGAGGTAAACTATGTGATGAGTGAATGAGTGAATGAATGTAAATGCACCATCACCACTTTTTTTGAATTATTTTACGAAGCTTAGGCTCCTGTGGGGGGATTTGATCAGAAATTACTTTTAATTAAAATGCTCGGCGAGATTTTATACGCCTTCGTAGTTAAGTAAGAGAAATATCATTCTTTTTCATAAATAGAAGAAATAACGACAGCAATCGGGGTTCAAAAAAAATGTATGCAAGTTCTGCCAATTAAAAGACAACGAAAAATAAATAATATCGATTGTATTGTTACTGGTACGTTAAATCGATCGATTGTATATTTTCAAAGCTGGCAACACCGTATATTTTATGTGGTAATTTTCTGAGCAAACCCCCCTATATTTACGTAGCTAACTTGCCACAAAACGGCTAAAAAAACCGAATCTCGATAGTAACCCTTAAACTACACGGGGACAGTGCGCGACTGTCTAACATGATACAAACGAAATTAAATATTTCTTTATTACATTTCATTACATTACAAATAGTTTTAAATCTAGGTATTATTTTATAATTAGCTTGTTTTATATGCGGCCCGGCGTGGGACGGGACTTTTGGGGGCTACATAACATTTCCGGATGAATCGCGATCGCATTTGGTCACAAACTTGTTGTTTACCTTTTATAGATTACTATGTAATCAATGTTCTACTACGTTTACAATGAATGGTATGGTTAGTTAGTGTGAAATGCATGTTCTTGCCTGTAGTGTACACATGTGAGTCCCCTACGCAGCCCGCGCCGCGCGCTCTCTCGCGACCTGGTGCGATCTCATCTGAAATACAAAACTATTGTTAAAATATTTACTGTTTTTTTGTATAGATAGAGCCAGATTGAGAGTGTTATTAGAGAGTTATCTCGATCAAATCGGGACAAGACAACAGTACCCTAAACCGACTGATGAAAGTGGATGACTTGAAAAAAGTGTGTTTGCCTCCCTACCTCCTCTTCCTACCCCAATGGAAAACAGCTTAAGGACCTTTTTTCTGTCATGCGTGATTTGATCCGCATGCGTGCCACCCGCAACCTTTCATTTCATACAAATATGTCATGTTTTTCATGCGGGCGGCACGCGTACTGGCCAGTAACGCGTAATCGCCCTCATGAGAGGAAAAGCTGCCTAAAACTTGTACATACCGGTAGGCAGCAGTATCACTTGCAGCAGGAGGAGGTCCGCTGCTGGTCGGTGGGCCCGAGCCGCTGCCCGCCGCTCGCCGCGCCGCCGCCACCCTCGCTCTTCGGCAGCTTCTTGGCTGCAACGCACGGTATATACTAGTAATATTATGCTTAGAAGTAGACTTTTCATTGCGTGGGTTCAGGCTGTTTCTAGCTTTAACGTTGTGTTATATGAATTCCGTGTAGTAATGAATCTCAATAAAAAATAGTGGAGGGAAATACCACAATGGGAAAAGGCGTGATAGATTTGTGTGTAGATAAAAATCGAGCAGCCTAGATCATCTTCCTTAGGCGCGGTTTATACCGAAGTGGCGCGCCACTCACCCTGCGCGTCAGGCATAATTACGCCGTAATTACGGCAAATACGCCTCTATCCTAATGCTTAGTTTTCTTGCCAACACGTTTCCGCCGCGCCGCGCTATGCCATTTAAGTATAAAACCACGCCTCACACATAACAATCACAATGTTATCAACTCACCAATAGCAAGGAATATATCATTGACATTCATAGCAGTCTTGGCGCTGGTCTCCATGAAGAGCAGGCCGTTCTCGTCCGCGTACGTCTGCGCTTCCTCAAACTCCACCATACGTTTAGCGGCCAGGTCGCTCTTGTTGCCAGCCAGCGCTATCACGATCGACGGCGACGCTTGTCTTTGCAGTTCTTTCACCCAGTTCTTTGCGCGGCCGAATGTGTCCTGTAAATTGGTGTTCATTTGTTATTTATTTTGGTAATGTTAATCAGTGGTCTCTGTCTCTGCCTATCCCGATGGGAGAAAGACCTGACAGATATGGATGTACTAGAGGATGCCCGCGAATTCGTACACATTTATCGTCGTATCTTGGAAGAAAAACATGATATATCAAAATAATATAACTTATTTGTTATTCTGATACATAAGTTACAATATCGCCAAATTTCATCAAAATCTATTCAGAAGTTTTTGCGTGAAAGAGTAACAAATATCCATCCATTTTGCTTCAAGCGCTGTGCCCTACTGTTTGACACATTTTGAGGCGTACTCTATTGTATGGACAATGGTTTTTCGGGCACGCGTCAATGAAAACGCGAGATGAACGTGGAAGCGCACTGGTGGAGACATAGCTATAGAGTTTCATTCTAGATAAATTATATGATTTGATTAATCTTTCACATCCCAGAAAAAAGAACAATAGAAAATCTATTGTGTCTGGGTTTATTATGGGTCAGACGAATGTGAGAGGTTAATTAGCAGGGCGAAAACGCTGCACGCTAAACCAATAAATAAAAACAATCTGTGTTTCAACAATCACATTGTTTACCTAACCAGCAAAATGAAACCTATCAAATTAACATAAAAAATCTAACAATATTACACTTAGCTATGAGTCACTTGCATTACTAGTGTATAATGTATGGGAAATAGGTATAAGTAGGTATTGTAGCCTTGAACTCGAAGTCCTACGAGTATAATACGATTGTAACGACGCGACGTTCGCTCACCGCACCCCGAAATTACCTACACGACGCTTTATGCATAAATACGTCGTCTTTATATTCTGTGTCGAGTTAAGGGTAGATTTTTACGAATAATCTATCAAAATTCAAAAATATTTTATTCAAAACTTAATCCAATCGTAAAACGCAGTCTAAGAACCTAAATCAAGCTGTTTTGTTGAATAATACAAGACAAAAGAAAATTCGTTAATACGCCATCTTTTACAAATGTAACAAAAGAGTACACAGAAATAAAAAAGACAACCTAAAGCATATAATAGAAGGACAATATAACATTGCCATACACAACAAAACTGATATACTTGTAGTAAGTTCTAAGTACATTATATATTCATATAAATTAAGTACATTTTCTGATGATTTTTTTTAATCTGAAACTACCGCTTCACTACCTGTATAGCCGAGAGGAAGAAACGATAAGAAGCCTAACGGCACAAAACCCTACTGTACCCTAAATTTTGGCCTATCGTAGGACTATCACTATTGAATATCTTAGTTTAGGGCCTAAACTAAAGTTACTTAAACAGCAAAGTCAAAAGATTCCCGTTAAAGTAGACATTCGTTCGTCTAACACCGTTCCCAATATTCAAAGCCAGATACCTAACTGAGATCGCCAGTACTTAACTGTCACGTAGCTGTCACTTTTGATTTATCCTTCAGAAGAATTCCATACATTTTTTGATAGCGGTAAGTTTATAGGGACGAAAAATTCTAGGACAGATAACTATTTCTATCTCCAGTAGGGCAAACCCAGGATAGATAGAATAAAGGTAAGTATTTATCATAAAATTTTATCTGCAATCTGCGTACGAAAAGCGATTGACCTACCGACTCTTCAAATCTCACGACCGACTTTGTAAACGAACCATAAAAGCAAATATGCATGAAGCATCAAATTGCATGTCATTTTGTACAGCCTTAGTTTAACCTTAATAGATATTTCATCTTGTAGTTTATTAGAGGCTTTCCGCATTTATCGTCATATCTTTAAAAATATAAATTAATTAATTTATTTATTAGTTTTACCAACAAGTTATACACCAAATAACTTGTTTCATACTATCTTATACATATATAACATGTTCTGGGTACACCCAATTACAGGCAAACACGACATTAACATTTCAATCTGTCTGAGGACTAATAATAAACATACGCATCTAACTTGAAACTAATTGTATACAATTTTGGTTACAAATTGAGGTAATAAATGATATATATCTTAAAATATTATAGCCTGTGTTATTTTGATATATAACCTACAATATTGCCAAGTATCATCAATATCTGTTTATTAGTTTTCGCGTGAAAGAGTAACAAACATCCATCCATCGGTACAAACATTGATATTTATAATATTAGAAAGATTTAATCACCGTTAAAGTCCATTCTACGCTGACCCCAAAAAAAAAACTATTTTTGTTTTTTTAATCTAAAAACTGTTTTTTGAAATTATCTTATCGGAGGCGTCTGGGCAAGTGGTCGAATATTTAAGTCGATGACATTTCAATTGACATAATCTATTCATAGTCTCTCAAATTACTTGAAAAACATTAGCAGAATCATTGTTTTATTTTAACTGAATAGGGTTGATGACTACATTCAAAAATGCAAAAAATAATTATTCCATCTTTTAGGCTATTAAAAAATATTTGAAACACATTTTTTACCTGATTAAATACATAAATACATAAACCTGCATACACCAGAGAAGAAATTCAAAGGTGTATGTGAAATCCGCCAACCCGCACTTGGCCAGCGTGGTGGATTACGGCCTAATCACTCTCTGTATGAGAGTAGGCTCGTGCCCCTCGGTGGGGACATATATGGGCTGATAAAGAAGAAGAAATACATAAATAAATACAAAGATACAGAGCATCAAAGTTACGGAGTGGGGGGTATTGACGTCACTCCTAAATAAAAATCGTACTTAAGCGTGACGTCACGAGAAATTTTAACGCAGTTTATCTTTGTCATTTTTAGTTTAAGAGAAAAAAGAAAAAATACGTATCGAATATTTTTTTTTTTTTAATCAAATTTTTGACGAGGCTTCAACCACTGTGAATGGCTATGCCAGCCTCATGGGAGCATTCAGTTATTTATAGATCATATTACAAAGCTTGGCTTAGGAAGCGATAAAGCGCCATTGCTCTGCTGGACAATGGTTCTGACAACCAGCAGATCAGCTGGACAGAATCAACACACCCCATGCCCACAAGCCGGGCTCTCAAGTTTGCATTCCGAGCACATTCCAGCATAACATGAATTAGGTCATCTATGACATTACAATTAGAACACATATTTTAAAATGATCTATGTGATAGACTATAAATTTTTTTTTAGTCATCATGCCTATTGTTTACGCTTATCAGTAGCTCAATGCTTAGGTATTTAGATTGTTAGAACAGTGATTGAGTCACCACCAACCATCGTTAAAATACCGAAAATCCTACTAATATTATAAATGTCAATGTTTGTGCTACTGGATGGATGTGAATGTTTGTTACTCTTTCACGCAAAAACCACTGAACAGATTTTGATGAAACTTTGCGATATTGTAGCTTGCACATAACAGATAGGCTATATTATTTTAAGATAAGCCTTTTCATTAAGCTAGCTTTCTTGGTTCGCGAAATTTTTAGGATTAATAAGTTAGTAACCCTGATTCTTTGCTCTTGAGTGTACCTAAATGTGCCTAGATTAGGGATGTTATGGATATGAAATTTCGGATACGGATTGGATACGGATTTATGAATGATTATTATACCGGATACGGTTACGGATACGAATAATAAATTATTTCGGATTATCCGTTAGTTTCGGTTACGGATATTATTATTTAAGGAATATCAAAAGTAAAATACAAATAACGTGTCTCAATTAGGCTCCGCCCCTATCCGATACTATGCGAAACTTTTATTTCGGATTCGGTTACGGTTACGGATGATTTTTTATATCGGATATCCGATAGTTTCGGTTACGGTTACGGAGCTCCCTAACATCCCTAGCCTAGATATCATAGACATAAATGCGTTCGAGGTCGCAGGCGGCCTCTTAATAATAAATGTTAAAGTTTGTGCCGATAGATAGATATAGGTACAGAAAATAGGGATGACTACATTCCAAAATTCAAAAAATAATTAGTCCGTCTTATAAGCCATGAAAAAATATTTGAAACACATTTTTTACCTGATCAAATACATAAACATAAATAAATACAAAGACACAGAGCATCAAAGTTACGGAGTGGGGGGTATTGACGTCATTCCTCGGTTAAAATCGTACTGAGGCGTGACGTCACGAGCAACTTTAACCCAGTGTATCTTTGTCATTTTTAGTTTAAGAGAAAAAAGAAAAAATTCGTGGCGAATATTTTAAAATAATCTATGCTATGGATTAAAAAAAATTTTTTAGTCGTCATGCCCATTATGATATTACTGTCCAAAAATACATATTAATTCAACCAACTTACGAACTAGCTACAAATAAGGCTAAGATTGTACCGTGATTTGGCGCCAGTAAGCCGCCAGTCGGTAGTCGGCAATCGCGTGAGAACAACCGTTCATTCGCATTACAATAACACGAAACTATTGTTTAGCATTAGGTTAGGTACGCTACCGACCTCGATCGGGGTTTTTGATGCTTAACACTACGTTATAGTACCAAAGAATAGAGACTGTTTCTACTTATACATACATACATATCCGTCACGCCTCTCTCCCATTGGGGTAGGCAGAGACCACTTGCTTCGATCCAAACACACCTCTTTCGTTTCATCCACACCCATCAGTCGCCTCATACATGCCCGTCGGTTTAGGGTACTCTTGATTTGGCGTTTCTTGACTAAGTCCCCGATTTGATTTGATTTTTTTTTGCTACTTATAAGTAATTAATATAAATATGATGTACTAAAGGCTGACAGTGAGTTAGTACGCATTCATCGTCGTATCATACAAAAAACCTGGCCAAGTGCGAGTCGGACACGCGCACGAAGGGTTCCGTACCGTTCACTAGGTTAACAATAATCTAATATGTTTAACAATAGCCATTATTTACTGCAAAAAAAGGCAAAAAGATCACGGTTTTTGTATGGGAGCCCTATTATTATTACCTATTCTATTTTTAGTATTTGTTGTTATAATGGCAACGGTAATATATTACATCATGTGTGAAAATTCCAACGCTTTAGCTATACAAGGTGACTTTAAATTAGTGAATGATAGAAAAGGATATACATGTACTCGTGATAACAAACAACTTTTACTATGGGACCAAGGTCGAAATCATTTAAAAAAATTTGAACTCCCCATACAAAATGCACCAGCTGATAGTATGGGGGAATTTTTTTAACCTAACCTATATTTCGCCCGAACTAATTACCCGCACTTACACTTGCGAGATATAGAGATGAGTACTGTTTACGTGTAACTTTCCAAACCACATCATGAGTCTATATTGCTATTACGCATAAAAAAAGAAAAGACAAAGGCAAGAAACGAAGACAAACATGATAAAAACCGGCCAAGTACGAGTCGGACTCGCGCACGAAGAGTTCCGTACCATTCACTATTGATATCTCGCAAATAAGACAAAAAACACGTTTGCCGTATGGGATCAATATTATTATTCTATTTTTAGTATTTGTTGTTATAGCGGCAACGGTAATACATCATCTGTGAAAATTTCAACGCTCTAGCTATAACGGTTCATGAGATACAGCCTGATGACAGACGGGCGGACAGGCAGACAACCAAGTCTCAGTAATAGGGTCCCGTTTTCACCCTTTGGGTACCGAACTACGGAACCCTAAAAACAAATAAATGTACACTATAATGTTAGTGGCAACGGAACACGAAACATCTTGAGTTAATTACTACCTATCTGATAACCATGTCACGTATGTGATAACAATATACTTGAATAAATAAAACTATAGTTATTATAATTACAGTTATATTTCATGTACCTACCTAGATAGGTATATATTCCATTAAAAAAGATATTAAGGTATGGAACAACGGAAATATTTAATAGTTGCATGCAAAGTGAAATAGTATCTATGTTACTTTAGGAGAATCGCATAATAGGGATGACGACTACATTCAAAAATTCAAAAAATAATCAGTCCGTCTATTAGGCTATTAAAAAATATTTGAAACACAATATTTACCTGATTAAATACATAAATAAATACAAAGATACAGAGCATCAAAGTTATGGAGTGGGGGGGGGTTTTGACATCACTCCTACGTAAAAATCGTACGTAAGCGTGACGTCACGAGCAACTTTAACCCAGTGTATCTTTGTAATTTTTAGTTAAAGAGAAAAAAGAAAAAATACGTGTCGAATATTTAAAAATGAACTATGTGATGGGCCTAAAACATTTTTTTTGTCGTCATGCCTATTTCTAAATGGTCTCAAAATCTCATTGTTTCGCTTAAGTTCAAATAGGTACTACTATTTAGATAGGAAAAGTAGCCAAGCTAAGATCAAACTCTTATCATTACTGAATGCATCCCTAACTGTTCGATATTTAAATTAGGATTTTAAATGTCAAAGTTTTGCCGATATGGATGGATGGATGTTATGTTTGTTACTTTTTTATACGATAACAACTGAATCAATTTTAATGAAACTGTACAATATTGTATCTTTACGAGTTTTCAAAGACGGGCAGCATCTACACATGAGGTAGACAGAGACCACTGCCCTCCACTTGCTACGATCCAACACACCTGTTTCGCGTCATCCACATACATCAGTCTCCTCAAACATACACGTCAGAAGTTAGGGTAATCTAGGGCTCTTGCTTGATTTGTAGGTATGTATGTATTTTGCGATTTCAACCTGTATGTGTACCTTTATAATAAACTAGCTGTACCCGCGACTTCGTCCGCGTGGAATACTGAGTTTGGCGGCGCTCGCGTCGCGTTTGCTTAACCTGCGCTATTGAAATCAAAAGTAGCCTATGTCCTTTCTCAGGCTATAGCCTATCTGTGTGCCTAATTTCGTTTTAATCGGTTCAGCCGTTTTAGCGTGAAAGCGAGACAGACAGACAGACAGAGTTATCGCATTTATAATATTAAGTATGAAAATAAAATAAATTTAAAACTACATTAATGATCTTGTTTACCATCACGTCTGCAGTTACCCTTATTGTACTATTTTTACACAACACAGATAAAATAAACGTCTGTCCTAAGTAAGACACAAACATGACTCATGGGATCGCCGACCTCAAACTTGACATAATTATAAACAATGATAATGTCTTCTAATATACATATTTATAAGTAAATATAGACTTTACATCGTGTTTATGGAATCCTACTAAGGGGATGATGACTACATTCGAAAATTCAAAAAATAATTAGTCCGTCTTTTAGGCTATTAAAAAATATTTGAAACAAGTGTTTTTACCTGATCAAATACATAAATAAATACAAAGATACAGAGCATCAAAGTTACGGAGTGGGGGGTATTGACGTCACTACTATGAAAAAATCGTACTGAGGCGTGACGTCATGAGCAACTTAACCCCAGTGTGTCTGTGTCATTTTTAGTTTAAGAGAAAAAAGAAAAAATACGTGTCGAATATTTTAAAATAATCTATGTGATGGACTAAAAAAAATTTTTAAGTCATCATGCCTATTCTACTAATATTATAAAAGTCAATGTTTACTCTTTCGCGCAAACAATATAGAACATATTTCAATGTAACTTTAAAATAACTTAGACATCAGATTAATACATATTTATTTATTTATTTATTTAATAAAACACACATAACAGATTACAGTCAATAGTAGGTTAAGTACATGTTAAAAGATTATATGAACTAGACTATAATCCACTGAGAATGTATGCTAGTGGAAACATTATTTTAAAGTGAAACGAACGATACAATTTTCTTGATTGACTTATTCTAACTAAGGAAATAACTTATACAAAAACACTATGCCAAAAAATGGTCATATTTTACATGACCTGATTTTAGATAAAATTAAAATTGAGAATTATGTAGATAGCAACAATTAATCAAAATTTGTTAGGTTAATCTTGTCTAAATGCTTCTTAAATTGCCTGAAATCGTTATTGAACACATCAATCTCCGAATCAGAATGTACACTAATAATGTCGTTATATTGTCGGCACATTCGGCTAATTGGATTATAATAAGAAGTGTTGTTACCATAAATGCCAAGTGTAAAAGGTTTATATTATTATTTATATTATTTGTAGATATTTTTTCGAAGATATGACGGCGTCGTTAGTCACGAGCAGCCTCTAGTATTATAAATGTCAATGTTTGCGCCGATGAATGTATATGAGAATATTTGTTACTCTTTCACGCAAAAACCACTGAACAGATTTTAATAAAATTTTAACAGTATTGCTGCTTGCGTTTTTGTGTTTGTTTTCCAAGATATGACGATAATGTGTACGAAGTCGCGGGCAAACAATAGGCATGACGAAAAAAAAAAAATGTTTTAGGTCCATCACATAGTTTATTTTTAAATATTCGACACGTATTTTTTCTTTTTTCTCTTAAACTAAAAATTACAAAGATACACTGGGTTAAAGTTGCTCGTGACGTCACGCTTACGTACGATTTTTACGTAGGAGTGACGTCAAAACCCCCCACTCCATAACTTTGATGCTCTGTATCTTTGTATTTATTTATGTATTTAATCAGGTAAAAATTGTGTTTCAAATATTTTTTAATAGCCTAAAAGACGGACTAATTATTTTTTGAATTTTTGAATGTAGTCGTCATCCCTATTTTATACTTATAAACTAGAGGCTGCCTGCGACTTCGTATGCATTTATCGCCGTAGCTTTGAAAACTAACGCAATATGTTAAAGTTATATATCCTATGTGTTTTCCTAATGTGCAAGCTACAATACTGTAAAGCTTCATTTAAATCTGTTCAGTGGTTTTTGCATGAAAGAGAAAACAAACATCCTCATATCCAATGGCACATTGACATTTATAATATAAGAAGGTGGCGGTTTACTTATGACATTTGCAATACAATACAATATAAATATTCTTTATTGCACACAAAGATATAAGGTACAGACACAAACAAGAATATAAGAAGCAACAGGCGACCTTATTGCTAGGTAGCAATATGTTCCAGGCAACCTTCCAGACAGTTTTTTTTTATTAGCCTATTTCGTCCCACTTCTGGGCAAAAGCCTTTCCCATACTTCTCCAATGATAACAGATAATATTTTTAAAAACATCTGCCGCGTTGAAGCATTAAGTACCAACTTAAATAACAATAGCACGTTTTAGCAAATATTCGCGAATACTAAATACTATGTAAACTATACTCAACTCAACCTTCTTATTATATGCCACAGACTAACTAAAGCAGTATTCTAAACATAGTAACATTCTCTGTGCTGATTTACGGCCGTTCCCTATATCCTATTATCTCTTATTATCTCTGGTTTTGCCCTAACTGGAGATAGAAATAGTTTATCTACCTTAGAATTTTTCGTCCCTATAATCCTATCAGTGTCAAAAAATGTATGGGATTCTTCTGAAGGATAGGTCGAAAGTGACAGCTACGTGACAGGTACTACCGATCTTGGATAGTTCTGTCTTTGAATATTGGGAACGGCGGTTAAACTGACAAGAATGACATCAACTATGCTCATTTATGCAAAAAAAAACTACAGGTCTGGCGCTATTTCGTATAGTTCTGTCTTTGTCACTAGCAATGTTTAAGAGAGAGAAGAGAATATGCGAATAACGTAATATTTTGAAGTGTTGGACTGTTTTGTTGACTTTTGATGTTATTTTTGTACCAATAAATGAATGTTTTTTACTCATTCACACGAAAACCACTCAATAAATTTTTATGAAACTTTACAATATTGTAGCTTGGTCATCAAATTAAGACATAGGCTATAAAAAAATGTTTAATTATTCCTAGAAATGATGATAAATGCGTAGAAAGTTGAAAGGACCGTTAGTTATAGTATTTGTATACTTTGTATGTGCCAACATCCTAAACAAGCGAGAATAAACTTAACTACAATGTATTACAAATTGTAATGGTATCAGCTATTGACTTTTTCACATCAGCTAGCTTAGCATACACTCCGTGACAAGACGTTGTCATGGGTTTGTCACGCTTACGTCTCTGTCTATAGTATTAAATGTGATAAGGACAGCATACGCGAGATAATTGTCGCGGCACGCCGTGCTAAGCCCCCAGATCTGTTTATTATTGCATTTCTAAGTACCTATTTATCAATATTTAAGCTAATGTTTTATTAAAAATAAATAAAAATGATTTACGTTCGTATAAAACACAAACTAGACGTGGCTTGTCCCCGTTAAAAACGACAAGTACAGTGCATTGCAAAAGCTTAAAATAATATTTTTTGAGGGGATATGGTGCTCCACACTGCACACTTAATTGCACTGTACTGTACACTTAAGTATACAAAAAGTTTTTAAAAAAATATAACATGCGGTGCTCCCACCATAATACCAAAATTTTACCATAAGCCACACATTCTAAAAACTATTTTTTAAATTTACCCACGAAAAACAGAATTCAGAATTACTCCAATGTACTTATTCGAAACTTGCCACTAAAATTATATATTTTATATATTTTTTTTGTATTATTATCTATATTTGTACACTTTATTTATTTAATAAGTAGTAAATTACAGTATTTATTTATTGCCTTGCTCTACTCTACAGTCTTCCTAAACTAGTCCTACTCCAAAGGTTGTCTGGAAGAGATCACTTTTAGTGATAAGGCCGCCTTTGCGCACAATGTTTTAGTTTTAAGTTGTATTTGTATTTCTTTGTGTGCAATAAAGAATTTCTATCTATCTAATCTACCTATCTAAAATTAAATGTAAAATGTTACCTACTGTTATAGCTAGACTATGGCCGTCACGGATGAACCGCTGAAATTGCGTAAAGTTTTCACTGACCACTTTACCAAACTCGGTCAAGTTTATCTTCGTAAGGTTAACTTAGGAGCCTTGTTTCATACTTTAAAGTAGTTAGAATTTCTTAGACAAATGTTATCTCACTGGTATTATAAATGTCTGACCCTTTCTATGAAATTCTAAGACAGCTTCTTCAAGGATACTGTGTGTTTTATTTCATACATAATATCTGTTTTGTTTTTATGCAAAAGACATTTATAATAGAACTGCTATTATAAATGTCTATCTTTGTGACTATGGCTGGATGGATGAAAGAATATAATATAGGGTGACTTTAAATTAGTGAACAATAGAAAAATATATGCATGTACGTACTCGTAATAACAAACAACTTTTACTATGGGACCAAGGTTGAATGAAATCATTCAAATAATTGTGTACCCACCATAGAAAATAAGTACATCAGCTGATAGTATGGAGGAACTTTTTTTTATGATTTCGTACTTGCTCCCATAGTAAAAGTTGTTTGTTATCACGAGTACATACATATCCTTTTCTATCGTTCATTAATTTGAAGTCACCCTGTATGCTTGTATCTCTTTGAGGAAGACTTCCTCCTTTCTTTTTTCTTTCTTTTTTTTATCTTTGGGGGGCCAAGACGAACGTACCTCGATCAAATCGGGGACTTGCTCAAGAAAAGCCAAATCAAGAGTACCCTAAACCGACGGGCATGTATAAGGCGTCTGATGAGTGTGGATGAAGCGAAAGAGGTGCGTTTGGATCGTAGCAAGTGGAAGGAAGTGGTCTCTGCCTACCCCAATCGGAGAGAGGCGTGACGGACATGTATGTATGTATCTCTTTGTGTGTAAATAAAGTATTTCTATCTATCTATGGATAGGCTTCTTTATTTCGAGATATTGTTTTAATTTTGTGTTCGTCAAAAAACCGACAACTGGTGGAACGCAAACTAGCACGAGCGAAATGCTCGTAGCACGTTTGGAGGCTCATGTAGCGTGGACGCAGCTTTAAAAATAATATCATCATGTCGTCCACACCGTGTCCAGCGACGGCGACTTCAGAAAGGTTTACATTTACGATTGTTGTTGAAGTGGGTGGCGGGCTCTGATGTGGCTTGCAAAGCCGAATTGGTCTTAAAAATGCGATCACAATACAGCTGACCAGAGGTGTTATATATATGTATAGGAGTAGGAGGGCTTCGGCTTGGTTTTCCGTACTCGGCGTTTAGTATCAAGATCAAATAATATAAGAAGATTATAAATCACTTGTTAACAAACTAAGTGAGGATGAAGCGAAAGAGGTGTGTTTGGATCGTAGCAATTGGAAGGAAGTGGTCTCTGCCTACCCCAATGGGAGAGAGGCGTGACGGATATGTATGTATGTATGTAAGCAAATAAACTACGTATAAATGACTTACCTGATTTGTGATGTCGTAGACTACGATAGCCGCTTGCGCACCTCGGTAGTACATGGGCGCGAGACTGTGATACCTGTAATCAAAGATTTTGAGTTTAAAAATTATACTTTTATGGCCGAAATTTTTTTTTACAATTAATAAAAAGATTCGTCATTTTTTGTACAACTTTTACATAATTTTTCACGAATTCAGAACTTAAATCTCTATATATAAATGAAACCCGTTTTCCGTTGTCACGGCATGGCATCACGCCTGTTCGGCTGGACCGATTTCGCTAATTCTTTTTTTAAAATGTTCATTGAAGTCCAAGGATGGTTCTTACGGTGAGAAAAATTCGAATAATTGCCGGGAAAGCCCTAAAAAAGACCTTTTCTTTTTCCCATACAAATGTTTTCTTACTAAAATGTAGAGTCAATTTGAACTTTATTCCTACACAATAAAGTTCATTCTAAGGCGGGACGAAGTTCGCCGGGACAGCTAGTATCTTATAAATTAAGTATGTAGGTCCTACATTGTAGGATAGAGGCTGCTCGCGACTTTTTACGCAGTTATCGTTATATTTCGAAAAAAATAATCATCATATCTTAAACTAATATAGCTTATGAGTTATTACAATGTTCAAGCTACAATATTGCCAAGTTTCATTAAAATCAGTTCAGTGGTTTTTGCGTGAAAGAGTAACAAACATCCTCAGATCCATCCATCCATCATCGGCACAAACATTGACTATTTTATAATATTAGCAGGAAGGAGTAGGATTTACTTTTTTACTATTTCTTATTTTTTAATTTCCTTTGTAATAATTTTAATAAGAAAAAAATTTATGAATTCACCTCTCCTGCCCAGCCGTATCCCAGATTTCAAACTTCACGGTAGTCTCATCGAGGCACACCGTCTGCGTGAGGAACGCCGCGCCGATGGTGCTCTCCTGGTACTCGTGGAACTGCCCCTTGACGAACCTGAGCACCAGCGACGACTTGCCCACCGCAGACTCCCCGAGCAACACCAGCTTGAACTGGCACACTTTGGTCTGGGGCGCTCCGTTCGGCCGCTGAGCTGTGCCGCTTCTGTTTGCCGCCATGTCCTGGTGAAATGAAAGAAAAGTGTTATTTGTTTTGTACTCTGACCTGATCTGATTATATCATTACAGCCTGTTGCAGTCCACTGCTGGACATATGCCTCTCCAATTGCGAGCCACTGTGATCTATCTTCGGCAGCTCTGATTATTTTGAGGGGTAATAGAAGTAGTAGATGGCGCGACGATCTGGATGCATACTTTGCAAGCTGGCCAGGGGTTGCCGGAGATAGGGAGGCATGGAAGAATGCGGGGGAGGCATTTGCCCAGCAGTGGGACACATTGACATAACCCTTCGTCTTTCTCCGAGACGAAGGGTATCCATAACGGATTTTCCCATGAAAAAAAAAAAAAAAAAGTAAAAAAAAAAAAATAGAAGTTGTGTCGTAATTTTTCTACTCAGTCGAAGAATTTTTAAACTGGAATAATATTTGAAAGTCATTAGTATGTTTTAATATAAGTTGTTTTGTGTAAAATTTGTATTATTTTCTCTTTGTGTTTTCTTTTTTTTTTTATTAAGTATTATTATTATTAAGTTGCTAAGATTAAGAATATATTAGATGTAAAAAATGTTTTGCTATGAATAAATAAATAAAAGTATCAGGTGCTCAAACAGATTGAGAGGGTGAGTTGACGTGTCTACGTGTTCCGACACGTCAACTGACGAGAAAGATAGGCGTCAGCCAGAGACGGGTCCTAACCACGGACACCACAGACGAGTTCGCGGAAGTATGCGCGAGTTTTCCCGTGCTCTCGTCAAAAGTGGTCAGTTGGAACACCGTGGGGTTTTAGCCGGTGGGAGTCCGGCATAACCCTCCGTCCTTCTCCGCGACGGAGGGTATCCATAATGGATTTCCCCACGTAAAAAAAAAAAAAAGGTGCTCAAACAGATCAGAAAAGTAACAAAGATTTCACTGACGGGATCAAACATATATACTATCACGCTTCTTTCCCATTGTGGTAGACACATAGCCCTTCCCTCCACTTGCTACAATACAAACACACTTCTCTCGCTTCATCCACATTCATCAGTCGTCTCAAACATGTACGTTTGGCTTTGGTTACTTGATTTATATACTTAAGAAATATTGGTCCACTTGGACTATGTTAATGTTCTATGCAAATTGTTTTATAGCCGACCATCTTGAATTAGATAAGCTAGACTTCATTCTCAGCCTATTTTTAAGTGCTACCTTACTAGGTAAATCTAGGTTCTAGATTGGTTGGTGGATCTAGGTTTCCTAGGTAATTGCTGAGAATTGAGAATAGGATACTTCCTATAGCGAGACTTTTTATTGCATATAAAATAAAATATTTGTAATGAATAAAAATAATACCTAGTTACATTAAACAGAAAAAAAACAATATTGATAACATAGATAACAACTTACTTGTTTTTTTTAAACACAAAACAAAAGCACTATAATTTTCACTCTAGATTTAATTTGAGAAGAAAATCGACCACTTTTATGAATTTTTACGATTATGTCCCACTGCTGGACAAATGCCTCACTTAGATTTTTCCAGCATAGATAGTGTCTGACTTATTTCAACTACTTTTAACAAATGATATTAATTTATAACTTGACCATGGACTTGGCAGATGTCTATGCTTAGTAACTCCTTTAAAATTATTTCAAATCATTAATCCCTCATTAACTAAGTATCATTAATATTAATTAATATGTGCATGTATTAAATTAATTAACTTAAGTCCTTTAAAAAGGCATAAGTAAAATATCCATAACAATAATAGGCATTTACCTAATTACAAATCATATAATAGTATCCTTAGTTTAAAATTATCTACAAAAGAATGATTACAAAGATAGATTGTTAATTCCTAATTTATTTCAACTGCATTCCATTCTATTCAAAATTCTTCTATGTCTATACAAACAATCAGTGCATAAGTGCTTTGACGGTACCTTCTTATTATATTTCTATTTGTGAAAACCTGTAATATGATCATCTGTTAACTTATTATAATTTTCTAATGTATTTAATGAAGCTGTTGGTTTTCCAATAAATAATAAATATCAGAACTCTAATAAAAAAAGTTGTCCAGCTCATCAATTAAGTAAGTACTTAATACTAAGTAACAAATATTATTATGCAATTATGTAAATAAACTAACATAAAAACTGGCAACACTTTATTTTTTTAATTAAAAAACAACATGTTTAAAACTAGTCTTCCCGCGACTTCTTACGCGTCTATCGTCATATCTTGGAAAAAAATCATGATATCATAAAATAATATAGGTTATGTGTTATTCTAATGTGCAAGCTACAATATTGCCAAGTTTCATCAAAATCTGTTCAGTAGTTTTAGTGTGAAAGAGTAACAAACATCCATCCATCCACACATCCATCGGCACAAACATTGACATTTATAATTTTAGTAGGTTTAGAATTATTTATTTATTTATTCATTTTTACCATAATCCAAATACACGACATCATTACAGGCAAGTCCCAATTCGATGACGTTACTGATAAATACATTTTTTAAGTAATAACATTTTTTATACAATCTACTTATAACAAATCAACTTCACTATGTACTTATTTAACTTTACTTGAATAGGTATTATTTATTAATTCTATGTTTAAGTACTCCCGGTTTATAACATGTTGACCAGTTAAATAATACTAAATAATTGTCATTCAATTTAAAATACCATACAATTTCCTGTCACGATCTACTCAAATACCCTAAAGTTACTCTAGTGAATGTTGCCAATGAACAATTATATATATATCTTCATCTCTCGCAATTACATTTATAATTCTAATAGCAGTAGTTACAGGGGCATACCTGAGAATATTGGATCTGCACACTGGTTCTGCTAACGTATGATTCCTTGTGCGTAGGCGGGAATTAGGTACACGTATTCCAATACACTGAAGTACCTCACTATTGGAAATTTTACCACGTAGCACTTTAAATACGTATACAGCTAGTGCCAATTTTCGCCTAACCTCCAGCTTATAGTAACCGACCATGCCCAGTACAAATAATGTCGGATACATCAATGGAAAAAAGGGAAAAATTCCGAATTTTTTATGATAAAGATGTCTAATAAATTTATTTTGTATTTTCTCTACCATTATATTATATTTTGCCTGATTTGGATTCCAAACCATATTGCTCACTTCAAGTTGACCCCTAACAATTGCATTATAAAGAGTTTGAATAGCTGCAATACTCTTTAATTAGATATAAAGGAAAATTTCTAGAATACATGTCATTGACAAAGCTGAACATTACGCAATTGTATTTATAGTTTAACAAATTAAAACATGGGTACTGTTATTTAACTAATTTCAACAAAAGAATGTAGTTTTACTTATAATATGGCTTCATCTTTTACTTGAAACCATACTGCTTTGTGGATACTAACTCATAAATGAAGAGAATTAGGTTCAAAGTTGTGTTTGTATTAAAGTGTCTAATGTCCGTTCTCATCAACTAACTCCTAAAGTAAGGGATCCCTTACATAAGGAGTTAGTTGATGAAAACAGGCTTAATTCTCATACACACAATCCATCACGCCTCTCTGCCATTGGGGTAAGCAGAGAACACTTTCTTCCACATGCTACAATCCAAACACTTCTTTTGCTTCGTCCACACTCATCAGTCGCCTCATATAAATCAGTCATCTATGTTTTTTTTTTAAATCAAATTTTTGACGAGGCTTCAACCACTGTAAGTGGCTATGCCAGCCTCATGGGAGCATTCAATCATTTATAGATCAGGTTACAAAGCTTGGCTTAGGAAGCAATAAAGCGCCATCGCTCTGCTGGACAATGGTTCTGACAACCAGCAGTTCAGCTGGACAGAATCAACACTCCCCATGCCCACAAGCCGGGCTCTCAAGTCTATGTTTTAATTCTCATAATATTTATGCAGGTTGCTATATCAGATATAGGTTAATTAGAAATACCTACAAGTTCAGTTAGTTTCTAATATAGTCTTTGTTTGAGAATAGGAGTGAAATTTTTTTGTCTTCAGTTTTTGTATGAACAAAATATTGTACTTAATACAACAGATTAGTATGTAGTTATGAATACCTACATAAACACATAATTAAGGGCACAAGAGTCTATTTGAAGTAGTATTACAGTTTATAGTGTAATATATCTTGGCTAGAAAATCTAGACATAAAAATAAGGAAGAAATAATTAACCTCAAGGCAAAACTGCTTGACTTGTCTTTGTTAAATGACCTATTTATTCTTTGTGGTAATATCTTGATGGTTTTACGTGAGAGTTTTGTTGCAAATAATCATAATGGTTTAGTCTTGCTTACATTCTACTGAAAGGTAGATAGAAAGAAATAATAAGTAATTTTATGGACATGATAATAATAAATAATAGTACCCTTATATTAATATAAACTATCTTTTGATTTATTTAACAGCTTTATAGAGGAGATGCCTACTATAACATCATTCTAAGCAATACAATAGACTCACCATTTAATAAACAAACAAACACACAATCGGAAACCATGAGTGATCACCAATTACGACACAAAAGATCGACAAGGGGGTGTATTGGGATAATGTGCAATGATAATGCAAAATAATAAAGTGACCAGCTTAAAACCTTCGCGCGACCGAAGTAACAAAAGAAACTCACTGCCAACGGTAAACAAGAGACATGTTATCTCCAATATCGCGATCATAAAGAAAAGGCGTAATGACACTTTATCAGAGGCCGTCGGCGCACTTCGCGAGACCCACTATTACCATTTCTCGATGCCATTATCGCTCCAACTAGCAAACGTGTCTATACTGATGATGACTAACCGTGTCTGCCCCGTATCAGTGCGTTTCCTTCTGTCTGACCGCACTCGGACACTAGTAAGACGCCCTCCGACACAATCAGCTGGAGGTCACAAATCCCACCGCAGCAATCGCTCTTGATCCCCAACTCCTCGCTGGTTTCACCAGCTACTACGTAACGCCCCTAACTCACCAGTTTCATCTACAGTCACTACATTATTCGATAAAATGACGCATTTACAAGATTAGAAGGATATGAAAGACGTACCCTCCCTGTTATTGTATCGCCAATGTACACTTTTCCTCGGGCGACAGATCCTCACGAGGGCGCCGTGATGCCGAAAATATCATTAATTACACAGTTGAACGAGTAAAATCATTAATTTTAAATACTAAACTGGAAAATCTAGCACAGAAAAGCAAAATGACCACGAACAAACATGGAAGCGAACGAGACGTTTCACTAAAGTTGTCTATGGTCAGTAATACGTCATTTAAAAAACAAAAAAGTTTATGGTTCAAAAAGGTATTTTATATTATTAGTGAACACTACAAGTTTGGTTTTTTGGTATTTCCACGGTATTTCACGTTTATTTTGATTTATTTCCAAAAAAAATCAATGAAAATCCAAAAGGAAAATCAAATTACGAAACAAGGTAATTATTGTTCGTTCTAGCCAAAGTTTTATCATTTGTAATTTTATTTTTTTCTCTACGATTGAAAAAGTTTACAAAGTGGCAGAGTGGGCAGTATCTAAAATTAAAAAAAAGAAAGATCTGTCAAAGTCATTTTACTGTTGCTGCTGCACATTTCGTGTGTGTTGTATTTCGTGTTTTTCTTCTATTACTTTACGTATTTGTATCTGTAATCTCACTAGTTTTATCATTGTAAGAGGTACGTTCATAGAATCGTAGTTCTAGGTTGTTAGTAAAACCTTTCCACCATGAAAATAACAAGATATAAGAAAGTGCAGAAGTACTTAAAGTTCTACTACAATAACTTCGGTTTCCATCAGCCGTACCAAGTTCTGATCGACGGAACCTTCTGTTTTGCCGCCTTCAAAGTGAGTTCTCTACATAAAAAGGGAAGATAATTTGATTCTGCTCGGTTTAGGAGTTTTACGTCGAACAACATAACCTTAAACATTTGCTTTGAAACTGGGTGTAAAGCCTGATAAAAACGTGTAGAGACTCGGGAAATAAAATAAATGGCATACAGAATGCGTTTCCGTAAATTTCTTTCTATGAAAGAGTGGTATTTGTAGTAGAAATAGTATGTTAACAGCTTAAAAACATTTTATTGGTAATTAAACTCAAGTTATTGACTTTAAGTTGATTAATACCACCTTTTTCTAGCCAAACAATATCGTATAAGCATCGTACCATAGACGCTCACTTTTAAATACCCTCTCACTTACGCAAAATAATAATCTTGCACAGAATGGATAGCAAGATACGCCGTAACGGTCGATTGATAGACGTAGTGGATGATGAGTGGAGAGCTGAACGTCTCCCTCCTGAAGACATCGAGGTGCCGTTGGAGGAGCTGCCGGACCCAGAGGCAGACTCCGCCGACTCCCACCTCACTCTTAAGGAGCAAAGCCTGAGATGGCAGGAAAACTTCCCTGAACCGAGCAGTATCTAGTATTATCTTTTCTTGGTTAGAAATGTAAGAAATTGTTTTATCTAATTAATAAAGCAGATGGTTGTTTTATGCATTGCTCGCAGTGTAAGATGCATGTGATCCAAATTCTTACATAAACTTTGAAGATAAAATATAAGTTTCAATAAGTTAATGTAGAGATTAACCTGATCGCATGCATCTGTTGCTGCCAGTAACGCCTAAAACAACTGCGTGCTTTATTCATTGATTTGTTGTATTTCATGTACATACTGTTTTTATATGTCTATTTAAAATGGAGATCATAATGGAATGAAATAAGGTCCACAAAGAGTTTTAAAATCCAAAGTACATTCAGACTCGGCAAAAAAAAGACTACTTGGCTTCTGGTTTAATAATATTAATTTCAATTGTGAATTTTTTCCGAAATGTTTTGCTGCATGAATTTCATTTAAAATACTTTTATTTTATTGTCTTTTCTTAATATTAAATATGTTTTCATCAACAATTTCTCAACAAAACAATTCTTCACATTCCAGGAACAAATAAACGTAAGAGAACAGATACCTAAATACTTAAATTCTCAAGCAAAACTTCTGACTACTAGATGTATAATAATGGAAACTGAGAAAGTTGCTAAAAAGACACATGGAGCTTTGACTATATTAAAACAATTTGGCATACATGAATGTGGGCATAAAGAATCTATTTCAGGTGCCAATTGCATATTATCCATGATAGGAAAGAAAAACGACAAGCATTACATACTAGCTTCCCAAGACAGAGATTTACAGGAGAAATTAAGAAATAAAGCTGGTATCCCTCTACTTTACCTTCACAATAAATCGCCAACTTTAGAAAAACCATCGAAAGTTAGTTACGAAAAGGCTGGCCACACCGTCGAAGCTAATCCATTTATGTTCATAAGTGAAACTCAGAATGAAGCTCTGAAAAGTATGAAAAAGGCTTTAGGAGTGGAAGAGGTGACTGAACAACCTGAAGTAGTTGTTAGAAAGAAGAAAACTCATAATCCAAACCCTTTGTCTTGTAAGAAAAAGAAGAAAAAGCAAAGTAATAAAGATACAGAGAAAGTAAGTGAAGGTAAGGTTAGAAAGAGGAATAAAAAGAAATTACCTAAACATTTGAAAGAAAAATTAAGTGCTGTTATGACTTGAATAAAATTTATCAAAACTTAAACGTTTTTTTAATAGATAAACTCTCAGTTTCAGAGACAGTTATTAATGCTAGAGTGCGTTTCAAGAAATAGTTCCTATGTCGCCATGTTGGCAGCATTGAAAATTTGTATTGTGAAACGTCATCAATGGTAATGGTTCAGTAGGTACAAATTTTCAATGCTGCCAACATGGCGGCACAGGAACTATTTCACGAAACATCTCTAATGTTCCATTAAAAGCTGATATTGCCATTGTCAAAAATTTAAAGAAGACTGTGCATCGTCAATGGTTACTTTTATGACCTTTTCTGCAACTAGGAGTTAATTATTTTATTAATTAAGGATATCAAAAAAGTTAAAAATATAACAGATTTTTTCCGCATAGTTTTTAAACTTCCTAAATTTAATAAGCCACATAATAATATGAGCACTAATTTATTACTACTTTATTGTACTTAAATCTAAAGAAGTCATGTTTTTTCTATCTATTGCAGAATAATTAACAATGCACTGGTAGTAGAGTTTTTACGATCATTTTATATGCGTTTTATTCTGTGGTGTGCATCCACTTCCTCCTTACATCTTTGGTTTTTATTGTGGTATGTATGATAATAAAGTTCTGCTATGTAGGTAGATATACTATTAGATTAGATCAGTTCTGTTTCTAAGCAAATCGGGGAAAAAGCGGGAAATTGTTAGGCGGGAAATGGAAAAAATGGCGGGAGATGACGTTCAACTTTAAAAAAAAAACTTGCAGTTAACACAAAAGAGTTCATTCATAAGTTTTTCTTCGAATATAAGATCTTTTTGGGTCGATTATGAGACAGTTGACAAATGTGGAAAATATAGGTTGGGCTTAGGCTTTTCCAAGAAAATATAAATAACGGGGCTTTTGAGCATAATTAACCTAAAACACCAATAATTGAATTTAGTATCTTAATTACTTAAAAATACCCGAAAATGGAAACATCAAACACAAATACGACCGCCACCGTAGAAATGGACGAACAAATCCTTAGATCTAAATCTTTACCAGTGTACGCAATAGAGGAAAAATGTGTTCTAAAATCACAGATATCTGCCCCATCATACCTCAAGTCTTTAGCCGAAAATGAGCTGCCTCCGTTTAGACCACCGCTGGTCCAACCTAAACCTGTTCTAATGGTTGGTCCGGGCCAATTGATGAGTCCTGATGAAGCGATTGATATGATTGCCGTATGCGATGCCGATCCGGTTACGGGGTTGAAGAAGTATTTAAGTAAGTGTTTTGTTTAGATATTCTTATCATAAATAAATAAATAAATAAATTTTTTATCAGCCCTTTTAACTGCTCCAGCTACAGGGGCACGAGCCTACTCTCATACGAGAGTGATTGATTAGGCCGTAATCTGTAAAAAGGCCAAATGCAGGCTGGTTTATTTACCCTTTTTTAAATGTTAAAGTTTGTTTGTAATTGTAAAATGTCTATACTTGACAGATTTAGATGGATTTTAGCAAAAAGATACCTACTTTCTTCGCCTAACTCTGTGCCGAATCTTATTGGAAAAATGCGATTAATAGACGACGGTTTTTTATACGTAACTACCTATCTACCTATTCACCTACCTAAACGTAGACGACAATAGATAGGTAGGTAAATAAATACCTACTAGGTACTCATTAAAAAACGGAGAAAATGATAAAGAACCTAATTTAAACAAAGAAATAGCAAAATCGAGCAGCCTTATTCCTACCTAAGTACTTAGCATGAGTCTTTTCCTTTTACCATCAGCATATAAAACAGTTTTATTATTTAACATATATAGTTATTAAATAGTTTATGATAATGTTGTGTATGCTTGTAATTGGCCGACATATATATACTTATAGCCAATAGTCACTAAATGTTTTTAAGTTAAAGTTATCATATGTATTTGCTGTTAGCGTACCATAAATAAATAAATAAAACAGAGCTGTTGACATTGTGCTTGATCACTATTTAACCAACCTTTTTATTTTTTTATTTCTATTCAGCCATTTATTTCTCTCTACAGATCTATTCCTAGTTCAAAAAAAGGTGATAAACAACTTCGAGATTTACGAGCGAGATTTCTTAGTGAGCTTTATGAAAGAAACCGTCGCATACGCAGCTCAAAGAGATTTCAACTCAATGAAACTGTCAATTATGATCACTATATATTTGAGCACGCATAAATTCTTCAAAACGTATTATTGGATGGGTCCAAATGACGTTTGGGGGTATTTTAAGGAGCTTATGATAAGACACACCATTGAGGTAAGTTGGTTTCTATTCTACAGAATTATCTACATTCATCATCATCATGTTAGCTTATGGATGTCCACTGCTGGACAAAAGCCACAAGGATCTTCACAACGACCGGTCATGCGTTGCCCACATTGGTTTCTATTCCTACACAGAATTATCTACTTATTCTTATCATCATCATGTTAGCTTATGAAAGTCCACTGCTGGACAAAAGCCTCAAGATTCCAAGGATCCCCCAAGCATCCTTGGGGATTAGGGTTTCATCATCTCCCCCACAGATCTCCCCCAAGGATCTCCACAACGATCGGTCCTGCGCTGCCCACATCCAACGGCTTCCCGCGACTTTTACTAGGTTGTCGGTCATCCTTATTTCCAACATTATTTTATACTAAGTTTATGGTTCTAACAACTATTAACAGCTTTAAGTATAAGACCCAGAACACACGGTGAAACGCAAATGCAACGCAACTGAAACAACTAGTTTAAAACGTTTCGTTTCAGTTGCGTCGTGTGTGGTTTTCTAAGGAAGTCTATAGCAGAAACTGCGATGCAACTCAAAAGTAACTAGTAGTTTCAGTTGCGTTGCATTTGCGTTTCACCGTGTGTTCTGGCGCTTAGGTACATATAAACTTATCTACTTAAAGGGATATAGTTACTTACGAGGCTAAATTCGCCTATAAAAAGTTACGTCCAAATTAAAATATAATAATAATAATAGTGAAATCAATAATTATGAAGAAAATTTAACTAAGTTCATTCAATGAGGAAAGAGTATAGGTAAGGAGTGGCCCCATTTTTTTTTCATATAAAAATGAGTTTATGACAGGTGCCAAGGTTGCGCCAAGTTTTTCATAGATTTCTTGGTAGATGACCTGTCAAACGGTAAGAAATACCTTACAAAAAGGTAGCCATTTTGCGCCAGACCACTCACGCAAATCCAGACGGTATGGCTCCTCCTTATATATTCTATAGGTACTTAAAGAGTTCATTATAAAGTTATGTTCGTCTCGATAACGTCTTTAATCATCATTTTTATTATAAGTAATAGGTAGTTTTAGTGGGTTTTATTTGAGTATAATATCAAAATAATATTACCTTACCTATCAAAGTAGACTAGTGAAAACCGCGAAGTCTCATTGTATGCCACTTGGCAATGAACCGATCGCGCTGGAAAAACATTGGAGAGGTCTATGCTCAGCAGTGGGCAGCTATAGGCTGAGATGATGATTGATTACCGACCTAGACTAGTTTTATAAGGTTACTGTAGGCTGCCCGCGACATCGTACGTAAAGTACCTTAATCTCTCGGAAAAAAAAGATAGGATCTTAAAATAATATAGCCTGGGTACTTATGTGTTATTCTGACTAAGTAACAATATTAAATTGTCAAGTTTCATCAAAATCTGTTCAGTAGTTTTTGCGTGAAAGAGAAACAAACACCCATCCATCAGCACAAATATTGACATTTATAATATTAGGATAACTAGGCTGCAGAAGTATTGTATCCCTCCCCAGGACTCCCCTGATGGCCAGCAGATCCTGGAGCCTGAAGAATGCTTCGACATCATGACACATTTCCACACAATGTACATGAGCAACTTGCCTCTTGTTCATATTGCTACTTTTGGATCGCATCGGCTAAGGCTTGAGTGGCCGTTTAAGAAGTAATAAAGTATTTTGTTTTAGTTTTGTTGATATAATAAAGTTATTGCGATAATTTATTGATTTTTTTTAATGAGTAAGCACGTAATTTATTAATATGTGTTAGAGCTACGTAGAGGCACCCTACTAAGTATTAGCATTCTATACTATTTAGTAGGTAGGTATAACACGTCGGAAATATCTGCGGACCTCGCTGGAATGCGCTTTCCCCCGCGCTTCCCCCGTTTTCGCCTATCCAGTACCGTGACGAGTACCTACGTACGAGTACTTATTTATACCTTCTTAATTTATTAAGGCCCACTTGCGCAGAACAGAGTTAACGCAATAAACCCGGAGTTAGCTGCTAATACAGGGTTAAATCAAGATAAATCAATACAAATTCTTTATTTAACCCTAAGCAGCTAACTCCGGGTTTATTGGGCTGCGCAAGTGGGCCTAAGGGAGTAAATCTATAAGTAGGTAGGTACATCTTCTAAACTTTTTAACAGGCAAAAAGATAGTAAAGTAAGTAAGGTAAATAGAGAAGTAGAACGTGTTAAGCGATTTTTCGTTTTAGATAGGTACTTAATAGACGAAGAAGTCATCTTATTGTTTACAGATTTTTCAGGGACAGTGGTAAGGTAGAACTACAGATCAGAACCTAGCCAATATCTATTAAATCGTTTAGAGATAAAATCAATTTTACTTCAGTCAAGTTAAGCCCTTATCCTAAGGCTTGAAACTGGTCGAATGGAGCGGCTTCGTTGCACCCATGACCTGACCTCTGCCAAGTAGCCCTGGCATGGCAGCCGGCAGCCGGTCGGGCGATACTTAGCCAATCCGACTGTCAGTTCAGTGCGCGCCGCAACGGTATGCAAACTCCACGCGCGCGATCTCTTTAAATTTAAAAACTTTTTGGTGACATTTTACTTTTTAAATAATGTTTTTAATAATAGTTTTGGCGGCTGTGGGAGCATTAGCATTATGCTTCTTGCTAATAGATTCTCTTTGGAGTGTTTTAGAGTTGGTTTCTTCTTGGTTGACTCCCTACTTCCTGCCTGGAGAGGAGCAGTCGCTTGCTAAGCGATTTGGGACTTGGGCTGGTGAGTGTCAAGTTAAATACTATATTTACGTATTAATTACCAAGTTTTAGGAATGGTAAATTATTAATTCCGTAGATTTATTACCTATTTACTTAACTACTTCGACTAAATCACTTATATTATATTTGTGATGTATTTTGAAGCGTGAATACCGGCTTTGCTATCAATTTTGATTTGAAATAGGAAGGTAAGCGACTATTTACATGTGTGATAATGAAGTGACTTTAGACGTTATCGGTTTTATGATTACGTTATTTTGTTTACTAAACTTAAATTCTTATTGAATCCCAACATATTTTCCTGATGTACCTATAAAATATAAGATGGTGTCAAGTCAACCGATCGACGTAGCTTGATATTAATTGGCATAGGCATTTAGATATCTTGCCATTTATATAAATCATACATTATTTATTTTATAAGTACAACATAACTTACTCAGTTGAAATAAATATCCAATCAGTAATCTTGACCTAATTGTTAAATTAATTATACCACACTGTCGCCGCGCTGCCGATCACTAAGTGATTCATTATTTTTCTAAAAGTCTTTTAGAAAAATAATGAATTCATTACTTCTGTAAATTCTTAATCTTTAAGATCTAATAGAATAGGGTATTTCAGATGTATTTCAGATAGTATTTGCAGAAGGGGCAGCTTTAAGCTACATTTACAAACATACTTACATATCTATCTGTTAATCTGTCACGCGTCTTTCTCATCACCACTTCCCAGTAACTGACAGCTCTAAATTGTTTCTTTAAACAATGAACTATCAGTTACGTTTTGTGTTATTTTCACGTACGCTAGTTACTTAACCGATTACGTTACGTATCCGTTAACGTTAATGTGCGAAAAATAGAAACTGCTCTATTCACTTGGTTTATAGTAGGTATTGTCATTTTTCGATAAATTGACTAAAGTTGATAAATTCAGCAAAAAAAAATTAAGCCAAACACTCGCCAAACTTCTTATTCGGAAATATTGATAAAATGCTAATTCAGCAAAAAAACAAGCCAAACATTCCCCACTGAATTACATAGGAACCTACCTACGTAGGTAGACAATGACATTTCAATATTATTTACTGTTTCGTAATCGAAAATTATAATTCAACACGTAATTAACGAATTGACACACATACCTAGCCATTATGAAAACATGTTGATTGTGAGACAATGGTAATGTGATTGATAGAATTGTGGCGGAATAGGAGAGAGGCCTTTGCTCTGCTTAGTGGGAGATTAATGGCTAAACAAAAATAAATGCAGATTTTTAGGGTTCCGTACCCAAAGAGTGAAAACGGGAACCCTTCCTGCGTGAGTCCGACTCGCATTTGGCCGGTTTTTTGCTTTTATAAAAGAGTGGCAGATTCACTACCCACACATATATACATACATACATACATACATATCCGTCACGCCTCTCTCCCATTGGGGTAGGCAGAGACCACTTGCCTCCACTTGCTACTATCCAAACCTTACCTCCTTCGCTTCATCCACACTCATCAATCGCCTTACCTATACATGCTCGTCGGTTTAGGGTACTTTTGACTTGACCTTTTTTTATCAAGTCCTCGATTTGATTGAGGTACGTTCTTCACTACCCTTCTTAGTACATATTTTCACAGCATATATACCTATATGTATATATATATAGGTATGTATGTAAGTACATAATACTACCCTTCTTAGTACACATTTTCACAGCATATACATATATATATATATATATATAGTATATTACATATACTATAATTACCCATCCAGTACCCCCTTTAATATGTATACAGGTCAGCGCATATATATATATATATATATATATATATATATATATGTAAGTACATAATAGGTTCATCGTTAAAGCCGGCTAGATTTCAATGAGGTTACCTGCCGTAAACGCATGCAGTCTGGTCTAGGAAGTCGATATTTACTCTTCCGGAGCTTGTAGCCAAGGGCATATTGAAGTTCTACATAAATAGAACTACAAAGAAAATGAAGTAAAAAATATAAATACTAGAACTAAGTAAGTACCTACTTACCTAGTTTAATAAGTATACCGCAAAGACGGCCTTATCACAAAGTGTAGTCTCTATTAGAACAGATACCATTCTAAAGGTAAAAATTTGATGAAGATATCTACCTAGTTCTAAATTCAAATTCTGAAGAACGATTAATCTAATAAATAATTGATGTAGGGAGGTACATGAAAATAAAGCATTCGTTTGTATTCGAAATACGATGATTGCCGCTGTGCAGTTATTGCCCTTTGCTGTCCGTCCATACACGGTTAGTTGAGTTTATTAAAACTGAGTAGGTAATAACATTTTCGTTACATATCTTTTTCGACAGATAAAAACCTAAGAACTTGTGTAAAAACATACACACATAGGTACTGTTATATCTGTCACGCCTCTCTCCCATCGGAGTAGGCTGATACCATTTCCCTCCACTTGCTACAATGCAAACACAAGTTTAATAAAGAAAAACATAATCTTGTAAACTGCTAATAGTATTGTTAATAAAGTTGTAGAAACGATGAATAGTGTAACTTTATGAACAATATAGGTTTTAAACCTTAAGTAGGTATTAAAGGAGACCCATAAAACACCTTTGGCTCTTTGACGAATGATTGCATAGCATACTTATGTAAAACTGGTTATTTACATAGACTGGCGCATTGTTGTGCTTAAATTATAGTTTTTTTTTAATGGAAAATCCAAACACTAAACTCCACCATGCTCTACTCTCGTCTTCTTAAACAAGTCCTACTCCAAAGGTTATCTGGAAGTGATCAGTTGATCAGTTTTAGTAATAAGGCCGCCTTTGCGCACAATGTTAGTGTTTGAAGTTTTGTCTGTGCATAAAAGTATTTCTATATACCTATCTATCTATCCACTCGTAGCAAGAGGGATGGTCTGCCTACCCCGATGGGGGAGAGGCTTGACGGATACGTTAGTGAAAGAAAATAATGTTTTTTTCTTTAGGTACCTTCCAACTTTGAATGGGAGACCTATATTTGCAGTTATTTTCCTCATATAATTCATCAATGAAATAGCATATCGAAATGGGTTTTATTATGTAAATTCGTAAATATATGGGCAAAATCATGACTGTCGAGTCACGGTAGATTTTGCAAGCGTCTGTATTCAAAGATGTTTTCGCAATCATCCCACGGTCCTCTCTAAGGTACGGTCCTTTCTGAAGCACATAAGGCACATACGTAGAGAACATGCATAGAGGTACCTACCTACCTAGGTATGCTACTCGTATGCAGGTAGAGTGTGACATCTACGTATCCTAATACACAGAAGTATGAAAGCTGCTATACCTAACTTAATATTATAAATTTAATGTCGATGCATCGGCATAAACATTGGATGGATGGATAGATGGATGTTTGTTACTTCATTCATCACGTAAAAACCACTGAACAAATTTTAATAAAATTTTACAATAACTTAGCTTGGACATCAGAATAACACATCTATACAGGGTGTAACAGAAAGGGTATATAAAGCCGAAACACAGCGATAGTCCTCATGAAACTGAACAACTTTCCCCAAGGAACATGGGTCGTAACTCGAAAAAAAAATTTCGCCACCCCATACTAAATGCCCGATCAGCTGATCGAGTAAGTATGGGCGATCCAAAAAATTTTTTCGAGTAACGACCCATGTTCCTTGGGGAAAGTTATTCAGTTCCATGGGGACTATCGCTGTGTTTCGGTTCTATACCCCCTTGCTGTTACACCCTGTATATAAAAATGAAACCCGTTTTCCGTTGTCACGGCATCACGCCTGAACGGCTGGACCGATTTCGCTAATTCTTTTTTTTAAATGTTCATTGAAGTCCAAGGATGGTTTTTACGGTGAGAAAAATTCGAATAATTGCCGGGAAAGCCCTAAAACAGACCTTTTCTTTTTCCCATACAAATGTTTTCTTACTAAAATGTAGAGTCAATTTGAACTTTATTCCTACACAATCAAGTTCATTCTAAGGCGGGACGAAGTTCGCCGGGACAGCTAGTAGGCTATATTATTTGAAGATATTTTTGTTTTTTTCGAAGATATGACGATAAATGCGTACGAAGGCGCGGGCAGCCACTAGCAAGTACATAAACAGTTACTTAGGTACCTATCTATTTTCTATTTTTTAAAAGTAGGTATATGTAAGTACCTATCTCTAGGTACTTATTTAGGTATAGGGTTAAGGAGGAAACAGTTGCTCAGACGGGTACAGTGACTCACCGTCGGTTTGTAAAGAAGGAAAAGAGATACATTCATCTCTTTTGCACTTTTCGGAAGCTTTTGGCATGCGCACGCGCAAGTGCAAAAGAGATGAACGTATCACTTTTCTTTCTTTATAAAACGATGGTGAGTTACTGTACCCGACTGAGCAACTGTTTCCTCCTTAACCATATCTCTTTTCCCATTTTATAACCGACTTCAAATTAAAAACAATCCAAGTAAAAAAAGAAATTGGTTTTTAATTCGGCAGAAATTGAAAACCTTAAAACAACGTAATTTATGAACTGATTTATAACAATCTTTTTTTTTGTGAAACAATGATACCTAGGTACATTTTCGAGGTAGATACCTTTGATTAACGATTGTAAAAAAAACGAAAACTTTCACAAATGTTAAATAGCAAAGACCTTTTGGACCTGTTGACAGGTTTTGCAAGAATTTTGAATTAGTATTTCACAATACTACGAGTACATTGATTCTAGGTCAAATTTTAAGTTTACAATCTTAGACACTACTTACGCTGAACGGTGTCTAGATTATTTCCTTCATACATCCTGTTTTCTTTTTCATTTTTTTTTTGTGTTATTTTTCAAAGTTTTTGTTTGTGTTCTTTTTATAGTAAGTACCTACCTATATTGTGTTTTATTATTTAGGTAAATGGGACATTTAAACTATGAAAAAATGAATCATAGTTCTACTTACCTATATTACATTATACAATAAGGATTATTGACTTCGTAGATCTATATCTATATGATCCAAGATGTGATAGTATAATATGCCCCATAGAATATGTACCTATAATAATAATTCATAGTCGTAGAGGAAAAAAAATTAAATTAATTGTTAAATGGAAAGTTGCGGGGGAGGCCTTTGCCCAGCAGTGAGATCTTATTGGCTAAAAAAACAAAAAAAGTCGTAGTGAGCGTTTGCGTGAAATAGTTCCTATTCCGCCATGTTGGCAGCATTGAAAGTACTGCCACATTACCCTCATTGTCTTTCGCTGTACTCAATGCTGCCAACATGGTGGCACAGGAATCATAAAACGCACTCTAGCATAGTGATGTCAAAAAAGCCTACCAGTGCAAAAAAAAAGTGAAAGGTTCACATTTGCCGGCCTGACCTTGGCCTGTAGTTACATAACGACATTTCCTAAGAGCTCATACAGCGTTTGTGGTGGTTATGTCATAGTGTAAATGATTATCATGACAGGGCATTCAACTATGACTTGTATAAACAAGGTTTAGGCTTAGCTATAGGTACGTATTATTAAATGTCAATGTTTGTGCCGATAGATGAATTTGAGGATGTTTGTTACTCTTTTACACAAAACCCACTGAACAGATTTTGATGAAACTTCACAATATTGTAGCTTAGAAATTAGACTTTTTTTTTCGGCGATATAACAATAAACGCGTACCTACGATGTCGCGGGCAGCATCTAGTCTCTCATATAGGTATACCTTTTGAATATAGAATATATAAAGAGGAGCCATACCGTCTGGATTGCGTGCCTGGTCTGGCGCAAAATGGCTACCTTTTTGTACGGTACTACTTATCGTTTGATAGGTCATCTACCAAGAAAACTATGAGAAATTGGCGCAACCTTGGCACGCTGTCATAAACTCATTTGTATATGAAAAAAAATGGGACAACTCCTTATATTCCTTCCTCATTGGTTGTACCTACTTACTCGTATTCTCTTTGAATGCACTCATAGTGCATTATTATGTAACTAACTACTATGAATGGGAACAGCTTCAAAGTGGATAAGCCACACAGTTTTTGTTCAAGTTTGCTAAATAATGCAATAACTAGGTTAATGTTTACGTATTATGGTTTCTTTTGTCTTGTTCTATAGGTACCTACCTACCTAACGCTGCAGACATTCTATTGATTGATTGATTGTGCCTTTCCTTAAATAGGAAGGAATTAAAATGCGAAGTAAAAACTAGTTGGAATAAATAGGTAGGTTATTTGTTATTTACATTGTAGATATTTACTTACCTAAGTTTAGACTAGTCAATCGAAGGACGAAAACAGAAGTCATTAAAAATTCTAAGCACTCACACTCAGTAATTTAAACATCAATTATTGTATCGATGAACTTTTGGACATATTCCCCCTTATTACAAAACCAGGTTTAAAGATAGTCCGACGTTAGTTCGTTTAGTTTGACGTTTTGTCCATAGCCGAAACGTCAAAAGAAACGAGCTTACATCGGACTATCTTTAAACCTCGTTTTGTAATAAGGGGGTTAGTGTTTTTCTGAGATAATGGTGCTCCCACATTGCATGTCATAATATTTTAAGTAGGTAACATTTTTTAACAAACTTTTGGTAGGTAGGTAGGTATACAAAAATGATTGTAAACATTTTATGACATGCATTGTGGGAGCACCCTAAGAAAAGACAGTAAATGCATACTTATGTAGTCGCATGTGGTTGCTAGCTAAAAGGTACTAGGTATATAATTTATATAATAATTAATTACATATATATTCAACTTTAAGATCTCTCCAGGTCAGCTCTTTGCCAGAATAATAATAATACAAAGATTTGTAATAGACTAATATTACCACATAACTCATACATAACGCACCAATGTTTGTTTGACCATTTATTCGGTTAAATACCATGAACAGGTAATTATGTGTATAACTATGTAAATATGTACAAAGATATTATGTAAACTGACTTTAATAGAATAGGTGTCATATGCCTATGGCGATGTCTTATGTAACGAGTTAAGATGACTTGAGATTTGTGGAGTCATTTGAGTTGATCATTAAAAAGAAAGCTTAGCGCCAAAACACACGGTGAAACGCAAATGCAACGCAACTGAAACAGCTAGTTACTTTTGAGTTGCATCGCAGTTTCTGCTATAGATTTCCTTAGAAAACCACAAACGACGCAACTAAGTAGTTTGAAACGTTTCGTTTCAGTTGCGTTGCATTTGCGTTTCGCCGTGTGTTCTGGGTCTTAGTTTATTGTATTTTAAATAACAGCTCAAACAATTATATAGTTTCCTTTTTTATAGATAGTTTAATGCAAGCAGTGAGTTTATGAGTTAAGCGAAAGAAATGTGTTTATATCGTAGTAAGTGGGGGGAAGTGGTCTTTACCTACCCCAATGGGAGAGATGCCTGATAGATGTACTTAGATATGTATGTAATGTAAGAAGTGAGCTTTTAGATAACATACTTACTTACCTAGTTAATTTATGATTATACTGAAATGAAATGAAAATGAAAAATCATTTAATCCTGTTAGGTTTGACAACACTTAGGACGGGTCATTTTTTAAGAGTCAATGCTAGATTCGCAAGAGTGCAGTTTTCCCCAGAGAAGAACTTAACAAGAAACTCTGTAGGGTTGCTCGTACAAAAGATACAGCGAATTTCTGTCTGTAGACCTCACAAATAGAGAAGTAAAATGTAAAAAATAGAGTCATCAAAAGCTTACATTAACTTACGACATAGACTTGTTGAAGTGTATTGCGCATGCGCTTAAGCACAGCATCTTAAAGACAAGTAGATTCTTAAAGAAGGGTCAAATGTCGTACTTTCATAATAGTTGCGCGGGCGTATGACAGCACGCCTGTCACATAGGTCATAGGGTCATAGGTTAGCGTAGGGAATATGATGACAGGGCTGTCTACGTAACTACCGTTAAATGCGGTATTTAATTGGTTTTAAATGTTATCTTTTTTTTCCCGTTATTACAAAACGAGTTTAACATTTTTATTTATTCAAACACAAGACAAGTACACAATATATAAAATAAATATTTACAAATAAAAAACGGAATCGAGCGCGTCACCACGAGGCATAGTCTCCAACAAACTGGCCGCATTACCTCTTTGTATGGCAACACTAATTCGTTGCGCCTGAAAACTGCATGAAACTGCTAAATGTTATCTTTTGGATAAAATCGATTGCTTTTGACTGCTTCAGTGGAAAAAGATGTGTACTTAGGCCATGTTGGTTTTCATACAGTGAAGTACGTGTATACATAAAACTTTATATACCTACTTACCTACCTAGATCTGTTTTGGATCCTTAATGGTTAAGTTAAAATATCAAATCAACGTAATGTGGATGAAGCGAAAGAAGTGTGTTTGGATCGTAGCAAGTGGAGGGCAGTCTCTGCCTACTGCGATAGGAGAGAGGCGGGACAGCCTAAATAAGACAGGCAAAATACATATTATGTATCTACATATGTATGTACCTATGTATTAACAAACCTTATAACTAACTTAGGAAAATTCTTAAATAACGTGACACATTTAAAGTGCGGCGGACATTACTTTAGTGTCATTGAGATGATCTTTATGTTATGAATAGGTATCATTTGTTTAGAACTTGGCCAATGTCAATTACACTAGGAAACACAAAAATATAGTTTTTAACATTATTTTTTATGCAGTTTTCCCTCTAAAATGACCTCAAAGATGCACGGACACCAAATAACCTCGCGAAAATTTTGCTATTTCAATAACAAGTCAAGCCGCAAGCCACAAGTCGCAAGGTACCAATTACGTTTTGTTTCGTAAATCTTAGACTAAGGACCTAGAGTTTGGAACCTAGTGTTTATTTAAAATTGGAAAATGATAGACTAAAGAAGAGCCTAATTTTAGTGTAGCCAGCGCGGCGTCTTGTACACCTATAAACAAGGCGTGGTTTCGGATTTGATAAAATTGAATGTTTGGTTTAGAAAATTGTGTTTCAAAACTTTGATTAAGAATCTTTATCAATCAAAAGTCTTGTTTCAGGTCCCGTAATGTTGGTAGCACTGTAATATTTGTACAAAGTCAAAGTCAAAGTCAAAAATATATTTATTTCATAGGCACAAAAAATGCTCTTGAAACCGTTATATTATTATATAGGTAATTTTTTTAAAGCTAGCGCTAGATTCGCAAGGTGCAGTTTCCCCCAGAGAAGAACCTAGCAAGATACTACATGTACATATGCCGTTACTAGGCTTGCATAGCATAAAGGGTATTAAGCAATTCATAGGTTCAAAGCTAGGATTCAAAGGGGTAGAGCAAACAGCTTTTTGTGTACCAACCATCTTGTTTCCCAGCCTTAAGACCGCAGGTTTTTAGAACTTTTAAGTACCAATAATATAAATTGTCCATCTTTTCTAAGTCCCCTTTTTGTGGCAGAGGACAGATACAAAGCTTCTCCAACTTTTTCTGAATGTTGTCATAATGGCCAGCGTTTATTGAGTTACTAGATCGTAGTAACTAGGTATTACATAGAGGCGAGTTGGCTTGGCAGGTTACATTAAGTATTAAAATGTCAGAAATCATACTGCCTTTACTTAAAATGCCTGAGCCCAAAATACCCAAAATGACTAGGAATAAAGCAATAATAAGATGTTTATTGACTTCCAGCGGTGACTGGCAGCACGGATGGCATCGGCAAGCAATACGCTTCAGAATTGGCGCGGCGAGGGTTGAATGTGGTCCTCATCAGCAGAAATATTGACAAGCTGAAGGCAGTCGCTGAATGTATTGGTTAGTATTTATTATAAACTTAGTATAGGTACTTACCTACTCGCATAACTTTACAACCGTATGGTCCTATAACATGACGCCACTTGACGAGACAATCCAATAAGCAAACACTGGCCTGGCCCAATGGACTGTCTCGTCTATTTTACTCGTGTAAAACAATCATAACATCTATCTATTGAAGCTATAAGATAAATGGGCTAATTTGTTTCTGCTTTTCGTTTACGTTTCTCTTGCTGGCTTAACCTCTTTCGTGGAGTTAAGCCGAGTACTAATGGGGATGATGACTTGTACATTCGAAAATTAAAAAAATAATTAGTCCGTCTTTTAGCCTATTAAAAAATATTTGAAACACGTTTTTTACCTGATCAAATAAATAAATAAATACAAAGATACAGAGCATCAAAGTTACGGAGTGGGAGGTATTGTCACTCCTACGTAAAAATCGTACTAAGGTGTGACGTCATGAGCAACTTTAAACTATTGTATCTGTGTCATTTTTAGTTTAAGAGAAAAAAGAAAAAATACGTGTCGAATATTTGAAAATAATCTATGTGATGGACTAAAAAAAATTTTTTTGTCATCATGCCTATTGGCGAGGTGCAGTGCAAACGTAACCGTTGCATTTAAAAAATTCGAACTCAGTATCCTACTTCCTAATTAAGTAGTTAAACTATAAATTACCCCACGTAAAAAAAAAAAAACTTTAAATGTCAATATTAGTGCGGATTTATGTTTGTTACTCTTTCACGCAAAAACTACTGAACAGATTTTGATGCAACTTGGCAATATTGTAGCTTATACATCAGAATAACACGTAGGCTATATATATAATTTTAAGATAGCATGTTTTTTTACAAGATATGACTATCAATATGCGTACGAAGTCGCGGGCAGCCTCTAGTAATTAAAATCATCAAAAATATAATAAAGCGTATTACATAGGTACCTACTTATTATACAACATCTTCAGACCTACCTAACGTCAATTGTGGGAAGGTATTTTCCAATCAAACTCTAATCACAAATAGCCTATAAATTATCTAGGTTGTCTATAATTATATGCCTAGATACCTATATGATAATTGTGTGGTTATTGTCTTTAGTGCGTCATGATGTTACCTAGAACCTTCGTGAACTAAATAGTTTAAATAAACGCTGTTATTTATTCATTAAATACAGGGTGTTTGTTTACTCTGTTCATTTAAAAAAAAAAAATTGGACATAACGTAGGGCCCTGTACCGAAGGTTTCTTGCCGTTTTCTTCCTCTTGGCTACACAGGTAATGAATCAGCAGTAGTTTTAGATCAAAAAAGTGACATCAAAAAAGTGTAATGAATTTTGCCTATTTTTGAATAAACAGTTTTCATTTTCATTTTAAAAGGGGGATTTTAGCCATAAAACCCCACGTTGGCCAAACGGCTTGGCGAGTTTGTAGGGAAGGTGATTTAGAAGATAGGAGGGATGGTTGGGAAGGGATTGGGGGTGATACTATAGACACGGAGTGAGTTGTGATCTATAGCAGCTCCGGGAAGGCGGGATCGCATGCCCGTGCAATCAGATTCCTTATACTGGACAGGTAGTAGGAATGACTGACCACCCGCTCGCTGGGCAGATGAAATCGTCAGATCAGCAGGGCCGCTATGGGTTAGATTGGCACAGGACCGTAGTGAATGGCGCGAAAAAAGGGGGGCCTATACCCAGCAGTGGGAAGAAACGGGCTGATTTGATTGATTGATTTTCATTTTAATCAAAGTCAAAGTCAAATCATGTTTATTTCATAGATATCTAGGCTCTTGAATATGTTGGTAAAATATAAAAGTAGATTTATATGTTTTAAAGGAAATTATTAATTAATGTTACTAAGGGACTGTTATACCATTTACAGATAAAATATATCTGACAGATATATTATACCTGTCTCTGTCTAAAACGTCATGTTTTATGAAATAGACATAGGTTTATCTGTCAGTTAAATTTTATCTGTAAGTAGATGATGAAACAGCCCATTAGATTCGCAAGCTATCAGTTTTCTACTGAAACTCATAACGTAATGAAAATATTAAACTGAACAATTTTCCTATGAAACATTGGTCGGTCAGAAATCAACAAAAATGTTTTATATTATCATCATCCCATACTGAAATCTGATCAAGTATGGTTAAGGATGAAACAGTTGCTCAGTCAGGTACAGTGACTCGTCTTCGGTATGTAAAGAAGGAAAAGAGATACGTTCATCTCTTTTGCACTATTTGGTACCGCGTGCCGAACGCTTCGGAAAAGTGCAAAAGAGATGAACGTATCTCTTTTCCTTCTTTACAAGCCGAAAGTGAGTCACTGTACCCGACTGATTAACTGTTTCCTCCCTAACCCTATCTATTTTATTTTGAGAGGAAATAATGACTTTTAGACCCATGTTTTATGGATAGTAACTAGTTACTATTATTACTAGTTAAATAGTTAAATAGTTACTATCATATCATGGATAGTAACTAAGTAGTATTTCAGTTTTACGGATAGACCGTCTATTCTTGGACGCATAACATAGACGTCTTTTGATTTTAAATAAGGCTGTAGTAAACACCCTGTTTAATGTAGGTATCGATTATTTTCCTATCCATTAGAAGTCGAGGTAAGTTACTTAAGATCCGTTTAAAATTCAATTACCTAGACTCTATATCTCTAAAGACGTAGACTTTATTGATGAAGTAAGTTTATATTTTATAAAAACAAGCTAATACAAGCCGCGACGTTTAATTTTCATTTACAGATTACGTCTCTTGATTTTAAGGGTTCCGTACCCGAAGAGTAACTATTTAGTAATGCCCAAAGGGTGACAACGGGACCCTATTACTAAGGCTCAGCTGTCCGCCCGTCCGTCTGTCAGTCCGTTCATCCGTCTGTCCATCCGTTTGTCCACCCGTCTAGCCATCCGTTTATCCATCCGTCCATCCGTCTGTCCATCCATCCGTCCATCCGGCCGTCCTTCTGTGTGTCCATTCGTCTGTCCATCCACCTGTCTCTCCATCTTGCTATCCGTCTGTCCATCCGTCCATCCAGCCGTCCACCCGTCTGTCCATGTGTTGGTCCCTCTGTCACCAGGCTGTATCTTTTTAAGCTACGGTTAACCTAGTGAATAGTACGGAACCATTCTCAACTCCGACTCGCACTTGGCCGATTTTTTCAACACCTTGCAAATACTATCCTCAGTTGAATAATGCCATAAATCTTCTATTTTTAACCGTTAGCAACTGCTAATAAGCTAGTGCAAAAACTACTTACACCTTGAACTGACCTTTAAATTGTCTCTAGTAAGGTAGGTATTACGTAACTTAGGTCTAGAGATTTCGACATTTCCTTTTTTTTTTCACATTACAGCATTTATAAAACTAACCTTCTCGAGATTAGATTAGAGTAAATCTGCAGTGATTTGCTGTTTTATTGCCCTTCACCTAAATATACGAGGTTCTTATTTTTGGTGAAATATAATTGTCACGAAACTGTAATTTATATGTTATAGCATAACATTAAAAACTCATTGTGTTTTGTTTATTGTTCCTACTCTAAGCAAGTTATCATTATCGCATCAAACTTAAATCCTAAGTATGTACTAATCCTAATCCTAATAAATGTCAATGTTAGTGCCGATGGATGGATTGATGTTTGTTACTTCATCACGTAAAAACCATTGTACAGATTTTAATGTAATTTTACAATAACTTAGCTTGAACATCAGTATCAGGCTATATTATTTGCAGATATTTCGTGTTTTTTCAAAGATATCACGATAAATGCGTACGAAGTTGCAGGCAGCCTCTAGTCTTATTATAAATGTCGATCATTATGCCAATCGCTGCATGGAAGGATAGATGAATGGATGGTTGGATGGACGAATGAGTTGACGGGTGGATGGATGGATGGATGGATGGACGGATGGATGGACGGATGGATGGACGGATGGATGGACGGATGGATGGACGGATGGATGGACGGATGGATGACCGGACTGATGGACGGTTGGATGGACGGATGGATGGACGGATGGATGACCGGACTGATGGACGGTTGGATGGATGGATAGATGTGAGGATCTTTGTTACTCTTTCACGCGAAAATCTAATGAAACTTAACAATATTAATAGCTTTCCCATCATAATAAAGCATATCCTATATTATTTTACGATATATGTAAGTTTTTCAAGTTTTAACGATAAATGCGTACAGTTTGTTCAAAAAGAGTAGAAATTAAAAAGTGGCAACACAGTAGCGTCGTCCCTTTCGATTTTACTAACAAAAGCGAGACGACACTACAGTGTTGCTACTTTTTAATTTCTACACTTTTTGGATAGACTATAGGAAGTCGCGTAGGGCCTCTATCTCTCAATAAACACCTAATAATAAAGAATAGATCTTTCAGTCTGCAACCTTGACCGCCACGCCATCAAATGATATTATCCTCCTTTCACCAATTTGCCTTGATCTAGAAATTAATTCAATAGGCCTATGTTTCTCGGTTCGTGTTTACATAAACATTGACATTTATAAAATTAGTAATATTAGTACTATAAATCATAAAATATGCCTATCAATTGTATAGTTAGCTAATAAAATTACAAAACTTTTACGGTCGTTCCCAATAATCTATCTATCTCTGATTTTGCCCTACTGGAGATAGAAATAGTTATCTGTCTTAGAATTTTTCGTACCTTTAAACCTACCTGTCAAAAAGTCTATGGGATTCTTCTGAAGGATAAATCAGAATTGACGTGACATCCGTGACTTGCCGATCTCCTTTGAGTTTAGAATATATAAAGAGGTGCCATACCCTCTGGATCTGCGTGCCTGGTCTGGCGCAAAATGGCTACCTTTTTGTATGGACTTTTTTATCGTTTGACAGGTCATCTACCAAGAAAACTATGAAAAACTTGCGCCAACCTTGGCACGCTGTCATAAACTCATTTGTATATGAAAAAAAATGTGGCACCTCCTAAGCCGATCTCAGACAGGTATCTGTCTTTGAATATCGGGAATTTTATTGGGAACGGCCGTTAGCCACTGAAAAGGTCAATTAGGTAAGCTAATCCTCCATTACCTTTGACCCCTATAGCTGTCACAGTCGTTTCCAAAAATTGGAAGAAGACGGCACGATGTTCAATAGATTACCTAGATATTTAATATTAAGTTTAATGTGCCTTCTATGCAATTAGGGGTAGGTATAGTCTCTATAAATACTCTAAGCGCCAAAACACACGGTGAAACGCAACTGCAACGCAACTGAAACGAAACGTTTTAAACTAGTTGCGTCGTATGTTGTTTTCTAAGGAAGTCTATAGCAGAAACTTAGATGGAACTCAAAAGTAACTAGCAGTTTCAGTTGCGTTGCAGTTGCGTTTCACCGTGTGTTCTGGGTCTTAGGGTATAGTGTTCATGAATTAGATATACCTACCTAGGTACTTACCTACCTGTAGTTTTTAGCAGAGGATATTGGTACATTTTGACGTTGAATAAGTAACCAGACAGGGTGACTTTTAATAAGTGAATGATAGAAAAGAATAGCTATGCATGTTTGGATGATTTCGAACTTGGTCCCACAGTAAATGTTGATTGTTGTCACGAGTACGGATCGTTTTTTATTGTTCACTAATTAAAAGTCACCCTGTATAACTCCAAAGTTTATTAAACGAAAAATCTCGAGTGAAAAATATTGATTTTTAATTTAAAATGCAATTTCGACATTAACTTTGTTCAAGATTTTTTGAAGGTCATCTTTTCGCAATTTCGCATGAGCCTGTGAAAAATAAGAACAAATGTTGTATTGGTTTTATGCATTTTTTTTTATGTCGTCTGGCAATGCAGTCAGGCCTTGATAAGTTAATATTAGGTACCTAGGTAAACTCGCCAAAGTCAATTGGTGTGTTTACTAACCACCTAACCCGGAACTGTTTAAAATGCGTGACTTAAATTCTAATGTGTAAATGTAGGTAAGGTGTAATCTGTTGACAATCCATCTGCTAATATTATAAATTCCAATGTTTGTGCCGATGCGATGGATGGATGTGAGGTAGTTTGTTACTCTTTTACGAAAAAAACTACTGCACAGATTTGGATGCAACTTGGCAATATTAGGCTATATTATAGGTATTTTATGATACCATGACATGACTTTTTTTCCAAAATATGATGATGATAAAGGGGTCCGAAGGTCCGGACAGCCTCAAGTAGATAAATAAGAAGTGGCCAAAATAATCAATACCTATGCTTTATTCAAGAATTTAAAGTATTTATTTATTTAATTTTTAATTTCAGGCATCTAAGGCCCATATTGATACATAAAATACAATACAATTAAAATCTATGAATACTATAAATAGAATACAAAATAAAAACTTAAAACTAAATCACGATGGTGTCACGTTACGTCGCGGCAAGCTACCTCTGAAGCGACGAAATATGACACCCTTCGGCCAGAAGTCCGGCGAGTTGAAGACTCCCAGCAGAACAGTCGGGACTCTCACCACGTAGGTCTTGAAAGGGACTTGGTGACGTGAGTCCAAGGGGTCCACACTCACGCGGAATTGCGGCATCGGCGACGAAGATTTCTTGTAGACTGTAGTGAACCTCTCTCCTCTCTCTATTAGGCAACAATAGTAATATAAATAAAGTTTACCCGACTCGAATTTTAATGTATTGAATAAATTGTTGTTTACAGAAAAAGAGCACAAAGTGAAGACAAAGATTGTGGTGGCAGACTTCAGTAAGGGTCCGGAAGTGTATCCTCATATTGAGAATGAACTTAAGGATATCCCATTGGGTATTTTAGGTAAGTAAGTACTACTAGGATCTCTTGTCTGTCTCTTGGGGAAAATTGTTAAGTGTCATAAGCTGATAAGTAACACTCATACATAAATTCTGTCACGCTTCTTTCCCAACGGGATAGGCAGAGACATCTTCCCTCTACTTGCTGAAATCGAAACACACTTTCATCCACATACATCAGTCGCCTCATACACGCACATCGTTTTAGGGTTCTCTAGACTCTTGCAACGTCACTGGATTTTCATATTTTACATCATGGAGTATTTACATACTTAAACACCCCCATAAACCTACCTACAGATTTTCTAAGTTGACCTAACTTACTCGTGCTTCTGCTAATCGTAACGCTAGCACTTAACTACCTATAGACACAAATAAGAAAACATTACTATAGGTACAGTCGCCATCAGATATATGGTAGCGGTCAAGGTACTCAAATATTTCGGAGCAGCATTAAATTTCAATATGTTCGTTACAATAGATGCGGCCTATAATATCGGAACATATAAATCGTCACAAATATCGGAACATATAAATCGTCACAAATATCGGAACATTTATGTAAAATGTACTTTAAGTCTGTGTAATACAATTTAAAATGCTTGAGATTGGACCCACGAAGTTATCAATAATTTGTAGTGACATTCACCGAAAAGAGTGTCATTGTGACTGTCTCTTTCAAATACAACAAATATTCTTACCAAACTAAATGCCTATATAAAAGTTCTTTTGACGCAATGTCAAAATTGAAGGGCGTAGAATGATTAGCTTAATTTCGATGAAACGATGTCAGATACTTAATGGCGTAGTTGATAGTCCTTTGACTATTAAAGCACATAGTCGTGGGTTCAAATCTGATGAGAGTGCGTTATTTATTTTCTACTTTTTATGGATGAAAATAGCATTATTATTTTGTATGTCTTTCCTTTCACGGAACAATGGTAAAGTAAATGGTAAAAGTCCTTTTACACTTGGTAGGTATAAACAGTGTAGTAGTAGTTATTGTTCTACAACAAAAGAAAATTACTAAGAATAAATATTACAATAAGTAAGTAAGTAAATAATAAAATAGCAAACATGTTGTTGTTGGTACTTAAAATTATTTTATTAGTATACCTAAGTATCTATCACGATTGAATTGTTGATCAAGTACTAGAACCTACTTGGTAATTATCTTTCATGTCCGAACTCTTTTAACGCGTGTAGTTATATTTGTGTTCTTCATGTTTTCTATATTCTTGACGTTGACAAGTCAATATAGGTAGTACCGAGTTCAAATGTGTACTATGTAGCACAGACTTAAAGTACATTTTCCATAAATGTTCCGATATTTATGATCATCTTGACTGCTTAGATACCATTGACGATTATTTTCGTTCCGATATCATTACCTGACTGTATGTAACGAACTTATTAAACAGTCTCTGATCCTAAATTTGTGACGTTTTATATGTCCCGATATTATAGGCCGCATCTATCGTAACGAACATATCGAAATTTAATGCTGCTCCGAAATATTTGAATACCTTGATCGCTACCATATATCTGATGCTGACTGTACCTAGGTAAGGTAGGTAAGGTGGAGATGTTTGTTTGTTTACCTTCATCACTTGACAAAGTTACGTGACGTTCGCGTCATTTGAACTGCAAATATTGCCCAACTGTTTAGATAAACATCTAAAGGTATTTATTTTTTTAATTGCGCATTATTCAATGAAGAAGGCATTACACGATTCAGCTTACATAATAAATAAAATGACAAATCAAATGGGACAATATTTAAACATGTCACGGTAGATGCGTTTATTAAAAACTATTTATAAAGTTTTATCGTATGTCGATGTAATAAAATAAATAAAGGATTACGCCACTTCCCGATAGAAGAACTCAGTTGCATATAAACTGGCTGTTTAAGGTAGGCACTTTAATTTGTATTAAAATCTTAGATTCTTTGTACTATTTTAGTTTTACAAAGAAGCTACTTAGGTATTTTAAATTTGACACTTTATCAGGTTTACGATTCATATGATCAATCGAGCGATTGTTCGCGTCAATCACAGGCTTCAATCTATGGAAGAATGGAATAGTTGACAATGACTAGATCCACTTTCATTTGAGTGCAAGTAGGTGTAGTCAAATGACATTGTTCAACATGTTTGATGAAATGAAATATTTTATTCACTCATCATCAGAGCGTCGGTCTTATCGGTGGACTGTTCGCCATTCTTCTCTATTCTTTGCCGTCCGTTTGAGCACCTGATACGACATAACTTCTTTTATTCAATATTGCTTAATATTTTAATTGTTTTTTTTTTTTTTAAATATTTCAGTAAACAACGTAGGCGTCCAATATGAATATCCAATGCCGGTCTGCGAGGTCCCACCTGAAAAAGCGTGGGAGTTAATTCACGTGAATGTTGGCGCAGTTACATTGTTGACAAGGGCGTTATTACCCGCCATGGTGGCAAGGGGAAAAGGCGCCGTGGTCAACGTGTCTTCTGGCTCTGAACTACAGCCATTGGCACTTATGGCTATTTATGCTGCTACTAAGGTTTGATACTTGATTTCTAATTACATATATATCTGTCACGCCTCTTTCCCACCGTGGTAGGCAGAGCCTACTTCCCATTCCACTTTATTTCTGATTGGAAAATTATAAAGCAAAAAGTTTCGAGCAAAATAGGAGAGCGGTAAATTTGCTAAGATATTTTTGGCAGGCGTTTTAGATTCTTTGCTTTTGTGGAGTTTTTATTTGCATCCACCCACATCCTTTCGTTATTTTCCTCAACTTTTATTCATTATTATTATAATTAAGAGTCAGACTCATGTCGATTGAGCACAGCTTTGACTTCTTGATTCATGACGACGTTAACTTTCTCTTTCACTTGAGTAAGTTAAGTAAGTATCTAGTTATAGCATATCTTTGGTACTCTATACTTTTTTCTTTTTATATTACAGGCTTACGTCCGCAACTTCACTTTAGCTCTTCGCGAGGAATACAGCTCAAAAGGCATCCACGTGCAGCACGTGGCCCCACTATTTGTGTCAACGAAGATCAACGCCTTCTCCCAAAGACTGCTGGATGGAAACCTTCTAGTTCCTGATGCTGCTACGTACGCAAGACATGCTGTCTCCACACTGGGCCGTGTGCATCATACTTCTGGATTTTGGTTGCATGGTATTCAGGTCTGTTTTTGATTTACCTAGTTGAAACTGTGACACTCACCAATTTGCTTCATACATACAAACACCTGTCACTCTTCACTCCCATCGAGGAAGGCAGATACCACTTCTTTCGCTTCATCCACATTCATCAGTCGCCTCATACATGCCCGTCGTTTTAGGGTACTCTTGATTTGGCCTTTCTTGAGCAAGTCCCCGATTTGATCGAGGTACGTTCGTCTTGGCCTTCCCCTCCCAGCATTTCCATCCACTTTTGCCTTGTATATCTCTTTTGCTAATCTCCTTTCGCTCATTCTTTCTACATGCCCAGACCATCTAAGCATCCCTTGACTCATGCATACATAAAAATACATCTGTTACGCTTCTCTCCCATCGAGGAAGGCTAAAACTACTTCCCTTCACTTGCTACGATCCAAACACACTTCTTTCTTTGGCTTCATCCACATTCATCAGTCGCCTCATACCTACATGACCGTTGGTTAGGGTACTCTTGATTTGGTCTTTCTTGAGCAAGTCCCCGATTTGATCGAGGTACGTTCGTCTTGGCCTTCTCCTCCCTCTCACATTAATAAGTTGCCTCATACAAGGAAGGTTAAGGATACTCTTGACTTGGCCTTTCTTTAGAAAGTCCCCATTTGCTTCTTAAACTAACTAAATCGTTAGTTAGTTAACTCTTGTGTCTGTGCTATAAAGGATAACCAACGTAGTATAAGAAAAATATCGAGAGAAAACCTTGCATACACAAAGAAAAGAAAAGAGAAAGAAAAAAGAAACTAGATTTGAGGGCCAGGCCAGAGTATACAGGTATAAGGAAGATTACGTTACGCCCCAAAGCCTCCCGAATGAGTAACCCGTGGCCCTGTAATAGGGACAGATAGGCCTAAGGATGATTTACTCTATAATAACCTATATTTAACATAATTTTATTTATTCCACAGACATTCTTCATAAAATTAGCACCGGAATGGCTGCGAATCAAGATTGGGGCACACCTAAATCAACAATTTAGACAGGAGTATTTAGAAAATGCGAAGGTTAAAGCAAATTAAATTAATTTTACGATGTAGTAATCACTCTCGTATGAGAGTAGACTTGTGCTGGAGTATAAAAATGGCCGATAAGCAGGGGAAGGGAAAAGACCATAGGCGATAGAAAAGGCTGAGAAGGAAGAGAAAGAAACTCGAAAGAAATCAACCATAGACAATTACTTTTATTGTTTTTTTTTTCTGATTGGCGTCACACACACTTTTATTGTTCCATCTCGTTTTTGTTAAGTCGTACCAACAGCGAAGACTTTCAGGAGTCTAATGTTTCTGTAGTTTATAATAAAGTTTACATTAATAGTTATTTCTGTACAAAGAAGCATTTTATTTGCATTTTGTTTGTACTTACTTGGCTTTATATTGTTGTTTCTCTTGTGTTTTTTTAAGTCTAATATTTAAAAGTCGAATTTCTTCTGGTGTATGCAGGTTTCCTCACGATGTTTTCCTTCACCGTTAGCAAGTGGTAATCGAATAAATTGATCCGTACATGAGAAATAAACTCAGAGGTACGTGCCCGCGCCAGGTTCCGAACCCGCGCCCTCAGAATTCGAGGCCTAATCACTCTCTGTATGAGAGTAGGCTCGTGCCCCTCGGTGGGGACATAATATATGGGCTGATAACAAACAACATTTAAAAGTCTATTTTTATATAATGAGAATCATTTAAAAAAAGCAGTACTTACCTACGATAGGTACCTGTTTAAAAAGTATATGAGAAACATTTTAAATAAGTACCTAGGTATGTTTAAGTGCCGATTCGGCTTATCTATCACAGTTATCACACTTGTTTATTTTTTTTAAATTCAGTCTCCTAGTAGGTACATAAAGTAAGTAGGTAGGTAATTTCTTAATTTCTGTATACAAGTTGACTTTAAATTAGTGAACGATAGAAAAGGATAAACATATACTCGTGATAACGAACAAATTTTACTATGGGGTCAAGGTCGAAATCACAAAAAAAATTGTTCCCCCCATACTATCAGCTGATGCATTTTGTATGGGGAGTTCAAAAATTTTTGAATAATTCCACCTTGGTCCCATAGTAAAAGTTGTTTGTTATCACGAGTTCATGCATATCCTTTTCTATCGTTCACTAATTTAAAGTCACCCTATATATTTAATGTGATATTATAAAATTAAAGTGAAGATACTTAGTTACGGTAGTAAATAATTTAGTTATTAAGTACATATGAAAGTTGTAATAAGTAGCGAAAATATATTTTAAATACTTTAAATTATATTTTTTATTTAATTCCTTACGTGGTAGATCTGAAGGGGACTAGGTACGTATGTATATTTACTACTTAATATATAAATAAACAGATCCATTTTTTTCATGGATGGATAACAGATATTACATACTTACCTTGATATTCAGATCTGTCATGCCTCTCTCCCATCGGGGTAAGCAGAGACCACTTCCACTTTCAACGATCCAAACCCTTTATAGATTAGGTATATCCCTTGAATTTCGACATAGAGTAAAACAACCCGCTTTATTAGTTACTACATAATAGCAATGTACCTACCTACAGAGTGACGTAATCGTTAGGTTATTTTAGATCCGGCCCACCACACAGGCAATAATAACTCAAATTCCTTAGATTTACGAGGTTAAACTTAACTCTGTACATCAATGATCGAGGTATTAATAAATACATACTTATCTGCCACGCGTCTTTTTTTGGGTAGGCAGACAGACAAGTTCCTTCCACTTGCTACGATCCAGACATACTTCTTTCACTTCATCCACATTCTCGTCGGTTTAATGGTACTCCTGACTAATCCCTCCTGCCCCCCTGACCTGCCCCTCTGACCTGCCCCTGATCAATAAATAAAATATATAAACTTATATTTAGATGGCCACAGATTTCGACTGGGGACTTGTTAAAGAAAGGCCAAGTCAAGAGTACCTACCCAAATATAGGTCGCGCCACGCGCAAAGGAAAGATAAATATTATTAGTGGTTTTAGTAAGGTGGAATATAAATAAAAAAAAAATGGATTTATTGTAAAATGTGTAAAGGTGTAAAAAAATAATAAAATTAAAAAAAAAAATTAAATTAAAAATTTAAAAAACCCCCGACTATAAAAAGTAACAAATAAAATAAATAGTATTTTGTCAACTGAACATGGCTTAATATTTCATACAAATTGATAACTTTCATACAAACTTTATTTCGTCGTGGGACCGCATTCTATTATTTTTTTTAATTTTAATATCTCATTATGATTACTTATGAACGTAATTTTATTAATATTTACATAATGTACAACAAAATAAATACAATACAATATAATACAAACTTATGCTACTTAAGTACCTACTATATACATGATAGATCTTTGCGTACCTACCTAGCGGTCCCCCGACAAAATGAAGTTTGTATGAAAGTTATCAATTTGAAATATTAAGCGATGTTCAGTTGACAAAATACTATTTATTTTATTTGTTACTTTTTATAGTCGGGGGTTTTTTAAATTTTTAATTTAATTTTTATTTCAAAGTTTTTAAACCTTTATTATAATAATAATTATAAGCTCCTCCTGTTGTCGACATTGCATTATACAAAGAATTAAACACTGATCAAAATGAATCCAAACACGACATATCTGCTGTTACATTTTTCAAGAATGGATCGAATGCTGGAAATTCAGGCTCCATCATCAGCTCCTCACCTGTAATTGCCACCATTGCATTATATTAAGAATTAAACACTGATTAAAACGACTCCAAACACGATGTATCTGCTGTTAATTTTTCAAGAATGGATGGAATGCTGGAAATTCTGACTCCATCATCAGCTCCTCATCAGTTGTTACCATTGCATTATATTAAAAATTAAATACTGATAAAAATGAATCCAAACACGACATATCTGCTGTTAATTGGATCTACAACCCTACCACAGCCGACAAGAGCTGATGACCTTGAAATGGCCGAACCGATTTGCATATTATATGTATACCTAAGAACACTCCCAGGTATACCAGCTTAAATAAAAAAAAAACCGTATCCAAATCCGTCCACGCGTTTAGGAGCTACAGTGCCACAGACAGACAGACAGACAGACACACAGACAGACATCGACGTCAAACTTATAACACCCCTCTTTTGGCGTCGGGGGTTAAAAATGATTATAACTTTTGCTGATGCAAATTACGACACTTAAGGGGCCGCTAGTATAAAGTTACTTCGCTACTTTTAGTGGCACCTGTCATTCTAATCATGTAAGATTTAAAGAACTATAGGTTGCGCCACAGTTTACATTAAAGTGCGTACAGACCATGTAACATAACATGTTATTTTACATTGTTATATAACATGTTTTACATAATGTGGACACTGAATGTTATAAAACATGGTATAGTAACATGTTATTAATGATATATACAACAACAGATAAAATTTACCTGACAGATATTTACACCTGTCTCTGTCTAAACCGTCATGTTTTATGAAATAGACATAGGTTTATCTGTCAGTTACATTTTATCTGTAGATACTGAAGCGAGCACTTAGTTTTACTAGGTACTATTTTGTATACCTATCTAATAATTCTTCATAACACTCTGTATTATTAAGTTTAAAAACAAATTCGAGTTCCGATAAAATCCAGTGAAAAGAAAACCTTTATACGACTGACCTTCTTTCTGTCTGAAAAGGACTTAAATCTTTTTCAATATACCTGTAAGCTGTTAAATACAGGGTGTAACAGAAAGGGTATATAAAGCCGAAACGCAGCGATAGTCCTCATGAAACTGAACAACTTTCCCCAAGGAACATGGGTCGTAACTCGATTTAAGTATGCAGCTGATCGAGTAAGTATGGGCGATCCAAAATTTTTTTCGAGTTACGACCCATGTTCCTTGGGGAAAGTTGTTCAGTTTCATGAGGACTATCGCTGTGTTTTGGCTTTATATACCCTTTCTGTTACACCCTGTTTACCTACAGAGAAAGACGAGAACTTTTTTGTTTGAGAATTAAGCTACATTTTCTTTTACATTTTCATGTTTATTTATTGGGTTGCGAATAAATCTTTTTATTTTATTGTTTTTTTTTTTAGTGAAAAGACTTTTCTTTATGATTGCACTGTTCAAAACTATAATTGCGTGGTTTTCCCCAGGCAGCTTGCGTGTGAACGGAGAAGAAACACTAGGCTCTCCTTCTCCCCCCGTACAATCCGGAGCGTCCCTCCCCGACCTGTCGTCCGCCGCGTACTGGGTGGGGGGAGGGTACCCCCTGGGGAACTACACGCCCCTCCACTGCTGGGCTGCGTAGGCGCACTTACTGTTGATAGTGTTACAAAGCACAAAGAAACTAGCGCCATCTAATGTTAAGTAGTGAAACTACAGGGAAATGAAACCCCCTTCTCACTATTAGATGGCGTTAGAAGTTAAACTACTGTGTGGTAGAAAAGTCTCGAACACTGAGTACACGTTAGCGTTGCCGAAAAATCGATAGTTTTACAATCGATTGTTAAACGTCAAAAACATGTACCCTATCGATAGCACAATCGATACTATCGATAGTATCGATAGTATCGATTGCTCTTGCGCTGCAATAGTATCGGTTAACAGCAATACTATCGATAGTATCGATAGTTTCGATCGCTGCCGATCAATAAACTATCGATAGTATCGATACTATCGATAGTATTGCTCTCCAATATTGAATATACAATCGATACTATCGATACTATCGATAGTTTTGCACAATCGATAGTGATCATTTTTAACCCCCGACGTCAAAAGAGGGGTGTTATAAGTTTGACGCCTCTGTCCGTGTGTCTGTGTGTCTGTGTGTCTGTCTGTGGCACTATAGCTCCTAAACGCGTGGACGGATTTGGATGCGGTTTTTTTTTAATTGAAAGCTGGTATTCCTAGGAGTGTTCTTAGATATATAATATGTAAATCGGTTCAGCCATTTCAAGGTCATCAGCTCTTTTGTCGGCTGTGGTAGGGTTGTAAATCCAATATAACAGCAGATGTGTCGTGTTTGGATTCAGTTTGATCAGTGTTTAATTCCTAATATAATGCAATGGTGACAAAAGGCGAGGAGCTGATGATGGAGTCAGAATTTCCACCATTCTTGAAAATATAACAGCAGATATGTCGTGTTTGGATTCGTTTTGATCAGTGTCCAATTCTTAATATAATGCAATGTTGACAACAGGAGGAACTTATAATAATTATAATATAATAAAGGTTTAAGAATTTCAAAATAAAAATTAAATTAAGAATTTAAAAAACCCCCGACTATAAAAAGTAACAAATAAGTAGTATTTAACTTTCATACAAACTTAATTTTGTCGGGGGATCGGTAAGTAACTTGGTGGGTAGGTACGCAAATATAATACCTAAGTATCATAAATAATCATGTTGTGATAACAAAATTTTAAAAAATACCTGTGAAATATTTTAAATGAATCGATGAGTATAATATATTCGTAAGGAAAATAGAATGCGGTCCCTCGACATAATGAAGTTTGTATGAAAGTTAAATACTACTTATTTGTTACTTTTTATAGTCGGGGGTTTTTTAAATTCTTAATTTAATTTTTTTCGATAGTATTGCATTCAGTAAGCAGGCATAATGGGTGGTAGAATATATGACATGATCACATATAAAGTGTATGACGGACGAATATAAAGTAAGTATGGTCAGTCACTTGGCCAGCAATTTCGAATCTAAATTGATGAAATTGATGATGAAAAAAATGATCACTATCGATTGTGCAAAACAATCGATACTATCGATAGTATCGATTGTATATTCAATATTGGAGAGCAATACTATCGATAGTATCGATACTATCGATAGTTTATTGATCGGCAGCGATCGAAACTATCGATACTATCGATAGTATTGCTGTTAACCGATACTATTGCAGCGGAAGAGCAATCGATACTATCGATAGTATCGATAGTATCGATTGTGCTATCGATAGGGTACATGTTTTTCGACCTATCGATAGGCTATCGATATTGGCCTATCGAGCGGCAACACTAGTGCGTAGTGTTTGGACTTAGTGCTTTGTGTTGGACCTAGTGTTGGTTGAATAAAGTTCTCAAGAGTCAGCAGGTCTTTCTCTCCAAATTCTGCGAACCCTAGCACGTAACAATAGGGAGGGGTATGATATACTTGATACCCCAACGAGACATGGGGTTGAAGCTAGGTGTGGGTCTAGGGTGAGTGTTTATGTTGTTTTTTTATTAGTATTATTATTTTACGCCACCGAAGACCGTGTTAAACGGAAAGTCGCGGGGAGGCCTTTGCCCAGCAGAGAGATCTTAATGGCAGGCAAAAAAAATATATACATTATCTTATCTAGCCGTTGCTGTCCCACTGCTGGGCAAAGGCCTCTCTCCTCCTTCTCCATGATTTTCTATCCTGAGCCGCCTCTGCCCATACCTATTTTACTAAATTTATACCAAGAATATGCATGCAAGCTCTATTACCAAAAAAAACATAGTGTGTACACCCTCAGTCACATCAACCTAGTCTGATTGGACTTAGAACTGTTTAAAGACGCTCGCGGAGAAACGTGTGAGAGTGTGCGATATAGTTTTGTTCTCAGTCACGCACCGGTCACGGAGCTATATCTTTCTCTCCCTAAAAAAAATGTGTAGATAATATAGAATAGTTAAGGCCAAAACACAACGGATGCGTATGCGTATATGTACGCGTATCTCTGAGTTGTAATGTATGTGTTACGGGCAATGTGATTAATGCGGGCAGTATGCATAATGCCCGGGCATTATTAATAATGCCCAGCTGTATCGGGCAATGTGATTAATTACTATCAAAACTGTGCTATTTATCACATTGCCCGGGCATTATGAATAATGTCCAAAGACCATTGGGCAATTTCATAATAATAGTCCGTTTACTTGATAATTGTAGGTTGTGATAATTCTAAAGTCGCCAAATTTTTGAAACGTTGTCAGAGACATAATAGAGGACAATTTTTTTTGAAATTTTAGGTCATTGCTTTTTTTTAGGTAGAATTTAGGTTTCTGCATTTTTAGCAACTAAGATTATTGAAGTAGAGTAGAAAAATAATTTGGCATCTCATAATTATGTTATGTTATTAAGTACTTCAGCACAATTAAGTTTTAGAAACTTTACGTATGTGCTGCTTATGTACCTAAAGGAAAAAAATGCTCATAATTTCGGCATTATAAGAATTTTTTAAGTTTCTAATTTTAATAAAATAATGAGAACGAAAAAAATTCAAAATTTTAAATACCCCCGACTTTAAAAAGTATTAGTGGGCCGAGTACCAGTTTTACTGAGTAACCGAATACCGAGTATTACTCGGTTTAAAGTTTACCGAGCCGAGTACTCGACCGAGTTACTCGGTTAACTTGAAGTAGGTAGAATTGCACTTGAACAAGTTTGGGAGGCAGTGTTGTTAATGATGTTTGACACTTCCTCCGCATCCCGCGTATTTATTATTCGAATTAAACTAATAAACGCGCGTCAAGTGGCAAAAAAAATATAGACAAAGCACTGTTTATGAAATTTTCTTTTCAATAATTATGATAATAGCAGCTTATAACATTGCTCCTGCTGGGCAAAGTACTAAATATGTATCATTAGAAGGAACTAGACTATGATCTACCAAGCAGATCCAATGCGCAAGGTAGATTTATTTGCACCTAGTACTCGGCATTTTAACCGAGTTATAATGAAAATGAGAATGAGAATGAGAATGAGAATGGGAATGAGAATGGGAATGGGAATGGGAATGAGAATGAGAATGAGAATGGGAATGAGAATGAGAATGAGAATGAGAATAAGAATGAATATGAGAATGAGAATGTGAATGAAAATGAAAATAGGTTAGGTTTGACAACACTTTGGATGGGTCATTTTTTAAAGTTAATGCTAGATGCGCAAGAGTGCCCCCAGAGAAGAACCTAGCAAGAAACTCTATTGGGTTGCTCTTTTCAATTTAAGTTTTACAAATTCTTAGGCTGAAACACAGAAACAAACATTAAAATTTACATTTCAATAGAGCTTTAAACAATAAACAAATAATTAAAAAAAATTCCACTGCAATATCCAGAACAAGGTACCTATAGGTAAGTAAATGGGAAGCCGAAAAGTGAAAGGCCTATTAGCTCGATAGAACCCAAATAGGTACATGACCGGCCATTACAGCAGCACCCTCACACAGGTCTCAACGCATGTGCCAGCCATCAACCCTTTCCACATATTTTAGGGAAGTAGTATTTTAGGGATTTAGGAAGTATTTTAGATAAACCAGCGCATATCACCCTTTGACCAATCAGAGTCCGGAATGGCCTAACCTAAACTAAAACCCAACTTAACCTATGAAGAAATGATGAGAATTTTAAGTTTCATAATACCTACACATTTTTTTGACTTTCAGTAAGGTTTAAGTGAGATAAGGTTTCATTGTAAAATAAAAAAAGTACTGAAACAAGTTTATTATCACTCTGCCCAATAGGTGACGGGCATTATGCATAATGCCCGGGCAATTTGATTAATGGAAAAGTATTTATCACATTGCCCGCTTATATTGGGCATTATTCATAATGCCCGGGCATTATGCATAATTCCCAATTAATCACATTGCCCGTAACATATGCAACTGTATCAGACAGGACACACCGCTTGCGTAAGGTAGACGTACATGTCGACATGACGCGTAGTCCGGTGTCACATCGGGTTATACCGTAACTACGTGCGTGGCTACGCCATGCTTACGTCTACGTTACGCATACGCATCCGGTGTGTTTCAGCCTTTAGTATATTGGGTGAATAGATCGATGTATCCGAGAGTGTACGTTGTTCGCGAACCTGCTGGGAGCGCACACTCGTTTTTTGGTTACATTGCATGCACGGGTTAAGGTTACAGTGCGCTAATGAATAATGATTACTCCATTCCCCTTTCAGACTCTCCGCTCCGCCACCCTAGAAGGATCAGGGTACGTGGAGCTACCATCTCCCCCATTCAGACGTAAAGCCGCGTGGGGGGTGTCGTTCACCGCTCGCGCTCCCAACGGTCTGCTGATCTTTAGGACTCCATCCATCAGGAATGATAATGAAGTGGATGATGAGGAAGATGGTGATGATAAGCATTATTTGGCGCTGGTTTTGGTTGAAGGTATGTAATAATAATAATTTATTCTTTAAAAAAGCACAATATACATACATACGTTATATCTTTAGAGCAATCCAAATAAAAAAGATTCATCAATTAGTTCTGTAGGTATTGATAAATAATAAATAACTAGGTACCTATAACTTATTTTGATCAAATCGGGGACTTGTTAAAGAAAAGCCAAGACGAAAATTCCCTAAACAGACTCACGTCTGTCATCAGTCATACATGTTAACCTCATACATATGAATGTATGAGGCGACTGATGAATGCGAATGAAGAGGAAAAAAGTGTGTTTGTATCGTAGCAAGTTAAGGGCAGTGGTCTCTGTCTACCCCGAATGGAAAAAGACGTGGCAGATATGTATCTATATAAAAAACATTGTCTATATGTTTGACCTGCATTTGTGTGTTGAGACTTAACCAATTTTGATGCGGTTTTCACAATTATTAACTTATATATTGATGTCCTCAGGCGACCTAGAACTGATAGCAGCTGCCGGCAAAGCGGAGACTCGACTCAAAACCAACGGAACTAAATACGACGATGGGGCGTTACATACTGTGAGGATAGTTCGTGCTCATAAACAGGTAGGGTTGCGTTATACTTAAAATGTTTCTAAAATGTTATAATAATGAGGGATAGACCCCGGTAGGTGCATGCCATCTCATATTTTAGAATAAACGATACTTAAAAGGGCCTCTACATGTTGGCTTCGGCCCCATGCACGCCTCCCAAATGACCGGGTCCCTATGGACCCTAGATCTTTGAAGATGTACCTACATACCTATTAATAATAATTATTAAATATTAATAATTATCTAAAATGTTTCTAAATAAAGATCTAATGGAACTAGAAATGAACAGCTTCTTGTAGAAAAGACGTTTACAACTAATTATTCCCTTTTTTTGCATTTCTTATAACCACTTTATTTGCTTTATATGTATTTCTTTCTCCGTTTTATATAAATAGAGCTATAAAATATTGAAAACGGTGCGGCAATTGGATTTGGTTAATTTTCATTATTTATTTTACATAGTTATTAGAAACATTTAAACTCTGACGAAGCCGACTAGTCGGCGCATTTGGGCGTCTATTGCCAACTAATTGCTGACTAGTCAGCATATCTCTAATAGAAGTCGGATAGAAAGTTAAGTACCTACCTTTTAAGCATTCTGCTAGTTTGAGAGCTAAGAATAGTTGGGTCATTCCATTTAACGGGTGTTACATTTCGTACACTTTTACTTGGGAATTAATTAATGATGCAAAAAGAAAACATATAAGTTTTATGAGCGCAACACCCCCCTTTTAGGCTTATTTTTCAGCATCAGTATTAAAATGAATAGTTACAGACAGCAATAAAGAAATTTAAGGCAAAATATGTGCGTAACGGGCGTTACACGATTTGGCCTACGCTTTCGTACTTCACCGAAACAAAAGCAAAAGTCTGCGAATTAATTAACTTTACGCTTGTAAAAAATATGTGACAGCGTAGCTTAATAAATTCTTAACATCATAGACCACTCGTATTAAATGAAAAAGATAAATATAATTTTTTATAGACATTTTAAACTGTAACGGGTGTTACATCTGAACGTAACGGGTGTTACACGTAAGAAATTTGACCAATATTTGCAGCAATAAGAGTATTTATATAAAAGTAACAATGAAATAATCATGTCTGCTGCTTATTTTAGCAAGTTCATAGACCACTTATATTAAAACCAAAATACAAACATGTTTTTATGGAAATCTAAAACCGAGCTTACCAAATACGAGCATATGAAATTAGATCAATATTTGTATCAATAAAGGTATTTAATATCAAAATAACAAAGAAAGAATAATGTACACTGCTCATTTGCATCAGTATTTTTGGAAAAATGCAGTATTAGGCAAAATGCAGATGACGTTTATAAAAAGGACGTCTAATATTTCAATCTGTGATCCTCTTTAGGAACACAGTCTGTTCACTTCACCGAGAACTTTGGAACATCCCTTAGAACCTATTCTCTCTTTTTTTTTACTTTCAGAGAGTATTTGCCCCTAAAATATAAAATTATTTCATTCAAATCAGCTCCATATAAAAATACTGTCAACTGTTGATGACAACAATTTTATTGATGTGAGACACCAAAAACGTGTCAGTATGGATCCTCAAATGTTTAAACCTTCAAAAACTAACAAAATAAGCGCAATTACGTTTTCATTAGTTCTTTTTATAACACATTATAGTTCGGTGGCACACGTTGCGTAAAGGGTGTTACAAACCATTATCTGCAAAAATTTCACATATATATTAACCTACCTTCATAAAAATCGCAAATATCAGAAGTTATCAATCATAGCCTTACTTTCTTAAATGGATTTTAGAATGTGTGCAATAATTTAGTCACCAAACAAGAAAATGTCCTTTTTTTGTAACGGGTGTTACAAGTAGGAGGCATAACTTTAATGTTAAATAAATGGAACTTATCATTGAACTAACTAAGTAATATTTGACGCTTATCTTGCTGAAAACTTATATTTTCGAATGGTGTGACGCGTAATGCCAATCGGGCTGTAGTTTTCTTTTTACAGCTCTGCCAAATTTGATTAAAATTGAACAAGTATCAATCGTTCGTAGTAAGCGAACTTAGATATGTTATAAAATTATAAATTCATAACATAAGTTATGAAAAAATAATACTGTTTCATTAAAATATGGGGTTTTAAGATTATCTTAACACACATTTTAATTAATAAACAGTAATTTTAAAAAATATGTTGTGGTAGCGTTTTTCATGGAATGACCCAGTTCTACTTTTCATGTGTGTTTAAAAATATACGAAATTCCTATTTTTTTTTCTATTAATATGAAAGAAGACGGAAGCCACTTCTTGCCAGTTTCTAAACTGAGTTTTACATTTTTCCTGCAATCATTCAGACTTTATAATGATTATAACTTATTTAACTTAACTAGTCGAGACCACTGTCGAAGGATAAACGATGCCCAAGATAGACGTAATCATTTACCAGTTCTACCTGGCAATTACCCACGGTTATATTGGATACTTGTACCAAATGATTCGTCATGATCTTTGTCTTAGACATGTTCATCCTTAGACCTATTTTAAGGGACGAAGTTTGTATGTCTTCTAACATCTTCTGGAGATCTAAGACATTTTCGGCAAAAAGGACGAGATCGTCTGCAAAGCGCAGATGTGAAATTCATTCGCTGTTGATGTTGACGCCCTTTTGATTCCAATCCAACGTCTTCATCATGTCCTCCAGAACGTTGGAGATTAATTTGGGAGAGATGGTATCTCCTTGGCGCACTCCTCTATGTAAAGGCACGGGGCGAGTTAGCGTATGCATGCGCACCTGCATGGTAGCAGTCCTGTACAGCTCCCGAAGGATATCAACATAGCGCTTGTCAATGTAGCAGCGATGCAGAGAGTTAAACACGGCCCAGTGTTCGACACTATCAAAGGCTTTTTCATAATCTATGAAAGCAATACACAGGGGCCGATTATACTTCTTACACTTCTCCATCAACTGCTTAACTGCTTGGATGTGGTCTTACGTAGAATATCCACTTCGGAAGCCGGCTTGTTCTACAGGTTGGTATTCGTCCAAGGGGCGAGTGAGTCTATTGCATAACACCTTGGCAAAAAGCTTATAAATCTGTGAGAGTAGGCTGATGGGACGGTAGTTAGAGAGACTGGTGTGGTCTCCCTTCTTGTGGAGGATCGTGACAATCGCGTTCTTCCATGAACGTGGCGTGGTTTGCTGTACGAGCACCATGTTGAAGAGTTTGACGAGGATCTGAAGAACAGGGGCTCCCCCCGCTTGTAGCATCTCCACATATATACCGTCTTCACCGGACGCTTTTCCTCGCTTCATTTTTGACAAAGCAAATCCTGTCTCATCCGCTATTATTGGGGGAATATCGTCCTCACCCAAGCGTTCCGATGGGTTTGCTCTTTTGTCATAAGCGTCTGGTTCTCTGGGTTCCTGTGATTTAGATGCGTATAGTTCCCCGTAGAACTCTTCAACTATTTGTAAGATTTTGTCACGATCTGTTGTAATGTTTCCTGTTTTATCTGAAAGTTTGTGTAATTCGGATTTACTTTTATTTATTTTCCTTTTAAAAACTTTAGGTCCTCTATTTTGTCTTATGGTTTCTTCGATAGTCCGAGTATTGTTATTTCTAGTATCTGTTTTTATTGCTTTGTTAATAGTTTTATTTAATTTTTGTATTTGTTTCTGATCTTTGCTTGTATTGTTCTTTATTTCCCTTCTTTGAGCAAGCAAAGCCAGCGTATTTGGTGTTAGTTTTAGTTCCTTGGTTTTGCGTTCGGAAATAATATCTTTTATTGCATCTTGCAGGGTCTGACAGAGAGCATTATTCAATGTATCCACATCTAGGTTCTGTTCTTGAAGCCCATCAAATCTATTTTTCAGGTTTAATTGAAATTCCTTCCCCAATAAGGCGAAGGCTTCTTTTTCATAAACGGTGTTCCTTTTGTTGACTAACTTGGTTCTTTCTTTATTTAGGTTATATCTAAATGTGGCTCTTACAAGACGATGGTCACTGCTGGTCTTTAAGCAATTCAGGACTTCTATATCTGTTATGTTTGATTTATGTGGGCTGATAATGTAATCGATCTCATTTCTCGTTTGCCCATCGGGGCTAGCCCATGTCCATTTCCTTGAGGGGCGCTTTTTGAAAAATGTGTTCATAGCATACAGATGTTGGTCGCAAATAGCGGAGATAGAAAGGCGAATTCGACTGGGGTGGGCTGCTTTTGGAAAATTAGACGACGTCTTCAAGTCCAAACTCCCTCAATGCCTTAAGACGAAGGTTTACAATCAATGTGTTCTGCCCATACTAACTTACGCATCCGAAACATGGACGCTCACAAAGCAAAATATGAACAAAATACAATGGTCGAAGATGTCGGTTCGCGGATCTTGTCACTAAAATGGCAATGGGCGGGACACCTGGCTAGGAGAAAAGACGGTCGATGGACGAAAGCAGTCACAGAGTGGTGGCCGAGACAGGGACGTCGATCAGTGGGCCGACCACCCGCTCGCTGGGCAGATGACATCGTCAGATCAACAGGGCCGCTATGGGTTAGACTGGCACAGGACTGTAGTGAATGGCGCGAAAAAAGGGAGGCCTATACCTAGCAGTGGGGAGAAACGGGCTGATTTGATTGATTGATTGAGTCTAGACGTAACACAACACTCTTTATTTCACAGCGCTGCTTGAAAATACGAGTAGGTAGGTGTAAGCAGTTAAAACGTGTTCAGTAAAAACATTTCACAATACTTTATGTAAGTAATTTTTCACAATTTTAATTTAAGTACATTTCGAATAGGTTGGATAGTTTTTTATTGCTTAGATTAAAATTGTCGTTCTGGTTTTCAATTTTGTTTGGTGATTTCTTTTGTTTAGTACCTTACAAGGTTTTCAAAACTTATTTAAAAAATGTTGAATATTGTCATAGCGATTATTTTAGTAAATAAACTTAGTATTGAAACAAAAGAAATAAGACCAAGAGTTATTGACGGAATAGATCACGTGAATAACGAATATCCATTTGTAATGTCTATTGCGTGCAAGGTTTCGAGTGGTAAACTCGGTAGCTTGGGTGTACCAAAAAAATTCATAAATAAAACAATTACTCGTAAATCAATAAGAACGTGTACTGCAAGTTTAATAACAAAGAATTGGGTGATTACTGCTGCACACTGTGTCGGTACATCCGTATTTATGCACGAAAACTGTTTTGTAATTTATAAAAATTTCACAATTACACCTGATGAAACCAAATATCGAAGAAATATACTGAAAACTATTTTGTATCCACACTACAGACATTATAGTTATAATAAATTAGAAGGTGTTCAAATTTTCAAAACATTCAATGATGTGGGACTAATGATGATTGATGCACTTTCAGACATAGCTCCAGGTAAATTATCATCGGTCGATCCTAAGAGTACGATCGGATATCCCATACAATATGTTGGAGGAGGTATGACGATAGAATGGAAGACGTTCTTGGAATTTTATAATCACTTCCATTTAACTAAACCACTACAAATAGGTAGAGGTGTTGTAGTTAAGTGTACCCTGGATAACGTTATACCAAGTATTTGCTTCCGCCCAATGTGCTCCAATAGAAATCAACGCCCAAACGGTGGAGACTCTGGAGGTCCGATAATTTATAAAGATAAGATCCTTGCCGTCGCTTCTGCAGTTTTAACTGAAGATAACATTGAAGCAGGATACTATACTCCAGTGTTTTCATATTTAGATTGGATCCAGCGCGTTATATCTGAATCGTAACTAATGCGACACTTTGAGAACAAAATAAAACTGGCTTCTTTACAAAAAATTTGGTTTGTTAGATTCATATTTCAATTGAAATAAAATTTAAGATTTGTCTTTGGTTTGTTTTGATCCTTTTGTAAACATAAGGCTATGAAATAATAATTAAGAATAAGACACTGATAAAAACGAATCCAAACACGACATATCTGCTGTTACATTTTTCAAGAATGGGTGGAGAGCTGGTCTCCATCATCAGCTCCTCAACTGCTGGCACCATTGCATTATATTAAGAATTAAACGTTGATCAAAACGAATCCAAGCACGACATATCTGCTGTTACATTTTTCAAGAATGGGTGGAGAGCTGGTCTCCATCATCAGCTCCTCATCTGCTGGCACCATTGCATTATATTAAGAATTAAACGCTGATCAAAACGAATCCAAGCACGACATATCTGCTGTTACATTTTTCAAGAATGGGTGGAGAGCTGGACTCCATCACAGTTCCTCATCGGCCGGCACCATTGCATTATATTAAGAATTAAACGCTGATCAAAACGAATCCAAACACGACATATCTGCTGTTATATTGGTTTTACAATCCTACCACAGCCGACAAAATAGCTGATGACCCTGAAATGGCTGAACCGATTTGCATATTATTTATATAAGAACACTCCTAGAAATACCAGCTTTAAATTAAAAAAAAACACATCCAAATCCGTCCACGCGTTGAGGAGCTACAGTGCCACAGACACACAAACACACGGACATCGACGTCAAACTTATAACTTATAACACTCCTCTTTAGCGTCGGGGGTTAAAAATACATATTGTTCTTCCATTAAGCCTTCATGAGTGGCGCTAAAATCAGATGAGGTCGCGGTGTTGATGCCAGAAGTGGCCATTTTATTATCATTAACCCCCGACGCCAAAAGAGGGGTGTTATAAGTTGACCCCTCTGTCTGTGTGTCTGTCTGTGGCACTGTAGCTCCTAAACGCGTGGACGGATTTGGATGCGGTTTTTTTTTAAATTTAAATCTGGTATTCCTAGGAGTGTTCGTAGATATATTATATGCAAATCGGTTCAGCCATTTCATGGTCATCAGCTCTTTTGTCGGCTGTGGTAGGGTTGTAAATCCAATTTAACAGCAGAAATGTCGTGTTTGGATTCATTTTGATCAGTGTTTAATTCTTAATATAGTACAATGGTGACAACAGGCGAGCAGCTGATGATGGAGTCAGAATTTCCAACATTCTTGAAAATGTAACAGCAGATATGTCGTGTTTGGATTCGTTTTGATCAGTGTCCAATTCTTAATATAATGCAATGTTGACAACAGGAGGAACTTATAATAATTATAATAATAAAAGTTTAAAAATTTCAAAATAAAAATTAATTAAGAATTTAAAAAACCCCCGACTATAAAAAGTAACAAATAAGTAGTATTTAACTTTCATACAAACTTCATTTGTCGGGGGACCGCTAAGTAACTTGGTGGGTACGCACATATACCTATCATAAATAATCATATTGTGATATCAAAATTTAAAAAATACCTGTAAAATATTTTAAATGAATCGATGAGTATAATATATTCGTAAGGAAAATAGAATGCGGTCCCTCGACATAATGAAGTTTGTATGAAAGTTAAATACTACTTATTTGTTACTTTTTATAGTCGGGGGTTTTTTAAATTCTTAATTTAATTTTTTTCGATAGTATTGCATTCAGTAAGCAGGCATAATGGGTGGTAGAATATATGACATGATCACATATAAAGTGTATGACGGACGAATATAAAGTAAGTATGGTCAGTCACTTGGCCAGCAATTTCGAATCTAAATTGATGAAATTGATGATGAAAAAAATGATCACTATCGATTGTGCAAAACAATCGATACTATCGATAGTATCGATTGTATATTCAATATTGGAGAGCAATACTATCGATAGTATCGATACTATCGATAGTTTATTGATCGGCAGCGATCGAAACTATCGATACTATCGATAGTATTGCTGTTAACCGATACTATTGCAGCGGAAGAGCAATCGAAGTATCGATAGTATCGATAGTATCGATTGTGCTATCGATAGGGTACATGTTTTTCGACCTATCGATAGGCTATCGATAGGCTATCGATAGGCTATCGATATTGGCCTATCGAGCGGCAACACTAGTGCGTAGTGTTTGGACTTAGTGCTTTGTGTTGGACCTAGTGTTGGTTGAATAAAGTTCTCAAGAGTCAGCAGGTCTTTCTCTCCAAATTCTGCGAACCCTAGCACGTAACAATAGGGGGGGGTATGATATACTTGATACCCCAACGAGACATGGGGTTGAAGCTAGGTGTGGGTCTAGGGTGAGTGTTTATGTTGTTTTTTTATTATTATTATTATTTTACGCCACCGAAGACCGTGTTAAACGGAAAGTCGCGGGGAGGCCTTTGCCCAGCAGAGAGATCTTAATGGCAGGCAAAAAAAAATAATACATTATCTTATCTTATCTTATCTAGCCGTTGCTGTCCCACTGCTGGGCAAAGGCCTCTCTCCTCCTTCTCCATGATTTTCTATCCTGAGCCGCCTCTGCCCATACCTATTTTACTAAATTTATACCAAGAATATGCATGCAAGCTCTATTACCAAAAAAAACATAGTGTGTACACCCTCAGTCACATCAACCTAGTCTGATTGGACTTAGAACTGTTTAAAGACGCTCGCGGAGAAACGTGTGAGAGTGTGCGATATAGTTTTGTTCTCAGTCACGCACCGGTCACGGAGCTATATCTTTCTCTCCCTAAAAAAAATGTGTAGATAATATAGAATAGTTAAGGCCAAAACACAACGGATGCGTATGCGTATATGTACGCGTATCTCTGAGTTGTAATGTATGTGTTACGGGCAATGTGATTAATGCGGGCAGTATGCATAATGCCCGGGCATTATTAATAATGCCCAGCTGTATCGGGCAATGTGATTAATTACTATCAAAACTGTGCTATTTATCACATTGCCCGGGCATTATGAATAATGTCCAAAGACCATTGGGCAATTTCATAATAATAGTCCGTTTACTTGATAATTGTAGGTTGTGATAATTCTAAAGTCGCCAAATTTTTGAAACGTTGTCAGAGACATATTAGAGGACAATTTTTTTTGAAATTTTAGGTCATTGCTTTTTTTTAGGTAGAATTTAGGTTTCTGCATTTTTAGCAACTAAGATTATTGAAGTAGAGTAGAAAAATAATTTGGCATCTCATAATTATGTTATGTTATTAAGTACTTCAGCACAATTAAGTTTTAGAAACTTTACGTATGTGCTGCTTATGTACCTAAAGGAAAAAAATGCTCATAATTTCGGCATTATAAGAATTTTTTAAGTTTCTAATTTTAATAAAATAATGAGAACGAAAAAAATTCAAAATTTTAAATACCCCCGACTTTAAAAAGTATTAGTGGGCCGAGTACCAGTTTTACTGAGTAACCGAATACCGAGTATTACTCGGTTTAAAGTTTACCGAGCCGAGTACTCGACCGAGTTACTCGGTTAACTTGAAGTAGGTAGAATTGCACTTGAACAAGTTTGGGAGGCAGTGTTGTTAATGATGTTTGACACTTCCTCCGCATCCCGCGTATTTATTATTCGAATTAAACTAATAAACGCGCGTCAAGTGGCAAAAAAAATATAGACAAAGCACTGTTTATGAAATTTTCTTTTCAATAATTATGATAATAGCAGCTTATAACATTGCTCCTGCTGGGCAAAGTACTAAATATGTATCATTAGAAGGAACTAGACTATGATCTACCAAGCAGATCCAATGCGCAAGGTAGATTTATTTGCACCTAGTACTCGGCATTTTAACCGAGTTATAATGAAAATGAGAATGAGAATGAGAATGGGAATGAGAATGGGAATGGGAATGGGAATGGGAATGGGAATGGGAATGGGAATGGGAATGGGAATGGGAATGGGAATGAGAATGAGAATGAGAATGAGAATGGGAATGAGAATGAGAATGAGAATGAGAATAAGAATGAATATGAGAATGAGAATGTGAATGAAAATGAAAATAGGTTAGGTTTGACAACACTTTGGATGGGTCATTTTTTAAAGTTAATGCTAGATGCGCAAGAGTGCCCCCAGAAAAGAACCTAGCAAGAAACTCTATTGGGTTGCTCTTTTCAATTTAAGTTTTACAAATTCTTAGGCTGAAACACAGAAACAAACATTAAAATTTACATTTCAATAGAGCTTTAAACAATAAACAAATAATTAAAAAAATTCCACTGCAATATCCAGAACAAGGTATAGGTAAGTAAATGGGAAGCCGAAAAGTGAAAGGCCTATTAGCTCGATAGAACCCAAATAGGTACATGACCGGCCATTACAGCAGCACCCTCACACAGGTCTCAACGCATGTGCCAGCCATCAACCCTTTCCACATATTTTAGGGAAGTAGTATTTTAGGGATTTAGGAAGTATTTTAGAAAAACCAGCGCATATCACCCTTTGACCAATCAGAGTCCGGAATGGCCTAACCTAAACTAAAACCCAACTTAACCTATGAAGAAATGATGAGAATTTTAAGTTTCATAATACCTACACATTTTTTTGACTTTCAGTAAGGTTTAAGTGAGATAAGGTTTCATTGTAAAATAAAAAAAGTACTGAAACAAGTTTATTATCACTCTGCCCAATAGGTGACGGGCATTATGCATAATGCCCGGGCAATTTGATTAATGGAAAAGTATTTATCACATTGCCCGCTTATATTGGGCATTATGCATAATTCCCAATTAATCACATTGCCCGTAACATATGCAACTGTATCAGACAGGACACACCGCTTGCGTAAGGTAGACGTACATGTCGACATGACGCGTAGTCCGGTGTCACATCGGGTTATACCGTAACTACGTGCGTGGCTACGCCATGCTTACGTCTACGTTACGCATACGCATCCGGTGTGTTTCAGCCTTTAGTATATTGGGTGAATAGATCGATGTATCCGAGAGTGTACGTTGTTCGCGAACCTGCTGGGAGCGCACACTCGTTTTTTGGTTACATTGCATGCACGGGTTAAGGTTACAGTGCGCTAATGAATAATGATTACTCCATTCCCCTTTCAGACTCTCCGCTCCGCCACCCTAGAAGGATCAGGGTACGTGGAGCTACCATCCCCCCCATTCAGACGTAAAGCCGCGTGGGGGGTGTCGTTCACCGCTCGCGCTCCCAACGGTCTGCTGATCTTTAGGACTCCATCCATCAGGAATGATAATGAAGTGGATGATGAGGAAGATGGTGATGATAAGCATTATTTGGCGCTGGTTTTGGTTGAAGGTATGTAATAATAATAATTTATTCTTTAAAAAAGCACAATATACATACATACGTTATATCTTTAGAGCAATCCAAATAAAAAAGATTCATCAATTAGTTCTGTAGGTATTGATAAATAATAAATAACTACCTATAACTTATTTTGATCAAATCGGGGACTTGTTAAAGAAAAGCCAAGACGAAAATTCCCTAAACAGACTCACGTCTGTCATCAGTCATACATGTTAACCTCATACATGTGAATGTATGAGGCGACTGATGAATGCGAATGAAGCGAAAGAAGTGTGTTTGTATCGTAGCAAGTTAAGGGCAGTGGTCTCTGTCTACCCCGAATGGAAAAAGACGTGGCAGATATGTATCTATATAAAAAACATTGTCTATATGTTTGACCTGCATTTGTGTGTTGAGACTTAACCAATTTTGATGCGGTTTTCACAATTATTAACTTATATATTGATGTCCTCAGGCGACCTAGAACTGATAGCAGCTGCCGGCAAAGCGGAGACTCGACTCAAAACCAACGGAACTAAATACGACGATGGGGCGTTACATACTGTGAGGATAGTTCGTGCTCATAAACAGGTAGGTTGCGTTATACTTAAAATGTTTCTAAAATGTTATAATAATAAGGGATAGACCCCGGTAGGTGCATGCCATCTCATATTTTAGAATAAACGATACTTAAAAGGGCCTCTACATGTTGGCTTCGGCCCCATGCACGCCTCCCAAATGACCGGGTCCCTATGGACCCGAGATCTTTAAAGATGTACCTACATACCTATTAATAATAATTATTAAATATTAATAATTATCTAAAATGTTTCTAAATAAAGATCTAATGGAACTAGAAATGAACAGCTTCTTGTAGAAAAGACGTTTACAACTAATTATTCCCTTTTTTTGCATTTCTTATAACCACTTTATATGTTTTATATGTATTTCTTTCTCCATTTTATATAAATAGAGCTATAAAATATTGAAAACGGTGCGGCAATTGGATTTGGTTAATTTTCATCTAATCAGTTATTTTACATAGTTATTAGAAACATTTAAACTCTGACGAAGCCGACTAGTCGGCGCATTTGGGCGTCTATTGCCAACTAATTGCTGACTAGTCGGCATATCTCTGATAGAAGTCTGATAGAAAGTTAAGTACCTACCTTTTAAGCATTCTGCTAGTTTGAGAGCTAAGAATAGTTCTACTTTTCATGTGTGTTTAAAAATATACGAAATTCCTGTTTTTTTTTCTATTAATATAAAAGAAGACGGAAGCCACTTCTTGCCAGTTTCTAAACTGAGTTTTACATTTTTCCTGCAATCATTCAGACTTTATAATGATTATAACTTATTTAACTTAACTAGTCGAGACCACTGTCGAAGGATAAACGATGCCCAAGATAGACGTAATCATTTACCAGTTCTACCTGGCAATTACCCACGGTTATATTGGATACTTGTACCAAATGATTCGTCATGATCTTTGTCTTAGACATGTTCATCCTTAGACCTATTTTAAGGGACGAAGTTTGTAGGTCTTCTAACATCTTCTGGAGATCTAAGACATTTTCGGCAAAAAGGACGAGATCGTCTGCAAAGCGCAGATGTGAAATTCATTCGCTGTTGATGTTGACGCCCTTTTGATTCCAATCCAACGTCTTCATCATGTCCTCCAGAACGTTGGTGAATAATTTGGGAGAGATGGTATCTCCTTGGCGCACTCCTCTATGTAAAGGCAAGGGGCGAGTTAACGAATGCATGCGCACCTGCATGGTAGCAGTCCTGTACAGCTCCCGAAGGATATCAACATAGCGCTTGTCAATGTTGCAGCGATGCAGAGAGTTAAACACGGCCCAGTGTTCGACACTATCAAAGGCTTTTTCATAATCTATGAAAGCAATACACAGGGGCCGATTATACTCCTTACACTTCTCCATCAACTGCTTAACCGCTTGGATGTGGTCTAACGTAGAATATCCACTTCGGAAGCCGGCTTGTTCTACAGGTTGGTATTCGTCCAAGGGGCGAGTGAGTCTATTGCATAACACCTTGGCAAAAAGCTTATAAATCTGTGAGAGTAGGCTGATGGGACGGTAGTTAGAGAGACTGGTGTGGTCTCCCTTCTTGTGGAGGATCGTGACAATCGCGTTCTTCCATGAACGTGGCGTGGTTTGCTGTACTAGCACCATGTTGAAGAGTTTGACGAGGATCTGAAGAACAGGGGCTCCCTCCGCTTGTAGCATCTCCACATATATACCGTCTTCACCGGACGCTTTTCCTCGCTTCATTTTTGACAAAGCAAATCCTATCTCATCCGCTATTATTGGGGGAATATCGTCCTTACCCAAGCGTTCCGATGGGTTTGCTCTTTCGTCGTAAGCGTCTGGTTCTCTGGGTTCCTGTGATTTAGATGCGTATAGTTCCCCGTAGAACTCTTCAACTATTTGTAAGATTTTGTCACGATCTGTTGTAGGTAATGTTTCCTGTTTTATCTGAAAGTTTGTGTAATTCGGATTTACTTTTATTTATTTTCCTTTTAAAAACTTTAGGTCCTCTATTTTGTCTTATGGTTTCTTCGATAGTCCGAGTATTGTTATTTCTAGTATCTGTTTTTATTGCTTTGTTAATAGTTTTATTTAATTTTTGTATTTGTTTCTGATCTGTGCTTGTATTGTTCTTCATTTCCCTTCTTTGAGCAAGCAAAGCCAGCGTATTTGGTGTTAGTTTTAGTTCCTTGGTTTTGCGTACGGAAATAATATCTTTTGTGGCATCTTGCAGGGTCTGACAGAGAGCATTATTCAATGTATCCACATCTAGGTTCTGTTCTTGAAGCCCATCAAATCTATTTTTCAGGTTTAATTGAAATTCCTTCCCCAATAAGGCGAAGGCTTCTTTTTCATAAACGGTGTTCCTTTTGTTGACTAACTTGGTTCTTCCTTTATTTAGGTTATATCTAAATGTGGCTCTTACAAGACGATGGTCACTGCTGGTCTTTAAGCAATTCAGGACTTCTATATCTGTTATGTTTGATTTATGTGGGCTGATAATGTAATCGATCTCATTTCTCGTTTGCCCATCGGGGCTAGCCCATGTCCATTTCCTTGAGGGGCGCTTTTTGAAAAATGTGTTCATAGCATACAGATGTTGGTCGCAAATAGCGGAGATAGAAAGGCGAATTCGACTGGGGTGGGCTGCTTTTGGAAAATTAGACGACGTCTTCAAGTCCAAACTCCCTCAATGCCTTAAGACGAAGGTTTACAATCAATGTGTTCTGCCCATACTAACTTACGCATCCGAAACATGGACGCTCACAAAGCAAAATATGAACAAAATACAATGGTCGAAGATGTCGGTTCGCGGATCTTGTCACTAAAATGGCAATGTTCGGGACACCTGGCTAGGAGAAAAGACGGTCGATGGACGAAAGCAGTCACAGAGTGGTGGCCGAGACAGGGACGTCGATCAGTGGGCCGACCACCCGCTCGCTGGGCAGATGACATCGTCAGATCAACAGGGCCGCTATGGGTTAGACTGGCACAGGACTGTAGTGAATGGCGCGAAAAAAGGGAGGCCTATACCCAGCAGTGGGGAGAAACGGGCTGATTTGATTGATTGATTGAGTCTAGACGTAACACAACACTCTTTATTTCACAGCGCTGCTTGAAAATACGAGTAGGTAGGTGTAAGCAGTTAAAACGTGTTCAGTAAAAACATTTCACAATACTTTATGTAAGTAATTTTTCACAATTTTAATTTAAGTACATTTCGAATAGGTTGGATAGTTTTTTATTGCTTAGATTAAAATTGTCGTTCTGGTTTTCAATTTTGTTTGGTGATTTCTTTTGTTTAGTACCTTACAAGGTTTTCAAAACTTATTTAAAAAATGTTGAATATTGTCATAGCGATTATTTTAGTAAATAAACTTAGTGTTGAAACAAAAGAAATAAGACCCAGAGTTATTGACGGAATAGATCACGTGAATAACGAATATCCATTTGTAATGTCTATTGCGTGCAAGGTATCGAGTGATACACTCGGTAGCTTTGGTGTACCAAAAAAATACATAAATAAAACAATTACTCGTAAATTAATAAGAACGTGTACTGCAAGTTTAATAACAAAGAATTGGGTGATTACTGCTGCACACTGTGTCGATACATCCGAATTTATGCACGAAAACTGTTTTGTACTTTATAAAAATTTCACAATTACACCTGATGAAACCAAATACCGAAGAAATATACTGAAAGCTATTCCGTATCCACACTACAGACATTATATTTATAATAAATTAGTAAGAAATTCAAAATCTCGTGTTCAAACTTTCAAATCATTCAATGATGTGGGACTAATGATGATTGATGCACTTTCAGACATAGCTCCAGGTAAATTATCATCGGTCGATCCTACGAGTACGATCGGATATCCCATACAATATGTTGGAGCAGGTATGACGGTAGAATGGAAGACGTTCTTGGAATTTTATAATCACTTCCATTTAACTAAACCACTACAAATAGGTAGAGGTGTTGTAGTTAAGTGTACCAGGGATAACGTTATACCAAGTATTTGCTTCCGCCCAATGTGCTCCAATAGAAATCAACGCATAAACAGCGGAGACTCTGGAGGTCCGATAATTTATAAAGATAAGATCCTTGCCGTCGCTTCTGCAGTTTTAACTGAAGATAACATTAAAGCAGGATACTATACTCCAGTGTTTTCATATTTAGATTGGATCCAGCGCGTTATATCTGAATCGTAACTAATGCGACACTTTGAGAACAAAATAAAACTAGCTTCTTTACAAAAAATTTGGTTTGTTAGATTCATATTTCAATTGAAATAAAATTTAAGATTTGTCTTTGGTTTGTTTTGATCCTTTTGTAAACATAAGGCTATGAAATAATAATTAAGAATAAGACACTGATAAAAACGAATCCAAACACGACATATCTGCTGTTATATTTTTCAAGAATGGGTGGAGAGCGGGTCTCCATCATCAGCTCCTCATCTGCTGGCACCATTGCATTATATTAAGAATTAAACGCTGATCAAAACGAATCCAAGCACGACATATCTGCTGTTACATTTTTCAAGAATGGGTGGAGAGCTGGTCTCCATCATCAGCTCCTCATCTGCTGGCACCATTGCATTATATTAAGAATTAAACGCTGATCAAAACGAATCCAAGCACGACATATCTGCTGTTACATTTTTCAAGAATGGGTGGAGAGCTGGACTCCATCACAGCTCCTCATCGGCCGGCACCATTGCATTATATTAAGAATTAAACGCTGATCAAAACGAATCCAAACACGACATATCTGCTGTTATATTGGTTTTACAATCCTACCACAGCCGACAAAATAGCTGATGACCCTGAAATGGCTGAACCGATTTGCATATTATTTATATAAGAACACTCCCAGAAATACCAGCTTTAAATTAAAAACACATCCAAATCCGTCCACGCGTTGAGGAGCTACAGTGCCACAGACACACAAACACACGGACATCGACGTCAAACTTATAACACTCCTCTTTGGCGTCGGGGGTTAAAAATACATATTGTTCTTCCATTAAGCCTTCATGGGTGGCGCTAAAATCAGATGAGGTCGCGGTGTTGATGCCAGAAGTGGCCATTTTATTATCATCGTTGTCGTCATTTTCATCATCTTTCGAATCAGAATTATCATCCCCTACGTAAGTCTATAACTCAACATACGTAACCGCGTGCGAAAGACTCTTTCAACATTGAAACGATAAATAGCCCTAGTACTTTCGTGCGTAGTGTAACCACACATCACTTTCAATTGTTTCCAAAGTTCATTTTACGTGGCGCGATCTAAATAAAAAACATCTTGGAAGGAAAGGTAGAAGGAAGACGAAAGAGAGGGAGACCACGAAGGACTTACATAGACCAAATAAAGGAGGGAATAGAAGTTGTGTCGTATCAGGTGCTCAAACGGACGGCAGAGAATAGAGAAGAGTGGCGTAGACTCCACCGACAAGAGCGACGCTCTTAAATTTATGATGATGACAGTCCCCTATCTTCTTAAAAAATTGTTAAATTTATGATGATGATGGATGATCTATACCTACTCAAATCTTTATTGCAATGCACGATATAGGTTAACATAGGTCTTATAAAGGTAATGATAGTGCTATCTATGCTATAGACCCTGATTAGGGCACGGCAATGCTGTGTAGTTAAACCATGGTGCATGTACGAGGCGACGACTAATGAATGTGTATGAAGCAAAAGAGTATTTGGATCGTAGTAAGTGGAGGGAAGTTGTCTGCCTTCACCGATGGGAAGGAGGCGTTACAGATATGTACCTACTTATGTATGAACAGACTTCAAGACATCTTCTTTATACTTACTTATTTTAGAGCGTCGCTCTTTTTGGTGGACTCTACGCCACTCTGCTCTATTCTCTGCCGTCCATTTGAGCGCCTTATACCTACTCTTGAGGTAGACCTCGAAAAAAACTTGAAAGATTAAGATAGGAAGAGGTTTCGACTATCTCTTTGCCAAGTTTCATTAAAATCTGTCTAATAGTTTTTTTCCTACCTAAGTATTTGATATAGTTGAAAAATGAAACCCCAACCTATTAATCGATCAAGATAAGAAGTCCGAAGTTTTTTGTTTTGTTATTGTTTTGTTGTTGTTAGATTTGTTATTGTTGTGTCAGCTTATGGACGTCCATTGCTCGACAAAAGCCTCCACCAAAGATCTGTATTTAATCGAAAAATAAAATTCCAACAAATTAGAAAACAAGTTTAATATAAAATGACTTAAGTACAACGACGATAACATTTACAAATATAAAATACAGATGATTAGTACCCAACGAGAACATATAGGCATAATGTATTGCAACGCGTAAATTGTCTGGTCACGCAGCGTTTGTAATGTATGAAACTGTATTAACCATGCCACACCAAACACTACATCAAGTGTTATTTCGTTACGCTCAAGTTAGTGCGTGTATGTACGCACAGAAAGAACTAAGAAAAGCGGTCTTTGCGCATCCGGTGTGACACCTAAGGAGTTATCTCCTAAAATACAAAACGTCATCAGAGCACAGAATTATCTAGCTGCAATAGTAACGCAGGTTTCCTCACGATGTTTTCTTCCACCTTCACCGTTAGCAAGTGGTAATCGAATAAATTGATCCGTACATGAGAAATAAACTCAGAAGTACGTGCCCGCACCAGGATTCGAACTCGCGCCCTCGGAGTTCGAGGCAAGCGTTCTACCAACTGGGCTACCACCGCTTCGTATTTATTATTGTGTGTGATGTGAAATCCGCCAACCCGCACTTGGCCAGCGTGGTGGATTACGGCCTAATCACTCTCTGTATGAGAGTAGGCTCGTGCCCCTCGGTGGGGACATATATGGGCTGCTATAGATAGATAGATAGATAGAATAGTAACGCAGCGTAGTGTGACACGTCTCATAGTATCTCTTACATTACAACGCCGTTACGCGATGCAGCAGCATACATAACCTTGAAACTTCACTGAAATTGGCAAAGCTGTCTTTATAAATATTTTGAGTATTTCTTTGGAATGCCCAGCACTGAGATTTTCCTTCCATGACCTTATCTTCTATCAACTGTTGGTCTAAATGTAGTTAAATGCTTGGGTCTACTGCCTAAACATAATTAAATTAATTATTTAAATTACGGTTTCTTAATACTACATCTTCTACTCTGGACTAGTTGGTCTCACATCTTGAGGTGGCTCGCCTTCTCTCCTTCTGTAACAATATTGAATAGAAACATTATTTTTTGGCAATAAGTACCTACCTATTTCATACTTAGGTATGAGTAGGTAACTACTGAAACAAGACAGTTTTTAACTTTATTTTTGCACCTTCATGGAGTTCATAGTGAGACATGGAGTGTTTAAAAAAGTAAAGGCTGATTTACATTGAGTGAGGAACTGACGTCAGTTACTTACTCAATGTAAATCAGCCTTAAGTACCTAGAATTTATTAGTATCTACCTAAGTACCTACTTACATTGTTATAGTGCAGCACTTACTACTTACACTTAATACCTACTTGACTTACTCAAATACAATTTTCCTACGTATCTACTTCATTACGAATCTATTTTACGGAATTATTAAACGCTGATGCATATTTTAAAAAGAGGTTTTCAATCACAAAGTTTTCAGTAGTTATTTGTTTGCGGATCTACATAAAGATACTATTGTATCACACATTGCAAACATTAAAGACGAAAATGTAATCTAACAAACAAAGTTAATGTAATGTAAGTAGGTACATTTCATGATGCCCATCTTTTCTTAAAATAATCATTAGCACAGGAAATAGACATCGTAAATCATAAACACTATTTCATCTGGCAGATAGAGATATAGCATAAACTGAAACTAAGTATAAAACACAAAAAAAAAATCATTTGCGATTCTAAATGTCGCTATAATCCAAAATTTATGTTTCTGCTTGTGCCAATCAAAAATACTTATGAAACGTCCCCACAAAAATGTTTGCAATGACGCTGATTCCGGCCGGCTTTAAAATAAACAAGTTTAAAACCATCGAGGATTAATCTTTCGAAAACATCGGGCTGTGGTTAATTTTAAAACGATTATTAAATTTAATAAGGCGGCCAATTATATATTAATTTGTTTTGGAAGCGTTCCATGGATGAAAGTGGAATTCGGAGGAAAACAAGATGCGGGCGAAAGTTTTTAAAGCGAGGACTTTTCTTTGAGGGAAAATGTAAAGGCACAGGTAAGGGCATCAACCTAAAAGAAATATGAGATTGAGAGTACAAAGGTATGTCATCTATATTAAATTAAGTACCTAATAATACCACAAAATGAACGCCACGAAGAACTTACATCGATCAAATGAAAGAGGGGATAGAAGTTGTGTCGTATCAGGTGCTCAAAAGGACGGCAGAAAACAGAGCAGAGTGGCGTAGACTCCACCGACAAGAGCAAAGTTCTTAAATTTAATGATGATGAACGCCACATAAAAGAGAACCTATTGATCGAAGTAGGCTTGGGAAGAATAGCTTCAGATCAGACTGCTTAGAGCTTCGAAAGCAACTACATGTTTACAGACGACAAATTTCTCAGAACACAAATTACCAACTCAATCTTCACTAACCACGGCACTGACAAGCAAAGATAAATAGGCATTGCCATCAGTCTCATCCAGTCTAGAATAATTTGAGTTAATTTGTCCTAGGCGTAACGTGTCCGTACGTCGGCCAAAGACACACCCAGCTTTTCATTCAGCTTTTGTTCTCATACCATCCGACCTTCGTTTTCACAGCCAATTTCTATTCGTTGTCCAACTGAGTGATTTATTACAGTCTTTATTTATATAAATTTATTTATATTCCTGTCGTACTGTGTCTTTTATTGCCACGTGATGTATTTAGCACACCTCCGTTTTATTTCTGGCTCGGATAATATTATTTTTCGGATTCCGTTACTCAATTTATCTAGTTTGTTTTGAATTCACAGGTTTTTTAAATAGACGTGCGACGTTGTTTTGTTTTTCATATCATTCAGTTGTTTTCATCCGAGATTTTAACATGCAAAAACAATGTTAATGTCGCTTAAACATTCTGAAAATTCTGAATAAAGCGTCACTTAGGTATTGTTGTTTTTATTGCGTTGTGTTGTGTTGTTGGCATTGTATAGGGTGACTTTAAATTAGTGAACGATAGAAAAGAATATGCATGTACTCGCGATAACAAACAACTTTTACTATGGGACCAAGGTCGAAATCGTTCAAAAATTTTTGAACTCCCCATACAAAATGCACCAGCTGATAGTATAGGGGAACACATTTTTTTTGTGATTTCGACCTTGGTCCCATAATAAAAGTTTTTTGTTAACGAGTACATGCATATCCTTTTCTATCGTTCACCAATTTAAAGTCACCTTGTATATTTTATTATTCATTCTCGTTGATATCTTGTTTGTTACAACGAAAACTGTAGAATTCAGTTGCTGTAAGATTACCGCATGATTCAAAATAGCCAAGGTATTATGGAACATGTTATATTGTATCGTAGATTGACCTTTGAAAGACATTGATCGATTTAGCTATTTTAGCTTCACTCAATTGTTATTCCTTACGCAATTTCCCGTTTTACAATGTTTAGTCTGGTTGTTTTTTCTACAGGATCCGTAAGTTCTCAGCAGGTGAAACCCTGTCACGGTTGACATGTTTACGCCCCGTTTTGATCCAAATTTCAAACGAAACCCTTGGCAAATGTACAAGATTTTTGCTCAAAACACAATAATATTTCTTCTTTCATGGCGCATGGCTTTAATATTTAACGGGCGGATTCATTTTGATTCAATTAGAGTGGTTATTTTAGATGGTTTTTGAACGGATTCTTGCCTGTTTGTTTTTCGGGTACTATTTTCGTGATTTTATCTCTCGTACTCAAACGTTCTGAATGTTTGAAACATTTCAAGTAGGATTCACACATCTGGAACGTCGTCATAATTATTTTTATGTCTGTTTTCTAGCTCTACGTTTCGTTTGATGATTGTGATTACCCTGGCCTGTTCCAACTGATTTGATGGTTCAAAGTAAACACCGGATACTATGATGCTGTTTGATTGCCTTCTATTAATTTGTTCAGCACGTCGATATCGATTTTCTTAATCTATTTGAATCGTAAATCTAGAGTCGTAAAACTCGACTTCATTAAAATACGACGTTTCAAATATGGATCGATAAGAGATTTATTAATAACTTTCACGTAGGTTTAGGTACCTACGCTTAACAAAGTAGGTAACAAATGTTATAAAATAACTGGTATAATCTAAGTAAGTAGGTTAAGTTTAAGTAATTACAGTATTGTTGTAACTGATCTCATTTTAGTTTTAAGTTCGTAACGTTGCTACACAATTTGCCGTGCCCTAATCAGAGTCCACATTTGGCACTTTAAGTTATTTACTTATAAGATCTGTAAAAACCTGTGGAGTACCTACAATAAATGATTGAGTATTGACTATTGAGTATTGAGTAGGTTAGTGCAAATGTGACTTAGCCTTTATTAGTAAGTAGATAATAATGATATTAGTACCTACCTACTCGTAAGTTTATAATAGATACGTATGGAGGTAATATTGTACCTACATTATGAAACATATGAACCTGTGACGCTGGACGTCGGACATAATTAGGAACTCTACTATTTTAATACCTCATTAATTAACTTAATACCTTACTGACATTAAGGAAAAAAATTCCCGAATGGATTTAGCACTAATAAGCAATTTTCAAAAATCACTTCTGCAAAAATCGAACAAAATCCCTGGTTCTTTTACATCAAAACAAAACACGATCTACTAAAAAAGAACAAAACGAAAACACTTTTGAAAATTCAAAATGCACCTTAGAAGAACCCCGCGTAGAGGAGCCACAAACTGGCCAGTAGCAAAACGAGGATGAGGTACGTCGCAATGAGGTTCGTTGTCTCGTGGTGTGCCATGGCGGTGAACTGACTGGGCAAATGATTCCAGAGGACTGTCGCTGGCGCCGCGTTGCCACCCACACGTTCCAGTGCCCACTCGATATTAACCGATGACAGGTGGATTTTGATGTCTTTAGATATTTTCGGATTCATATTGAAAACAGGGGATTAGCACGGCGTGCCGCGACAATTATCTCACGTCATGCTGTCCTTATCACATTTAAAACTATAGACAGAGACGTAAGCGTGACAAACGCATGACAACGTCTTGTCACGGAGTGCCATGCTGATGAGATAGGTAGTCGTCATTTGTCAAGCGAGAGCGTAGGTTTGTCGGTAGAGATGATAGTTACACAGATTGTAGGTATCTAGGTTGGTACTTTATAGTATAGGTACCATATCAAATTGACAAAGTTAAACGAAACCATAAATAAAGAACAAACCAATAAAACAACACAAACAAAAGGCGTCACTGTCATTTGTTTTGAAGATCGGTGATTTAAATTCATAATTAGAACATTTGGAATACTTTTTCAACGTTATTTTTTATCTAACATGAACGCATACTTTTCAATTTAACAACATAATGACGTGATAAAACTCGCTCTAAGAAATACACAAAAAAGACTCACTTGCGACTAGTAGACGACCGAATATAGAAGCCATAGGAAGAACAGCAGAATGACTAAGATCATGTACGTGGCAGCAAGATTAACGGTCTCTGCGTTTACCGGCATGGTGGCCGAGTTGTATCACCATACTGGATTTTCATCCTCGATTTCACCACTGTTTTACGTCATAGCACAGAGACTCACTCGATGAAGATCGAAAGGTTTTAAGGAGTTTTTAGCAAGGAGTTTTTAATCAAGAAAAAAGATGACAGAAAAATAGAATAAAGTTTTTAACATGGAGTTTTTAATCAAGAAATAATGGTTGGTTTGAAAAAATCTATTTTTTAAAAAGTATGATTGCTTTTTTTTTCATTAGTCGCTCGTTAATAAACATAGGGGTTGCAAAACTAAGTACCTATCAAATTACTAAGACCCAACTTAAACTAAACCAATGTACCTACCTAATTTCTGGGTTTATTAGGTGTGTATAAGTAACACTTAATCGTCAATCTTCCTAATGTTAGATTAACCCATAGAATACGTAAAGAACTGTTGGCGATTTCCAACGTAGAAAGACCAAAGCAAGGAAGAAGACAATTTCCAAAAATAAAACTAACTTTAGGTACATTATAAAAAATCAACTTACAATCTGCACTTACCAAAATTATTTCTAAAACGCCGAATACAGCAGCCAAAGGGAGACAAGGAGCAGAAGTAAAATGAGGTATGTAGCAAAAAGGTTGGTACCCTCAGCGGAAGGCATTTTGACTACACGTAGTATCAGTTCAACGATTCAAGAGCAACTGTAGCTTACACACCTCCCTTCCATATAATATTGTTTTCACGAAATCGCGACATTTTTGAATTCTATTTTCTGTTACCGTGACGCGGCTACATGAATAATGCGTACGCTCAAGAATTTTTACAGGCTTAAAAAGCTGATGTTTTTCTTCGTTTACGTGTAATTGCTATTTTTGTTGTCCATTCAGAAAGTTTGTTTACTTAGGTGTCACTGATAAAATGGTTAGTTAAAAAAGACTCGAAATATTTTAAGTACCTATTTAATTTTATTTTATGAAATTCTCTGGAAATTAAACAACAAAAATTAAGTAGGTAGGTAATTACATAAACCTGGAATTCTCCAGCGACTAAATCCGGCCCTGGCCTGGATTTGAATTTCTGGAGAATGATAACTGGGCTATTTGCGTGTGCGCTGGAGCATCGGCATTGCGGCGTCATTTTTAGCGGCTGCGCACTCGAGATGTACTACATATTACGACTACAGGAATTATTATTTTAACATGCGCACAATAATACCTACTTTCCTACGGTACTAAACTAATTTAAATGCTAAGCAAATCGCAAAATGTTCATTTCGCAAAATGTCCATTTGGAAAAAGGTCAATTCTCAAAATGTCCAAATCGCTAAATGTCTAATCTCAAAATGGAGAAATGAATCTCAAAATGGATCCTACCTTTTGGAAAGGGAGACATTCTTCAAAGGCAAGATTTTATGGTGTCCGCCCCAGCTGGAGAGTCGCTATAATAGCGAACAGCCTGTATCTTTATATGACGATAAAAGCGTAGGTATCTACTATCTACCTATAAGACGAAGTCGTAGGCGGCCACTTGTAAGTACCTACGATATAATTAAAACAGCTGGAGCGTTGGGCGTTGGCTATTCAGTATAAAAACATTACAGTAGGGAAACAAAACAGTTGATGAAACCATAGTTAAGCGGCGAGGTGATGAACGGCGTGTTGTGTTTGCCTGGTTTTGACTAGTCATTTAAATCTACTGGTTGATGATGATGGAGGAGGCTGACTGCTGAGCTGAGTCAGCTAGTTGATTTGTTAGGTAGGCAGGTATAGTATAGAGCAATCAGTGACACCAGCCGAGGTAGACAGGTAGGAGTGGCTACTGTAGTCACTTTTTTACAAAGAAACATTTCGCTACCGATTCGTGGGCCGTTGATGCTTAATGGCATGTATAGTTTTACAATTAGGCATAATACACTATAGTCATTGCCTTAATAAAAAACAGTCTGTTATGTCAACGTCACCCTGACATTGACGTTTCCATTTTGAAAACATCGAAAGATAGGTCGCGATTTAACCAAAAATTAGTGATGGGCGATTGTTCCAAAAATTAACAATCGAATTATTCGAATGATTTCTGATACGGTATTCGAATGATCATTCATTATTCGAATGATTTTTTTCATTCGAATGATCATTCGCTATTCGAATGATTTTTAACTAATTAATTCATTCGAATACAAAGATCAAAATGATTATTTAGAATTTTTGTATGAAAATAATGAAACTTTACTGTCGTTTTTAGATAAATAGTGTTTGTTTTCGCTCAAAGCAGCTTCAAGATGTAAAGTAAAAATCCATTAAACAGTGTACTTGCACACCGAGATTGATGAAAATTCATTCGAATAATATGTTTTCATTCGAATGATTTTTTTCATTCCAATAATTCGAATAGTCAAATTCTACAATCGAATAGTTTCCATCAGGCCTATTCGAATGATCATTCGAATGAATCATTCGTATTCGCCCATCACTACCAAAAATCTTCACTATTTTCTAGTGTGGGTCTTACAAGTCTCTATTTTCTAGTGTGGCTAGCTGACAGTTATTTATGTGGTGATCTTATAATGTGAAGAATATTTTCTTTCAATACTTATTTGATGGGTGAGCGCCAACGGCCCGCACAAGAGATGGCTACGACCAGTACTGTGGCCACCGTCCCCCCCCAACTGCAAGAGGTACGTGCGCTCATTCGTTCCCCTTGCCTTATTTTCATCACTTTTATCTCTTGTTTTTAATGTGATAATGCTTTACAACCGTAAATAACCGCTGTACTTTCATATCTCGACATTTAACTCAAAACTGTAACAATGGAAGTTACCCGAAGTGTTTTTCGCGTTTTGTTACCATTTTCGAGAAGTTATTCGTCGAAAATACCTGGTTTACTTAGTGATATCAATGTCCTTGATCTAACGAGGGTTATAGCTGGTCCATACTGTTCTATGACCTTGGGGGATCTGGGCGCTAATGTGATAAAAGTGGAAAGTTTGGACGGTGACGAGGCAAGGAGATGGGGACCCCCATTCATACTGGGTTCGCGGGACTCCTTCTACTTTTTGTCGGTTAATAGGAATAAGAAGAGCATTTGTGTTGACTTTAAGACGGAAGAAGGTAAGTGAACAAATTTAAATGTTAAATATGAATATTACAGTATTGTTACTATAGATGAGGCGATTGATGAATGTGGATGAAGCGAAAGATGTATGTCTGGAACGTAGCAAGTGGAAGGAAGTTGTCTCTGCCTACCCTAATGGGAGAGGCGTGACGGATATGTATGTCTATAGGTATGTTACTTTTAATCTTTGACATCCCAGAAAAAAAAGAACTATAGAAAATCTATTGTGTCTGGGTTTATAATGCGTCAGTGAGATGTGAGAGGTTAATACATTATTGTTACTTATTAATATTGAACCAAAAAAACACTTATTAAACGATAAACACTATTTCCTTTCTCTATTTATCATATGACTTTATTTTCAGGAAAAAAAGTGATACACGATTTAGCTCGGAAATGTGACGTGATGATTGAAAACTTTCTTCCTGGCAAATTGGATAAGATGCAAGTGGGTTATGAGAAACTTAGTAAATTGAACCCTAAACTAATTTACTGTGCCATTACTGGGTTTGGGCCGAAGGGACCTTATGCTTTGAAACCTGGGTAGGTTACAAGGTCATTTGTGTAGAACTGTAGATTAAATTCAAACTGACAAGCATCTGTGAGGCGATTGATGAATGTGGATGAAGCGAAAGAAGTGTGTTTGGGTTGTAGCAAGTGGAGGGAAGTTGTCTCTGACGTGGTAGATAGTTTTTAGTTTATCAGAAAAAAGAAAAAATATGTGTTGAATATTTTAAAATAATCTATGTGATGGACTAAAAAAAATTTTTTAGTTATCATGCCCATTATCATAGCCTATTCATACTTTTTTCAGTTATGACGTAATAGCAGCAGCGATGGGAGGCCTTTTAAACACAACTGGCGAAAAGGATGGCAACCCTGTCAAAGCAGGAGTCGCTATAACAGATGTCACAACCGGTCTACATGCATTTGGCGCCATAATGACCGCGTTATACCATAGACAAAAGACTGGCAAAGGTCAGAAAATTGATTGCAATCTCCTTTCTACTCAGATAGCCAGTATGATTAATGTAGCTTCTTGTTACCTAAATTGTGGTATAGAAGGCCAAAGGTGGGGCACGGCTCATGCTAATTTAGTCCCTTATCAAGGCTTTAAAGCGAAAGATGGCGATATTATCATCGGAACAGGCTCAGATGCGCAATTTGCAGACCTATGCAAAGTCATAGGAAAAGAAGAACTAATAAACGACGAGCGATTCAAAAGCAATTCGGCCCGTGTACAGAATAGGAACGAAATAATACGACTAATTAGCGAAGTCATTAAAACTAAGACGAAGAGAGAATGGACGGAGATTTTTAAAAATGTTTCTTTTCCGAATGGCCCGATTAAGACTATGAAAGAGGTGTTTGAAGATGAACATGTTGAGGCGATTGGTTTAGTCAAAGAATTGAATCACCCAGTGGCTGGGACAGTGAAAACTGTGGGGCCTCCAACTGAGTATAGTTTAGGAGGCAATTTCGCTAGATCTGCACCTCCCACCCTAGGGCAGCACACTAAAGATATCCTTACTAACTTTTTAGGCTACCACGACGCGAAAATACAACAACTGTTAGATAACAAAGTTGTTCAATGATTTACGTATTTGTTTTCCTTAATTTTTAACTACCTACTTCATTTTATCTGAATTTAAATTGGCAGATACATTATCTTTAAGTTATTTTTCATAAGATTGTTGTTATTATGTAGAAAATAAGTAAAAATATTCTTATAGGTACCTATTATAAAATGTCAAAGTAATTATTCTATCACTCTAAAACTACTGAATAGATTTTTATGAAACTTGGCAATATTGTAGCTTACACATCAGAATAACATATAAACCATAATATATTATTTTAAGATAATTTTTTTTTAGTTTTGACGATAAATCCGTAAGAAGTCGTAGGCAGGCTCTTGTAGTCAATATACCTACCATCGTAATAGATTGGGTGACTGTTTTCAACATTGTAACTTTTATTCTGTATACAAATGTTTCACTGTTATCTGTATGTTTGTTTGTAATATGTACCTGCACTAAGATTTTATTATTGTTTCTAAGTGTTTTTATCGAGATAAAAGATTTTATCAAGATTATGTATAAGTAGGTATAAATAGTATTTAGTTTTCCTTGTTGGTATGTTATGATGTTATCAAATATATTGTTCAATTTACTTGTTCAACATTGTGTTTATTTACCTATCTTCCTAAAATCTTAAGAAAATAAAGTGACGTAAGTAAAGAAAAAGAATCATTGGTGTTTTCATATCTATTGTGAGATCTTGAAATATTAGTTTATTGGTACACTTAAATTATAATAAGTTACGAATATCGCACTTAAAAAAAAATACTAATGGCTAATCAAACAATCCCTCCCTGGTCGTTCCCGGTGCAAAGGTGCCCATGTCGCTCGCCGCGTTTCCACGCTGAATGGCGATGGCCAACCTTTGCACCGAACGGGGCTCACCTGTTCTGTCGCTTGTTGTGAGATTGAACAGGAATTTTATCTATAAAGGATTTTAAAACACATTTTGTTTTTTTTTTTCATTCTCGTTTATGAGAGTAGGCTCGTGTCCCTGTAGTCGCGTCGTTAAAAGTGCTGATAAGATATTTGACCCATGTTTCTTGGGAAATATGTTTAGTTTTATTTATCGAAGTTAACAGATTGCATGGTAGAGGCTTTTCTCCAGCAGAGAGACAAAATAGGCTAACATAAAAAAACCAATTGCTTCTGTCAAAAGATCGATGTGAATTTATCGCCCTTGTAGATAAACACGCTAGGTATGTCCGATGCATTGCTCTTACAGCTGCTTTTTTTTTATTCGCAAAAACTAAAAAAGTAAATCTTCCCATACTTAATATAATAATAATAAGCAGAACTATTGACGTTCATCCTTTCCCGGCAATAGTTCTGCAGCTACCGGGGACTGTCCCCCAATGCATTTACATAGTGTGTTGGGGGATAGACCCCCGTAGGTGCATGCCATCTCACATTTTAGAATAAATGGTACTTGAAAGGGCCTCTACATGTTGGCTTCGGCCCCATGCACGCCTCCCAAAGGACCGGGCCCCTATGGACCCGAGATCTCAAGAAGATGTACTAACAAATAATAATAATAATCTTTATTTTATACTCCAAAAGTTTTACATAAGTAGTTATTAGATTGGAATCTCCTAGTAAGCTTTGACTGCTTTCAGGAGAAACCAGTTTTAAGGTCTTTCTTTCTTAAGGCTTAAGCTTAAGGTCTTATCTTACCAATCCTTCACGTGGTTTCCCAGGAGTCCACAGCAGAACCAGTAGTGGCTATAACCTTGAGGAAAACCAAACAGAATGAGCGGAAGAAAGTCGTTTGGACAGAGGACACTGTCGACAATGAGGACATGAACAAAAAAAAATCTAAGTGTAAGTTACTTATATAGGCTGACTTTAAATTAGTGAACGATAGAAAAGGATATGCATGTACTCCTGATAACATACAACTTTTACTATGGGACCAAGCTCGAAATCATTCAAAAATTTTTGAACTCCCCATACAAAATGCATCAGCTGATAGTATGGGGGAATGTTTTTTTTTAATGATTTTGAACTTGGTCCCATAGTAAAAGTTGTTTGTTATCACCGGTGCATGCTTATCCTTTTCTATCGTTCACTAATTAAAAGTCACCCTATATGTACAACCCGTCTAAAAAACCTGCGCATCTAGCTTAGTGACGTCATAAAACTCATACGTACTCGACACCATTTGCATTCCAGCGAGGCGCATATTTCCGACGAGTTCTACTAACACTAATCTTCGCACATAGCGATTGTCATAAGTTTATTTAAAAAAATCAGTACAGAACACTGAGTGCGATAATGATAAGCTGGTAAAGCTAATTACAAACTAACAGAATAAGTAAATTTTCATTAGGTATACAATTTCAAACCTTACGGCCACACAGAGGTAGAGGTCGGCCTAAGAGGAGATGGCGCGATGATCTTGGCAAGCTGGCCAGAAGTTGCCGGAGATAGGGAAGCACGAAAGAATTCGGGGACTTTGCCTAGCAGTGGGATACAATAGGCTACTAAAAATCTATACTTAAACGATAGGGGTGCAAAAATGTCTTTAGACTCCGTGAGATGAGATTCATTAAAAAAAAATTAATGAAAAATCCTAAGCCATTTTCCGTGTAATGAAATAAAACCTTTATTCTCTAGGTTGCTGTATCTACGAGAAGCCGCACAAATTCGACGAGTCATCCTCGGAGTCAGACTCGGACGAGTGCGAGCATTGCTCTGGACACGTCGAGAAGAAGAAGCACAAACACACGCACCACACACATCAGATGCAAGACCCCTCTGCTGGTACCAGTACTGTCGTGCAGGTAGGTCAGCTACTTTGGTTTTTTAAAAATGTTAGAGGCTGCCCGCCACTTCGTATGCATTTATCGACTTAACTTGGAAAAAACACACGATATTCGTAATTAATATAGCTTATGTGTTAGTCTGATGTGCAAGCTACAATATTACCTGTCGACGAGTCATCAGAAGTGGCGTTTAAGCTTTTAGTTAAAATAAGACAGTGGGCGTGTACTGAACAAACTGGCTTTATTGCGTAGTTTCCAATCACGTTATAAATTAACAAGATGTATGTGATGTCTTCCGATGTCTTGTCTTCCTCGATATCAAATTAATAATCCATCATACATGACAGCATTTCAAATATGAAAGCGCCAAACTGACAACCAGTCCGAAACATGCCAGTTCTTGCATTTTAGCAGTAAAGAGTTTGCAAATGGTTCCAAAATAGCCTTCATGAACGTAATCTCAGATGTCTCCGACATACCGAACATTATAATCTATTCAGTAGTTTTGTGTGAAAGAGTAACATCCATCCATAGGTACAAACATTGACATTTATAATATAAGTAATATAATTAAAGTATAGTAGGATCCTCGTACAAGGATCTATTGCATATCTATTGTATTGACACTTGAGTGACATTGTCAGGAGGGCGTGGGTGGTGAATAAATAATGACAATTTACAAGATGATATCGTTAGTTCTGATTTCCGCCACGTGCCAAAACATCCTTGTAGCACTGTAATATTAGATATAAAATGTCAATGATTGTGCCGATGAATGGGTGGATGGATGTTTGTTACTCTTTCACGCAAAAACTACTGAACAGATTTTAATAATGCTACAATATTGTAACACACACACCCACACACATTAGGCTATATCATTTTGCGACTTGTGGGTTTACTTGAAATCCCTATGATATACTTAACTAGGTAATTATAACAGACTTATTAATATGGTATGTTAATATACAGCAGGAGCCAACTCCTGAAAAAAAAGCAGAAATTGTCCTGAAGCCTGCGCCTGCGCCGGCCCCTCCCCCGCCACCGGACAAGCCTTCGTAAAGTCTTCAACTATCTGTCTTTTTCTATCACTCAGTTCCGTCATATATTAGAGCAAGAAAGTGAGCGTGTCATTCTGTCAATTATCTTACTCATGCAACATTTATTAATTTGATCATTTATATGTATGGGATCGCATTAGTTTGTAATTATAATACTTATGGAAATTAAAATTGAATTTATATTGACAGATCCGATAATAATGTCCATTCCTAATATATCTCTTGTTTGCCTTTTAAGATGCACCTTTGAGGGCTCTCTTCTCCTATTACGATACGCACAGGCGAATCAAGTATCCTGCAAGTCTCGAAGACTAGTCACTGCGAAGTATCTCACATAGATTTGAATGCAGGCAATAGGGATGACGACTACATTCAAAAATTCAAAAAATAATTAGTCCGTCTTTTAGGCTATTAAAAAATATTTGAAACACAATTTTTACCTGATTAAATACATAAATGAATACAAAGATACAGAGCATCAAAGTTATGGAGTGGGGGGTTTTGACGTCACTCTTACGTAAAAATCATACGTAAGCGTGACGTCACGAGCAACTTTAACCCAGTGTATCTTTGTAATTTTTAGTTTAAGAGAAAAAAGAAAAAATACGTGTCGAATATTTAAAAATAAACTATGTGATGGGCCTAAAACATTTTTTTTTGTCGTCATGCCTATTACGATGTATGTGAGATACTTCGCGGTGACTAGTCTTCGAGACTTCCAGGATATTTGAATCGCCTGTGGGTATCGTAATAGGAGAAGGAGTTTAGGCCACACTTCAAGCGAGTAATTGACTTTTAATATATTTGTATCGCTGACATCACGTTTGCAATGTGACCAGAAGTATAACCCGTCGGAAATATCTGCGCACCTAGCTTAGTGACGTCATGCGACTTATATGTACACGTCACGGTACTGGATAGGTGGACCGTGGAAACGAGGGAAGCGCATTCTAGCGAGATGCGCAGATATTTCCGACGGGTTGTAAATAAGTGAGGCGACGTCGCTCGCGAGTGATGAGGCCTGAGGTTTCATTAATGTGCGGTCACACCTGCGTACGTACCGCGCCGAACGTTCGATTCAATACGCTCGCAATGTGTTTCAAGTCACCTATGACACATCAGCTGAAATTACGTCGCATACATTTACTCCAGCCGCTGAACGTTCGGTTCAATACGCTCGCAATGTGTTTCAAGTCACCTTTGACACATCAGCTGAAATTACGTCGCATACATTTACTCCAGCCGCTGAACGTTCGGTTCAATACGCTCGCAATGTGTTTCAAGTCACCTATGACACATCAGCTGAAATTACGTCGCATACATTTACTCCAGCCGCTGAACGTTCGGTTCAATACGCTCGCAATGTGTTTCAAGTCACCTATGACACATCAGCTGAAATTACGTCGCATACATTTACTCCAGCCGCTGAACGTTCCGCGCGGTACGTTACGCAGGTGTGTCGCGACCCTTAAATGCATAACTATGGTATCATTACTTAATAGCACCTCTGGTCCAAATATCATTTAATGTTGCTAAAATTTACTAAATAACTTAAAATAATATAGCCTATGTGTTATTCCGATGTGTAAGCTACAAAATTGTAAAATTCCATCAAAATCTGTTGAGTAGTTTTTGCGTGAAAGAGTAAAATAATCCTCACATCCATCGGCACAAATATTGACATTTATAATATGAGTAGGATTATTTTAGATATTTGGACTTTACGGTGCAAGTGTACTTTATCTTATGTTTATTATTTAATTGTAAGTTAGTTTTAAAATAAATTAATCGTTAATATTATTGTTTTTCTTTTTGCCTATTTATACCTTTTTAAAAACCTACTACTTATGGCATCTACTAGCGGCACGCAAGGCTTGTTACAGAAAGTGGGTAATAATAATAAGCCAAAACACAGCGATAGTCCTCATGAAACTGAACAACTTTCCCCAAGGAACATGGGTCGTAAAACGAAAAAAAAAATTGGATCGCCCATACTTACTCGATCAGCTGATCGGACATTTTGTATGGGGAGGCGAATTTTTTTTTTTCGAGTTACGACCCATGTTCCTTTGGGAAAGTTGTTCAGTTTCATGAGGACTATCGCTGTGTTTCGGCTTGATACCCCCTTTCTGTAATACCGGTTTCACACCCTGTAGAAAAGAGCTTAGTCAGGAATTGCTTTCATTCAATACTTAAAAAACCTGCATCAGTTATCCATATAAAAATGTATAAATATAATAAAAAGACACGAAATATAGTTTATGTTATTTTAATGCAGTCAATATGGAATATCAGTCTTAAACTTAAATGAGTACTTTCAGTTCTACCAAAATACATGCAACATTTGTTTTCAACATGAATACGTGCATGGGTATACACTACAGCCGAGGACACATCAAGCTTTACATAGAAGCACCTTATTTCATTGCAATAAGGGCGATATTAGAACTAAAGGTTGATCTGCTCGAAACTGTACCTTGATCAAGTTAAAGCATCTTATTTTATTGCAATAAAGTCGATATTAGAAGTTTGTTAGGTTGATCTGCTCTCGATTGTAGATACCTTGATCAAAATAAAGCATTTTATTTCATTGCAATAAGCGCTATATTGGGACTATATTAGGTTGATCTGCTCTCGACTGTAGGTACCTTGGTTAAGATAATCTGTCAAATTATATTAATTTTTCTTCTATTTTAATCTTTTACATTTTTGTTTTCATTTTGTAAGTAAATGCTCCTGATTGTACAGCTAAGAGCACAGCAGGCTAAACAATGCCTTAGCTCAATGCACTTGACTGTAAGACTAAACTACACTTTAGTATTAGATACTTCATAATTAGATACAAATCTCCCGAAACTGCCAAGAAATTTGAATGGCGGCCGTTAAACGTCATTTTCATTTTTATTATACACAGTGTAACAGAAAGGGGGTATAAAGACGAAACACAGCGATAGTCCTCATGAAACTGAACTACTTTCCCCAAGGAACATGAGTCGTAACTCGAAAAAAAAAAAATTCGCCTACTCATACAAAATGTCCGATCAGCTGATCGAGTAAGTATGGGCACACCTCGGACACTGCCGCTAAAATGTATGAAAAAAAGGCGTAGCTTCGCACACAGTCTTAGCTCGTGTAATTACACGCGTACCGTGTTTGTGCGAGTGAAACAGGACGTGCTAGGGTTGCTGTCATTTTGTTTTGCCTTCATTTGTTCGTCAAATAACCTACTTATGGTTTGAATTTAATCAAACCATAAGTAGATCCAAAATTTTTGAGTGAGTTAAGACCCATGTTCCTTGGAGAAAGTTGTTCAGTTTCATGAGGACTATCGCTGTGTTTCGGCTTTATACCCCCTTTTCTGTTACACTCTGTATACCTACTACATACACTATGCTATTATTTATGGATTAACAAATCTTCCTGTAAATTGTTATAAATACAATAAGGCAGTGTATAAGGCAGAAAACTTATTCTTGTATATGGAATACTTGTTTCGACCTATAAAGGTAACACACGCTTTATATTCAAGCAGGTGGTCTCTGCCTACCCTGATGGGAGAGAGGCGTGACATATATGTTTGTATGTAAAAACAAACAGTAAGTTGAAATGCTTTTATATTCAAGTGGAGAGGTGGTCTCTGCCTACCCTGATGGGAAAGAGGCGTGACAGATGTATGTATGTAAAAAACTAAAAACAAACAGTAAGTTGAAATGCTTTTATATTCAAGTGGAGATAGGTGGTCTCCGCCTACCCTGATGGGAAAGAGGCGTGAGATATGTATGTTATATTAAACAAAAAACTTCTTCGGTGGGACAACTGCGTATACATAAAAGGCCTTAGGGTGGTTTCCCATAGAAACGGAATGTTTTAAACATGCTAATACAACGAAACACAATTTTTGAGGCTAAAATGTTCTTATGTGGTCCTGTGTTACTTATGCTACTAGTTGAGTAACTGTTCAGAAGATTAGTAACTGTTTAAAGAGTAACTGCTTATTTGTAACTAGTTATTTATTAATGTAACAGAATAAGGGCACTTTTTAACCATCCTTAGCATCAAAGAGACGCTTTAGGATGCCTTTCTACCAGAGATGTGCTATGCTACGTTGCTATGGATGCGTTTGATATCCACCAATTGAAAATGAGGGCATCCCGATTATGATTGGTGGATATCAAATGCATCCATAGTAACGTAACATAGCACATCTTTGGTGGAAAGGCACCCTTAAACTTCAGTTTTTTTTTTAATATTTCTTATGGACAGTTACTAACTGTTAGTAGACATTAATAGAACACAGGAACAAAAAGAACAAGCCAAAACTTTAGATAAACAAAAATACTGTTTTCCTGCAATACTTTGCAATATGTAAAGCTAGAATAACTAATAACAATAAGCGATAAAGTCTAACAAACTAAATAAAATATGACTAAATAACTTCAGATCGATCACCTCCGCATCTTTCTGTAAAAAAGAAAAATAATTTATTTAGTGGTTTTACTTATGATCGATCTACTATGAATTTCCACTTAATCTAAATAAGTGGTTTCTCATCACCTATCTATTAGCAGGTTCCAGTAGTTTAAGTGATTTCTTATAACAACTAATAAGTGGTTTCTCATTATGTAGCTACTAATATATTCCCCTTACAAGATCTTTTAAGTGGTTACTCATAACTAAACTATTAAGAAAATGTTTTTTATCAAATCTCAATATAGTTTGCTCGATATCGCTGTAAAAAGAAACGGGTAAGGAAAGAATGCCAAACTATAAATGGTGTCTCGTTACTGAACTATTAAGACATTAAATCAAAAAAAAATCAAATCAGGCCGTTTCTCCCCACTGCTGGGTATAGGGCTCCCTTTTATCGCGCCATTGACTACGTACGGTCCTGTGCCAATCTAACCCATAGCGGCCCTGTCGATCTGACGATGTCATCTGCCCAGCGAGCGGGTGGTCGGCCCACTGATCGACGTCCCTGTCTCGGCCTCCACTCTGTGACTGCTTTCGTCCATCGACCGTCTTCGACTAAGACGTTACCGCTCACTAAATCTTATTACACGGTTTCTCATTCTCATAACTCTCCTATTAAGTGGTTTCTCATCCCCTTACCTATGAAGTGGTTACTCATAAATTACATCTTAATAGGATTCTCATAACTCTCCTCTTAAGTGGTTACCCATAACTTACCTATTAAGCGGTTTCTCTTTATAGCTCACAGGTTTCCTAGTGCGTCTAGATTTAGTTTCAGTCTCGCTAGTGTCGCTGTCACTGTCCTGTCGGCTAGTCGGTCGACTAACGACGCTCTTACGTCGTCGCGATACGAGTACCTTTGATACTTCTGCTTCTTCTGTGTCGTGGTCACTGTAATTGAGTGGATATTGTATTAAAAGGGCGAAATGAAGAATTGTATAAAAAATAAATACTTTAAGCGACACATCTGCGTTACGTACGGCGCCGAACGTTCAGCGGCTGAAGTAAATGTATGCGACGTAATTTCATCTGATGTCTCATAGGTGACTTGAAACACATTGCGAGCGTATTGAACCGAACGTTCAGCGGCTGGAGTAAATGTATGCGACGTAATTTCAGCTGATGTGTCATAGGTGACTTGAAACACATTGCGAGTGTATTGAACCGAACGTTCAGCGGCTGTAGTAAATGTATGCGACGTAATTTCAGCTGATGTGTCATAGGTGACTTGAAACACATTGCGCGTGTATTGAACCGAACGTTCAGTGGCTAGAGTAAATGTATGCGACGTAATTTCAGCTGATGTGTCATAGGTGACTTGAAACACATTGCGAGCGTATTGAACCGAATGTTCCGCGCGGTATGTTACGCAAGTGTGACCGCACACTTAATCTTGTCTAACTAATATTATAAATTACCTGGCAACACTATCAGGCGAACAAACATGGCACGCAGGCTCCTTATAGCTGCTACATCGACGCCGTCTTCGCATGGTCACACCAGTGTCATTTGTGTTTGGAGTGTTGTTTACGCCACTTTTGTTAGTGACACTGGTGTTGGCGACACTGGTGTTAGCCGCACTGATGTTCGCGACACTGATGTTGGCGACACTGATGTTGGCGACGCTGGTGTTCGCGACACTGATGTTAGCGACACTGGTATTTGCGGCGTTGTTTACGGCAGTATTGTTTACGGAACTTCCATTATTTATGTTGTCGTCGCCACTAACATGACCATTCATCTTAGGTGATTCGGATGCAGGGTGTTTTGAGCTTAAACAATTATAAATTAATTAATTTAATAGGGTTGCCAACTTATTACATAATAAGTTGGCATATATAGGGTGACTTTAAATTAGTGAACGATAGATAAAGGATATGCATGTACTCGTGATAACAAACAACTTTTACTATGGAACCAAGGTCGAAATCATTCAAAAATTTTTGAACTCCTCATACAAAATGCACCAGCTGATAGTATGGGGGACCAATTTTTTTTTATGATTTCGAACTTGGCCCCATAGTAAAAGTTGTTTGTTATCACGAATACATGCATATCCTTCTCTATCGTTCACTAATTTAAAGTCACCTTATACAACCAAGACTTAATAATATATTCAGTTGTGTTATATGATTTTAATTATATTAAACTAGTCTCAAAAATATGGTCATAAATCGAATACAAGTTCTATAGATAAAAATGTTCTTCCATTCCATGGACCCGTTACCGGGTTTTATGGGATAAAGAATTCCAACAGTCCCGTAATCATATCACTATCCACACTTCTTGCTCGCACTGAATTAGAGTGAAATTGCTAACTAAGAGCGGTTACGCACTACATTCAATTATTATCTAATCCGCGATATTTAGTATGGATCTGAGGACTATTTCTATACTAAATAAGTATATCGGATTGCACAAGGTGACTTTAAATAAGTGAACGATAGAAAAGAATATGCATGTACTCGTGATAACAAACAACTTTTACTACGAGACCAAGGTCACAAAAATAAATTGTTCCCCCATACCATCAGCTGATGAATTTTGTATGGGAAGCCCAAAAGTTTTTGAATGATTTCGAACTTGGTCCCATAGTAAAAGTTGTTTGTTATCACGAGTACATGCATATCTTTTTCTATCGTTCACTAATTTAAAGTCACCCTATATAAGAATCGGTAACGCGTAACAACTGTAAAAGATAGTTATCCGAGCATAGAAAAATCTGGACTCAATTGTATAATATATTAACAACTTACGACACTACAACTGCAGCGTGCGTAGCCCCGTGGGTGCTGGGACCGTCGCCCGCGCCCGACGGCGGCAGCTGCAGCTTTGATACCACCACTTTCAGTATGCGGGTACTGAAATCGTACAATGTAAAGGTAAAGAAGAGGACTATTTATTTATTTATTTATTCGTAGCTTTACGGAAAGGAAAGAACGAAAGTGGAAAAATGGGGAAGAACGAAGCGTGATGGATATGTATTCTACATACATGCTTTGTTCTTTCCCTATCGGGGTAGACAGAAACCACTTCCCACCACTTGCTACGATACAAACATCCTTGCCTCATCCACATTCATCAGTCGCCGCATACATGCACGCCGGAATGCGAATTAATGTTTTTAGGTATGTTTATAAGAATTGCAAAACTTAATAGGCATGATGACTAAAAAAAATTCTTTAGTCCATCACATAGATTATTTAAAAATATTCGACACGTATTTTTTCTCTAAAACTAAAAATGACAAAGATACACTGGATTAAAGTTGCTCGTCAATACCCCCACTCCGTAAGTTTGATGCTCTGTATCTTTGTATTTATTTATGTAATTGATCAGGTAAAAATGTGTTTCAAATATTTTTTTATAGCCTAAAAGACGAACTAATTATTTTTTGAATGTAGTCATCATCCCTATTTGAAAAGTTCAAACCAAAAGAGTTTCTTCCCAGATTCTTCTCTGGGGAAAACTGCTACGAATCTAACGTTATTACTTGTACATAGGTTCCATTATTTTAACACAATTAATTATTATCGTATTAATAAAGAAATGAAATAACGTTACCTATGCCTGGTGCGAGGTGATGGTGAGTTTGAGGCGGTCGGTCTCTTGCGTCGGCGCACGGTGGGCGTGAACGCCTCGGGTGCCGGCGCGGGCGCAGGCTGACGACAACATTATCAGTATCAGAATCATTACATCTTTAGAGCAAAACTATAGCATTTCTTGCTAGATTCCAGGCAAAAACTGCTACCTTGCGAATCTAGCGCTAGCTTTAAATAATGTACCTAAATTATAATGTAACGGTTTCAAGAGCATAATATTTTGTACCTATGAAATAAATATATTTTTGCCTTTGACTGCGACAACTGAGCTTATCACTCGACCTCTTTCTCTCTTTCGTGCATGCAGCCCGTAGTATCGACTTATTAGACGTTGTTAAGTCAAAAATCATGATGTGAGTGTTACCGTACCTCATCTTTCGGCGTAGAACTGGTGCCTAAATCGCATGGAGTTGTAGAGTCAGCTTCCAATAAAGATCTATCCTGAGATTGGACCTGGAAATACACTCGAAAGTTAATCTTTAATCTATCACATCCCAGAAAAAAAGAACAATAGAAAATCTATTGTGTCTGGGTTTATAATGGGTCAGTAGGATGTGAGAGGTTAAACCATAGAACTTAATCGTAGATATAAGACTATATTCATCTGTCAGAAGGGTCATACGGACACAAAAGAAGTGTTTATCCTGTCCCCGAAAGTTAACATTTAAATATAACTATTACAACTAATTGTACATACATACATATCTGTTACGCCGCTTTCCCATCGGGGTAGGCAACTTCTTCCCTCCACTTGCAACGACCCAAATACACCTCTTTCGCTTCATTCACATTCATCAGTCGCCTCATATACTCACGTCGGTTTAGGGTACTCTTTACTTGGCCTTTCTTTAAATAGTCCCCGATTTGATCGAGGTAAGTTCTCGGCCTTTCCCTCCCAACCTCACTCTCGCCTTGGATATATTTTTCGCTTTGAGTATAGAATATATAAGGAGGAGCCATATCGTCTGGATCTGCGTGCCTGGTCTGGCGCAAAATGGCTACCTTTTTGTATGATACTACTTATCGTTTGACAGGTCATCTACCAAGGAAACTATGGAAAACTTTGCACAACCTTGGCACGCTGTCATAAACTCATTTGTATATGAAAAAAAATGGGGCCACTCCTTCCTCATTGCTTTTTCGTCAAATAAATAATTATAAAAACATACCCTTTCAGTTGAAGCGTCTAAAAGCCAGCTAGGACCTTCTAGAGGGTTTTCAGGTAATATTCTGAAGAAGAAAAAGCTGCAGTCAGTTGTAAAACAACATTACCAATAAATCTTCTTAAAATTATTTTTAATGTCGGACGATTTTGGTGTCGGGTTACCTCGTCAATTGACGAATAACGCCGATGAGAGTAGAAGTAGGATCTTTGTCGATTTTGTAGTTCTCAGTGCCTACAAATATCGTAGATCTATCGACGTTTAACGTATACTACCAAACAAATTCAAATTCGTTAATACACTTCAAAGGTATAAAAAGGTGCATTGGGATAATTCCGGCTATTTTTGAGGGATAATACCAAAACTAGTAGTAGTGTACAGTGTAATTTCGGAATCAAATCCCGTAAAAAACATGTAATACACGTATCACGTTTAATTCTAATTCTAAAATAGCGTTCAACATTAACCAAATGCAGTATATTGTAAGAAAGTAATAAATTAGCTTACCTAGGTGGAGTTTGCACTTCGTCTTCAGGCTCAATGTCTTCCATAACTGCGTCAAGTCTTTGCCTTGAAATCATGTTAATAGTTATTAATAATATTAATTAAAATCCATAGGTATTATGGCGGTCCCACACTGAATGTTATAAAATGTTTAACATTTTTTGTGCCTATTTCATCATCAACAGATAAAATTAATCTGACAGATATTTTATTCCTGTCTCTGTCTAAAACATCATGTTTTATGAAATGGGAATAGGTTTATCTGTCAGTTAAATGTTATCAGTAGGTGTTAAAACAGCCCCTTAGTGTAAAAAAATGTTGGTTAACATTTTATAACAACAATTTTGTATATTAAATGTTTGTTAAAAAATGTTTACAAACATTTTTATCATGGAGTGTGGGAGCACCATTAATGAAAATCCAGTTGATGGGTAAACAATTTAACAAGTTGTACTATAGGACCAGGATAAGAAAACTGCAGTCTTGTTGTATGCAGGTGGCAATGAACCGCGTTGGAGAGCTATTGGAAAGACCTATGCTCAGCAGTGGGCAGCTTATAGGCTGAGATGATGATAGGACCAGGGAAAAAATATCAGTTTTTGAAGGAGTAGGATATAACAGATTTTTTTAAATTATTAATCTTCATCATCATTAAATTTAAGAGCTTCGCTCTTGTCGGTGGAGTCTACGCCACTCTGTTCTATTTTCTGCCGTCCTTTTGAGCACCTGGTACGACACAACTTCTATCCCCTCTTTCATTTGATCTATGTAAGTTCTTCGTGGTCTCCCTCTCTTCCGTTTTCCTTCCAAGATGTTCTTTATAAAGTCGTCGTGTCGTATCAGGTGACCCAGCATCTTTCCTTATTATTCCTTATTAATCTTAGTGGTTATTAATTTTTTTAAGCCAATGATGAGTGTGGATGAAGCGAAAGAGATGTGTTTGGATCGAAGCAAGTGGTCTCTGCCTACCCCAATGGGAGAGAGGCGTGACGGATATGTGTGTATTAATCTTAGTGACTTACGAGTCATCAAAATCCTCTGTAGTGTTATGTTGAGATTCATCTGCGAGACCATTTGTATCTGAAATAAGACGTAAAAATAGTTTAAACAGATTGAAATTGGCATTTTGCTCACAAAACAAAAAATAACATAAAACATCACTTATGCTGTATTATGTTATGGCGAATGAGGAGATCTTTGCCCAGCTGTGGGACACAAATGGCTAGATTAGATTAGGTTAACCACTAATACTAACGTAAAGAAAAATAAAAGAAGAAATAGAACTGGTGAAAGGACTCCACTCAGCAATTTAGCATATTATGTCATTCACTTAATTTTTTCATTCAAAAATAATTTATTCGTAGGTAACATTAACATTAAATTTACACTTGAATTCGTCAAAAAGTAAAAATTATAAAAAAAAACATAATAATGAATTTAAAGAACCAAAGAAAAAGAGAAAAACATTGGAGCCAGGAAGAGGAAACAAAAGAAAATCAATGTTTTATCGCGTCACGACAAGTTACCGTGCGAATACCGTGACAGAGTTTACTCGCCATGTTATGTAAAACATACAGTATTATGTAAAACATACCATCTAAGCCCATGTCATTGGAGCTGTCGTTCCTAAGCTCATTAGATTGGTTTCCAGGTAGATCGCCTGCGTCTATCCTTGTCAATGGAATGTATGCGTCTGGAATTAAGATATATACCTACAGTTTTTACATACATACATATCTGTAACGCCTCTTTTCTATTGGGGTAGGCAGAAACCACTTCCCTCCACTCACTAGGATTCTAACACACTTCTTTCGCTTCATCGACATTCAAAAGTCAGCAAAGAGATGTAGTATACATATATATGCATCTGGAATTAAGATATATACAGTTTTTACATACATACATATCTGTAACGCCTCTTTTCTATCGGAATAGGCAGAGACTACTTCCCTCCACTTACTAGGATTCTAACACACTTCTTTCGCTTCATCGACATTCAAAAGTCAGCAAAGAGATGTAGTATACATACATCAACATTTAGAAAGATGTGTGATAGGTTAAAAATTCAATTATTTAAAGTAGGTACTTAATAAAATTGTACTTGGAATTTTGTTTGCATAATTTTATGATTAAAATGAAGTATACCTTGTAACAGTCGCACTGGAACCACTCTATGTGTTACTTCTGGATTTGGGTTCCTATTTGCTGATCCTAGAACATTGTAACATCTTATTAGTTTTACCTAAAAGAGTTTAAGTTTTAAAGAGTTTAAGAATGTAAGGCTATTTACAAATAAAAGAGGTTAAGAAAATTAGAGAAGTTTAAGAAAGTTAGGCCATCTGTATGTACCTTGCTTTTTACTATGCCCATGTGTTGTTTATACAACTATGATCTTTTTTTATTAGCCTACTTCGTCACACTGCTGGGCAAAAGCCTCTCCTGCTGCTTCCCACCAATTTATGCTCATATAATCAAATTAAAACAATAAACTTAAAAGAAAAACCACATTAAACTAGTGATGTGCCAAAATATTTACAAGGTTTATAACCAAATTACATTATGAGTCATACACAGAAGTAGCTTCAAAATTGTCTTTCCTGTTCCTGATAATTAATGATATTGGAGCATCTAATCCTCAAAATGTTTATACAGGCCAAAACTACATCGGGCACAGATTATGCGGATATGCATTAAGTTCAGAAATTAGCTCCCTGTGTCCTTAATTTAGGGAATAGGGTATGACCCTTATGTATTATTATCCTCCTGTTCCTTATTTGTTTGTTAAAATAGAAATAAGAGTTCACACACGTTAAATAAGTTGTAGTATCCGTGATTGGCGAAGACATATTATTAATTTATTGTTATGTTACCTTACTTATGGTTAAGCTGTGGATGTCCGTAAATAAATATCTACTCAAAATACTTACTGTTACTCAGCATAGTTCTGCTGAGTGAAACTACTGGTTGAATAGACTGTCCTCCTAACAACAAGGGAGGTACTTTATGCACTCTATCAGAATTAGGAGTGCCTCCTAAGTTACTCCAACGAGGGGAAGCAGCATCAAGTTCTTGCCTCTCCATCATATATTTCTTTGTAATCTCTATGGTCCTAGCTATTGAGCCTGAAGCTTGGACTAAATGAGCTAGAGCCTCTTCGCTTGCTGCCTGTAGATTGGCGTCGAGTTTCATGGCTAAAGATTCCGCGCCGCTGCGTAATCGCTACGAACAAGATTATTATAATTATTGACGTTGAGTTTTTGGTGTAAAAAGGTTATTTAAAAAGAGAATGGCATTAAAAGAAGACTCTATAACCAATGGTGATGGTAGGATTGAAAACTGTAGCGATTTCTTATAGGTATAAACTCGAGAACCCATTTTTGTTTACGAAAAAAGCTGTTACGTAGGCGCTAACTTCATTAACCATTTTCTCAATGCTGATTCTAGAAATATGGTATAAGAATACTAAAGCATGTGTGTTAAAGGTAAATAAGACGAATCGTAGGAATCAAGTAGCATTAAAGCTAGGTCTTACGCTTAATTTTAATCTCAATTCGTTAGATTCCTTCATTTGGTCGATTAATTCTTTATCCTTTTGACTGAGTGTAGTCTTTAGAAACTGCACTTCCTGGGCCAATTCGGTGTTCTTCTCCCGTAGACCGCGATTTTCTTCCAGTAATTCTTCCATTGCGATAAGATTTCCGCACAAAATACAATAACAAAACAAATCAAATTCACTTGAACTTCAATCAACTTCAACCTCAACTCAAACAAAATTTTCAAATGGCTCATATGTTTATTCATTCATTCGCGAATGAATAGGCAATAGACAAAATTAGGTTGGTCAAGTTGTATTTCTTGTAACTAACAACTATCTTCATTCTGTCACTGTCAGTCAAAGCATGGTGGTGCATGGCAGTAAATAAACTTGCGGTTTTGAGGTTATATTTAGTTTGAAAAGAACATTTTAATTAGTTGTTAAGAAATATGTCTTTCCGCGGAAGAGGAGGTGGTGGTGGACGTGGCGGTTTCGGAGGCAGAGGTCGTGGAGGCGGTGGTGGACGTGGGAGAGGCGGCGGCGGCGGGGGTGGCTTCAGGCAGCAAGACTTTGGGCCCCCTGAAAGCGTCATACCTCTCGGGCATTTCGGGTGGACAGTGCAAGACGACCTCGTGTGTAAAGTAGATATCGAGGACGTACCCTACTTTAACGCTCCAATCTACCTCGAAAACAAGGATCAAATAGGCAAAATAGACGAAATATTCGGTAACCTCCGTGACTACTACGTATCAGTGAAATTAGGTGAAAACATTAAGGCGAAGAGTTTTAAGGACGGCCAGCAGTTCTACATTGATCCAGCGAAATTGTTGCCTTTGAAGAGGTTTCTACCGCAGCCTCCTGGTGCTAAACGAGGTGGTGGCGGTCGGGGAGGCCGAGGCGGGGGTGGATTTGGTCGCGGGGGCGGCGGGGGTAGGGGAGGCGGCTTCGGTCGTGGTGGCGGCGGCGGCAGAGGGGGAGGATTTAACCGAGGCGGTGGCGGCGGGCGCGGCGGCGGCGGGTTCGGCCGTGGCGGTGGCGGCGGCGGCTTCAACCGTGGAGGCGGCGGAGGATTCAACCGCGGGGGCGGCGGCGGCTTCGGTGGTGGCGGCAGAGGAGGTGGCTTCAGAGGTGGTCGCGGCGGCAGATAAAATGTACACCAAACTTGTGTTCATTAAACTTGACACACACTCAAAGTGGACTTGCAAGTGGCCCTCGCCACATAGACAAAGTGATGTGGATACAGACTCCGTTGTCGAAAACTTAGTTTTAAGTGTAATTTTAAATCCATGGGATTTCCGCTTTTAAAATCTTTAGTTTTAAGTTAATTAATTCTATTTTGTAAACAATTTATAAAGAATAAGAAATTTGTGTTAGTTCTATGTGGCGAGGGCCATTTAGAGGAAATATTGTTAAGTTTATAAGTAAAATAAAAAGTAATTCCATTAATTACTGTCTTTAATTTGTAAATAAACCTTCACTTACACAGAAAATAAATACATTTACATCATAATGTTATCAAGTTACTCACACTAGAGTTGAAACTATACATATAAAAGTCAGTTGGTAAAATTTTGTTTATTTATTTCCGTTCTCAAAATCTACTTCAACAGAACTACAGATAGTGCAGAACTTATATGCTAGGTGGTAATATAAAACATGTATGGGACTTTGCAAATAACTCCTGTTATTATAACATACATTCATCATCAAACCTTTCCCCACATAAATCACAACAATACTTAACAAATGAAACAATAAAGAACAGACCAGTCCCACATAAGTAATACAATGTCACATGCAAAATGGACCAGGATAGCATGTGACAATTATGTTTCTTGTCTTGTTATTTGTATGGAGCAGATGTCATATTGCTTATCCTTTATTATGTACATGGGGTCAGCCTGTTTCTAGCCTAACATCCTTAAACTAAAAATTAACTTAATTCATGATTCTCCAATCCACCTTTGCCTACATTAGGCACGTAATCATAAGCTAATGCTCTCCCTCGATGGTTGAAGGTATAGAAAGAGGGGAGGTTCCTCTGTGTCTCCCAGCGTACAGCATTCAGTTCTGCAGCAGCTGGAATCTCGCGGAAGTTACCAGCCACGTTGAGGACGCCCCACATCACAGCGAATAAGCTTACCACTGCTTGGACTACAATCTGAAGAAAAAAATTACAATTTATAGCATGTATTTTTTTAAATAGTTTATTGTAAGAAGATAGTATACAGAGACAGAGAAATAGAGAAGTGATACAAAAGTTACAGCATATTTCTAAAAGAAATTTCTTCCTACAAACAACACAGACAGATTTTGTGTATTAGTATCACAAACATACAAAATGTCGACTTCTAAGTTGTGATATACTTATAAGGATTCTGTTAATTCAATGTTAGGGACCGTATTTAATGAACTAGGCTTTGGCTTAGTAGAAAATCGCAAGACAATGAATTGAAAAGGTGGCAGCCTAATGAAATGAAATGAAATGAAATGCAATCATATCATACTTACATCTAAAGGTAACGTCGTGAATTCCTGTGAGGTAATACGTAAATATGATCGATCTGAAACAAACAGGCTTGAATTAGTACAATTTTTGACGTTAATAGTAAATTATACTGTAAAAATTGCCTTATCACTTACGTTGAGCAGCTGAAAACGCTGAATGGAAAAGGGATATGAAACCGATTATCAGTGTAATTTTATACATGGATGCCATCGTGTTTAGATTGTAGTTAGATTTATTTTATGCTAAAAACATTCGTTTTTCGTACGAATTACGAAATCCTTTCGAAATAGTTAAATTAAATGAAAATAAATCAACTTTATGACAATAAATGACATTTCACTCGTTTTTTTTTGTAATTCGTCCATTCAGGACAGGCAAGATCAGAAACCATACAGCCTAGTCTTCAGTAAAAATAAATGAATTAGATGAAAGAAAAGAGATTGACAGACCAATTAGCCAACATCAGGATATCAATTTAAAATTCAGAATCGATCGATTTAAATTATTGGATTTAAACGTTGGACAAAATGTGTTTCTTCTTGTTTCTTCCACAAGTCTTCCATAATCCTTTGCAATATAATTAGCTGTAAGCTGTTATATATTATGTAAAGTTTTTAGGGAGCAATACAATATTGAGTATTGAGTATTAAGTTACAGCAGCATTCATACGTCTGTGGTTTCTTTTTAACTTATCCAAAAACTGCAACCATCTTTTTAAATGCATACCTGTGATGATGGCTCATGCGAAGACAGCTTTATTTGAAATCCTTTACCTTAATTAAAAAAAAAAAACTAAATAAACTGTCATACATAACTGTCAAAGCAGCAGCAGCGGGCAGCGGTCGGGCCAACAAGCCGTCCGAGTTTTTTCAGTTATTTCGTATATTTTGTTTCAATAAATTAAGTGCCTTAACACAAAATAAAGATGTCGATGAATCCTAAACTAGGAGAGTTTGAAATTGAAACAAAGAGACGTGGAAAGAAGAAGTTCAGCAGCTATTTCTATGACTCGGATACCGGAGAGTTTTTAGGGAGAACTTCGGAAAGTTGGGGTGAGTTTGATGTTTTTTCCTGTTAATTCACATAAATATAACATCTAGAATTTACTTTAAGTCATAATTGCTTTAAAAACTTGAGTAAAATCATATTTTAGTAGTTGAAATCGGGCGTAGTTACAAAGCGTCGAGGGCGTGGCTTCCACTTTGTTTGGCTTGCAGAAATAGAGCAACATCAACAGAATTTCCGTAAATACAGTTAAAATATTGTTTAGGTTTCTTTCTAGACGAACTGGAAATAATCCTATAAGAAAATTTTATAACTTATGATATTTTCTGTCCTCATTGTAAAAATCTAGCTCTTTTTCTCGTAAAAGTTACGCCAACAGTTAATTTGTGTTTTTTTTGTAGGTATGAATTAGAATTAATATTCGTCTCATATGTTACATCTGATTCAAATTTTTAAAATAATAAATTCAATAATTGTAAAAGTTTGTAATTCAAAACTTTTTACTAAATGAATTTCAATTTATTTGCATTATTTTACTTTTGGCACAAAATATTTCGCATTTTCTCTAAAGATTAATACCGAAGTCAAGGCCAAATTTGGTATTAATTGACTTAAAGACATGAAATGAAGCCCCATCATCTTATTAAATAGATTATAGTAATGTTGCTTTAGTATTAGGCCACAAAAATAGTTGCTAAGTGGCGCAAATCCTTTCCGATTCACAGATAATCCTTGTTATGTCTAGACTAGATTAAGCCTAGATCTAACTTCATTGGGTACTATTGACTCTTTGACTCATGGCCCCATACTGGCATTCCTTGTGCTGTGGTTATGAACCCCAGGCAGACTCATGTAACGACAAGGATGATGTTTGTTACTCTTTCATGTCAAAACCACTGAACAGATTTTAGTGAAACTACAGTATTGTAGCTTGTACATCTTCTTCTTCTTATTTAAGAGCTTAGCTCTTGTCGGTGGAGCCTCTTCCATCTCTCCCTATTTTCTGCCTTCTTTTTAACATCTTGATATGACATGACACCTGCCTTTTCCTTCACCTGTTCTAGGAACGTCCGTCTGGGTCTTCCTCTCTTCCTTTTCCCTTCAATTTTTCCTTCTATGATGTTTTTTATGAAGGAATCATGTCGTATCAAATGTCCTAGCATCTTTCCTCTACTGTTCTCAATAGATTTTAGTAAACTTCTCTTTTCTCCCACAATCTGTAATACCTCCTCATTTCTCTTCTTTTCAGTCCAACTTATCCTCTCCATTCTTCGCCAACACCAGCTTGTACATAGGCTACATTATATTGAATATTGTTTAAGTGCGTACCAAGTCACGAACAGCCTCTATCCTATCCTATGTTTATAGGATTATACATAAATTAGTACCTATGTCTAGACTAGATTAAGGCTAGATCTTATTTTCCTATTTACTACATTCTATGTTACTATACAAAGCAACAATATTATAAACTACATAAACAAACATCGATGCAGTTTTTCTATTGACAGATTTTTATGATTTATTGAAGCTTTTTCATTCTTATTTAGCTTTCTAAGTCTCACTGCTGGACAAAGGCCTTTCTCCTCTCTATCCATAATTGTATATCCTGAGCAGCCTCTACCCATTAATCATTATTAAGTACTTTAGCTATTTTAATATCAAAATAATATAGCCTATGTGGTATTCTGATATATAAGCTACAATATTGCCGAATTTCATCAAAATCTATTAAGTCGTTTTTATGTGAGAGAGTAAGAAACATCTGTCTATTGGCACAACCACTTAACCGTTGATGTTTATAATGTTAACCTCTCACATCCCACTGACCCATTATAAACCCAGACACAATAGATTTTCTATTGTTCTTTTTTTCTGGGATGTGAAAGATTAAGTAGGATAAATTAATTAAAATACATAAATTGTTATTTCCTTTACTTACAGCAAAGATAATAGTATTTTATCTGATCTTCTACTCGGCGCTGGTAGCTTTATTCGCCATCTGCATGGTGACCTTCCTCCAGCAGTTTATCAACCCTCGCGTGCCTCGTCTCCAACAAGACTATGGGCTGATCGGCACCAGTCCAGGTCTTGGCTTCCGACCGCTGCCTCCAGATGTCAGGAGTACTTTAATCTGGTATAAAGGAACTGGATATGAGAGTTACAAGTATTGGGAGGATGAGCTTATTGATTTTTTGTCTGGTAAGTTTTGGTATTTATTTATTTTATAGTTTATTACATGATATTTAATTAATAAGATTGATTTTAATTTAAAAACATTCTACTCCGCCTTGTAGCCATGTGTAACCTCCCCACTACAGGGGTAAGGCCCTACTCTCATTCAAGAGTGCTTAGAATGAAGGTTACACATGTAGTTTTAGACTGAAAGTATCATCAAAAAGTTTGCAAAATTGAATGAAACATTTATTTATTTGATTTAGAGATCATTTAGTACCTACCTATCAAGAAATGAAAATTATTAATTAACTAAAAATTTTGTGTATCTTGGTCTTATTCAAAGTCTAGATTTCCATATATTAAAAATTACACAAATTATTTCGTCTTTTTTTTTTAATTTTACTTCCCTACTAACAAACATTGACTATTAATATTAACTCTCTCTTAATCCTGCGTTCCAGTATACAAAACGAAAGGTCAGACAGCAGGCGCGGGTCAAAACATCTACAACTGTGATTTCCGCAACCCACCGCCGCCTGGCAAAGTCTGTGACGTGAACATTCGAGGATGGGAGCCTTGTATCGAAGAAAATCACTTTAATTTCCACAAATCTGCGCCTTGCATCTTTTTGAAGCTTAATCGGTAGGCTTTTTTTGTGAATTTACTGAGGCTGTTTGTGATTCCGTATGCATTTATCGGAATGTCTTGGAAAATTTTAAAATAACTTAAAATCATATAGATTTTGTTATAGACTATAAGTTATTTTGATGTGTAAGCTACAATACGTATATTAATGTAGGTACTTGATCTCATTTAGTATTAAGTTCGTAGTTACTCTACACTAAGGCCCTTTTCCTGTCATGCGATTTAGATCCGCATGCGCGACTCAATCAAACCACGCATGACAGAAAAAGGGCCCTAAATTACCGAGCCCTAGTCAGGGTCCATAGCTGTAGTCTGATTTTTAATCCGAGTCAGACAATTGAAAATTTTTGTCCTTAGGTACATACATTTTTCAACTTTCGTAATAATTTTGTAGTGAGCAATTTTAATAAGTATGCTATTATATTCCTCTTATCGTATTTTTAAATAAAAACCTATTGCGTATTTACTATAAAAAAAAAGTTTATTAGGTACCTAATAAAATTATGCATGACTTAACATCTAAATCTATCAATTGCCGAACATCACTATTGTAGCTGGTCACCCTTTTTGGTATAATTGACAGTTGCGCTTGTCAATTGTCTGACTCGGATTAAAAATCAGAGTAGATCTACCAAGTTATCTGTGAAACGGCCGTGGGCCACTGGTGCGGCCACTAATACGGAAATATCAAATTCCAGAACTGCTGTGATTGGTAGAAATGCAATTTTGTATTACTACTAGGGCGGCCGTTCATTTCACAGATAAGTTGGTCTGCCTGTACTATCGTTGACACTGTAAGAGGTAACCCATTGCAATAAATGTTTTCAGGATCTACGGATGGCGTCCAGAGTACTATACGCAAGAGACAGGCCTACCCGATGACATGCCGGAAGATCTACGTATTCATATACAGAATGTCACCGCGCATAACAGGGACTTTGTAAGCATATTTATTTCTATACATACACATACACACATATCCGTCACGTCTCTCTCCCATAGGGGTAGACAGAGACCACTTCCTTCCACTTGCTACGATCCAGACATGCTTCTCTCGCTTCATCCACATTCATTAATCGCCTCATACTAAATCTTAAAATAATATAGACTATGACTACTACTTTTATTCAAATATAAATTACAATATTGTAAAGTTTCATTAAAATCTGTTTAGTGGTTTTTGCGTGAGAGAGTAACAGACATCCTCACTATCTATCAATCCAACCAACCATTCATCCATCCATCCATCTATCTACTATTATAATATAGTAGAGGTAAGTTCAATAAACATAAACTAATCCCCAATATCGATTAAATAAAAAGATATATTGCACATAACGTAGGGCCCTGTGCCGAAGGTTTCTTGCTGTCTTCTTCCTCTCGGCTATACAGGTAGTGAACCGGCAGTAGTTTTAGATCAAAAAAGTGTAATGAATTTTGCCTATTTTTGAATAAAACACTTTTTATTTTCATCTCTGACACTACTTGTTCCAGGCAAACATGGTATGGGTATCGTGCCAAGGAGAGACCCCGGCTGACAAGGAGAACATCGGCCCCATCAAGTACCTTCCATACCAAGGGTTCCCAGGGTATTTCTACCCATATAACAATGCTGAGGGGTATCTCAGTCCGTTAGTTGCTGTACATTTGCAGAGGCCTAGAAGTAAGTAGCATTTTTATCTTTCTAATCTTATATTAATAAAAGAAAGTCGTGTTTTTAAACGACTTCAAAAAAAAAGGAGGAGTTTCTCAATTCGACCGTATACATTTTTTTTTTCATGTATGTCCACGCAAAACTCCGTCGTTTATGAACCGATTTTGATGATTCTTTTTTTACCTTAGTGTTTTTACTTAAGCGGTGTTTGTTTAAAAAAAAAGATATATTGGACATAACGTAGGGCCCTGTGCCGAAGGTTTCTTGCCGTTTTCTTCCTCTCGGCTATACCTACAGGTAGTATATTGGCAGTAGTTTTAGATAAAAAAAGTGACATAAAAAAAGTGTAATGAATTTTGCCTATTTTTAAATAAACACTTTTCATTTTCATACGCCACTGCGCCAGAAGCAGGGTTATGTTTTTCGAGAGTATGTTTGTATGTAGGTATGTATAATTCTTTGGCACGCTCTACAGCCTAAACGGCTTGACGGATTTTAGCTTGGGAGGTGTCGTTAGATTCGTATTTACAGTGAGAGTGACACTGGGTACATCAAAATAAAAAAGTACCATATTATTGTATTGTCATCAGAACTCAGAGCGTGTGCAAAATTCATATTCGAAGATCGGAAAGTGGGTCAAATTAAGATTCCAAGATTTGTTTACATACATAGTTACTTACAAGTGAAGCTAATATAAAGCGTGTAAAAAAAGGTTAAGTTATTATAGTATTTTTTTGTTGGTTTGTTTCAGCGGGTATCGTAATCAACATAGAATGTCGTGCGTGGGCCCAAAACATCAAATACGATAGACGGGAAAAACTTGGCGTCGTACACTTCGAACTTATGATCGAGTAGACCATCAGTAGACCAAAAGACCGAAAGAAAATTGCCTATTTTTGATTCTTAAATAGCCTTAGCGATCCAAAAGACCTCATAGATAAAGTTTATGAGACGGTCTTTTCAGTAGACCAGATTTGAAAATGGTCTTTTGGGAAGAGTTGTATTTTTTTAATAGTTTAAGTTTGTGTGAAGTGAAATATATTTTGGTCTACTGGAAAGACCGTGAAAGACTCCGTGCCTTCAAGACTGGTAAGCTTTTGAATATTTTTTTACAAAAAACCGTCTTCTGAGAAGACCGCATTTTAAAACTTGGTAATTTTGAATCTCATTTTGATATTGATATGATTTTTTCACTGAATTTATAAGTCTTAGGGCCTGTATCACAATCAACAGATAAAAAAAATCTGACAGATATTTTATACCTATCTCTTTCTAAAACGTCGTGTTTTATGAAATAGACATTGGTTTATCTGTCAGTTAAAAGACAACGAATATTTTAGTATGGAGCCGAACATACCTAAAGTTGCAAGTACATAAAATGTCGCTTTTTGGTGTACATTTTATGTACTTGCAACTTTAGGTATGTTCAGAACATTCGTTCCCTTTTATCTGCAGATGTTGAAACGGGCACTTGTAATAGTTTTACTTAAATGTTATTTTATGTTTTCTATTTGCATTTTACAATATTATATTTTTCTATACATTCTCCATTTTACATAAAGAGAAAAAAAAACAATTCTAGTTATTAAGGCATCTATTTCAGTCTAGTTTTTTTAGTTTTTAAGACATTTCAGTGGTAGCTAACTTAGGTAAATAAATAAATAGTTATAAATGTACAAATACATTGAAAAAGCAGCTCTATAAGTAACGCAATAAAGTGCAATATTGCACAAGACATATTTTATTGTCCGAATTCAAAAGAGAGAGCCTGTTTCAAAATCTATAGATAAAATTAATCTGACAGATAGTTTATACCTGTCTCTGTCTAAAACGTTATGTTTTATGAAATAGACATAGGTTTATCTGTCAGTTGAATTTTATCCGTAAATGGTAAAACTTTATGATTTGCAAAGAATTTAGTACCTTCAGGCTTAAGTCATAAGATAGAAAATGTTTTAAAAGGTGTAAAGACATACTTTTTAAGTCTTAGTCACTTTCGTAGTACTGATTGGCTCTCTTCCTATTTCTTAAATTGACTTTTATTATATTCATAGTAATTTTACATAAAAACTCCGTCCAGAGAATCTCAAAAAAAGTGCCTTTGAGGTATATTTACACACATCCGGGCCGTGCCCATGACGTGACCGGGCCGTGGCCTGTCTGAGAGAAAACAATACGTCGCGCGTCGTCATGACAACGTGTGTGAACGAATCCATAAAAAATGTATGGAATGATATAATTGGGTCATACAGACACAGAAAACAAAAAATGTCTCTCCTGTTCCAGAAAGTTAAGGAAATTGGATGCGAATTTCTGAACTTAATTTATATCCGCATAATCTGTGCCCGATGTAGTTTTGGCCTGCATAAACATTTTGAGGATTAGATGCTCCAATGTCCTTAAGGGGCCATTCAAGTATTACGTAAGCACTATGGAGGGGCGGGGGGGTCTTTGCTTTGCTTATTTTGGATGACATGGGGGGTAGGGGAGTCTAGATGATGATTACGTCATCGGTAGTTATTTACTTTTTTACACGAATGGCAACCCTCACATTGTCTTTGCTTGAAAACGAAACGCATTTTCGGGGATTCCCGCAAATAATGCATACGTTTAGGCACTGTATCAGTAAAATCTAATCTATCCTAATTTTATTTTCTTATTTTTAAAATTATAATTATAATATTTAAAAAAAACAATATATTAATTGAAAAATGTTTACGTAAGCATGGGGGAGGGGGTAAGAGCTTTGCTTACTTTTGATGACAAGGGGGATGGGGGGGTAAATAATTGTAATAAATCTGCTTACGTAATACTTGAACGGCCCCTAATCATCTGGAACAAGAAAGACAATTTTAAACCTAATTATGTGTATGACTCATTTTTTCCCTGACACGTCCCGGACACGGCCCGGATTTGTATAGCCAGACCATTAAAAAGTTGCTAAAAAACTCATTAAGTTAAACACCCATTAGAAATCGTGCTGTCTTATTCTGATTTCGTGTTAATGACAGTGACAGCTATAGATGTAATGGAGGATTTTTTAAATTGATCTTTATGCAACATTAAAGTAATAACTTTGGCCTTAGTACGTTTTAATTCAATAATATTAACATATCATGATATTTTAATGAAGTAACAATAATATACTATATCATTGTAAAAATTAAATGCCCGTTTCGTAACCTATAGATAAAAATTAACTGACAGATAAACCTATGTTTGTCTCATATAGCGTGACGTTTTATGCTGTCTACACACCAAAGCCGCCGGCATGCCGCTGTGCTAGGCCGGCGGCATTACGTCTAACGCTATCTACACACCAAATACGTCATACGAATGGCAGCAGTCAAAAAAGCCGGCGGCTTTGGTGTGTAGATAGATACCATAACAAATGGCAGTTGTCAAAAAAGCCGGCGGCTTTAGTGTGAAGATATACCATAACAAATGGCAGTTGCCAAAAAAGCCGGCGGCTTTAGTGTGAAGATATACCATAACAAATGGCAGTTGCCAAAAAAGCCGGCGGCTTTAGTGTAAAGATACCATAACAAATGGCAGCTGTCAAAAAAGCCGGCGGCTTTGGTATGTAGATACGATTAGACAGAGACAGGTATAAAATATCTGTCAGATAAATTTTGTCTGTAGAAAGTGAAACGGGTACTAACTATGTATATTGATCGAAATTTTATCCACTAAATAATATTAAACTCAATACTGCATTTATAATAGAAGGAAATATAGTTTTGTAATGATTAAGGGCCTATCCGCACGGCGATTTTTTATCGAGCGGTTTTATTTTCGCAATTCTGTACCTAACACATTCAATCATAAGCAAGTAGCCGCACCGGCGGAAAAAAAATCTGTGAATTGATGTAAATTAAACTTTAATATTAGGCGTATAAGGCCTTTTAGGCGTAATTCGTGCGAATCAATAGCTATTACGAATTACGAATAAACTCCGCGCGGTAAAAATCGCTGTGGACCTGCCTTTTAGCACCTTTTTATTATATAAAAATAATTTGTAATTGTAGTAATTATGTACAAGCAAGATAACTGCCTAAAAAATATATTTTTCTTACTTAACACAGTGTAATCTCAGTATTTATATACATTTATAAGTATATCAATATATAATCAGCTATTTTTATACTTGATTCATCAGCGCATACATTTTATTCGATGATTTGGTGTCGATCTGTATTTTTACATACTGGAGGCTGCCTGCGACTTCGCACGATAAATCGTCATATCTTGGCAAAAAATCATGACATCTATGTGTTATTCTTATGCAAGCTACAATATTGCCAAGTTTCATCAAAATCTGTTTAGTAGTTTTTGCGTGAAAGAGTAACAAACATCCATCCATCGGCACAAACATTGACATTTATAATATTAGTAGGACTATTATGTGGTTTTATGAATAAAGTTATAAATCCTAATAATATTATTATAAATGTTAATGTTTGTGTCTATGGATGAGTGTGAGGGTGTTTGTTACTCTTCCACACAAAAACCGCTGAACAGATTTGAATGAAACTTTACAATATTGTAGTGTACACTAGAAAATAACAGAGGAAAGACAACTACATTATAAGACTTTTTTTTAATTTTTTTTTTATTAGCCCGTTGTGTCCCACTGCTGGGCAAAGGCCTCCCCCGCATTCCTCCATGCCTCCCTATCTCCAGCCGCCTCTGGCCAGTTTGCCAAGTATGCATCCAGATCGTCGCGCCATCTCCTCTTAGGCCGACCTCTACCTCTCATGAGACTTATATTATTATAAAAATATAAGTACCTATAATTACTAGAAGACATAAAACAAAACAGTCCATTGTCTTTTTTTTTTTATAGAGAACTAATAAAATAAACATTTCGCACTCATAGCCCAAGATATCCTGTCGTAGCTGACATTTATAAACACAAAATATAATTCTTTATTATTTTTACTACAACAAACATTGTACCTACCTACATATTATATACATACATACATACATACATATCTGTCATACCTCTCTCCCATCGGGGTAGACCTCTGAGGAAGGAATAGAAGGTTGGCCCCATTTTTTTCCATATACAAATCAGTTTATTCATTCTGTTGTCTGTAGAATTGGCATTCTGCTGTGGGGTCATGCCGCCGACTCTGAGCGCATCTTTGTCCTGCAGAAGCGAGCTATTCGATCGATTTATAAACTAGGTCCCAGGGAATCTCTTAGGGATGTTTTTAAAGATATTGACATATTAACACTAGCATCGCAATACATCTTCACTAATGTAATGTTTACACAAAAAAATATACATCAATTTAAACAACTAAGTGATATACATACTGTTAATACTAGAAATAGGGATAAATTATTGCCCCATGCTAGTCGACTAAACAAAGTAAATAAGTCGTTTGTAGGTCAATGTATACGCTTTTACAACAAGATCCCTACCAGTATACGCGAACTACCCCTTAATAAATTCAAGGTTATTGTTAAACAAAACCTTAGCAAAAAGGGATATTATAAAATTAACGATTATTTAGATGACTCAAATCCATGGGATTGACCTGCTCTTCTATCGAGCTTTCTTTATACGGCATAACTGTTCATACTTATACAATTGTGAATTTCTTACATTCCTTAAATTAAGTATATGAATGTTATTGTGTATTAAAAATGTTGCCTCTGCAGTATCTTGGTAGGTATGGTATCTGTAATAGCTAAGATTTTTTATGAATAAGGCGAAACGTGTGACATGTCATGCTCGCTTACGCCGTTGCAGTGGTGGCGCTGTGTGTCGGGTCTCCTACTTCCCTAAAATATGTGGAAGGGGTTGATGGCTGGCACATGCGTTGAGACCTGTGTGAAGGTGCTGCTGTGATGGCCGGTCATGTCATGCGGATCCTATGAAACTAAGCCTTTCACTTCTCTGTTTCCCATTTATTACCTTACTTTTCCTGGATATTGCGGGGTCAAATTTTTATTTATGGATAGCTCTTTTGAAATATTAATTTTATTAGGTATATGTTTGTGTTTATGCCTGAGATTTGTAAAACTTAAATTGAAAAGAGCAACCCTACAGAGTTTCTTGCTAGGTTCTTCTCTGGGGAAAACTGCACTTTTGCGAATCTAGCATTAACTTTAAAAAATGACCCGTCCTAAGTGTTGTCAAAACCTACAGGATTAAATGATCATTTCATTTCATTTCATTTAAGACAGCGTGCCAAGGTTGCGCCAAGTTTTTTATAGTTCTTGGTAGATGACCTGTCAAACGGTAAGTAGTACATACAAAAAGGTAGCAATTTTGCGGCTGACCAGGCACGAAGATCCAGACGTTATGGCTCCTCTTTATGTATTCTATACTCAAAGAGGTAGACGGTTACTTCCCTCCACTTGCTACGATCCACATTTCTATCACTTCATCCACATTCATCAATCGCCTTACATGCACATCGATTTAGGTTACTCCTAACTTGGCCTTGGCGAGAGTGGAAGGAAATGTAGGGAGGGGAAGGCCAAGACGAACGTATCTCGATCAAATCGGGGACTTGGACGCGCGGTTGTTTTATGCGTTGCTCGCAACGTCAGATGTATGCGATCCGGTTACTCCATACGAAATCTATGAAGATAAATTATATGGATGGTTATAGTATAGGTGACTTTAAATTAGTGAACGATAGACAAGGATATGCATATAATCGTGATAACAAACAACTTTTACTATGGGGTCAAGTTCGAAATCATGAAAAGAAAATGTTTTACCATACTATACATAAATAGCTGATGCATTTTGTAGGGTGAGATCATAATTTTTAGAATGATTTCGACCTTGGCCCCGTAGTAAAAGTTGTTTGTTAAGACGAGTACATGTATATCGTATATAAGGACAATATTATAGACACCTATTTTATAAGATTTAAGTGTATGCCCTGATAACAACGCCCTAGTTTTACCAAAAGACTTAATGATAATCCGTCCATGAGATGTGACATCTCATTTTGATCTTATTACTTAATAATTTGTGTGACTCGTGATTTGTAACTATAATACAATAAAGTTGGAATTTTAGTATGAGTTTTGTTTTATTTCATTATTAAGAGTAGCCTGGGTCTGCTTAAAGACTCCTTTACACATAACGTAGGGCCCTGTGCCGAAGGTTTTTCGCCGTTTTCTTCCTCTCGGCTATGCAGGTAGTAAATCGGTAGTAGTTTTAGATCAAAAAATCGTAATGAATTTTGCCTATTTTTTAATAAAACAGTTTTCATTTTCATTTAATGCCATAAGTGAAAAAAGCCTACCCAAGTACTTACTTGAGTGGGTATAATGTAGTAGGTACCTAGTTTTATTATTTGTTAGTTATCTATAGGTACATAGTAATTTTATAAAAGGTAATTTTTTTCTAAGTAGTTATTGTTATATTAAGTAAAATAGGTACCTATTTCGTAGGCGCCTGCATAAGTTTTTTTTTAATTTCGACTTTTTAAGAAGTATTTAGTTGGTCTGCCGGTCCGGTCCATTCTTTGAAATGAAATGAAAAATCATTTAATCCTGTAGGTTTTGACAACACTTAGGACGGGTCATTTATTAAAGTTAATGCTAGAGCTTTTTTATTATAATAAAAAAAGAATCAAATAAGAAAGTATGGGCTGGAGCCTATCCATCGAAAATCAGATTCATTCTTCCTAGACTCATCAAATCGCAAGTCATCCAAAATCCATTAACCAAGTTTATTTTTTTTTAAACATCAACCTCCTTGGTCCCAAACGTCCCAAAACTGTCCATCTTTAATGAGGGTTAGAATGAAGAAAAAAAATTGTTTACATCTGGCTGGAACCGCGACCAAACGTGCGCGTACGCAGCATTGAGCAGTATCCTTCAAAACGCCGCGCGGGAAACACGCGTGTTTAAATTTAACTTTTTTATATTTTTAAATGGCTAGTTCGAAATCAAATGGCCTTGAGGCTTCGGATTGGGCCCGTGGGCCTACGACCACAGGGCCAGCATGGCAAAGGTTTTTGAAAGCAATCTACAATCCTGAAGAAAAAAGCTTTTTAGGAAGAACGGCTAAGAGATGGGGTAAGTACCTACCTAACTTCGTAAATATCATACAAAACATTAAACAAGTTGTCGGATTTCGACCTCGACAAATCTTATTTGTTTATGAAACTGTTTGAGTAATTTATACATTATCCGATCCATTCCAGTTACAGTCGATTTAATTTACGATAAGTTTGGTGAACAAATCCAAAAATGTCTAAGAATTCCGTTGCAACTACGCGAGATGAATGTCATACATTGTTACAACTTGTTGGTAGATAGGTTTAATAACACGCAAAAGTTTATTTAAACATAAACAGATCAGTCGATGAACTATGAAATCCCTGTTACATAAACTTACATAATTTTGTGTCAATGACCCAACGTTCAGAAGGTACGAGTACCTAAATAGATATTCCTGTAAATAGACTACGAGGACATCTCTTCAGGAGATCTATCTTCTATTTATTTATTTAACAGTTTATTATAAGATACTATAGTATCTAATAGAGACTGAAATAAAAGAGAAGTAAAATAAAAATGAATGAATGAATGTTTTTATAATATAAAAATGAATCGCAAAATGTGTTGGTAAGCGCATAACTCACTAATTTTAGCAATTCTTTTTTTTAAATGTTCTTTAGAGTCCGAAGATGGTTTTTACTGTGAGAAAAATAATAATTCGAATAATTATCGGGAAAGCCTTCTCTTAAGGCGGAAAAAAGTTCGCCGGGATACCTAGTTGAACATAATCCTATCAATATTATAAAATGTTTGTTACTCTTCCACGCGATAACCACTGAACAGATTTTTATGAAACTACAACATTGTGGTAGCTTGTATCAGATTAACATGTTATGTAGGTACTGAACTAAGTACATACTAACATACAGATAATGTAAACAACTTAACAATATTTTGGCTTGCACATCTGAATAACATGATATAGGTACTTAAGTAATAAAATAAATAACATTCTGATATGTAAGCGACAATATTGTAAGTTTCATTAAAATCTGTTCAGTGATTATTGCGTGAGAGTTAAAACATCACATTCATCGGGATAAACATTGACGTTTATAATATTATTAGGAATAGTTTACGTCTTATTGCAAACGTAACGTTCCTTTTTAAACGACTTCAAAAAAAAGGAGGAGTTTCTCAATTCGACCGTATATATATATATATTTTTTTTTATGTATGTCCACGCAAAATTTCGTCGTTTATGAACCGATTTTGATGATTCTTTTTTTGTTGGAAAGGGGGTATCCCGAGGGTGGTCCCATGGTAAGGAAACCAGGATCTGATGATGGAATCCTGGAAAAATCGAGGGAAACTCTCGAAAAAATTGTATTTTCGACTAGTCTGTTTCTTATGTTTCTTCACACAACTTCGTTGTCCATGAACCGATTTTGATGATTCTTTTTTTGTTAGAAAGGGGGTATCCCAAGAGTGGTCCCACGGTAAGGAAACCAGGACCTGATGGTGGAAACCTGGAGATATCGAGGGAAACACTCGAAAAAATTGCATCGCGACTAGTGTGTTTCTTAATATTATGCAATAATAAGAATTTTAAAGCCCTAATGTTTAATGAGGGTCTGACGTTAACCTGATGATGGAGCGGAAATGCAGTCGACGGAACTCGACAACGGCTTACAGCAAGTACTTTGTGTTTGGGCTTGATTAACTTATATTATTGAGACCTTTCATCTAAATGGGTTGTGACTGTTATTAGGGGTCTGATAATGAAAATGAAGGACAGTCAAGGGAAACTAAAAAATGTGAAATAAAAAATTTTTGCCAAAAAAGAAACAACTTCAAAACGGAAACTAAAAAGTATGAAATAAATTAACTTCTACAGAAAATTTCGAGTTTATAAGTGATTAAAAGTAACATAAACAAATACATAATTATGTCTTTAAAATTTTTGAAGACGGTGCCACCTGTTTCCTTGAGATGTGAAAAAGATTGATTATAAGTACCTATATTACCTATATCTAGTTATTGTTTTACTTGGCACCGTCTTCAAAAATTTTAAAGGCATAATTATGTATTTGTTTATGTTACTTTTAATCACTTATAAACTCGAAATTTTCTGTAGAAGTTAATTTATTTCATACTTTTTAGTTTCCGTTTTGAAGTTGTTTCTTTTTTGGCAAAAATTTTTTCTTGTTACACGAGCTTGTAACACGCCTACAAAAGATAAATGGCGACGTTTATAGTTATTTTAATTAAATGATCACTTATTTTCAGTTTTCATTATTATATTACTTACATTTTCTATTCTACTATAACATCAAGCGGCAATGAAATAAAGAAATAAAGTAGTAGGTATTACCTACTTAATTGTCTAACACCATTTTTTTTCTTTAGTTAGCAATATCAAATAATCTAAGCTTATTTTGGTAACTGGGGCTGTTTCACCATCAACTGATAAAATTTATCTGACAGATATTTTATACATGCCTCTGTCTAAAACGTCTTGTTTTATCTGTCAGTTTTTTATCTGTAGTTGGCACAGATGGTAATAAAACGGGCACTGGGTAGGTACCTTTCGATAGTAAAGAGTAGGTGAATGAAATAATAATTATATTGCTAGGAAAAAGATTGCATATTATGATTCAAAAAGTGCTCATTTGGCTCAAACCACAGACGTATAAAAAACTGCTGTAACTTGTTATAACGAATGGCAGAGAATAGAGCAGAGTAGCGTAGACTCCACCGATCCAAGAAAATATAAGAACCAAGGAGATTCCAATTAAATAACTGTATGTAAAATTTTTGGAGTAGATATAAATAAAGATTTATTATTATTATTACTCCACCGACAAGAGTGACAAGAGTTTTTAAATATTATGATGATGAAATAAATAAACTTAAAATAAACACATTAGCATCGTAAATGGAAGGAAATCTTCTATGTCTTTCCGAATAGGAAAGAAACGTGACAGATCTATAATCCTCTTAATTACTATAAACGAATAACCAAACACATCTGTATTGTTTAAATACTTACTTACAAACATAATAACGATACATCTACATTGCTGTTTTTGTGAAAGAACACAACATTTTTTTCAAAGACGAAATAGGTAGGTAGGTATATTTCTTTCATAGGCAAATATACCTACCTACCTGAAAAAATGATTAAGTAGGTAGGTATGGGTACAAACATACACATATACATACCGTCACGCCTTTCTCCCATTGGAGTAGGCAGACACCACTTCCTTCCACTTGCTACGATCAAAACACACTTCTTTCGCTTCATCCACACTCATCAGTCACCTCATACAGGCCCGTCGGTTTAGGGTAGGTAGGTACTCTTGATTTGGCCTTTCTTGAGCAAGTCCCCCACTTGATCGAGGTACCTACGTTCGTCTTGTACTTAGGTATGGGTACAATACAATATGTTTTAAATTAAATTAGAATGCTAGATTCGCAAGACAGCAGTTTTTCCCAGAGAAGAATCTAACAACACTAGCAAGAAAATTATTAGGTTGCTCTTTTCAAATAAAGTTTTACAATTCTTATAAACACATACTTAGTCATTTAGGTAATAGGTACATTATTATAAATGTGCCATTTACTTATTAGATCTTACTAACACTTGTTTGGATGCACGTTTATTTACATCCAGACTCCGATAGTTATGTACCAACGTAATGTAATTTGATGCAGGTAAGATAGTGTTGCAAATACCGACGTATCATATGCGCATGCACAGATTAGTTTATAACCTTTATTTAATAAGGTACTTGGTGATGTTATGGTTAATTGTAGGTAGGTAGGTACCTCATCATCATGTCGTCCACACCGTATCCGGCGACGGCGACTCCAGAAAGGTTTACATTTACGATTGTTGTTGAAGTGGATGGTGGGCTCTGATGCTCTGATCTGATGGCTTGCAAAGCCGAACTTGGTCTTAAAAATGCGCTCACAGGGGGTACAATTCAGCTGACCGGAGGTGTTAAATGTATAGGAGTAGGAGGGCTTCAGCTTGGTTTTCGGTATCCGGCGTTAAGGATCAAGATCTTCAAGACGCATTTCTTCAAAGCGATTCACTTTGGTATGACGCCATTACGGTCTTATGTTATGGATAATTGTAGGTACCTACCTATCTGTCACTATAATATAATACTGTCTATTTAAGAAGTAGGTACCTTTTTAGTTATGTAATGGGTTAACTTAGTAGGTATGTAGGTAGGTACTTCATTTAGTAGGTTAAGTACCTACTTATAGTTTTGTAAGGTTATCCCCTCATCTTTGTAGAATCCCAGTACAGGACTTGACAGTTTACTGTCAAATATGCCGTATCTGTTGAGTGACCAATACAGGACACTCAACAGATCTATTTTTGCTTACTATGAATTTGTCTATTTTTAAAGCCCTATACTCACTAAGAGAAAAACATTATGGAGTAATTGGAATATCTATTTACCATCAACAAAAGCATTACTTACTTAGTTCTAAAATTAAACTAATACCACGTTGGTCTCGCTTTAAGGGCCTTCACGCATTAGCGTTAGAACTGCGTCTGCAAACGGTATCGGTAATAAATAGGTATCTACATAATAATATAACATTTGGCAGGTAGGTAAGGTACATAATTTAATCTAAAAATGTATATTAACACGTTAAAACCTTGATATCATTAACCGTAGGTCAGTTTGTGATAACAATACATTCCAATTACTAATATTAAATAAACTGACGCAATTTAGTTAGTTCAATGAACGTTCCGTCTTTTTGCTTTTACCACCTTTACCTACAAAGTTTATAAACTTGCGTTTTGTTTGTTATGACTATTTAGCTACCTACCTAAAGATAAATTATAGTTTGTAAAGTAGGTACTTACATACGAATGTAAATCTAATATATAATCTAGCTAGTGGGTCAAAACAAGAGCCAGTGCTGCCAAAAGCTTACTTTTTGATAAAAAGCAAGACGGTAAAACCAAAAACCGGTAAATTTTTCATGTACACTTCCCAGTTTTTACCCCACAGTTGCCAGAAAGATAATGCTAACTAGTCACAAGGCCATCTGTTACTACTTTTTTTCTGTATTTTTTATCTTTGTTTATTAGCCAAAACTCAGTCAAAGTTTCATAAGTTAATGTTAACCATATGTTTTTGCTGTAAGCGTAGGTACATATCCTACTAATATTTTAAATGTCAATGTTTGTGCCGATGATGTGTGGATGTTTGTAACTCTTTTACGAAAAACTACTTAACAGATCTTGATGAAACTCGGCAATATTGTAATTTATACTAATCAGAATAATACACAGGCTACTATTATTTTGAGATATCATGATTTTTTCCCGAGATATGACGATAAATGCGTACGATTAAATAAATAAATAGTATTTAATAAACCATTTTACAGCAGACAGTTTAAATCAGTGTAAAAAGACCTTGGCGAAACAAGGGATTAAGTTAGGGGAGCGTACTTCTTTTGTACACACGTATTCACGGACTCTATTCAATGTCCGTCCAGTATGCAGACCAATACAAATCCGTACTGGTTTAATTCAATGCTGGATAATTTGAGGTAGGTAGGTACCTAGTGGAGGTCCTTTTATGTAAACGATGTTTTTGTGGAACTAGCTTGTATTTTTTATCTTGCTTCGTAAGCATTTAAAGTCATGTCTTGAACAATATCTTAAAATGATGACCACGGAAAAGGTGGCGAGATGAACACCTTCACGAACGACTGGGCAGAGGCCTTTGCCCAGCAGTGGGACAACAACGGCTAGATAAGAAGATAAAGAAGAATGTTATTCTGATGTGCAAGTTAGCAAGCTACAATATTGGAAAGTTTAATTTTTGTGCAGTTATTTTTCATCGGCACAAACATTGATATTTTTAATATTACAGACTGTGCTGTTACTAGAGGCTACCGCGAGTTTGTAGCCATTTATCATACTATCTTGGAAAAAAATTATGATATCTTAAAATAATATAGCCTATGTGTTATTCTAATGTGTAAGCTATCACATTGCCAAGTTTCATCAAGATCTATTCAGTAGTTTTTATGTAAAAGAGTAGATAACAAACATCCATCCATCCATTCGTCGGCACAAACATTGACTTTTGGATTAAATATTTAAATATTAGGGTCACTTGAACAAAAAGAGTTTAAACTCTTTTTGTTCAAGTACCACGACCCTACCTACCTACAAATTAAAGCAAGATTACCTATCTAAAATGCTGATGCTATCTCAAATCTATAACACCCAAAAGCAGTGTCGAAACGAGTCTAGTAAGCAACTCGTAAAAAACGTCACTTTATACAGAGGGGCGTTGAAATGCGTACGAGCATTTATTTCAGGCAAGACCAAAATAGTTTGCTCTTTCGTCATCTCAACTGCAAATCTCCAGTTGGATAATAAGCTTATTGCAGCTGGAATAAAGTATCTTTTGCTTCAAGTGAAGGGCAGACTTCTGAATTTCATTTGTTCTTAAAAGTTGTTTGAGTGCAAATATTTAGATATTGATATGAAAGATTTTATGCTCATTGAGTAAGGTTATAAAATGCTACAGGCTAGGTACCTGCGATTTCGTACGCATTTATCGCCATATCTAGAAAAACTTACACAATAAATTAAAATAATATAGCCTATGTGTTATTCTGATGTGCAAGCTTCAATAATGCAAAGTTTCATTAAAATCTGTTCAGTGGTTTTTGCGTGAAAGAGTAACAAAACAAACATCTCACATTCATCCATACGTCCGGTTCATCGGCACCAAACATTGTCATTTTGTAATACTTGGTAGGAATAGGAAGGATAGGCGATTAGCAGAATTCTTCTTTCTAAATTAAACATTTGTTCAAAAATTTTGTTCTGGTGATGAGTCTCTACGTCTCCAGAGACCTTTGAAGTCAGGACCTGATATGGGAAAATAATGGGCGTAACGCACCGCGGATTCAGTTATTGAATGGTGTCACGGGCCTTTAGGGATAAAAAAATCCCATTAGTCCCGTAATAGGCATGATGATAAAAAAAATTTTTAGTCCATCACATAGAATATTTTAAAATATTCGACACGTATTTTTTCTTTTTTCTCTTAAACTAAATATGACAAAGATACACTGGGTTAAAGTTGCTCGTGACGTCACGTACGATTTTTACCTAGGAGTGACGACAATACCCCCCTTCCGTAACTTTGATGCTCTGTATTTATTTATGTATTTGATCAGGTAAAAAATGTGTTATTTTGTAATATTAATATTTAGTAAATATTTTGTAATAGCCTAAAAGACGCACTAATTATTTTTTGAATTTTTGAATGTAGCATCATCCCTATTTCTGTTTACCTTACCTACCTTTGTAGATAAGATATGTACCTAGGTGTTTAATAAAATAGTCATATGTTATTTTTTCCAGGAATAGTGCTAGTCTTCTATTCAGTGTTCTACATTGGACTGGCGTTGCTGTTCGGTTTGTGTATGGGAGGTCTCTTCCTCACTATAGACCAGAAGAAACCCTCTTATACTTTAAGTCACTCTCTTATTGGTAAGTATCTTGTGTTAAATATTTAATTAAATACTTAACTTTTTTTTAGGTTGATTTTATTTATTAATCAATACAAACAATACAAACATAGAATAAAATAAAATACATATTTACAAGAAGAATATGTCTTCCAACGCGTCCCCACGAGGCAAAAATCCCAACAAGCTGGCAGCACTAGAGCACTACCTCTTTGGATAGCAATGCTTAACTGAACCAGAATTTTATTATTTTAGATTATCTTGCTTGAAAATATAGAAATGAGAAGAGCAATGTGTAAATCGCAGATGAAATGCTTAAGATGGTCCGAAGGAGTAGATATTTTGCTTCCCTACATGTTCCACTTCAAACAGATACATAATACAGTCAGCTTATCACGTCCCACTGCTAGGCAAAGGCCTCTTTTGTTTTCCAACTACTTAAATATCGTATATAGGGTGACTTTAAATTAGTGAACGATACAAAAGGATATGCGTGTACTCGTGATAACAAACAACTTTTATTATGGGACCAAAGTCAAAATCATTCAAAAATTTTTGAACTCCCCATACTAAATGCATCAGCTGATAGTATGGGGGAATAATGTTTTTTGTGATTTCGACCTTGACCCCATAGTAAAAGTTGTTTGTTATCACGAGTACATGTATATCCTTTTCTATCGTTCACTAATTTAAAGTCACCTTATATGCCACGATTTACTACTCATTTATTGATCGTAATTTAAGCAGCAAGCTTCTTAAAAATGTCTGACTAAATCCCATGCATGAAAGGCGTAACTAAATATCTTATCATGAATATTTATAATGTTTGTTAGACAAACTGACTAAGCTACGTGTTCTGGTTGAAATATGAGGGAACATAAAGGATGTTGACAATTAAAGCGGGAATTCATTAACATAGATATGGATACTTCCTTCCAATGTAACATTATTTAACTATGCTGTCTACACACCAAAGCCGCCGGTATGCCGCCAGGTTAGGCCGGCGGATTTACGTCATACGAATGGCAGCTGTCAAAAAAGCCCGCGGCTTTGGTGTGTAGATACCATAGCGTGTATGGTATTCATGGTATCTATTTATTATTAGTTTTTAGTTACTTACTATATTCTATCCTATACTGCCATTGTAACTGATTATTTATCGAAAAAAGATAAATAAATAAGCTTCTTCCATTATGATACACACTAGCGATTCAAGTATCCTGCAAGTCTCGAAGACTAATCACCGCGAAGTATCTCACATACATTTGAATGCAGGCTCGCACAGTACGATACCGGTATAATATACAGGGTGTGTCGTAAATAGTGGTCCATAGTAAAGGAGTCGATACACTGTGTTCTTAGGTATCACAAACCGGGATTTTAATAATTTTTTTTTTTTTTTAGTCTTACCACTTATTGTTGTACCTTTTTAGAATCTGCATTTAATAAATGTTTTTTTTAAATAATGGGCCCTGACAGTGTAGTACATTTTTTTAACACCATACGCACCTAAAGTCACATGATTTGCTAGAGCAGAGTAATGAAAATTCAAAACAAACTCAATTTTTGATTACCTTGAATTGAAAAAAAAAAAAAATTTATTAAAATCCCGGTTTGTGATACCTAAGAACACAGTGTATCGACTCCTTTACTATGGACCACTATTTACGACACACCCTGTATGTGAGATACTTCGCGGTGAGACCTTCGAGACTTGCAGGATACTTGCGCCTCCGCGTATCATGAGAGTAGAGTTTTAGGACTGGTTCACTTATAACCGAGGATTTATTGTAAGAAGACAGAAAAATAGAGAAGTAATACAAAAGGTACAGAATATTTCCCCCACAGAGAGAGAGAAGTGTAGCAAGAATGACTTCTTACTACTGTAAACAAAACTAACTAAGTAGTACTTCTCTAAGTAGTAACTTATTTTCGACTACTAAGATATATGAACCTACATATAGGTACCTACTGTATGTTCGTATAACATACATAAATATTATAATTTATATACCTAAGTACCTACCTATCTAATCTAAAGTACCTGAATAATGTTTTCCAGGAGCGAACCCCGGCGTGTCGTACCGTCCTATACCTCTTGGCTACAGTACTGTACTGGCTTATAATAGAGAAAACAACTATACTCTATACGCCGACCAACTACAAGAATTTCTGGAACGTAAGTAATCTCTTTTCTGACCAGAATATTTTTTTAAAAACCTTGTACTTCCTGGGCTCTAACAAATCAAAATACATACCTACCTACTTATTCTTTGCTTTCGTATGCATTTATCGTCATAACTAGGAAAAAGTTTACACAGTATACTAATCCTAATAATATCATAAATGTCAATGTTTGTGCCGATGGATGTATGTTTGTTACTTCATCACTTAAAAACTACTGAACAGATTTTAATGAAACACAATAACTTAGCTTGAACATCAGAATAACACATAGGCTATATTATTTGCAGATATTTCGTGTACCTATTTTCAAAAATATGACGAAAAATGCGTACGTCGCCGGCAGCCTCTAGTCATAGAATGATATAGCTTATGTCAATGATTTTTTATAGGTATAGATATGTTACCTTTATAGTGATTGGCGTTTTAAATCTGTGCCGAACAATGATTACAATGACATTAATGACAGCACTTCAAATCATACTCCAAATGTCTAAATGTAACTGAGACTAGCTACAAGTTGTCTTAAATAGGTCTATTTACAGTCTTCAAAATGTGCGCGCATATAACATATCTATACCTATAAAAAATAATTGGCCTATGTGTATTCTGATGTGTAATGATGCTCCCAAACTTCATGTTATAAAATGTTACTAAAAAAAAAAAAAATTACTTGTTAAAATGTTACTTGTTATGTTATTGTTACTTTTAATATACAAAAATACATATCTGTCACGCTTCTTTCCCTTCGGGGTAGGCAGAGACCACTTCCTTCCACTTGCTACGATCCAAACATACTTCTTTTGCTTCATCCACAATCATCGCAATGTGGATGTGGAACAATATGAAAATCGATTGAAATCTCGCTTATCCTTGACCTCGTAACCTCAAGGTTGGGTTATTCTAGTAGGATCAATCGGATCGGAATACATCATTGATCGATCACAATAGTTTTATGACTATACGCCGCGCCTGCGCTCTGGCCTAGCTCGCTATTGTGGTTTCGTAGTCTATACTTTAATATAACAAATGTTATGTCTATCTAATGCTTGCCTACATTACGCATTTTCCTATGCAAATATGTGAATAAGTACCTACAGGTTATTTTAAATAGTGGATAACTTGTTTTTTTATTTTTAGGGTTCCGTACCCAATGCGTGAAAACGGGATCCTTTTACTGAGACTTGGCTGTCTGTTTGTCTGTCTGTTCGTCATCAGGCTGTATCTCATGAACCGTTATAGGTAGAGCGTTGAAATTTTCACAGATCTAACAAATTAGAGTCTTATACCTACTAAGTACTTGTATTTCAGCATATGGAGTAGAGAAGACTAGAACGGTCTGCACACATAACGACAGCTATGGATATCCTGACGGGCCTTGTTTTTTCATCAAGTTGAATAAGGTATAAGGTATCAAGCTTTATCTCCATAATAAGATTGAATCTTTAAGACATTAAGATAATTGGTTGTATATTTTTGAATTTTCTCTGAATTAGCTTTAAATGTTTTTGAGAGATAACTTTTTGAACGAACTTCTTGTCCTCCTTTTAACTGCGGGCTATGATTTGAATTTAGTTGGGTTATACAGTTATAAGAGAGTAGAGACTGCACGCGATCTCTTTCGCATTAGATTATAGATATTTTCTTCTTGGAATCTTCTTGGATCTTGGAAAATTTACGCAATATTTTCATTAGCTTGTGTAGATGTGTGTGTTACATTCATATCCATCGGCACAAACACAGTTCAGCTTAAAATAAAGTTTAATTTAGTTGAAGGTAAAGTTTGAGGTGAAGTTACATGAAGTGAGGTGAAAGTCACAAGTTCAATTAGGTACAATCACAAGAATTAGTTTAGGTAACAGCGCCACCTATAGACGAGGATAGAAATCAATGGATACCTAAACACGCGGCAGAGTGTAAAGGCTGATTTACATTGAGTAAGTAACTGACCTCAGTACACTGTCGCGTCAGTGGTCAATTTACACTATGGCAATACCAGGACAGTTCAGTAACTGACGTCAGTTACTTACTCAACGTAAATCAGCCTTAAAGCCAAATTCAAGCAAAGAAACTGTCCAGCCAACGCCGAATTTAATACCTAAGTATTAAACAATCCATTTTGGTGCCACTTTTTTTAACCCTTCTATAATTTAAATTACAGATCTACAGCTGGGAACCAGAATGCTATAATGCTAAAGAATCGCTACCCGCAGAGATGCCTGAAGACTTGAAAGAGTATATCCAGGCTATTGACCAACCACTTAAGGTAAAATCTTACATACATACATGTCTGTCACGCCTCTTTCCCATCGGGATAGTAACCACATCCCTCCACTTGCTAAGATCCAAACATGCTTTTTTCGTCTTCGTATATTCGTCAGTCGCCTCATGCACGTCCGCTTAGGCTCTTGACTTGGCCTTTCTTTAACAAGTCCCCGATTTGATCGAGATACGTTCGCTTGGACTCCCTACGTTTCATCCAGTCTCGCCTTGTAAATCTCTTTATTTTAATACTTACGTAACATGCATACATAGGTACATATCTGTCACGCCTCTTTCCTATCGGGGTAGGCTGAGACCACTTTCTTCCCCTTGCTACGATCCAAACACACATCCTTCGATTCATCCACATTCATCAATCGCCTCATTCATTAAATACTTACTTAATCAATCAATCAATCAATCAATCAATCAAATCAGCCCGTTGCTCCCCACTGCTGGGTATAGGCCTCCCTTTTTTCGCGCCATTCACTACGGTCCTGTGCCAATCTAACCCAAAGCGGCCCTGTTGATCTGACGATGAACTTAATGATAATTTCTTTAATTTCCAGTACAACCAAATCTGGATATCGTGTGAGGAGGAGAAAGGTAACTCGACTGTTTTGGAATACCCCTGGGGTCGGGGGTTGCATAGCCAGAACTACCCCTTCCTAAATCAGGAGGGGTATCTCAGTCCAATCGTTGCTGTGAAGGTAGTTTTACCACCTGAAGGTAGGTGCTATGTTAACCAGTTGCGGTAACGTAGGGCCCTGTGCCGTTAAGTTTATTGCCATTGTCGTTACCTTGTTGTGTTATTGGTCGATTATACACGGTGACTTTTAGCTTGTACATTTTGTATGGGGAGTTCGAAAATTTTTGACTGATCTCGAACTTGGTCCTATAGTAAAAGTTGTTTGTTATCACGAGTAGGTACATACATATCCTTCTCTATCGTTCGTTCACTAATTAAAAGTCACTGTATAATACAAATTAGTTGTACAAGTATAATCGAGAATAGCAGTGGATTAGTAGATGTTTTAGACAGAAAGTAAAGTTTAAAATTATTACCTACGTTTTTCCAATCAAAAAAAAAGTTTTAACTTTGAAAATGCCGTTTAAGTTTCTTATCATTAAAATCAATTAATATTTGACCAATCTTATATGACACTGTGATACTAATATACAGCATAAGTACTGAATTAGACTTTTTCAGAGGGCCTTGTCCATTTTGCCCAGCACTGGGACAATTACGGCTAAATAAGAAGATGATTAGATAAATTATTTTTTGTTTTCCACAGTGACATCAATGATCATCATCCGCTGCAGAGCGTGGGCGAAGAACATTGTGTACAACAAGAGTTTAAAGGATCCATCTGGCTACACCAGAATAATAATAAGTGTATAAAATTCGACTTCTGACACCTCGTTCAGACTTGCCGTGGATTTTTATAGATAGGTATCGAGCTCCAGTGGCAGAACATTTTGTATGACGCTGTTCACACTTGTCGCGCGACGGCGCGGCGCTCTAATAGGGCAAATTATTTTTGAGGCAACTTAAAACTTATTAGGTGACTTGTATCAACTACTTAGTTACTAAAAAAAAGTACAATAAAATCGGCCTTTCTCTTAAAATAATTAAGCTTCATTTGCACTGTGAGAATGTAAATTTTCCTTTAATTTTTTTTATTGGCAAACATGGTTTAATTGTTATATCACTTTAAATGTAGGTAAGTTTTTATTACCTAAGTAAGTAAGGTACTTAAATCTTCAAATGACGTAGATAGTCATATAGAATACGATGTAAAAAATAAACAGACCAAGTAAAGAGTTTGGAACATAAAAAACATTTTGTTTTTAAAATGTGAAATGGCATTTCTGTTTTTAGCCAGCATTTTCTGATTTAAAAATAAATGCGTTTTGTTTTTTTTGTAGAGTTTTGAACGGGAATCGTTGTATTTAATTTATTTCATAATTTTTTGTCTGTGTTTCTTTAGTTTTAAATTTAGTTGATATATGTATACGTAGGTATAATTTTAGTTAGGTATTTATTGAATTTACCTGTAGATAGTACAAATTTCTAATAGATAATTAAGAAAGCCGTAAATACCATTAAGGTAGGAAATATAAATTCAATCCCAGTTATTACAAAACGAATTTCATATAATAGTTCTAGAACTAGCTCAGATATATGACGTTTAGGCTGTAGACAAAACCTTTGATATTTTTGACGTTTTGTCTACTCAAAGGACAAAACGTCAAAATTGACATTAGTTCTAGAACTATATTTAAAACTAGTTTTGTACTAACAGGGAATGTGTTCGATATAAGTACTTATTTATTATTGTTTCAATGTAACAATACGACGCCAGCTAGTTGCATAAAAGGCGATTAAGCTAATGCTCCATTAGACCTATAGCTGTTACTGTCATTGTCATAAAATCTGAAAGAGACGGCACGATGTTTAATGGATACTTAATGAGCCGTTTATGCAACTGCGGATTTAGAGATAATTATAAGATGTGAAATACTTTTTGTAACAGTAATTTTCGTATGAAATTAAAAAATTAAAATATACCAAAATGTGCTTAGTTTTTTAATTAAACCCAACCATTCCCACGTTCTTTTTAGATTTTTTTTAATGGCTACTTTCCCCTGTGTATCTGCCAATGCTAAGTGAAGTAATGCTTTCTATAAAAATTAAAGATTTGACTACTTATCATTGCTCCATTGTACCTACTATATGAAATGAAATGAAAATGAAATGAAAATTCATTTAATCCTGTAGGTTAGGTTTGACAACACTTAGAACGAGTCATTTTTAAAGTTAATGCTAGATTCGCAAAAGATTATACAAACTATAGTTTACTAATAAAAGGTACCTACTTAGGTACATGTTATGTACTATAAGTACATATACTACTTATATTATACATAAGCACCCAGACTTAAGTACATCACAGCAATGTTTGTTTCTAGTGGGAATCGAACATACAACCTGTGGCTTGTTAGAATACAGTAAACAAACATTTCGTCACATTTTTTTTTTTTTTTTTATAAATGGCACATACCATTACCATATTCTGCCAATATCTATTCTTATCCACTTACAATCTATTTTCCCTTCGCAACACAATGTCAATAATTGTCTTGTCTGCCCTCATATCACCTACATAATCACTTAACGCTCGCCTAAGTAAGTCAGGGTGCGCCAGCGGCCGCCCTACGCCGGGTTTAGGCGGATTTAGGCGGTTCTTGGGCGGACGGCAAAGATTAGACGGCACAGATATGTCAGTGAGACATGTGGCTATAGCAGTTGGAAAGAAATATGGTAGACAAAAGTATACTTACATCGTTGATTATTATTTCTTTGCTAAAGATCTAAGCAGAATCTGGTAAAATTGATCTTTTAAATAAATCCTTTGGTATACTAGAGGAGGGAAAAGGATTCTACCTAGCCAGATGACAGATGTCATATCTGTCCTACATAATGTAGATACCTATACTAAAACTAGGTAACTAGTATATAAAAGCAATGGTAATAGCTAAATCATCGCTAAGTCAGGTACATTTATGATCACAATAACGTATTTTATTAACACCAATAGAATAATGTTTGCTTTTTCAATTGTGTTGTCTATGCCGTGTTTAAACGAAGTAAGTGTAAATCAAGAGTAGGTATTCTTTTAGTTACACATAAATCACATAAGTACTACACATATAACATAATTCACGATTATTTAATAGTTACTTAAATCTACTTATTTTGTCCTTTAAACCTACAAAATAAATTCCCCTTAAAAAAACCCACACTTCTACCACACAAGCCTCCGAGAGCCCGTCCAATTTTAGGCAGAAAATACCTCATCCCTGCCATTCTATACTCCGACCGGCGACTTCGTCAGTCTGTATTCAGGCTCGCAGCAGGATGGGTGTGGACCGGCCCAACGGGGTGGTGAATTACTGCCGGAGACCCCCCCAGAGGCCGTTCCTCCAGAAACTGCAGTATTGCATCTACAATCCTGAGGAGGGTACTGTTTTGGGGAGAACTCCGCATCGATGGGGTAAGTGGGATAATTTGAGGATCTTTAGAATTTGAGCATAATTTTTTTTTTTTTGTAAAGTTTTAGTTAAGTACCATAATTGGTGAAAAGTTATGGAACCTGAAGTAGGATCTGAATAGATAGGTAGTAAAAAAATGAAAACTAAATACTTGATAAATACCTATAAAACTGCTGCAAACAAAAAAGTATCTAAATTCCTAGATAGGTTCCATAATTCTTAAGGTTTATAAATAACTATAGTTTGCGATAGTTATTCCAAGGATTTTACAAAAAGTAATTTCCTAAGTATATCTGCTTTGTGCTACCACCCTTATTTTAACAGTACCTACCTACCTGGTTAAACTAATGCTATACCTAGGTATAAGTAGTTTAACCAACAGGTTTAAGAGCCGAAAGCCTCCTTAGGTTTTTTTTTGTGATTCATTATAGCAGGGGTGATACAAGCCAGACAAAATCCTTATCTATTTATCATCATCAGCCCTTTTAACTTCCCCACTACAGGGGCACGAGTCTACTCTCATACGAGAGTTCTTATTATACCTACCAACCTTATACTGTATTTTTCATTTACGTAAGACTGTAACAACTTATTCATTAACAAGAATTTGGTAGAACGTAATATGTTACCACCCGACAAATTCAAACTATCACAATAATTTCATTCACTCTTAAAACAAGACGAATCATACTTCATATAAAGATACATTTATCCAACAGCTTCCTGCTAGAAACTAAGAATATAAAACATTTACATTACTCATAATATATCATAAATTCTTTGAAATCCGTCGACGTAAAACTATAAAATAAACAGCATTATGTACCTACTATACTAAATTTGCAAACCGTAGTCTCTACGTAGGTACCTACAGTTGAGAACATATCAAGATTTACACAACGGCTTTATACACCTAGTAGGTATAAGAGCGAGAATGTAACGATATTGTAAAGTTTGATCATCTCTCAGTCATACTTTAAATTCGGTCGTAACTTTTTGTAACGTAGTCTTTTGTGGTCAGTTAAAACGATAACTAAAGCTCATTATAACGAATATGTATTATGAACCTTGGATACAACTTAAATTCAAAATGTATAAAACCCCACTACCGATTTGTAATGTGCGAATCATTTGATTCCAAACTCGTGCAAAAGTTAGAAACATTCGGTGGACCATCCCCACTTTCATGATTTCATCCCATATCTAAGGAACCTACTCAACGACTGAATTAAGAACACTCTCGATGAAATCACTTTTCAACCAAAAAAGAGTATCTTGAAATCGTTTCACGTATTCTAGAGAGATGCAACAGACACACAGACAAGCAAACCAAACTTATAACACCCCCTCTTTTTGCTTCCAGGGTTAAAAACTAGAATGAACTATCTAGGTTGAGTCAGATGATTTACTCACCTCAATTTTGTAGAGTATACGGAAAGTGAATCAGAATTCCGGTTATTTTAGAATTCATCTCGCACGTTCCTACATTTCGATAAGCTGATGTGATGAATGGCTTTGATCTGCCTACATCGATATATTCTAGGTCAGCTAATAGATTAAGAAATAAAACTAACTTGTGTCCTAGACAAAGTTAGCTGAGTACCTAACTATAGGTTTTTTCATGGAATAATATGTAGGTAGGTATGTAGTTTTAGGTTTAGGTAGTTAGGTAACCTTTTCCGCAATTAGACCCATAACACACGGTGAAACGCAACTGTAACGCAACTGAAACGAAACGTTTCAAACTTGTTGCGTCGTGTGTGGTTTTCTAAGGAAGTCTTTAGAAGAAACTGCGATGCAACTCAAAAGTAATTAGCAGTTTCAGTTGCGTTGCAGTTGCGTTTCACCGTGTGTTTTGGCGCTTACTTGTAAGATGATTGCTTTGTAGTTGGCAGCTATCTTCAAATATATAATTCCAAAGCAAATACATACTTTTTCTGAACTATTTACTTTTCTACTAAAGACTAGGCTGTCCGATCTTTGATCCTTGCCTGTCCAGAATGGACGAATATACTTACTCATTAAAAAAAATATTCAGGAAAGCCTAAAACCAAACTAAAGACTAGGGGCTAATTCTCAAAAAAGTGGCACCGCAACCTGTCAATCAATTAATGTTAGAACTATTTTTTTACAGTACGTCCTAATCGTGTTTAAATTATCAATTAATATTTAAAGACACTTTCTACATCGAGGCCTAGTAATTAAAAGTAAATAAAATGTATAATATAATATTAACTTCAGTTTGTAACAACGTTTTGTCGTTCACTTGACGTGTCCCAACGCCAGATACCGAACTTTGAGGTTAAAAATAAAATAGAAAACATTAACCAAAAAAATATTGAGTGCTTTATGTAGCTTACTTGTACCTTCCATATTTATAATTTTAGTATTTTACAACTACTCTAAATACAAATTTTAGTAGATAAATGCAGTTTAAGTTTGTCCGAGGTAGTTTTTGTCGTTGTTCTGCCACCGCACGAACACTTCTATAGCGTACGCACTATGTTACCCCCCGTGCCCCCTCTTGCATGAATAGACGCATCCAGATGTCGGCTAGCGCCTGTTACAAGTTCACGTGTTTATAGCTATTGTAGGCGACGTGGAAAATAAAAATATTCGGCGAGCGGGAGTTTGTAACAGGTATGTTGTCTTTGTTCTGCCATTCAAAAGTCGAAAATTATGTACTAGTTGATGTGATGAAATTCGTTTGCATTAAGTAAATTGGTGTTTATTTTCTTGTCAAAACATATTATGGGCATAAACCAAATACTTTCCTTGTAATTGTAAAAAAACCGGTAAATTGTCGGTCACCTGTAAGTCGTTAGCCTGCTAGTGTTAAACAAAAGACTAACCAATCGGGTTGTTTACCCTTCTTCTAAAGTACTTGCGATATATTTACGGATTGTTAGGCATTTGAGGAGATTCTATATCCAAATGGAATGTTGAACTGTCGGTCTACCCACTTTAATATAAGAGAACTAATTTTTTGAGCGGTTCTTTAATTTATTCGAGCTGTTTAAAAAAAACATATTTTAGCAGTTATTTAATTTTATAACGGTTCATTAATTATTACGATTGTAAAACATGGACAGTAATAAAAAATAAATGAGTCGGTTATTTTATCATACAATGTCAATTCTAAAAATAATTGACCAGTCCAAAATCTAAACGATCGGTAAAAATGAATGGAATGAGCGGTTCGATAAATAGGTCGGGCGTTAACGCAAAGGACATTCAACTCTCGGCGAGTAAGTAGGTAGGGCGCGCTCGCTCTCTTTCTCTCGCTCTCTACGGGCAGCGAGCGCTCCCGACCTACTTACTCGCCGAGGGTTGAATGACCTTTGCGTTACAGCGCGCGATTAATAATGAAATTCTTAATTAAAAATAAGTCGTGGAATGTGTTCTACATCACTAACAGTATACCTGGTTAAAAGGAAAGTGATAATTTTCCGAAAACCCGTAAAAATTGGTTACTTTTTGATATAATAGCTAATTACTATACCTATTTTCGATAAACAATTTGTGTTATTTAATTACTTCTGTCAAAGTATGAAAGTACTGTTTATTTATTTTATATTAACGCCTTATTGTTTATAGAATTGCTTAGAATGAGATTTCTTACCGAAAAATTCCGATTTATTACTGCCCCCACGTAACCGCTCAATCAGACACTTTTACCGCTCATTTTTTTTTCCTGCTCCATTAGATTTTCGCTGAACTATTTCTTTATTTTTTATTACTCGATTTTAGTTATTTTACTGCTTAGTGTTAACTGCTCAAATAGTTTTTAAACGCGCTATTTATGATTTCTAACTTACTAAAACTGCTATTTTTAACTGCTTCTTTAAATCAGTGCCAATATAAAATAACATGACTTTCGATTGTAGCACTTTTGAATGTTTTTTTTTTGCTTTAAGAACATGTAGTATGTTAAAACTTTCAAGGCAATTCAACAGCTAGTGCTTTACTATTAAAAATATAAATCCTACTAAAATTTTGATTTCGTTAATAATTATTTAGAAAAAGTTTAGAATTATGCTTTGTTTATTTTTCTTTATAGCCTAAGAGGTACTTTGAAAAGGCTAATTAAAATAAATGTGATTGATTATTCTAAATGAACTATATTTTATTTATCTAAACTATGAACCTGCGCACATTGTCGTTAACCCGCTGACAGTTTCAACTAATTTTGTATTGGATTGTCGGTATCCTGCACTTCTTATCAATAACCTGGATCCTGATATTCGTTCACCTGTCATCACCATCATTAACCTGGACGCCTAGTATTTTCAAATACTTATATTTCTTAAACTATTTGAATAATTTACTTCCCTCCACTTGATATCGAATACTGGTCTATATATCTAGCGATAACTGAAGTCAGTAACTTAAAATCGCGAACTTAAAAAAAAAATGCAAATTTAATTCAGCGGTGCCACTTTTTTGAGAATCAGCCTAGGCTGTATGGTCTCTGATCTTTGCCTGTCCAGAATGGACGAATTAAAAAAAAAAGCCTACAATCAAACTATAACCTTTATTTACGAATTCCTTTAGCATTGATTACATTCTCAAGCAATTAGCTTCTTTTATACTAGCTAGGTGTCTTAATTAACGAAAGAACTCAATTTTAGTGCCTACCTAGCCCACGCCTAGATATTTGAATCTATTAACTACGTCAAAGAAAAGCAATTAGTGAAGTCGTTAAAAGCTAAACTGACAGAATGTAGGTAAACTAATTAGGGGAAGTAATCTACAGGGTGTAATAGAAAGGGGGTATAATGCCGAAACACAGCGATAGTCCTCATGAAACTGAACAACTTTTCCCAAGGAACACGGGTCGTAACTCGAAAAAAAAAAATTGCCTCCCCGTTGATCGAGTAAGTACGAGAGATACAAAAAATTTTGCGAGTTACGACCCATGTTCCTTGGGGAAAGTTGTTCAGTTTCATGAGAACTATCGCTGTGTTTCGGCATTATACCCCCTTTCTGTTACAACCTGTATAGTTTTCTAGCATTTGCTAGCGACTACATAGATATACAAACTAAGTAACTATGTCATTAGTTACTTAGGTAATTGAAAAGTAAGTAAATAAAATAGGTTAGGTATAACTATGAACTTATTATGGAAACTCTTTTTCTATACCTACGTATACATAGACCCTATGCATAGGTAGAGCCGAAAATGCGTTTTCCCATCCAATTCTCGTCGCCAAAACTGTTATGTTTTGGAGATAATTAAAACGCTGAAATTAATTAATTCTGGTTTATTCACCGTAGGCACCTCTGAGTATAGAATATGTAAGGAGATGCCAAACCGTCTGGATCTGCGTGCCTGGTCTGGCGCAAAATGGCTACCCTTTTGTATGGAATTAGTTATCGTTTGACAGGTCATCTACCAAGAAAACTATACTAAACTTGCGCCAACCTTGGCACGCTGTCATAAACTCATTTGTATATGAAAAAAAAATGTCCGGTAGGCACAGGTTATCACATCTCATTGACAGAACAAGAAGATTTCGGATACACGACAGTCGCATGACATGAAAAATGCATCCGCTGTAGATCCACGGTTTTGGTACACTTTTACATCAAACGCTCTAATCGCAGATGCATAACCGCCCTTGATATTTCATTACATTTTCAGGATCTTTTCTAACCTAGCATTTTATTTGCGCCTATTCACACTTGTCACGTCCATTACATCGGCTTTTGTGTGCCTTTCCACCAGAGATGTGCTATGCTACGTTGCTATGGATGCGTTTGATATCAACTAATCACATTCATTGAATATGAGGACACCCTGAATATGATTGGTGGATATCAAACACATCCATAGCAACATAGCATAGCACATCTCTGGTGGAAAGGCACCCTTAAACAAAGAAACAAATGACAATCGCAAGTGACCAAAATCTGCTGATCGCACCAACCCCGCCATCTTTAGCTACAATTTCAAAGGAAACTCAGATTTCCAGTATATTCCAGGAAACAGTACAAGGTGATGACGTCACTAGGTTTACGTATCCGCAAATAGGGCGGCCTCGGTTATAAGTTGCTACTCTAAATAGTTATGGATATTCGCAGAAACGTGGACTTTCAATACCGCAATTTGCTACACTATTTTGAAATATTTCAGATGTTTCTTCAATGTAGGAAATTTTCGACGTATCTACTACGTACCACTTGTGGTACTTACACAAATACACAAGTTACAAGAATTACAATACAATACAAATATTTTTTATTGCACACAAAGATATAAGGTACAGACACAAACAAGAATATAAGAAGCAACAGGCGGCCTTATTGCTAGGTAGCATTATCTAAAAGAATCTCTCTCTCTCTCTCTATCTATCTATCCATCGAATTACAGTGACTAGGCGAGTTCTAAAATTCATCTTGCCCTTTTTTTTCAAATTAATTATTTACCTTCTGCTCCTACCTTTCGGATAGACATAACAAATTCAACATCCTAAATAAATCACGAATATTATGGACATTATACCAACACAGTTATAGTCACATACTATGAAAAGAAAGCCTTATTTGATAGGTAATTGTAACTCTTCTATCTACCATATATGTACCATTCTTTAACATGCAAAGGTCACGAAGGCTATAATCACAAAGAGGTCGTTATATTAGTTCAAACCGCTTTCAAGCAGATTCAGGCTCGATGGAAAACTTATAACCTTGCATTGGAGGTTGTGGTTTGGCTTCACAGAGGATATTGTATCTTTATAATTAACTAGCATTGTAGGCTTGCTATGCTAATGTAAGTCTACTTTGTTATTCTTTTGTTTTTTTATTTTATAATTTGGTGTTAAATGAAAAGTCGCGGGGGAGGCCTTTGCCCAGCAGTAGGATCATGATGGCTAGCAAAGAAATATATATGGTGCTAGAATTTCTATCAATATATTTTCTTAGGTAGATTGCAGATATGTGAAATACAATTGTAGGTATAAGTTAGTACTAAATTGTTTTTTCTTTGTAAAGAAAGGCCTCCACGCAGTGACGGTTCTTCGGCTTGCAGGCCTTTTTTGCAACTGACTCTTTAGTCAGTCAGACCTTTGTCTATCTACACATCCGGGCCGTGGCCCGTCAGGGGGAAAACTATACGTCGTCATGACAATGTGTGCGAACGAATCCATAGAAAATGTATGGAATTATATTTTTTCCCTGACACTGCCCGGACACGTTGTTATGACGACGTGTTGTTTTCCCTCTTGACGGGCCACGGCCCGGGTGTATGTAGATAGACATTAAAACCACGCTATTTTACTACTGTAAAAAATTAAAATAATCTTTAAACTTTAATGATCCGGAAATAGATCGATCACAGTCCCCTATCTTCCCAATTTGTTTCATCCCATTGATCTGCGTGCAAACTATAATTTGGTACTTAATTGAAATGAAATGAAAAATCATTTAATTCTGTAGATTTTGATTTTTGACAACCCTTAGGACGGGTCATTTTTTTTAATTCCCATCATAATCATCATCATTTCAGCCTATAGCTGCCCATTGCTGCCCATTGCTGAGCATAGAGGCCTCTCCTCTTCATAATTCCCATAGCAACACAATATTCCCATACATATATCGTACGTTATATGCTAAACTGACGCGTACGAAGGTAAACAGTCCATGAACGGTCTATTTCGGTGAGCCCAGTTTACTGTTTATTTGACTACCGGTTTAGTAACAACCCTGAGTGGTAGCCGCCATTATTACATTGCCCATAAAATTCCTATTACTCTACATTGAAATGATGATATTGGTTATACCTATACGGTAGTCGGTTTATCTTCCGTTTTATTGCTTAACTAGAGGCTGTTCGCGACTTCGTACGGCTATCGTCAAATCTTGAAAAAAAGACACGCTATCTTAAAATAATGTAGCCTATGTGTTATTCTGATGTCCAAGCTTAATTACCTATTGTAAAGTTTTATTAAAATCTGTTCAGTGGTTTTTACGTGATGAAGTATAAACATCCATCGGCACAAACATTAACATTTATGAAATATAAGTAGGAACTAGGATATAAAAGATATGTAGCTTAGTTGTTTTACACGGGGTGGCTGGAAGAATTTTCGTCTAAAAACAACAAAATAATTTGTATGTAATGAATTACCTACAACTTTACAATTATTTTATGTAATGTACCTATGTACTTACATATGTACTCGGTGATTGATCGGCCGCCTTGTCATGATTTCATAGGTCAACTGCTGGACAAAAGTCTCCCCAGTTGGGAGTTCCGTAGGTAACCGTAAAGTACAGTACCTACATTTCTTTTGAGCCTACATTTCTTTTGAGCTTTGACATGGAAAACCAGGATAACAGATAGTAAAGTAAATCAACCGCAGACCAATTTATCGATCAACGTCGATTGATCCTATTTGTAACAAACTATACAGGGTGACTTTAAATTAGTGAATGATAGATAAGGATATGCATGTACTGATAACAAACAACTTTTATTATGGGGCCAAGTTCGAAATCATAAAAAAAATGTTCCCCCATACTATCAATTTTTTTTGAATGATTTCGACCTTGGTCCCATAGTAAAAGTTGTTTGTTTTCACGAGTACATGCATATCCTTTTCTATGGTTCACTAATTAAAAGTCACCCTATAGATCAACTTTGTCTATTACATTTCACTATCGATTGATATCGCTCAGCGATTCAGTTTATAGTTGTTTAAACGTCTTTTCATGACGAACCGAATAGAAACGTAGTTACTCAATTAACACCTTTACTACACGATGGAACGTTAACAATGTTAAATGCCAAAATAAATATCATGAAGAGTAAAATATGATGCCTATTTATTTGCCTATCATTCACTATTGTTAGGGATTATTGAAGAATAATTTACGAATTTACATAAGTATTATGTTGATAATTTTGAGACAGTGAGACTCTGCACGTTGAGGTTGAGGGTCGAGGGCCGCGCACAACAAACAACAGGATATGGACGGACAAGTAAACTATTTATTATAAGGAAAAGAACTGATGATGACAGTAATAAGATAGGAAGTAAACTTTAAATAAGAACACTAAATAACTGTCTTTGCTGAGGGTCTCAACTGGACTGACTCTGCTGACTCTGCTGACTCGGCGAGGCAATGACGGACAGTTCTATTGTCAAAATTTTGAATTTAAATTTAGAAGCCAAAAAGAAAATACCGAAAGAGACCGTCCAACTGCGACGAGCTTGTATGTCTCGTCACAATTTGTTTTCAAGAGTACCCTAAACCGACGACGTGCATGTATGAGGGGATGGTAGAATGTGTACATGAAACGATCGTAGCAAGTGTAGGAAAGTGTTCTCTGCTTGCTTACACCGATTAGTTTTCAAGAGTACTATAAACTAACATGTTTGAGGCAACTGATGAATGTGGATGAAGCGAAAGATGTGTATTTGGATCATAACAAGTAGAGCGAAGTGGTTTCTGTCTTCCCCAATCGGAAAGAGGCGTGACAGATATTTATGTAATTTGTTTTCTCTTTCCTTTTTTCAGGAGTGATCGGTCTCATTTACTTGGTGATGTACATCTGCATCATCATCTTCTTTTCCATCTGCATGTGTGGTCTACTGGCTTCCATGGATGAGAAGATACCTTACTTCACCCTTGCTGACTCCATCATTGGTGAGTTGACTTGAAAAAGAAATAAGTTCATAAAACTAAAATCCGATTACAAAAAATGGACTACGAAACAAGAAATAATTCTTGTCTTCTTACCTACCCCATAAATGCGAAGACAAAACGATGTTCTGAGGATGACTGTGGTCGACTTCTTTTGGCTTTGCCGTAGTCGAGTAATAAAGAATTATCCAGAGTGGCCTGAAAATGCGCAGAAATGGTTCCAGTAATGGGTGGTACGGCATTGTTTGCTTCGCCACTGATATGAACTAGACTTTTCCATGACCAGTTGTCTACATATAGTTCTTTAACATAATAAGGTGTAAAAGCCCTAATTTCTTTTAAAGCAGAATGGATGCTCTGAAGAGCCTCTTTTTCTGATCTGTGTCCCAGGATCCTTCCTAATACATTTCCAGGAGACAATCCAGGAATGGGCCACAGACCGCTGATCTACGAGGAAGGAGCTCTCATCTGGTACAAAGCGGACAACGCCTCGCAAGTGAAGAGATACGTCGATAATATCAATGAGTTTTTGGCTCGTAAGTATCAGCTGCAAGAATTAACTTGGGACACTATTTGTATAGAATCTGAATGCTCCGAAGTCTTTGTGTGAAACTATGTCAAGGAATACTTAAAGAATTTGCTCGAGTTTAAAATAACTATGTTAAAATTATAACCCTACTTGCTACTAATATTACGATTGTCAAAGTTTGTGTCAATAGCTAGAGAGATGAATGGATGTATGAGAGAATGTATGTATAGCTGCTATTCGAATGACAAAAAGCCGCCGGCCAGCAAGGCGGCATGCCGGCGGCTTTGGTGTGTAGATAGCATACTCTTTCACGAAAAAACCACCGAACAGATTTTGTTTAAACTTGCAATATTATAGCTTGCATATCAGAATAACACATAGGCTATATTATTTTAAGATATCATGTTTTTTTCCAAGATATCACGATAATACGTACGAAGTCGTGGGTCAGCTTCCACTAATCTTGATTGATTGATGAATCCGACCAATTTGGTCACGGCGACCGCTTACGCCGAACTCTGCTGTCGATGGTATGCTCACATGTGGCCCCACGTATCATAAACATAATCAAGCAGCACAAATAGTACTTTTACCTCTCCATTCCAGCATACGAAAACAAGTCACTCCTCATAACAAAAGGAAATAACCAGATAGAGTGTGGAGACGTGAAGCCACCGCGAGCTGAAGTGTGCGCCTTCAACCTCAACCAGTTCGGACCCTGCTCTAAAGAGAATCACTTCGGGTTTGCTGATAAAACGCCGTGCCTTATTATTAAGTTGAATAAGGTTGGTTTTTTATGCTACGTTGTCTTTCGTTATCTTTAGAAGAAATAAAGTGCAAAACAATTTGAGATGCAATATCCCCTGACAAGAGCCTCTTCTGAGGCGACTGATAAATGTGGATGGAGCGAGCAAAGTGTTTTTGGATCGCAGCAGGTGGAGGGAAGTGGTCTTTGCCTAAATCGATGGAAGAGAGGCGTGACTGATATGACTCTTTTTTAAATCTTTAGATGTAAAAGATCCTATTTGGACTGTGTATAATAATAACGCCCAAATAACGTCCTTCAGCTTCAGCTTTTCAATCAATGTGACTGTTTTTTCAGGCATTCATATGATATCTTCTCAAGACGAAAGTTTGTTTGAAAAGCACAATTTAACAAAACAATGTTGTATATTTCCAGATATTTGATTGGAACCCTGACTTTTATGACAATCCTGGCGACCTGCCTCCAGACATGCCTCCTGATATAAAGGAATACATCAATAGCACTACAACGCCACAAGAGGTAGGTTGTTTAATGTAGAAACAGACTAATCCCACATGGAGCAGATTTCATAATGCATTGCGTACATTGCATTATGAAATCTGCTCCATAGAAATAGGCAATATATTATTAGAAAGATAGTTACGTGGGACCAGTGTGTCTCTAGCGTTAAAGGCCAAAACATGCGTAGACGTATACGTACCTCTGAGATGTAATGTATGGAACTGTTTCCGCTTGCGTCTACGTCTACGTTACGCAAGCGGTGACAGTGGCATTTAGATAGGTTTTGGAACCTGAAATTAGCGTTGACCAAAAACGACTTGTGATCATTATGAAAAACAATATCTACCTCTAGGTAGAGAACAAACTCGTTGAAATTAAGTAGAGTTTTGGTCTCGCCAAGTTTTGAGGAAAATTCTATCGTTTTGAATATATGTAAGCACATATGAGTATAGTAGAATAGGGATGACGACTACATTCAAAAATTCAAAAAATAATTAGTCCGTCTTTTAGGCTATTAAAAAATATTTGAAACACATTTTTTACCTGATCAAATACATAAATAAATACAAAGATACAGAGCATCAAAGTTACGGAGTTTGACGTCACTCTTACGTAAAAATCGTACGTAAGCGTGACGTCACGAGCAAATTTAATCCAGTGTATCTTTGTAATTTTTAGTTTAAGAGAAAAAAGAAAAAATACGTGTCGAATATTTAAAAATAAACTATGTGATGGGCCTAAAACATTTTTTTGTCGTCATGCCTATTCCTTAAAATGGTTGAGACTTCTACACCAAAGTTAGGTGATATCCTCATAATCATTAACTTTTTGTGCTATACATATGGACTGTTATTTCCAGCGTCGCAAAGTCTGGGTGTCCTGCAAAGGCGAGCGTCAAGTAGACCAGGATGCTTTAGGTCCTCTGAAATACTGGCCATATCCTGGACTGGCGGAGACGTTCTTCCCGTATGATAATACTCCAGGGTATCTCAGCCCGCTGGTTGCTGTTCAGCTTATTCAACCTAAATGTGAGTACATACATACGTACATACAAATCCGTCACGCCTCTTTCCCATTAGGGTAGATAGGGACCACTTCCTTCCACTTGCCACGATCCAAACACACTTCTTTCGCTTCATCCACACTCATCAGTCGCCCCACACATGCCTGAGTAAAGTTGTTTTATATCATGATATAGGTAGGTCAAAATACTAGGTACTTATATCAGTTGCCTGAGATTGGTAAAACTTAAATTAAAAAGAGCAACCCTACAGTTTCTTGCTAGGTTCTTCTCTGGGGAAACTGCACTCTTGCGAATCTAGCATTAACTTTAAAAAATGACCCGTCTTAAGTGTTGTCAAAACCTACAGGATTAAATGATTTTCATTTCATTTCATTTCATTTCAGTTCAATTTGTGATTATTCACTTGAATTAAATTCATTATTTATGCCTATGGATTGATGGTTATGGGAGTCTTGTTTTAGTTTCTATCGACATACATACATATATCAAGTGCCATATAAATGTTATGAAATAAAGAATTTAGTTTATGTGACGGATAAAATGTGGTTGAGGCGAAGGATGTGTGTTTGGATCATACCAAGGGAATTGGTCCCTCTACCTACCCCGATCTGAGAGAGGCTTGATAGACATGTAAGTATGTATAAAGGATATGTCTTTAAATATATACACGTGTTGATTCCAGTGCATCAAATCATCAACATCAGATGCCGTGCGTGGGCCCGCAACATTCGATTCACTGAGAGCTTGAAGGAGAGACTCGGCTCCACTCATCTCGAGATCATGATAGACTGAACTACAATGAACTTCAAATAGCTCATAGTTACGATTGGGACAAGGAAACATAGTTTAAAGTGTCGAAATAAAATAATATGGTCAGGAGATGGCGGTATGGCCCCTTTTTGACCACTTACATATTAAAATCTAACACATTATACAGAATGTAACGGAAAGAGGGTATAAAGCCGAAACACAGCGATAGTCCCCATGAAACTGAACAACTTTCCCCGAGCGACATGAGTCGTAATTCGAAAAAAAATTTTGTGTCGACCATACTTACTCGATCAGCTGATCGGACATTTTGTATGGGAAGGCGAAATTTTTTTTTCGAGTAACGACTTATGTACCTTGGGGAAAGTTGTTCAGTTTGATGAGGACTATCGCTGTGTTTCGGCGTTATTCCCCCTTTCTGTTACACCCTGTATTATACCTGTTACTGTCTTAAATGTCATGTTTTATGAAATAGACATTGGTTTATCTGCCAGTTAAATTTTATCTGTAGTGGTGAAACGAGCTCTATTAAGACAATTTCTCCCAGTTTGTGATATAAAACATCTGAATCATCTAGCTACGAGTAAGTTTAAGTGAAATTGCCTTGTTTGTAGTAATTTTGTGCCTTATAAATTAAATAAGGTACCTTAGGTGCTGTACCTTTTGTATAACTTCTCTTTTTTCTGTATCTATGTACTTATCATCTTACAATAAACTGTTAAAAATAAATAAATAAATAAGGTTGTATTTTGTTTTTTTATAAAAATCATGAGATCAAATTCAACAAAAAATCAATAAAAAATGTAAAGAAAATGGGAGTAATCTGGATTTACGTACTTGTTTGTTCAAAATGTGATCGTAATGTTCCTTAAACATATAAAATAATACCTATTTATTTATCAAAAGAAATACTGTGCCTTATAAATACGATATTAAAAAAAAAACCCACGTTTATCTACTTACAAATTGTTGTTTCTTTTTTCGAAAGCTCGTAAGTACTGGGTGTAACAGAAAGGGGGTTTCTAGTTACGTACGACCCATGTTCTTTGGGGAAAGTTGTACAGTTTCATGTAGCGTTGCCGAAAAATCGATAGTTTTACAATCGACTCCAATATTGAATATACTATCGATAGTATCGATACTATCGATAGTTTATTGATCGGCAGCGATCGAAACTATCGATACTATCGATAGTATTGCTGTTAACCGATACTATTGCAGCGGAAGAGCAATCGATACTATCGATAGGGTACATGTTTTTCGACCTATCGATAGGCTATCGATAGGCTATCGATATTGGCCTATCGAGCGGCAACACTAGTTTCATGAGGACTATCGCTGTGTTTCGGCTTTTACCCCCTTTCTGTTACACCCTGTATATTGCCCATACCGCTTACTAAATACTGATAAGAATTTCTTTAGGTTAAATCAAATTTCCGTTATCCAAAAAAACTAATTTAATTATCTAAATAAATTAAACAAATCAATACAATAACAACCTTTTTTTTCGCAAACTTTTCACAGATTTCGTTCTTTTTGTTGGAATGTTTCTCTATTCTATATCTTTGGTTCATCATTGGAATGGTTGAAAGAAATACTAGTGTAAAGGCAAGTATTCATAGGCGAGCTGTAACTGTAACCGTTGTGTTGTAACATACCCCCTTATTACAAAACGAGGTTTAAAGATAGTCCGACGTTAGTTCGTTTACTCTGACGTTTTGTCCATAGCCGAAACGTCAAAAGAAACGAACAAACGTCGGACCATCTCTAAACCTCGTTTTGTAATAAGGTAGATAGTGTGTACGTGGTTCGCGAGCCTGCGACGAACGCGACACGAGAGGCTCGCAGCGAGCCGACCGTTGTCAGTTTTTGCGTACCCAGAACACGCGGTAAAACGCTACTGCAACGAAACTGCTAGTTACTTTTGAGTTGCAACGAAGTTTCTGCTATAGACTTCTTTAGAAAACTACACACGACGCAATTAGTTTGAAACGTTTCGTTTCAGTTGCGTTCACCGTGTGTTCTGGGCCTAACTGTACGCGCGTTCACACTAGAACCTTGTTACAACTGTTCGGTTACAACTCGCCAATGAATAAAGGCCTGTATCTCTCACTCGCACACGTAACACCACTCGTCCTGTCTCTGTCTACTCGATCATAATTTCGATATGGACCATGCCCATACCTTCGTGTCTGTCGTACACGATGTTATGTGCCCATGCTCGGCATTCTATGTTGATCAGCATACCCGCTGTGGACAGAAAGCATACACTTTGTGAGTAAGTATGTGAAATCTTACAGGAAGTTTTTGTCATGAAAATTGATGTAATCTGACTATCTAAGTGAATATCTTTCCCCGAGAGCCATGGGTCGAAATACATTTTGTTATTCATTTTCGTCTTATTTTCTTCCACGTTATCTGGTAAAAAACGGACGTTTATAAGCACTCTCACGCCTCCCCTGTCGTTCCACTTGCCTTCGCTAGACATAGGTCATATCTCTCTGTACCATTTCCATCCTTGAATGTCCTAAATGTAAATTATCAAATTATTAGGTAGAAAAACTTAAACGACGACGTGCATGTATAAAGCGACTGGAGGGAAGTGTTTTATTACTACCAACCCCGATGGGAGAAATAGGCATGACAGATATAGGTATGTATGTCATCACCCCATCAGCTTATGAACGTCCACTGCTGGACAAAAGCCTCTTCCAAGGATCTCCACAAATCTAGGTAAAACTTAAAATCTAAACTCACTCTTAGGCCTCTGCAGATGCACAGCAACAAGCGGACTAAGGTACCCTTCCTGGTTGGTATACGGGAAGTAATACCCTGGGAACCCTCTGTATGGTAGATATTGAACTGGTCCGATGTTTTCCCGGTCAGCTGGGTTCTCTCCTTGGCACGATACCCATACCATATTTAGCTGGGAAGAGACAAGAAAAAGGGTTATATCAGGGCTCTAAAATATTTGGAAATGTTCAGACAGATGGGAGGTTGTTTTGGGAGAATACAATACAACTATTTAATAAATTTAACTTTCAACAAGAAATTAGTTATAGCGAGTGATTATAGAGTGAAACGCGACTATAAATCAATGTTTATTACCTCAAATATGACTTCGATAGGCGATCGTTTAAGATCGGGTAATTTAACCTGTATAATCCTTAAAACTTGATATTGAACTAGACATAATAAGTATTGTCTTTTTACAATATAAAATTGATGCAATTGGAAAATAGAGTACACAATACGAAGTAAAAAGATAAAAAAAATATCAATGCAGGCTTGCGCTACTATTCGAATTCAAGTCAAGACAAGAAACACGACTTACATAATTCTTATCATAAGCAGTCATATTCTTGATATGCTCCTTCAAATCTGTTGGCATGGCTTCAGGTAGACTATCAGAGCTGTTGTAGAACTTGGGCTTCCATCCGAAGATCTTGTTCAGCTTCAGGAAGATGCAAGGAGTAGACTTGTGGTAGGCGAAGTGGTTCTCGTCAACGCAAGGGCCCCAGGCACTGATGTCTACGTTACAAACCTTCCCAGCTGGAGGAGGAAGCTTGAAGTCGCAGTTGTGGATGTTCTGACCCGCGCCAGCTTTTTTGCCTTCGTGCTTGTAGACTGTTGAGGAATGGGAACCGTTAGTGCAATAGATACAAGCAGTTAGATATTTACGACTTTTTTTTAGAAGTTTTAAGTTGATATTCGTAAATGCAAAAAGTATCTAATTATTTTTAAATTTTTGTTCCTAAGTAAAATTGGTATTTGTAAGTGGAGTTGAATCCATCAACTTAAAGAGGTCTATCTGTGCTCAGCAGTGGGCAGCCATATCATGAAATGATGATGATATGGAGTTTGCTGTTTTTTTACCACTGATTACTGCATTTCCCTGATTATAACCACACTCACCCGTCAAAAACTGCGACAGAGCATTCACCCAGAACTGCTGGCTGCCAGGGTCATTGCCCTTGTACCAGATAACGCTGCTGGCGACCTCTGGCGGTGTCGGACGGAAACCCAGGCCAGGGTTGGTACCGATGATGCTGCCTTCCAGCTGCCACTTCGGCTGCCGAGGATCCAGGAGTTGAAGGAAGGTCCACATGCAGATGGCCACCAGCATTGCCAGCACCAAGTAGAACAAGAAGTAGAACAGCGCTATTTTTGCTGTGGAAATAAAAATTTTTAGTTAAAGATGCATTCTTGGTGCAACCATTCAGCGTGGCAATGCTGCCAGTATCCTTGGCACTTTTCCACCAACTTTAGATGGGGTATTTTTTACGACTGTGTAGCCTGATTTTGTGTATTTTTTCTTTGTTTCTTCAGGTAAATATTTTTTTTGACAGTTCTAAATAATAACTAGATATAAATGTATATTTAGGTTTAAGGCAATATATTCTTTAGTCAACTAAGATTAGTCGGTAACATGTTACTCAATTTGCACCCAGATCTTTTTATAAAAGCAAAAACATGTCGCCAAACTTATTATCCGACTTTGAGCTTTGCTAGAAACCGCTAGCACAGAACAGTTTCTTTGCTCATGTGCCGCTAGTGAATACAATTCTGGACCCAAGGAGACATGACTACAATATAATACATACCTAGGCGTGTCTAATACTACTCCTACAGAGATAGGTAAACTACATCATGGACATTGCCAAGTAGGTTTAGCGTGAAAAAACTTCACTTTATGGCCAATAGTTGAGTTACTTCAAGCATCAGGCCAATAAAACATATATCAATTTAAGTTTTGTTTAATAATTGGTAATTAAATGGTATTATAAAATGACCTAAGTATAATAATTTAGGTTTAAGTATCCCCTCTATGAATTCTTTTGAAAATATCTTTGCAAACATTTGCTAACATAAACTCCTTAATCTTATCCCTGCCTATTCAGTAAAATGAAATAACCTCTTATTAATCTTTTCCTTTCCTGACTCATTACAGCAATAGTTTTGGGCTAAATCCCAGCGAGTCGTCAAGTCCGGTTGTAGCCGCACGCGCAGGAAGTCGCAATGATCTCATTGGTTCAATTCAGCGGCCATCGCGGTATCCGCTCTGTCATGGCCGTCGGGATGTCTTGGTTATCGTCTTTGTGAAAAGGATTTTAGGAGGTTGCAAGTGGAGGGAAGTGGTCTCTGCCTACCCCGATGGGAAAGAGGCGGATATTTACCTATGTAGATATGTATGTATGATTTCCTTCTATTGTCTAGGTACAAATATGAGGAATATCAATATACCAAGTATTTGGTATCATAGAAAAGCCCATTCTACCCCGAATAGAAGTAACGAGAGGCGACTGATGAATGTGGATGAAGTGAAAGAAGTGTGTTTGGATCGTAGCAAGTTTAGCGAAGTGGTCTCTGTCTACTCCAATGTTAGAGAGGCGTGTCGGATATGTATGTATGAGTATGTATGTATGTTTCCGCGATTGTAACCAAATTACCCCTTAATAAAAGTATTAACATCAGCCGAGCACTATTCAGGGACTTATTAGTGATGGAAGCACCCTAGATGTTTGATATGGAAAAGGCTCTTTTCAATTAATGAATTTGTTGCGAAGTCGCGAAGTAATTAATACCAGTTCGCAATCTTATTGAGAATTAGGAGTGCCAATTTGAATTTAAGTCACCTATATAAATTGCCACCTGTTGTGTTCATCCCTCAAATTGGCGATTATGATATCTTACAAAATTATTATACTTGGGACGGATTTGCTCAACGAAATCTTCATTAAATAGACAATCAGACTTACACCAACTAGATCCAGTCCTGCCAAACACCTCCTTGGTCTTCGGGTTCCAGAGGAACCGCCTGAACCTCTCTCCAGAGGAAAGGGGATCCTCCTTCTGCTTGTAGTAGAGGTTGAAGCGCTCCAAGCTGCTCAGATCTGATGGCCGCTTCTTCACCGTCATCTTGATGGGTTTTTGAAGACTGTTGGGTTGGGAAGGATTAGGATCAGCTTTGAATCATGATTTTAGTACTCTGAGTCGTTATAGCTATGGGCCTTTAACCCCTATACCTATGGTTCAACTGATAAGGAAACTGCTTTTCCTATTTCCTATCCTAATGATATTATAAATGTCAATCTTTGTGATGATGGATGAATGGATGTGAAGATGTTTGATACCTACTCTTTCGCGTAAAACCACTGTTTCAAATGAAATTTAACGATATTGCAGTATGCATATTAAAATACAACATATAAAAGTAAGTAGGTTTTATTTTAAGTTATTGTGGATTTTTTCTAGTAAGATAAAATTGCAATGTTCAGGTAAAACTCAATATTCAACACAATATTTTATTGATTTCTTGCAAATTATTCAAAGTTTGTAGCAGTTAAAAAGGTATGAAAAATTAAGCTATCTCACCTAGAGTATAAGTGTAGTGGAGAGCTGGTGCCGCGCACGCAGACTGTCGGCCTCACGCTGCGCCCGCGCACTCCTAATGGGACGGCGCAGTGCCGTACCTAACCAGCTGACACTGACTTTATCCTGATTTATGGTAATCGGGTTAGGTTGGGTTGACGACAGGATTTGTCGTTTCTTTCTTTTTTATTTTTTTATTATTCGTCTTGCACTATATTGCTGAAAGATTGTTCAATCCCTAAACATTGTCTTTTTCAGAGGACAAGCTGAATAGCTTTTGTAAGTACCTGCCGATTAATAATGTTTTATGCAACTGGCTATTATAAATCTTTATTCATCAGATTAAGACCAGATTGATTTGGACCTGACAGAAAACAGTATCCGACATTCTATGTGCGTTGAGACCTGTGTGAAGGTGCTGCTGTGATGGCCGGTCATGTCATGCGGATCCTATGAAACTAAGCCTTTCACTTCTCTGTTTCCCATTTATTACCTTACTTTTTCCTGGATATTGCGGGGTCAAATTTTTATTTATGGATAGCTCTTTTGAAATATTGATTTTATTAGGTATATGTTTGTGTTTATGCCTGAGATTTGTAAAACTTAAATTGAAAAGAGCAACCCTACAGAGTTTCTTGCTAGGTTTTTCTCTGGGGAAAACTGCACTCTTGCGAATCTAGCATTACCTTTAAAAAAATGACCCGTCCTAAGTGTTGTCAAAACCTACAGGATTAAATGATCATTTCATTTCATTTCTATAGATTAATATTCGGACCCGAAACAAAAAGACAGCATAGGTAATCGAGAACCACCTCCATTTTTTTTTTTAAGTTTGAAGTCGGTTAAAAAAGAAAAACAACACTTGATTAGTAATTTATTCATGACATGAACTACAAGAGCCCGCCACTTCATGTTATTCTGATGTGCACGTAAATTGTAAAGTTTCTTTAAAATCTGTAACGAGCATCCTCTTAGCCATGCAACCATCATCGGCATTCGGCACAAACCATGACATTTAGGTATAATAATAAAGACGAATAAAACAGCAGAAAATTTACAATAAGAATTACTTGCGCCAATTGTTCGCTCACGCATGCCCCATCCCGTCGCCCCCTCAAGAGTCCGGTACCCTGCCGGTACAGAGCTAATGATTTGTCACGATAAAATTCATATCGCACTGCAGTAATACTACGTAGGTATGAGTTCTATTTGCAATGAATTATCTTTACCTTGTGTGTGACCTTATTAGGTAAATAAATGTGAAGTAAGGAAGTAATAGAAATTGAATGGCAGGTCCCCAAAAAGTATGAGCGTAGTAGTTGAAAAATTTATGAAAAGTAGGGCTGACCACATATAATTATATTCATATGTAAACCACATATATTTATATGTAAGTACTTATATTCTAAAAGTACTTACCTATCATATTCTTCAATCGGTGTTCTATGATACTTTTAACCGATAGTCGCTTGTTTTTCTACATAAGTAGCTTTTCAAATGACAAGCCTCGCTTGTCAAGCAAAAGTTTACAAGATGCCATTGAAACGCGAGACGTGTTTTATACCAAAATGTAACGCCCAAAAAAAAGAGTAGCGCTTAATTATTTTATTAAGTGGTAAGTATTAAGAGAAAATTGGCCACGGAAAAGAGAATGGCTGCTAATTTTTTCATTCGTGTAGAAGGAATATAAGAAATGGCCCCAATTCTTTCATATACAAATGAGTTTATGACAGCGTGTCAAGGTTGCGTCAAGTTTTTCATAGTTTTCTTGGTAGATGACCTGTCAAACGATAAGAAGTACCACACAAAAAGGTAGCCATTTTGCGCCAGAACAGGCACACAGATCCAGACGGTATGGCTCCTGCTTATTTATTCTATACTCAAAGTTTAAAACAAATTAAAATTAATTTCAACCATTATTTTTACGAGTTGGGTCATACAGTTGATTGATTTTTACTAGAGGTGGGCCGAGTACTCGGTTAATACTCGGTACTCGGCGTACTCGGCACTTTTTTCACTACTCGTAATCGGCCGAATAACTCGGTTAAAATGCCGAGTACTCGGTGCAAATAAATCTACCTTGAGCACTTGATCTGCTTGGTAAATCATAATCTAATTCCTTCATTGAGGCCTTCGCCCAGCTGAAGCAATGTAATAAGCTGCTAATATCGTAATTATTTAGGAGAAAATTTCATAAACAGTGCTTTTAAAAAAAAAAAAGCCAATTAATGCTTGCGGATTATTGTTTTCATTACGAATAATTAGCGAGTTGCGGAGGGAGGGTCTTATTACCATTAACACCTCGCGCTCCCAAACTTATTCGCGTGCAATTCTACCTACTTCAAGTACACCGAGTAACTCGGCCGAGTACTCGGCTCGGTAAACTTTAAACCGAGCAATACTCGGTACTCGGTTACTCGGTAAAAGTGGTACTCGGCCCATCACTAATTTTTACTGTAGTTGACAAGACCGAGTGTTAATGTGAAAAATTAGTCCGATGGCGTTTAGATAGCAACCTGTCTCTCCTAGAAACCCAAGAGCAATCCACACTAGACGCGCCATAGACCGGACGCGTCCTATTCCAGCTTCCTCCGACTGACCTCTCCGGTGCTTAAGTACTAATACGCCTACCTGTGTCTGTCTAGGTTGTCTGTGCTATTGTAGGTTTGTCAATGGTGTATTGACGAAGGTAAAATGACCCCATAGATACCTATAACCTATTGGTAACTAATACAGAATTCAATAAAAAAATCGAGTACCTACGTAAATTGATAGTAGAACCTACATAATGGATGTATGTATGAGTATGACCCCTTCAGCCGCTTTCGCGGTTTGATTTTATCTATCGCGAGGAAATCCACCGATGATTACCTACCTAACCTACCTATCGCATGTGGTTTTAGCGGTTTTCTACACATATGCGCTCTCCAACGAAAATCAAGGAACGTAATCAAGATACTAAATCACTTTTCAGGAACAATTTTAATTAAAATTTTAATTGCAACGTTTACATTGTTGATTTGGGTATGCCTGTTAAAACAATGTAGTGTGTTTTAAACTAAAAAATAATAATTTAATTGAACATTAAGGCTGTCCGTTTATGTGAAGACCGAAACTCCTGCTGTTTAAATTTTTGTTTGAGTAGATAAAAAGAACCTACTTTCCTCATCATCGGCCCTTTTTAACGTCCCCACTACATGGACACGAGCCTACTCTCATACGAGAGTGATTAGGCCGTAATCTACCAAGCCGTAATACCATTACTCCAAAATTTAAGAAAAAAATTCCTGACCTAAATTCACAAGAATTCCAATACAATAAACATAATCCGTTCTTCCTGGAACTTTCGGGTCATTGTAATAAATCCGCCGAATACAATAAATTAATAAGTATAAAAACGCTTTTTAAAATAAATTAAAAAGCATCAAATTTTATGTATGTATACCGTGCAAGGTTTAACTTGGGACCTGAGTATTATGGCCACTGTTTGAATTCAGGTGTCAATATAGCTGTTGCTCGTTGTAATTGCGATTTAATACCGTGCGCGCACGCCGTCAATCATACGCACTGACAAGGATAAAGGATTATAAGGAGGGATAAGTGTCGATATTAGTATTATCGATGTACAAAAGGATTCTTTTTCAATCGTCAAAATACATATAAGTAACAGTACTTTCGTACTTTTTTAAAGAAAGGCTTATTAGCTATTGCATCCTGCCTGACATTTATCTCTTATTAAGCTTCTGCCATGATTCTCTACGAAGTTGATTGAGATACCAGCGATTATGAATTCCGATCTATTCAGGTACCTACTTAAGGAAACTACAGTCGCTTGTTCAATGGGGATGATGACTACATTCAAAAATTCGAAAAATAATGAGTCCGTCTTTTAGGCAATTAAAAAATATTTGAAACACATTTTTTACCTGATCAAATACTAATGAAATAATAAATACAAAGATACAGAGCATCAACGTTACGGAGTTTTTAAGAGAAAAAGTTTTTTTAGTCATCATGCCTACGAGTATTAACGTCGTCATGGATTCCACGGATTTTACATTAGCCTTACATTTTGTTCCTATTGTTGGGTGACGGTGCGCATAGTATAAAAAATACATCAGATAAAGCACTGAAACGACACGCGACTAATGAGAACCCGTTATCCAAATGACAATTTCGTTGCCCGAAGAACTTACCATCACAAGCAAGCATTAACTTCATCGATAAATAGAAGTATCGACTTCACCCCATCACTATACCATAGCGGTATCGTGAGATAACTCGGCAGTGTCACTTTCGATCGACACGAGCATAAGTACAAGTATCCTAATTAATTGGCCACTGCACATCCCTGGCTGATTGATCGGTAACCCATACACCGTTATCAGGGTTGGCAAACAACTGTTTTTGACAGCAAGCAAACATCTCCCCAATTCTTGATTTGTCTTGCAAGATTGCAAACAGATCTTCTCTCTGCCTTTTAAGATACACCTTTTCATTTATTACCATCTTATGGCATACGGTCTGAATGTACGTATTATGTCAGAACATAATCTGGGATTCGTAGTTTATTCTTTTGAAAATAAAATAGTGCCACAAAACTTATTTCTTTCAGCTTACGACTCAAATTCGGACATGTCCATGATTTAATTTTGGTTAACGATATAATAAAATTTAAATAGATACCAATACTGAAGTGTGACTGAAGTTAGTAGGTATACTTAGTAAGTACCTACTTCACGCGAAAGTCGCGAAACACATGGTATGAATACTTAGTAATACAAAGTTCTTATGTGTTATCTTGTTATTCTTATATATTGTAGTAAATGGGCATGTATTTTAAATATGAAAATATGCTGTAGCAAATGGGTTACACAGACACAGAAAACAAAAAATGTCTCTCCTGTTCCTGAAAGTTAAGGACATTGGATGCTAATTTCTGAACTTAATTTATATCCGCATAATCTGTGCCCGGTGTAGTTTTGGCCTGCATAAACATTTTGAGGATTAGATCCTCCAATGTCCTTAATCATCTGGAACAGGAAAGACACTTTTGAACCTAATTATGTGTATGACTCAATACGGGTATTGTTAACTATTAGCGTACCTCAACAAAAGAAACTCATTCGCCAAGTACACCCTATAGGTAGCCCTAAAACATTTCGGCAGGGACCTGGCTCGCTGTGTGATATAAAACGCGTGTCCTTGGTCGGAGTCTCCAATCGCAGACAGACCTTGAGACGACGCGATGGAAGGACGACTATTAATCGTTTTATTTGTAAGTTTGTTTGCCCTATTGCTTCTTGTCACGCTAACGTTTGAGACAGAATTTTGTTACTTTTATTTACTAGATAGGTAGGTACTTAAGTATCTTGTACCTATCTAGTAAATAATGAATTCGTAAACTTCATAGTATATTATAAATACTAGAATATTACTGTGGTTATATTTAAGTAAGTAGGTAAATTTAAGTTTATTTAACTTTATGGTTAGAGAGAGATTTCATTTTCACCAAATTCATGAAAACAAAAAAAAAACAAAAAAACAACAAAAAAAAACAAGAAAATGAAAAGAAAAAAAAATAAAAAAAAAACAAATTAACAAAAACAAGAAAAATTGAAAAACAAGAAAAAAATATTGAAAAAACAAGATTATCAAGATAAACAAGATTTTGAAATTAACAAGATTTTCTGCGACTTTCTGGAAACATACGAAATTTTTCATCGCCCCGAAATACTGAGTTTACTTTTAATATAAGTACCTATTTATTCGTGTGTACTTCTTATATTAAAGTAACTACGTAAGTATCATAAATAAATCTGCTTTCTTAATTCCAGGCGCTGACAATCACAACTATAAACTTAGTGTCCTCAACAAACGTGAAAGAAAAAGTCCTTCACATCCCAGAGAAGATCATAGGCACGGTCGTTGACATAGTGGAAAAACATAAGAACAAAACAGTTCATACTTCTGGAACGAGCCAAGGACAGTACCAGCAGCAGTATCAAGGCCAATGGAACCAGGGATATCAAAACCAAGCACAATTTCAAGGTCAAAACTACCAAGGAAGTGGAAATGTAGCACCAAATAGCTTCTATCCTGTAAACCAAGTCTATCCAGCTCAGGGCTTCAATGGACAGAGTCAAAGTCAAACACAAGGACAGTACCAAGGGTATCAAGGCAACGGATTACAAGCTCAAACTCAAAGTCAACTACAAGCTCAAAACGGACAGTTCCAAAGTCAAAATCAACAGCAAAATGGACAGTTTCAATCTCAAACGCAAAGTCAAGCCCAAAATGGACAGTATCAAGCTCAAAATCAGCAACAAGGCGGCAATTTCCAAGCACAAAACCAAAATCAAGCACAATTTGTTGGACAACCTAGTGGCATTTACCAGGGAGGTAATCAGGTATCTGGTTCTGGTGGGAGCTTTCAAGGGACGAATCAAGGCAGTAATTTCCAGGGGACTAATCAAGGGACTGGAAATTATCAGGGAGTGAACCAAGGGACTGGAGAGTATCAAAATACTAACCAAGGTACAATAAACAGTCAAGGTTCAGGTCTTTACCAAAACACGGGCAACTATCAAGGCACAAACCAACAAACTGGGAACTACCAAAGTGGTAGTTCTACTGCACAAAATACTGGGAATTATCAAACGGGCAGTTCTACTGTACAAAATACTGGCAACTATATCCCCCAAAGTACAGGAAACTATCAAACTGGACAATCAAATGGAAACTACCAAGGAACTAGCCAAATAAGCGGCCAATATCAAGGCCAAGACGGCCAATTTCAAGTCGTAAGCCAAACGGGCACGGGTAACAAGGGCTCATCTAGCAATGGTACTGGCCCTACTTGTATATGCCAAGCGTGGACGAAACCAGAATCAGAAGAGCCCAAGACCAAGTCTGAGAAATCGGCTAAAAAGAAGTCTGTGTTAATGCGCCTGTGAAAATTATCTTAGCAAATCATTTTAGTCGCGTATTATTTATTGCTTTTATTTATTGGCAGGCGTTTTGCTTATAACTGATCTCTTTGTACTATTTTCTTTATTCTTGTACCGTCTTAGTCGAATCAACTTCTTGTTTAACCTTATTTATTTTAATTTTAGTAATGCATGTTACCGTTTAAGAGTTATTTTAAGACTAAATAGTGAAATGGTATGAGAAATAAATTATTTACCCAAAAACCTATTTATTTCCGTCACTCATTTTAAGGACCGTTTCACCCTTCACAGATAAAATTAATCCGACAGATATTTTCTACCTGTCTGTAACTAAACCGTCATGTTTTATGAAATAGAATAGAGATGAAACGGATATCCGGTAACTATCCGGTATCCGGCCTATCCGGCCTAGTTTTCACTATCCGGCCGGATACCGGATAGTAGGTCACTATCCGGCGGAGGCCGGATAGTAGAATTCACAAAATTTAAATTATTTTACGAAGTGAAAATCAAACAGCAATAGATTTATAGATACTAGAGGTGGGCCGAGTACTCGGTTTATACTCGGTACTCGGCGTACTCGGCACTTTTTTCACTACTCGTAATCGGCCGAATAACTCGGTTAAAATGCCGAGTACTCGGTGCAAATAAATCTACCTTGCGCATTGGATCTGCTTGGTAGATCATAGTCTAAATCCTTCTAATGGTACATATTAAGGCCTTTGCCCAGCTACAGCAATGTTATGAATTGCTATTATCATAATTATTTAGAAGAAAAATTCATAAGCAGTGTTTTTCCAAAAAAAAATTGCCACTAGACGGTTGCGGTTTATTGTTTTCATTATGAATAATTAGCGGGGTGCGGAGGGACAGTTTTAACACCATTATCATCACTCGCTCCCTAGCTACTTCGTGCGAAATTCTACCTACTTTAACTTTACCGAGTAACTCGGCCGAGTACTCGGCTCGGTAAACTTTAAACCGAGTAATACTCGGTACTCGGTTACTCGGTAAAACTGGTACTCGGCCCACCACTAATAGATACCCTTTATTTTTATAATCACACGACAAATACGTAAATGTTTTAATTTTAATAGTCAAAATTAATAAGTGGCAAATTATGATGAATAAATGAATTCAAAAATAGGGCCGGATATTCGGCGGCCGGATATCCGGCGCTCCGGCCTACAAGATTGCCGGATATTCGGTATCCGGTATCCGGCCAAATCACTATCCGTTTCATCTCTAAAATAGAATTGAAAATGAAAAGTGTTTTATTCAAAAATAGGCAAAATTCATTACACTTTTTTGATGTCACTTTTTTAATCTAAAACTACTGCCGGTTCACTACCTGTATAGCCGAGAGGAAGAAGACGGCAAGAAACCTTCGGCACAGGGCCCTACGTTATGTGCAATTACGTTATGAATTATGTTTATCTGTCAGTTAAATGATATTTTGTTGATGGTGAAACAGCCGCTAAGACTTAGATAATTATTGGATAACTAAGTTAATTTTATTCAAGGTTAAGTTGGTATCAGCAACAAATTATTAAAATAGGTACCTAACTTAGGTACCTACCTACATTGTATTGTATAACATAATTTGGAACCATCGAAGAGATAAGAGGCTAGTAAAAAAGTTATCTTGGTTGAAAATGTGAAACAATATTATTTAAATACTTAGTACCTACCTACCTATATCTTTTATATAAATCATCATCATCATTATGTCAGCTTATGGACGTCCACTGCTGGACAAAAGCATCCCCCAAGGATCTCCACAACAACCGATCTTGCGCTGCCCACATCCAACGGTTTCCAGCGACTTTAACCAAGTCGTCAGTCCACCTTGTTGGAGGCTTTCCCATTATATGTATAAATAATGTGTAATAAATATTTAATATTTATTAAACAAATACAAGCGTAGGTAAAATACATAATAATATTCTCCATCACCCTAATTTGGCGCCAATCTGCCTGCGAAACACACAACAATTAAGTAGAAACCCCATTTAATATCACGCTTAAAGAAATTGAGTGTCAAGTTAGTTCTTGTACACAACAACCAACAAGAAATAAGTAGACACCTCGTTTATAAGAACGCTAATATAAATCGAGTGTCAAGTTAACTCACCTACCCCGAGTGCCCTAGTGCGCAGGCACCAATCAATTGCCTAAATGGACCTAGTACTTTGAACAGATTGAACCTAAAGACCTAGATTTTAGGAACGTTCGACATTTGTCTTTAATACAGTGAAATAAGATCGTACAAGACTGCAAGAGTTAATTTTGTTTGGGATTAGAAGACCAAAATATTAAGAGCCCTCCCGGATTTATTTTGCAAGAAATTTTTTAAATTATTTAAATTAAATGTTGTGTTAAGAGATTAAAATAACAAAGACAATGTACCTACTTTATTTATTTAAAAAAAAGTAGGTACCTACATATTATTTTTTTAAAGGACCATTAAAAACAGATTAAGTTACCTACCTAGGTACTTAGGTACTTACAATTTAGGTAGGTACACTACCTACCTAAATGATGAGCATGAATGAAAATTAAGAACTTCTGTTTATTTTATAATAAACCATATTTCCTGTATAAGCAGAATAATAATTCATCTTTTAACACCTACAACTCTCACCCTATAGACTTAGCACAGCTCAGAACACCCTGGTCGCAAAATGTAGGTCCAACTGAAACATGCGCGCGCAGCCCTTTATGTAATCATTACGTAAGGAGGGATGAAACAGCGGGGTAGCGGGGCAGGGTGGCGCTCGCCGGCAATCGATCCTGCACCGCAGTTCAGCTCGGCGGTCAACCATGGCGGACAAGACAAAAGTAGCTGAGCAATATTACGCTCCACCGCCAGAATTAGGCAAATGGGAGGGCTTTCGGGTCTTCCTATGGAACTCCGAGACTGGCCAGTTTCTGGGCCGCACGGGATCCAGTTGGGGTAAGTCCAAATTTCACGCTTAATTCCTTAAACAAAGGTCTTTATTGGAGGGAAAATCGATTGGTACTTCCATCCCTTGAAAAAATCCAGGGTTGTTCGCGCTTATACGACTTTAAGCTGCATTTGGGTGTTAAGTAACACTGTATTCGTTATGTAATGTTTCTGGGGTTGGAACAGTGACATCTGTTAAGATTTTTGTAGAACTAATTATTTATTTTATTATTTATTTATCTATTTTTTTTTATCAAGATTTATATAAAAGCACTGGATACCTAAATTATGTTACTAATAACCTGGAGAAGGCTAAATGTGTAATTTTTGAAAAGATGTCAATCTAAGTAGTTACAAACTTAACTCGGTAAAAGAACTTAATGTAACATACCTACTTATACCTACTTACTTTTAAACCTATTGTTACATTACGCACCTACATAAATAGTTAATTAATGTTACCTGTTAATCTACATAATAGGTACTTACGAAAGTACAAAAATGGCAAAACGTGAACACTGTATGTTCCAACATTAAAAAGATAACTTCGCCTAATCTATTTGTAGCATGACAATCATACACATTTAACAGATATTCCGACAATTATACGTTGAAATACAAAACAGAGAGGAAGTGATCATAGATTATAAAAGCCAGATGCGCCATATTGGTCAATTTGATTTGCGCGGGATGCGCGGATGCGCGCGCCGCGTCCTTGTGCCGATCGATCCAAGGACTCCCGCGAACGGTGACGGAAATAGCCGATAATTGACGAGCTTATTAATGAAGCTGAAGTTTAGGGAATTAATTATGGTGCGAGGCGAGCCGCGGCTGTCAGCAATTTGGTGAATAATTTTGGCACCCACTGTCCATTCTTGTAAGATGCGTTTAAAACCCTACAGGCAGCTTCATCATTTAAAGTGTGCCCATATTCATCAAACTTCGATAAATCGGTAGAAAAACTGTGATAAGACAAAGAACTTACACAAAACACAAATGTTCAAACATACCTATTTGCTAATCTTTACTTAGGTACGTCGGTAGGTACTTATACTATACCCACAATTTCATTCTATATCATACCCTACGTATGATATAGAATGAAATTGTGGGTATCTAATTGATAAATTGATTAAATATACCTCACGAAAAGACCAAAGACACTGTCACAAGTAGGCATAAACACAGAATAGTTTCAAAAATGTCCTATCTGAATAATTAAAATCTAAATCTATGTTCAGTTTTATCGCGTTCGTCTGCGCCGGCGCATTGACAAAGTGTAATTGATTGGTGACATGATTTCAATGAATTGACTATTTTGTGTGCCTTACAATTGTCTCAATTCAACTCCTTACATGATGGCATTGTTTTGCCTACTGACGGCACTAGTTTCTTTTACATCTGATGCTTAAGATTTGGGAATTGGTACCGTGCTATCTTCTCCACACTTGTCATGTACTGGATCCGGTTTTAAACCGAAGAAAATGTTATTTATAGCCACTAGATGCTGCAGTACGCTTTTATCGTCATATCTTTGAAAACTTACCCAACATCATACAACCTACGTGTTATACTGATGTGCAAGCTACAATAATGAAAAGTTTCATTTAAATCTGTTCAGTCGTTTTTGCGTGAACGTGAAAGAATAACAAGCATTCTTACATTGATCCATCCATCCATCAGTACAAACTTGTTTATTTATTATATTAGTAACTAAGAAAAGATAAAAAAACGTGACAATTTACAATATGTACGTCCAAGCTAATAAAAATCGAACATGTCATTTTAAAAATGCATAAAATAAAAACTGCATTGCAAGTCGATAAGCGCAGATCGATATCACGGTGAGTGCAGCGCACTCTCCGTGACCTGCCACACTTTAAATAGGGCAAAGTGCAATATTATGCACCCAGCTACGATGCACTTTAGAGTATTACTCTTTATTATATAGGGTGCTTGTGTTAATAATTTTTATTTAAGGGGTGTATAAGGGGTGCACTCCTATAGGAGTTTTTTGGAACTTGTCACGGGAATAGGGATGATGACTAAATTCAAAAATTCAAAAATAATTAGTCCGTCTTTTAAGCTATTAAAAATATTTGAAACACATTTTTTACCTGATCAAATACATAAATAAATACAAGGATACAGAGCATCAAAGTTACGGAGTGGGGGGTATTGACGTCACTCCTAGGTAGAAATTATACTTAGGCGTGACGTCACGAGCAACTTTAACCCAGTGTATCTGTGTTATTTTTTAGTTTAAGTGAAAAAAGAAAAAATATGTGTCGAATATTTTAAAATAATCTATGTGATGGACTAAATTTTTTTTTGTCATCATGCCTACCATAATACGTACCTACTAATTACGATACGCACAAAAGACTAGACACAGCGAATTATCTCACATACAATCGGTATCGTGGTAGGTACTTACAAGAATTTTTATAACTTACCATATATAGGTATAATACGTTTATACGTGTAGGTACCTACATCCCACATTTATGAATTAGTACTTTAAATAAGCTCTAATAACCAATTGGGAGAAAACATGTGCATGCCACATGCTTAAATTGTACGAGAACTTAGGATTTGCTTTTCAAACGCCAGATTATAGTAAATTTTATTAAAATTAAAATGTTTATTAGCACACCATATTTATCCTCGGTCGAGTAATTTATACGTAAAAGCAAACTTAACATGATTTTAACAGCGAAGTAACTAACTAATTAGGTAGATACTTACTTTGGCAAAAAAAAACTTATTTACATTTTCATTTTTCAAAGCCGTAATGCGACACTGAAGCATAAAGTAATCTAAGGTGTCCTAAGAGCTATGCACCTAGCTCCTAGATACCTAAAACCTAAATACTAGGTCATAAATTGCGGTCAGTGTTCGACAAGCAATTAGCTAGGAAACTCCTATTGTCACCACTTGTGTCAATTATCGTATGGCCGCTCTAAATAGTGTGCGAGTGCTATATAGGTGCTGTACGTAGCTGCTATAGCACTTTGCGGTTTTAAATATGCTGGTGTATTGATGGACGTGAGAATGGTTAAGTAAAGAATCATATGAATGACCTACTAAAATTACATTATAACTAGGTACCTACCTACATAAACAAATTATATAATTTAGGATCAAATTAACATTCATAAAATTGAGGATACCTACCTACGTATCTATTGTTTTTTATTGTTTCGCATTTATAGCGTCAAGAAGCGTCATTGTAGAGTTAATAATCGACTTAGCAGGTATTTAAACATCGTAGGTGATGGGTAGATACCTTCGTGCTTTAGATTTGTGTTTGTTAAGTTCGATTGGCGTTTCCCACTTTTATTTAGGCACATATCTAATAAGAAGGCCTTTTTGCGATCAAGTTCCAAGCGCCGGCTTTAAAAGCTCGTTCTTATCACATTGCGGTCAAATTGTACAATATTGATTGGACTTAAAAGAGATCTTAAAATATCTAAAATCTCCCTCTTAACTTCTAAAAAACTAACAGGATATTCTTCTTTACAGCTAAAATCCTAATATTCTACGTGATCTTCTATGCTGTGCTCAGCGGGTTCTTCGCGGCGCTGCTGGCCGTCTTCTTCCAGACCCTGGACTACAAGATGCCCAAGTGGCAGCAAGAGAACTCCCTCATTGGGAATAACCCAGGTAAATGGAGATATAAATTATTTATTCATTACAGTGGCACAGTTACAGTAGGTCATACATACATACATATCCGTCACGCCTCTCTCCCATTGGGATAGGCAAAGACTACTTCGTGTCGGCGCAAACGGGCCACCGACCACAGCCACCGGTGGCCAGCTACGGCGATGCGATGTTCGGTGGCTCGTTTGCGCCGAGCCGAACCTTCCACTTGCTACGATCCAAACATACTTCAGTAGGTCATAGTTAGAAAAAACAGTTAATGAGTTTTCATTTAAAACTAGTACCGTAAACCGACGTGCATGTAAGCGACTGATGAATGTGGATGAAGCGAACGAAATAAGTAGGTAAGTTCGGATCGTAACAAATGAAGGGAAGTGGTCTCCCTACCCCGATGGGATAGAGGCGTGACAGATAATAAGATCTTGGTTCAAAAAAAAGCAAGAACACTTACATTATTGCGTGTCCAAGACTCGCTTTGTCTTAGCTATTGTTTAGACCCATCTGAATGACCAGTGTGACGTCAACTGACTTCCAATTGACTTCCAAAATTAAAATGCCTCTTCCACCATCCCCCAGGTCTGGGTTTCCGCCCAATGCCGGACTCCGCCAACGTGGAGAGCACCCTGATCTACTACCGCGCCAACGACAAGGGCTCCGTGCTGAGGTGGTCCAGGACCATCGATGAATTCCTTGACCGTAAGTATTCTGGTTCTGGTATATTTTGGTATATTATGATATATTCTGGTATACTTTGGTATATTCTGGTAAATTCTGGTATACTCTGGTATACTCTGGTATACTCTGGTATATTCTGGTATACTCTGGTATATTCTGGTAAATTCTGGTATATTCTGTGGTATTATCTACTGATATTTATCCTTGGCTTCCAATTCAGATTATTTACGCTAGCTCAAGCAGCGAAGATAGCTGTATGTGAATTTGCGCTTTTTCTGATTATTAAATCAGAATTGACCGCCTAATCCCAATGGTTTGTTTATTATTATGAGAGAAACCCATTCCGTACTTATAGGGCTATAGGGTAGGTTTAAAGAAGAAAAAACAAATCTCTGATTTTCTTTTAGCGGAAGAACCTAATATAGTAATCGTAACTAGTTATTAGCAAATATTGCTAATAACTTAAAGTTCTCTCATTGCTCACACTACGTTTATAGCCTCTTCAAACATTCAGATCCCTTCACTTCACCCCTTCTTTCCCACTACTAAATCTCCACTCCCTCATTCCAGAATACCGGAAGAAGGGCTCAGGCAGTGGCGACATCCCTGGCGCAGAGAATCGAGTTGCCTGCTCCCCTTCAACCGGCCCACTGGGAGAGAAGCAAGTGTGCGATGTCCCTGTCGATGACTTCCACCCCTGCACGCCCAGCAACCAATACAACTATGAAGAGGCTGGACCTTGCGTGTTTTTGAAGCTCAATAAGGTATGCGAAGTTTTGTTGGCTATTTTTGAAAAGGGTGGTAGACGGACAGAACATATTTCATTCATTCATCGGTGGAGTAATCGCCATAATTTGCCTTTGTTCAATTCATAAACATCAATATCACATTGTCTTCAAAACATTATAGACATGTTGAAATTGTTATAAACTAAAAATACCCTGGTCTATTAAGGATAGGATAAAGTTTCATTATAAACTTATGAATATTATTTATTATTCATTCCTGATGAAGAGTCTCTGATGACGGTTCAAAATTGATGTACTTACGTGTACGTAGGAGTTTTAAAGAATACACTAGAAACTTGTGTGTGAAAAAGATAACCACTGCTGATATGACTCTTTCTCTAATTACAGATATTTAATTGGACACCGAAACCGTATAATAACAGCGAGGACTTGCCATCGAATATGCCGGAAGATTTGAAGCAACATATTAAGATGGTGGTAAGTATTTTAGACATTAATATAAGATCTTGAACATTGAGCTTTATCATAATTTGAAGTTGAATCAGAAGCAAGCATCTTTGAAAGATCCTGCAAAAGCACATCACATCATAGTATGTAAACAACATTTCTGAACATCTACTTCTAAAGTTATATTTCCTAAGTTGTCAACAAAGTAAATACCCGTTTCATTAGCTACAGATAAAATTTAACTGACAGATTTAAATCTATTATTTCATATATTTCATAAAACATGACATTTTAAACAGAGACAGGTACAAAATATCTGTCAGATAGTTTTTAACTGAAGATGGTGAGACGGAGGCTAAGTCTTTGAAGACCAGATTTCTAATCCTATCCATTTAACCCAGGCCGGAAAACCAGAAGCAAACACGGTATGGGTGTCATGCGAGGGAGAGAACCCTGCAGACGTGGAGAACATCGGGCCTGTCCAGTACATCCCTCGACGAGGCTTCCCCTCATTCTATTACCCTTTCACCAACAAGGAGGGGTATCTTAGCCCCCTGGTCGCTGTGCTCTTTGAGAAGCCTAGGAGTAAGTAGGGTTTATATAACTTTAATTATCCACAAAAGTTCATCATGTTTCATGTAGTCTTTTGAAATCTTGGGTAATGATCATGTTATTCTTCGAGTTTGATGATTAGTTGAGCGACTAGTCTAAACCTAGGTAAACAGAAACGTTAATCATGTTTTATGGAAGTACTTTGCTCTTTGATGGATAACATCTTGGATAAATTACCTACATGTTTTTCGTCGTGTTTGAAGACAAGTTGAGTGACGAGTCTATGCCTCTTATCTTGGCTCGTTCCCTATGAAGTCCTTCCAGAAACTTCTTCTTCCAGATTCTTTTAAATATCTCTGTATCTTTCAAGTTTTGATATTAATTTGATTGTTTTTTGTCGTTTCCAGCGGGTGTGCTGATCAACATCGAGTGCAAGGCGTGGGCGAAGAACATCTTCTACGACCGCTACGAGCGGCGCGGCTCAGTGCACTTCGAGCTGATGGTGGACCGGTCTTAAGCGCCTCGCTGATTGGCGACACCCGCGCCAGCCCACACCGCTCTGGCCAATCACGTTGTCAACTGATCACGCTTTGGCTGCCTACCCACCAATTGGAACCAAGCACAAGTTTCGTTCTCCGAGGCCGCCAATGCCGTACTTAGTTGACGATAGTAGCTTGAAGTGTCTAGGTGTTAGAGGTGACCAACCGGCCGCTCGCAACCGCCGGGCAAAATGAACTGCCAGTAGAGTTAACGCCAAAAGTCGCCAAGCCGAGGGCTGCCAGTTGGTCGCCGAGATGCTGAGGCCAGTCGCCAAGGTTATCCAAGGTCGTGAAGGTCACCGAATGTCGCGCGTCGGTGCCCGGAACGCCATTAGCAATAGCCACATAGTCGGCGATTTATTTATATTCGTTTTAGAATAAGCCAGAGGGCGCCACTCAGTTGATGTTTTCTTTCACGCTTCGAGTTTCACGAATAATGTGAATAAAATTTAAATTATTGATATTAATGATAATTATGTAATGTTTTCTGGACGGGATGTCAATAAACACGCAATAGTTGGTTCCAATTTATAGGTTTATCTTGTGTTTTATTTATCATCTACATGAAATTCCTAACTCTACCTGCTTACTCGAAACATAAAAAATACCTGTCACAGTCACAGAATTGCAGCCAACAGAACTGAAAGCTTTATTTAGATATAAGTAAGCAATACCTACTCAGTCCTTATAACAAGACATCCTGCTTCTTTGGCTTGTTTTGGCTACGACGGCCATAGCAAAGACCGCAGAGACATAAATTACGAGTTACCTAACTGGATACCAACAAAAACTGACTGAAAACTTAATGCTATTGGAAAAAGCAGCTAATGGGGTGCAACGATGTTAGATTAAACAAAGATATGGTAATTCTTTAGTTAGAAAACCACACTGCGAACTAACACTCTACTAACCTAACCCTTCTGCATTCGTGGGTGAAACATGAGTCGCAGTTGAACCTGGTGTAGGCCGCTTTTTGAAGGGCAGCTACCACGTGAATAATTAAGATTGCATAGGAGTTGCAACCGTGATTTCCAAAATTGACATTTGCTGGCGATTCGCCGTTCTGCAACCGCAGGTGCAGAAGAGCCCTAAGCCATTTAGGTACCTTATCATACGTTTTCTAAAATCGCAAAATACCTCAAATCTGAAAACTGCAACTCACAGATACCTAACTCTTTTTTCAATAAAACAATTTTCTTCGTAAATAGAATCACGTATCGGCTTCGCCTGAAATATCCATCTCCCCAAATCTGGCGCCGATTGCCCCCTGTGGCGCCATTTTCGCGACATTTCGCCACCCCATGGCGCCAGATAGTCGCCCCTTCTGTCCTATTTTCAGTTCCTTGTCCTATCTCCTACACCTGAGTAGAGGAAGCTTTCCCCGCTTTGTTTACCTCTTGAGATGGGTTGTAAAAACGAGTATATTTAAGTGGTTACTTGCGGGAGGGCAGTCAATGAAGTATAATAAATAGAGGTTTGTTGTCAATAGGTAGGATAGGTATTTACATAGGTAAATATTAATCGAATGTAGGTAAGTAAATAAAGGCCGTGGAAGAGTTTACTTATGCCCAGCAAATGTTTCAGACGTTGGTTAAAAAAAATATATTCTATTACTTAAATAGGCAGAGTGAGATGAGACCACTTTCCTCCATTTGCTATGATCCAAACACATTTCTAGGTACCTACGTTACGTACCTACTTATAAATGACTTAACCGCTTACTTTTTCTTGGTTTCGTTGTTTTTAATGTGAAGTTGGTTAGAACTTAATTTTTATTGCACATATTTAACCAAATGAAGATCTAAACATCCATCATGATCTTAGTGTTGAGCTAAATTATTTTGTGATTACATTTACATTGAAAGATTTAATAAATCAAATAATTAGACAAAATATTGAGACACTTAATTTGATGTCCCGTCACGCTTTGTCATTTACATAATCATAGTATCCACTTATTTGACATTAACAACCCTATATAATTAAAGCCTCCCTTGCAATGTGCCAATAGGGGGTGTATACGTAGGGGGGTGGCTCGCAAATCCGCTTGGCTTCAGAGTAACGTACCATAGACGTGTTAATGAATAGAGAAGATTGTGAAATAAGTTTTACTATGATGTTTGTTGTTCTTGTGATTATTGGACTCGAGACAATGATGCGTTTTCCTAATTTTCCGCCTAATGTATTAATTTTCCCTACTACGTCTTGATGTTATCTACTAAGACCTATGTTTTCTGTTTTTTTTAATAGTTTTATTTAAATAGGTAGGTACGATACGACTGTTTTGTATGTCGCTGTTGACGTGTTTCTTTTCTCTACGTGTTTCCTTCCCACTTGTCGGGCGATACAAATGTAAATGGAGGGTAAAGTATCAGAACAATTGATGTTTTCTGGTGGTCTTCCGATAAAAAATGGACCTCAAGACAAGGGGTACCTCGCCTTGTAATAAAATCTCACTTTACTTAGTAAAAGTTTATACAGTACTATAAAAACAGTTGCAAATTATCACATCTAGTTCTTCTTTATCTATGGACCGAACTAATACAATGAAGTCATCAACCCCTATTTTATCCACGCTTATGTAAATAGATATAAATACCAATGTCTGAATATATGAGCATCATATAGATAGAAAGAAACGGGAAAGTATTCGGTCATTCGTCCCCGAATGTAAGTATGAATTCATTGTGTAAGTTTTTTGCAATATTAGTAGAGTTATGTTGAGATTTAGCTACTTTATTTAGGGTTGATACATATTAGACAGTAATTCCGCCTTTTTATTAAAATTTTGTGGGATCAAATAAAATATCCGAGGGCCCATTGACAGATCATTCATTGACAATTTTCATATAGAGTAAACAATTAAGTTTTTTCATATTCTCACATTCGTGATGAAGAGCAGCAGTGTTCCGCAAGCAAGTATAATAGTGTTCGGTATGACCAGTGCCCACTTCGGAAGAAATGACATAGTCCCTCGGGACTTCATCACCCTTTAATAAAATTAAAATGGAACTGGGCTGGACATGTTTGCCGTATGCACCCGGATCGATGGGACAAGATATCTACCAACTGGTTGCCGCTCGACGGCCACAGAGGTAGAGGTCGGCCTAAGAGGAGATGACGCGACGATCTGGGTGCATACTTGGCAAGCTGGCCAGGGGTTGCCGGAGATAGGGAGGCATGGAAGAATGCAGGGGAGGCCTTTGCCCAGCAGTGGGACACATTAGACTAATAAAAAAAAAGTAACAATACCTATAAAACTATCCAATTGCATATAACCTGTTTTAACAGACCTATTTTAAACTAGATAAAAATATGCAAGTAGGTACTATCTTGGTTTACGACTCTTTAATGGTAGCATAGTGACCTATACACAAGTATACCTACCTACTTAGAATAGAGGTACAGTTCAATAGTACCGCAGTTTACAACCCTATAGTCTATAGTATAGAATAGAGTATTATATGTATCTCTATAGAATCCAGGGCAGGGTGCTATGGCCGGAGACTGCGGCGCCAAACCGTCGGGCTCCGCTGCCGTCCTCCCGGCGCCACTCCAAGTAGGCTTTGACGGGTTGCGATTCGGGGTGGTGTACATTGCGTGTTTTAAACTTAATGGAATTGATGATTATCCATGAAAAATTTGGGTTTTGAAACATAAATACATAGATAAAAATCTGTCACGCCTTTCTCCCTTCGAGGTAGACAGAGACAACTTCGCTCCAGTTGCATACAAACATAGAAACTTCCTTCGCTTCATCCAAATTCATCAGTCGTCTCATACATGCACGTCGGTTTAGAGTACTATAGGTACTTAAACATAATAGAAAAAAAGTAGAAGAAAGAAAGAGAAGTGTGTCTGCATCGTAGCAAGTGGAGGGAAATGGTCTTAACCTACCCCGATGGGGAAGAGGCGTGACAGTAAAATAGGTATGTATGTATATGTTTTTTTTCCTTTTTCAAGATTGATAAGATAACTCTGTCTTATTTTGTTATTTATGAACACCGTACCTAGTATTCATAAAAGGTATAAAAACGGACTTCCAAAAATAAATACCTACGGTCAAATTGAGAAACCTCCTTTTTCTGAAGTCGGTTAAAATTAAAAATAATAGAATCTGAAACATAAATAGTCACACAACACAACAAGCAATGTATCAAAAACACTAGTAAAAAGTCGTTTGCCATTTCCCTCTTTCACTCCCGTCCTCCCGATCAATCCATTGCGTTTCTGTCCTCCCGGCTGAACGGTGCGCGTCTCTTTGCCCTGAGAATTCGGGAAAATTAAAAAAAAATGGGCGTCGAAAAGAGAACTGTGAAAATTATTGTAGCAGTCATCATTGTTTTGTTGATTATTGGTAAGTCATTTTATTAATTTTATCATTTTAAAACTTAATTGAAAGTTTTCATTGAAAGTTTATCAATTTTTAAGAAAATTGAATTGAGTTAGAAAGAAAAATTCTTACTTTTTTAAGAAGATGAAAAAGTTTTGCATTTTTTTTAGTTAAACTTTTAATTTGAGAAGATACATTAAATTATGTGTTAAAGTTTATTAGGCCCGTGTCCCTTATGTGAGGAAATAGGGCTGCTAATGATCATAGAAAATGGAAATGTAAGCTGCTGAAGGGTGACTAAGGTTGTTAGGGTACATGTGCTTAGTAGATAGTTGATATTATAAGGATTCCTAAGTAAGAGATAAGCAGGGGTATATAGGGAGCTACACTGCTCTGTGACTGCGCTCTAAGACAGTGCAAGAGTAGAAAAGTATTATACACTGATTTTAAAGTATTATACATATATTTCTTTGTTGATTAATTAATAACTGTATACCACTTTAGACTTTAGTGCATTAGTTTTAGATGATTTTATAAATAAATATAACAATATGAAGATTGTGACGTGTACGTGCGTATTTATGTGACTACATACACAATCAATGCTTTATGTGCTTTGGCAATACCTTTATAAGTATTATTATGTTTCTATTTGTGAAAACCTGTAATTGGCTCGTTTGTTAGTTTATAATTTGTTAAAGCTGTTGGTTTTCCAATAAATAAATGTGGATTTTAAATGCAGTTTTTCAAAACGAAAGTATTGAGAAACGAAGAATGTTCGAAAATGTTCAAAATTTTCGAAATGTCCAAAATTTTCCAATTGTTTTGTCCTGCAGGTGGTGTGGTAGGGTTGGTGCTTGGTCTTCTTTTAAATCAAAAATATGTGGGTAAGTACCTTTAGTATTTCTTCCCTTTTTAGGGTTCCGCAAGACCCTCTTACAGAGACTCAGCTGTCCATCTGTCTTTCTGTCTGTATCTCACAAACCGTTATAGCTAGAGCGTAGTAAGTTTCACAGATTATGTATTTACCTACCGTTGCCGCTATAACAACAAATAAATAAAATAGAATAGTAGATAATAATAAGTAATTAGGAGGGGTTTACACACAACAAACATTTTTTTTTTGCTATTTTTGCTCGATATCAATTATGACTACCTACAGGGAGACATTATTACTAGGCTATTGTTAACCTAGTGATGGTACGGAACCCAATGCGAGTCCGACTCGCACTTGCCCGTTTTTTAGATATCTAGCTATTCTAGCTTCAACCCATAATGATCTATGTACACATCCGGGCCGTGTCAGGGAAAAAATATCATTCCATACATTTTCTATGGACTCGTTCACACACGTTGTCATGACGACGTATTTTTTTCTCTCCTGACAGGCCACGGCCCGATCACGTCTCGGATGTGTGTAGATAGATAGACCATAAAGCAAAGCCTAGGAAAGCTATTTCCGACTTAACTCCACCCATTTCCTGAACTAAGCCAATACATTAGTAGGCACTTATCTGTGTTGACTTGATGCTGTCATTTTATAGTGTTGATCAACCTTCGTAACCTATTTGAAACGGGGAATTGGTACATTAGTGTTTTAGAGGTTTTTATATGTGTTATAGAGAGAGTAGATGGAAATGTTGGGAGTGGAAGGCAAACTCAAGCATAGGTTATTAAAAGTGTTCGAGCTTCAGAGGCTTATGTGTTGTTTAAAATTATAGAGAAAGAAAATAGAGAGAGTAGATAAAAATGTTTGGAAGGAAAAGGCCAAGACAAACGTGTCTACTTAGATCAAATCGCGAACTTGATAAAGAAAGGCCAAGTCAAGAGTGTCGCTATCTACACACTAAAGCCGCCGGCATGCCGCCGGGCTAGGCTATTGGCTTTACGTCATACGAATGGCAGCTGACAAAAAAGCCGGCGGCTTTGGTGTGTAGACAGCTTATAACAGACGTGCATGTATGAGGCGACTGATGAATGTGGATCGAGTAGCTCAAGCAAAATAAGTTAGCAAGTGGAACGAAATGTTCTCTGCCTACCCCGATGAAGGAGAGGCGTGACAGATATGTATGTAATTATGTGTATATTTTGTACAGTGCTGGAGGTGTGGCCAAAGTCTGACGATTACTACACGCATTGGGACCAACCTGTCATCCAGTTCCGAGCGCGAGACCCAGGTAGCTGGCATCCATGGGTGCAGAGGATCAATGAATTCTTGAGAGGTGAGTTTTTGGGACAGATTTCTAGCTTGGCATCCTCTCGTTTAAGACCACTACAGTTATAATGATGGCGTTGAAAGACCTTAATTGTACATAGGTACCTTATTTGGAGTTATAATGAGGCTCAAGTAGGTAGGTAGGTACTTAAGAACGAGAAGAAAGTAAAGGGGATGAAAGTATAGAAGAAAGTATTAAGAGTGTCAATCTACCTACTTCTACCTAAGTATTTAGTAAAATGACTATGAGCGAAATTGCCATAATTATGTTGGTTGCCCAGAAATCGTCCGGCATCAGGCAGATATGGCCGGCCCAATCCCATATTAGCCTGGCAGCTGTTTTTAACACATTAGGTTTTAACGCATCTTGGAGCGCAGTATGGTGTGTCTTACTTTAGCAGTAAGCACCAAGTATACTGCACTTCATGGCGCATTGGCAAACCCTGAAAAGAAAATGAATATCTACTTATAATACTTTTGTCATAGAATACGAAACAGCAGTCCCCGAAGACCCGCCGCGCGCACCATGTACCACCCAACGCCGCGATCAGTTCGCTTTACCACCTAACCCTGAATGCGAAAGGGCTATGGATTTATGGAGGCCATGCACCGTTGATCACTTCTATGGGTACGCTACTGGGACGCCTTGTGTGTTCCTGAGGTTGACTCATGTAAGTTTTTTTAATGTTGGTAGTTGGGTTGTAGCTTTTCTAGAGCACTTTTTGATGTGAGGTTACTAGATTCTCATATGTTGGAAAAAACCATGATATCTTAAATAACAATATTGCCAAATTTCATTAAAATCTATTCAGTAGTATTCGCGTGAAAGACTAACAAACATCCATCCATCCATCGGCACAAACATTGACCATTATAAGTAATTTTAGTAGGATGTTGGTCAAGGGAATGGAAGTAGAATAAACAGATAGCAGATTCTCGTTAGCTTACTTAGTTAGTGTTAAATACAAGTTGATTTAAAACTTTTTTGGAAAGGTAAAAGAAAATAATATGTATCTTTTTTTATCAAAAGTTTTGCTTCACTAAGTTTAGCAGGCGCTATGTAGCAGGTCTAAAAGAAATAGGTGTAGCTGGTGTAGTATGTAGTTCTTCGATAAATACTATTTATGTGTATGTATTGAAAGAAATAACTATTTTCTTATATTTCAGACCCACTACTGGGTTCCGCATCCGTACAACATGACCACATCACTGCCCATACCACTTGACATGCCGGAAAACTTGAAACAGTTCATGGTAAGTCCACAATACTTGAAAGAGGTTTTATATGCATGTCTAGATTTACTGGCCATTAACAGGCTTGCCAACATTAAGTTAACAGTAAAAAAAAAAAACATAGGGCGTCGCCGCCGCGCCGGGCGGTCATACATAGAGCATCCCTACTCGGAATGCTTCAAGCAGTTAATACCCGACAGATTGAAGTGACGACCGCTATTGCAGCGGTCGCGATTGTTCCAGCAGTCGCTTATATAATAGCGAATGAATGTCTATTTACCTATAAGTACCTAGTTCACTGTACTTTCGGGGCACTAAGCAGTCAGATCTCACTGTTTGAAGCAGTCCATGTACGGCCGCCCTTAAGCACCTACTTACTTATTGTAACTAACTTTTACCCTTAGGCTGATTTAAGGCTGATTTACATTGAGTGAGTAACTGACGGACTCAATGTAAATCAGCCTTTATAATAGGTACCTACTATTTGGTATTCTGTGCTTATAGCAACAACGCCCCGCCCACCAATATGGCGACTTTATATGGGTATCTTGCGACGGCGAGTTCGGAGCTGACCAGGAGAACATCGGGCCAATCCAGTACATCCCCGCGGTGCTAGCACCAGGTTTCATGACCAGCAGACTCCACACGGCCGACAGGATCCCCTGGTCAGCCAGGAACCTCCCGGATCAGACCCCTGCTCCGGTCATAGCTGTGTTGTTTGAGAATCCTAGAAGTAAGTATGGCAGTCACAAATCTGTCAAAAACTTTATTCGGAGCGTCGTGGAAGGAAAAGAGAAATACCTAGAAGGACATAATCGTTGGAGCATTCACCTTTAGGCCTATCCTTTGCTAATAAGTAGTTTTTTTTATTGATACTTCGGTACCTATCTTTTCCTTGCTTCCCCTCAATCTTTCTTTCAATGACGTTTCTCAAAAATCCGTCATGTCGCATCAAGCGCCCTATTATTTCCCTCTTCTAATTTCGATTTATAGTGGAGTTATTAGAAGGAAGATTATCGATGATGAAAAATTGATTGATTACTAATTTTATTGTATTTTTTTCAGAGGGTGTCCTCATAAACGTGGAATGCCGTATTTGGTCCAGAGATATCTACTACGATCGCTCTAGCCGCTACGGTCGAGCTCGATTCGAACTATTCGTCGAATAAACTAAGTTTTAATTATTTATTAACTAGTTAAATAATTTTGAAAAAGATAAAAAGACATTGTGTTGTTTAATTGGTTGTCAAAACAATTTTAATTTCTGACTGATTTAAATCTTATGAATTCCTTAATCATAAGATCAACGTGATCAATTTCATGTTAATTTTTAATGTTGTAGTGATTAATTTAATTAGTAGTTTTAAGTAAATGTGTAGCTCAGGTTGAAAAAAAGACTTTGAAAAAAAAACAGCTATAAATAAATTATAGTGCTTTTCACGAAAGAAGTCCCCCGGATACTTTTGGAACTAAATTTGACAGGTCTATTTTCCCTATTTTCTGACCTTTTCCCTGATAGTAGGTAGAAAACCCGTTACTTATCTTAATAAAAATACACTTTTTACATAACAGAAATATAGCTAAGTAGACAATTTTATCAAAATATATACCAATCTACTCATGGAATGACCAGAACAGTCGAAATATGCAGGAAATAATATTATTTAATAAATTACAAATGAAATAAACATAGTATAGGTAGATGTTGTACTCATAAATGGCACCATTATCAATTTTGACATGAAATACAGCGCCGCGGCTAGGGGACTTCTTTCGTGAAAAGGACTACATAGCTTACGATTGCTTACTACACAATTCCAGTGAATTCCATGCTTCAGTACGCTGTGGTAAAAAATGTATTCTTAATAATTATAAGTGAGCTAATTTTAAGGGAGTGTTACATACTTACGAAGTTAATATCAATAACTACACTGCATTTGATGTCTTTACAATTAACTTAACTAAAATAGCTCTGTTCTTCTAAAAATTTAATAGACATCCCTGTTTTCTCTGTAAATATTTTAATAAGCGTTAAACTACTATAAGTATTTATGTCGTCTGTTTGTTGTTGTGCTGTGTCTGTGTAAAATGGTGATTTTATATTAAATAAATTCATTAACTTTTATTTCCTCATTTCTTTAACTTTCATAATATTAAAAAGTTTAGTTTGGCTGAATAAAAATGCAGCGTAAGTAAAAAGTTTGAAGTAAAATAACATTTAAAAAGTTTTGTCTTTACCGCCACAAACCACAAGAGCTACTGCTATTATAGTATCTCTTTCTTTCTATACTGGAATCATTGTTGAATGAACACGATAGCCACATTCCGTTCCAGATATTGGCTGATCAGGTTTCACGTATTCGTCCAATAGAAAGTGATTGCAATTATTGCCATATAGTATAATCAGTGTTAGTATTGGTAGTTTTTTAAATATTGATTTGAGGTTTATTGGATCCGTAACTTAAAATTGTACAAAATATTTTTTTAAAATTTTACTTAATATCAGTTTTTTTTTAATTTATTTACGGTTTTATGCTTTAAAAAGATTTCAAGAATAAAGATTTCGAAGGGAATAGGTGGATAATATTATCTAAAATGGCAACATAACTTAGCTGTCGCTGTGATCGCTGTCGAAAAATTGACATTTCATTTCCACAATTTTCCGTTCGTGTTCATTTGTGAGTTCCTCACCGGATTGTTATCGAGTCATTTTATTTGCGCCACTGTTCGTGAGAGTGCAAATATATCGTGAAGTGTAGTGTTTAGTGTCGCAGTAAGGAAAAATGTCGCGGTTAGGCTTTTACGTGCTCTGCGGGGCGATATGCAGCCTTTTTGTACTTGGTAAGCAAAAGCAAGTCGTAATTCTTTGTTGCATTATCACGCTAAACGGGGCGGACTCTCATGTTCATTGTTATTTGCGCAATATGGCCCGAGACTGTGTTCTACCGTCATTATTGGAAAACAATTGAAATGTTTTCCTTGGATATGTTGTAACTGTAATCGGGGTGTCGTATTTGGGTCAAAGATTTTTTAGTTTTGCGTCCTATACACCTTTTAATTTACTTCCTATATTATTCCAAACTATCTTATCTCAACGTACGTCAATATTGACTAAGTAAAACACCTAACATTTTAGTAATAAAACTAAAATATCACCCGTTCCTCAGGTCAAGGTGACATGACGACACCGAAGACAGTAACGATTTTAGTGAAAGATCCAGATCAGAACACAACCCTACCGCCTCCAACAACTACAACAACAACTACAGAAAAACCTACAACACCATCAACTACTACTACAAGCACAGAAAAGCCTACACCAACAACAACTGAGAAGACTACAACAACCAGTTCGACGACTACCGCTCCACCTACCCCAGCTCCTACCCCTGCTCCTCCTAAGCCCACGCCTCCCCCAGACATGGGCAAGTGGAACTTCACGCAGAACAACATAACCTGCATCATGGTGCAGTTTGCAGCTCAACTGAATGTAACCTACACCAAAGTTGTCGACAACTGTGAGTATTTTTGATTTTTATTTATTTATTTATGATTTTGAACTTGTCGTTCTATTCTAGTGGGTGGGTGAGAGGCAAAAGAGATAGATAGACTAAGGATTCAAAGAACAAACAATAAAAATAGTTTTTTTTTCTATTGATAGTTTTTCAAAACCATTGGATGTGGTGGTAGACATAAAATGTACAGCCTTATGTAATTACTAAAGTATATCTGCATAGTTGGTGCCCTTTATCATTAGGAACTGAAAAGACAAATTTCAATCTAAGGTCTGGATGAATATTCTCAATATTATTCTAATGATAATAATATGATAATCAAAAATGCTCTGTGCTGCACTCTGTCAGGTGGGCTAAGTCTTTTAATGGCTAATTTTTATTTATTTCATTAGTTCAAATTGAAACTAAAGTATATTTTTAACTAACTTCAAAAAAGGAGGTTTCTCAATTCGAACATATATTTTTTTTGTTATTCATTTACCTTCCTTCACATAAAATGGAGGGATCATTCCTTAAAAACAAAAGAAGAACATAAAAAGAAATAATACTTCCTATACAAAGAAATTATCATAAATAGTGAATGAATAACTAAATGTTCTTTATTCAACACGAATTAGTCACCAATGTTTTGAGCTAGATTTAAATATAAAATATTGTTCTCTTTTCAAAGATATCATTGAACTTACTATACCGGTTTGGACACGAATTTTATGTCTTTGCAACACCATTTCATTTGCATATATTAAAATATTCTGAGCTCTTTGGTATAAGTTGACAAGAGTTTAATTGGTACTGGAAAAGTATTAATGGGTATATTGCTTGGGTTTCTAGTTATTGTGGGTAGTAGTTTGTTTCTACTAAAAGAGGAAGGGAGTATATCTCTAATGTTAGAAGGGATTAAGGGGTTTAGGGTTCAGCTACCTATAATAATATAATAGGCATGATGACTAACATTTTTTTTTTAATACATCACATAGATTATTTTAAAATAATCGACACATTTTGTCTTATAATATAAACCAAAAATAACAAAGATAAACTGGGTTAAAGTTGCTCGTGACGTCACGCCTAAATAAGATTTTTACCTAGGAGTGACGTCAATACCCCCCACTCCGTAACTTTGATGCTCTGTATCTTTGTATTTATTTATGTATTTGATCAGGTAAAAAATGTGTTTCAAATATTTTTTAATAGCCTAAAAGATGGACTAATTATTTTTTGAATTTTTGAATGTTGACATCATCCCTATTATTGTCTCTATATGTCTATGTCTCTATTATCACTATTACATACAATACAACGTAATGCCATTAAAAAATCAATTAGGTATTTAAATTTTATGATACTCATTATTTTTGATTATATATTTTTTTTATATTTGAATGACTTCATAGTGAAGTACTATCAAATAAAAACATTTAATTTATGTTATTTTATTATATCAATAACGACAAAACTGCAATTTTAACAGATTTTTCATATCTAGTCCCATAAAATTTTCTTTAGTGCACATCTTACATTAATAAACTTTTATTATAAGTACCTATATAAAAATAATCACATCCATAATCACAAGATGAACATCACATGTTGTAATCATTAATTAACAATTCCCTCTTCCTATTTTCACAGCCATTGGTTTATTTTATGATAGTAAGAATGGATTGTAGTGTGAAAATGTAGCTTGTTATATAATACACAAGGGTGCTATTGTTTTAAAGTAGGGTACTGGTACATTAGAAAATGGGTGCATGAGATAAGGAAGACAGCAGGAAGCCTCTGGACCAGAGTGGCTAGTGACAGACAACGGTGACAGAGCATGAGGGCCTTTGCCAAGGGGCAACAGATAATCTGATTAAAGGCTATTATTATATTATTATACATATAGTGGTACATTGGCTTATTGACAGGACATGAGAACAGAATAAGGCTATTGGGAGATGGCTTTGTATATGTTAATTATAAGAATTATAACACATAAGCTTATATAAAATTGACTAGGGATTTAGTACGCATTATCATCCTACAGATATTATAAATGTCAATGCTTGTGCCGATGGATGGATGGATGTTTGTTATCTACTCTTTTACGCAAAATCTACTGAATAGATTTTAATGAAATTTGGCTATATTGTAGCTTATATATCAGAATAACACATAGGCTATATAAATAGCTTTTTTTTTTCAAGATATGAAGATAAATGCGTGCGAAGTAGCGGGTAGCCTCTAGTATCTTTTATAAAAATTAAAGTGCACCTTATTTGTTTGGTGAGATGACATGAACATTTCTCGATCGACCATATAGGTAAAATAATTCTCAGAAAATTTTGGGAGGAACGAATAAGTATTTACCTGCTTTTTATTAAAATCTTTTTCCTTATATTTTAACATCCACAAGATATTACCTGGGGTTACCTTTTTATTTATAGATTATCCTCATATTTTGAGATGTCCAAACTCCGGGTTTATATATCGTAAGGTAAACAACATTTTCAATTTATCACCTTACATTTAAAAAGTCTTTGAACGGCTCTGACATTTACAATTAAAAAAAGTAAAAAAGTATGAACAAAAATTATTTCTTTCGTAGACCTAAACTGGCATTTGGCAAAGGGTTTCTTTTTCTTGAAGAAAAAATATCCATAATTTCATGGAATTTGTCTAACAAGGACAAGTTCTAGATATCCCTACCGGAGGCAAGCAGGGAATTAATTGCAACTCATTTAGATTTATAACTTTACAATATTGTAGCTTAAATACATCAGAATAACACATCTTCTTTATCAGCCCATATATGTCCCCACCGAGGGGCACGAGCCTACTCTCATACAGAGAGTGATTAGGCCATAATCCACCACGCTGGCCAAGTGCGGGTTGGCGGATTTCACATAGGCTATATTATTTTAAGATATGGTTAATGTTTCACAAGATATGACGATAAATGAGTACGAAGCCCCTAATTTTCTACATTTTCGATAATTTTTTCCTCATCACGTGCCCTGACATTTCCAAAGAATCCATCCAGTCGTAAACTGCAGGATATTTTCATCATTTAGCTTCTAGGTAGTAGTTAGGATACCTAACAATGTCACGTGCATAAATCGCCCCTCAACTGAATAAACGGTGATGGAACGAATGACAATAAACTAACTGTACGTTTTATAACAACGATATACATGGTGACTTTAAATTAGTGAACGATAGAAAAGGATAGGCATGTACTCGTGATAACAAACAACTTTTACTATGGGACCAAGTGCGAAATCGTTAAAAAAAATTTGAACTCCCCATACAAAATGCACCAGCTGATAGTACGGGGGAACAATTTTTTTTTATGATTTCCAACTTGGTCCCGTAGTAAAAGTTGTTTGTTATTATGAGTACATGTAGGTATATTCTTTTCTACCGTTCACTAATTTAAAGTCACCTTATATACAGAGTAAAAAGACTTGTTGTAGTGATAGCCTGGAGGAGGACGTAGTTTGAACTCCTTGTATTTGAAAGTACCTATCATATTTGTCACGCCTCTCTCCCATCGGGGTAAACAGAGACCACTTCCTTCCACTTGCTATGATCCAAACACATTTTTTTCGCTTTATCCACAGTCATCAGTTGCCTCATACATGCATTTGTGTTTAGGGTACCCACATTATAATATCTAAATAAAATATTTTTCCATACTAATAAATTATTTAATCAGACACCCATAAAACTGAGTGTCAAGCCAAAACTCGAGTCGAATAATGACGAATTCATCGTTCACATTTATGAAATTTTTAATTAGATAATAAACAAGTGTTTACCTACACATTATTTATTTTTGAAATTACACTTCATATTTCGAATAAAAGTAGTTTAATCAAATTATTTTATCGTTCTATTTTAACTTAGTACCTAATTTAATATAGATAGATAGATTATCAGTTACATCCCGTATTTACATCAGTGTATAACATATGCATTACTAGCTTTTGCCCGCGACTTCGTCCGCATAAGATATTTTGTTTTCTCCCGGCTGTTAGTCCCCCTGCAACAATGTCCCACCTCAATTCAGTTTTCTGCCTACTTCCTACCCCCTAAGTAAGATGACGTGATCATTTTGATCTTATATCCGTTTTTAGGTAACCATCTATTACCTTACTAAATTTCATCAAAATCCGTTCAGCCGTTTAGACGTGAAAGAGCAAAAGTCCCAGCAAAAACGACTAAAAATCACTAACTAAATTTAGTTATCTGCCTACTGCCTACCCCCTAAGAACGATGGCGTGATTATTTATAGCCTATGACCATTTTTAGGTTATCATCTATCACCATACCAAATTTCATCAAAATCCGTTCAGCCGTTTAGGCGTGAAAGAGTAACAGACAGACAAACAGAGTTACTTTCGCATTTATAATATTATAGTATAAGTATATATAGTATATAGTATAGTATATAGTATGGATAGTATGGAAGTATGGATTTAGTATTAAGTGCCTAAATATAAAGTTTCATGGTTTTATCTTTGAATAATGACGATCTCCCATACTAACTTTCATCCCTTATTACCACCCCCTAAAGCCTTTTTTCGCAACAAAATATAGCCTATGTCCTTTCTCAAGGTCTAGACAACCTCTCTACCAAATTTCATTGAAATCGGTTCAGTAGTTTAGGCGTGAAAGCGTAACAGACAGACAGAGTTACTTTCGCATTTATAATATTAGTTTTCTCAAAATAAAAAATAAAACATAGCCTGCGACCTTTCCTAGGCTTTAGTCGAACTCTGTAACAGATTTTATGAAAATAAGTTCCGGAGTTAGGTGTGGAAGCGTAACTTTGATAGGACTTCCATACGAACTTTCATCCCATAATTCACGTCTAAACAGGTAGATATTTCCAAAAAGCTAGAACAAATATTTATTTATTTAGTACTAAGTGCCTAAATATAAAGTTTCATGGTTTTATCTTTGAATAATGACGATCTCCCATACTAACTTTCATCCCTTATTACCACCCCCTTAAGCCTTTTTTCGCGACAAAATATAGCCTATGTCCTTTCTCAAGGTCTAGACAACCTCTCTACCAAATTTCATCGAAATCGGTTCAGTAGTTTAGGCGTGAAAGCGTAACAGACAGACAGACAGACAGACAGACAGACAGACAGACAGAGTTACTTTCGCATTTATAATATTAGTATGGATTATTTTCATACAATAGTCGTTTGTCATGTTATCGCCTCAACGGAAATTATTGATATTATAGTTATAATTAATATTATCATTAAATACTTTTGCAAAAACGTGTTCTATGGTAATTTTTGTGTGTTTTTGGTGTAGTAATTGGCTTAGTGGTTTGATTTGGTGTTTCTGAATGTTTACTTAATTATGTTAAATTAGGTCTTAAGTCTGACTAATATAAGTAGCAACAAATCTAGACTTGAAAGGATAAAAAAAACTACATTTATAAACCTAGGTACAGATATTCTATTTCTTGTAGACCTCGACTTTAAAGTTATTAACTTACAAACTTAAGTAACTTAAATACCAAGTTTTTTTAAAATACTTATAAAATAATCAATGTTTCGTTTTAAATTTTTGAAATACATAATTACCAATGAGACCAAAAAGGAATTAATTTAGTTAAACGCAGAAACTATTAAGTACTTTCTGAAAATCTTTACATTGCACAAACAAGAATTATTTAAAATCATTACGACAAACTTTACTATCTGTGTCTAACAAATAATTTATCTTTAAAACAACGTGACCTTTCTTCTATAGCTTTATGAAACGAAATAAAAATTGTTTGAAACTGATTTAGTAATAGTACGCCTAACTGATGTTTATTTAATTTATCGCTACCATTGCAGATACGTTGATATCTGTCGGTACATGCGACGTGACTGATAACAAATATGTATTATTATGAAAAAAAATATTAGAATGTAATTTAATTTGAGTTTATTTTTAGCGAGAAACGCCCAGTTCTGTTGTTTTATATACGGAGATATTCTTATAGTTCGATTTTGCCATGCAGGGCCCATTATTTGCTTACTTTTTCTCACATAAGTATCTACTTACATTCTATATTATGATGACATTCTTCCCATTTACTTACCTATACCTTGTTCTGAATATTGCAAGGGCAAAATTTTAATTTTTATTATTTATTTACCTATAGCTTTTAGCTTTTTAGCTGTTTTTATAGCTTTTTTAGCTCTATTGAAATGTCAATTTTAATGTTTGTTTCTGTGTTTATATGCCTTAGAATTGTAAAACTTAAATTTAAAAGAGCAACTCTATAGAGTGTCTTGCTAGGTTCTTCTCTGGGGAAAACTGCACTCTGGCGAATCTAGCATTAACTTAAAAATGAATCGCCCTAAGTGTTGTCAAACCTAACCTACAGGATTAAATGCATTTTCATTTCATTTCACATTACAAACATTTGTTATCGATACAGTATAATGTGGCCAATTTAAAAAGTCGGTTATACTTATCTATACTAACAGACTACATAATATTAATGACAAATATTGTATAAAGAACTCAAACAAAAGAGATGATTACAGAATAATGTATAAGTAGATAACTCATTTTAACAATCGTCACTTTTCTTCGAGTCAATTATTCAAGTTGTATGACGACAGGTTGATTACCGTTTATCGTGTATTTAATTATGAGTTGTCTAGTTTAAATAGTCACAATACACAATACGTTTGCGAAGGTCATTGAGAAGTTCGTAGTCCCGTTCTCTGTCATCAGTACCAATATGTATTCGGATGTGCAAGCTACAATACAGGGGCCCAAGTCTGCTAATTTTAAATGACCTCAGGTTGTGTGTCGGTAGGGTGTCAATGGCATTTTTGACACATTTGGTATTCTGACAATGGCTCACACTGATTGCGAGTATTGCGACCAAATGTGTCAAAATGTCATTGACACTGCCGACACACAACAGAATATTGTAAATTGGCACACTTGGGCCCCAGCAAAGTTACATTAAATATGTTCAGTGGTTTTTGCGTGAAATCTATCCATCCATGGGCACAAACATTGACTTTTATAATATTACTAGGTTTAGTAAGAATAATCGTCTGCAATAGACGTAAGGCCTATTATAGTAAGAATAGGAATTAGGAGGATTTGGTTCTTTTATAAAATAACTTTTTGTAGTACTCATTGTTTGTGGATTTTATTCGTAGTTGAAGATCTGGATGAAAACATTCCCATGGTTTTTCAAGGTCGCTGTAAGCTTGCCAAAATGTATATCGATCGTGCATGTTGGCATGATATAATACCCATAGGATAGACAGGGTGGCACCAACTCTATTAGAATCGTATAAAACATGTTATATTATTCTACAAATATTATAAATGTTAATGTTTGTCCCGATGGATGGATAGATGGTTGTTAGTACTCTTTAGCACAAAAAAACTACTGAATAGATTTGGAATGAAATTTGTCAATATTGTAGCGTATATATCAGAATAACACATAAGCTATATTATTTTAAGATATTATGATTTTTTTCTAAGATATGACGATAAATGCGTTCGAAGTCGCGGGCAGCTTCGAGTTTCTTCCTAACTGTTTTTGTCATTGTCAAAAGTCAGAATTAGACGACACGATGTTTTACGGATAAATAACTTATAAAGAGTATTCTGCAATGATATATATAGATATGTTATATGCGCGCACATTTTGAAGACTGTAAGTAGACCTATTTAAAACAACTTGTAGCTAGTCTCAGTTAGTCTGAAGACATTTGGAGTATGATTTGAAATGCTGTCATTAATGTCATTGTAATCATTGTTCAGCACAGATTTAAAACGCCAATCACTATAAAGGTAACATATCTGTAAGTACCTATAAAAAATCATTGGTTTTCTGCAATCAGGGGACTAAACACTTAACAAGAAGTGATTTAAATAACAAAGAAACACTACATCTTTTATTACACAATTTGCTTCGTTAAGCAATTTGTACAGACAATCTTTTATTCTATTTATTCTCAAACCTAGCCACTGCCACAGACTAAGTAAACGCTGTCACATTGTGAAACGTTTTAGAAAGTATTCAGCTAGTTTAGTTGACAAAGAAATCATCTGTGACCGTCGGTTTACTGTTGACTCATTACATGATTCATTGTGTCGTGTGTCTGTTTTGAGACGTATGTAGCAGGCATGAGGGGACTGATAAGCTGAAAACAATTTTTACATGTTTTTATAGGTTTTTTAAATTCTACTAATATTTTTAAATATGTTTGTGCTGATGGATGGATGTTTGTTCCTTTTTCACGCAAAAACTTCTCAACAGATTTTGATGAAACTTGGCAATATTGTAGCTTGCTCATCAGAATAACACATAGGGTATATTATTCTGAGATATTATGTATTTGTCCTCCAAGTTACGACGATTAATGCGTACGAAACTACGAAGTTGCGAATAGGCATGATGACTAAAAAAAATTTTTAGTCTGTCACATAGATTATTTTAAAATAATCGACACTTATTTTTTCTTTTTTCTCTTAAACCAAAAATGACAAAGTTACACTGGGTTAACGTTGCTCGTGACGTCACGTTTGAGTACGATTTTTACTCAGTGGTGACGTAAAAACCCCCCACTCCGTAACTTTGATGCTCTGTATCTTTGTATTTATTTATGTATTTGATCAGGTAAAAAATGTGTTTCAAATAGTTTTTAATAGCCTAAAAGACGGACTAATTATTTTTTGATTTTTTTAATGTAGTCATCATCCCTATTGCCTCTAGTTTTTTTATAACATTTGATTTTTCAATCCAATCTCCTTAAACGTGACGTCATTGATTATTCTATTGGACTTACTTCATCCTCGTAGCGTGCAATTAATAGATATAAGTATTTATTTAGCTATTTTCAACGATAGAACAGAAAGGCAATATCTTAGGTCAGGGTTATCTAGTACCTACTTAGTGTTTATACTTAAATACTAATTACTATTGATTACAGAGCTGTATGATTTTATATGTTTTGGAGGAGAGTGTAGTTTTAATTTTATGTTCACGCAAACATAATTTTTGATGTTATTTTGTTTTTTTGAACACGCGTGGCCTTTAGCACAAAGTAGTTTCTTTCATAAGATTCCGTCTCTATCTTAAGTTCGCAAATGATAAGGACAGAATGATGAAAATTTGTATACAAGCGGCCGCCTTCGACTTTGTACGCATTTATTGTACACAATATCTTATAATATTAAGTATAATTGTAAAGTTTCATTAAAATCAGTTCAGTGGTTTTTGAGTGTAAGAAACAAACAGACATCTAAACACAATCTGTTTCAAATTCTTTAAATTTTTAAAAGAAACACTCCAAACAAACAAGACACGATAACGATCGATGCTAATCTAATTTAAAAACGACGTATGTTTATTTAAACACTCAGCGACATAACACCTTAAGACCGACACACGGTGAAACGCAACTGAAACAAAACGTTTCAAACTAGTTGCGTCGTGTGTAGTTTTCTAAAGAAGTCTTTAGCAGAAACTTCGATGCAACTCAAAAGTATCTAGTTTCAGTTGCCTTTCATCGTGTGTTCTGGGCCTTAGGGTAAGGCCGCAATGACAGGCGGCTTGTCTTATTTTACATTTAAGTATACACTTAACTGAAGATTTAAATCGCAAAAATGAACTTGACACGGCATTGTAGGTACTAAGCGTGCATAGAGTTCGAGTCTTCATTGAATTATTGCTGGGTTTAAGTTATTGATTCTGTGATTGTATTAACACGAAGTTAGACGGTTTCAGTTAATATTGTTTCTTATACGAATGTAAATGTTTTGGAAATAGTCGTTATATTCAAATTTTAAACATAGCGTACCATGTCATACCTGGGGGCTTAGCACGGCGTGCCGCGACAATTATACCACGTATGCTGTCCTTATCACATTTAAAACTATAGACAGAGACGTAAGCGTGACAAACGCATGACAACGTCTTGTCATGGAGTGCCATGCTAAGCTAGCTGCATACATATCTGTCACGCCTCTCTCCCATCGGGGTAGACAGAGACTTCCCTCCACTCACAATTAAGACTTTCTTCGCTTTTACATTATTCACATAATATTGAAATTCTCGAAACGAGTAATAACCGTGGGGTCTCGTTGGATGCAGATAGCAATGCACCGATCGTGTTGGAGAATATTTGGAGAGGCTTATGCTCAGCAGTGGGCAGCTGTAGCTTAACCTCTCACATCCCACTGACCCATTATAAACCCAGAAACAATAGATTTTCTATTGTTCTTTTTTTTCTGGGATGTGAAAGATTAAGATGATGATGACATAGTTTAAGTATTATAAAGTATACTTTGCCTGCGAATTATTGACTAATAAATCCTATTTTTCCACAGCAACATCGCTAGGCTCGGTCCTTATCAACGTGCCCGCGAACGCTACAGTTACCGACGGCGCGTGCGCGGCGGACAGTCAATGGTTGGCCTTGAACTGGTCGGTTGGCGGCTCCCAGCCCAACATTATGAAGCTGGTATTCAACAAGAATGATACGACTAAGAACTACGCGCTGCAGTACTTGAATGTGTCGCTGGCCGCCGAACAGTTTCCTAATGCTTGTGAGTTGGTTTGATGATGTTTATTGTAGGTTGGTCACGGACGAAAAAGGAGGACTAGGTGCTATGAATAGGGCCGGTGATGTCACGAAGTGGGCGGGACTTTTTGGCCATTTTTTTATTAAAAGAAACGATGGCGTGACGACTTACGCACATTCAGGGAAGGTGGGACGTAGCCACTGACAGAAATTTATGGAAAAGCATGGGAGAGGCTTTTGCCCAGCAGTGGAACGAAAAAGGCTTATGGTCATTGAGCTACTTAATTTCAAGGAACAGTCATTTAAAAGACGTCATTAAAATTTAAAAAATTACATGCATTGACGTGTTACGCCCCCTAGTGGTGAGTAGCTGTCTGCTATTCGAACGGGTCGACCTTGACAAGTAGTTCTGATTTTCGCCACTAGATGGCAAAGATAAAAAGGGCGGAGTCTTGGAAGACTTCATAGATTGAGTGTGACATCTCCATGAAATGACAAAAAAAAATGAAAATGTTTATAGTGCCAAGTCCTCTTCTTTTTTCGTCCGTGGGTCGGTTCACATCTAACGGAATATGCGTCGAGCGTTTGAGCGCTTATGTTACAATGGCTAACCGCAAAAGGAAGTCCTAAAAATTCAAAGGATTTGGTTACGTTCCGAGTATCAAACAAATCAATATTTCTATAAAGAGCCATGAGGCTCATGAGTACGAGTGCATGATTAAATGACTGCATTAAAAAGAAACATTTCATAACTTCACTTGTCATTGGCAGATTTACAATGGTAATAACCATTAAAAAAAAAACTAAATTATCCTTTTGGGGGAAATTAAACACGCCGTTTTGCTTTGTACTGTACAGGCTTATATCAAACTCTTATTTTTACATATATATCTAAGGTTGTATTAAATTAAATTTTAAAGTAAAAGATATGTGAAGAATTTATAATTTATTATAGCTCAGGGCTCTTGACAGATCTCCAAACAAAAGCACACGCACATTTTCTTAAATAACTATAAACTAGGTACTGATAAATCAAAGACTACATAGAGATTCATTAAAAGAGTGACTTTAAATTAGTGAACAATAGAATAGGGTATGCATGTCCTCGTGATAACAAACAAGTATTTACTATGTTACCAAGTTGGAAAGTCTCCTTGTATACTTAGGCCCACTTGCGCAGCCTAGAGTTAACGCAATAAACCCAGAGTTAGCTGCTAACACAGAGTTAAACTTGAGCTCTGTGTTAGCAGCTAACTCCGGGTTTATTGGGCTGCGCAAGTGGGCCTTAGTAACTCTTAAGTCATCATCTCTTCATACATTCCAGCATCAAAGATCAACCCGATCGAGTTGTCCCACGGAGTAGAATGGATGACGCCGCTGGCTACCTCGTACCGTTGCGAGCCGCGTACGCAAATGAACATGACGTCAGAGACCGGCATCATTGTCGCCGCGCTTGCGCTGTCGCATCTGCAAGAGGAGGCGTTCAGGACTAGCCATAGTGCCGATTTCAGTGCTGGTGAGTTGTATTTTGAAATTTTATTTAACACTGTACTCGCGACTTCGTCCGCGTGGAATACTGAGTTTTGTTTAATCTGTTCAGCCGTTTTAGTTTTGGCCACCCATCCTAATTTGAACCATGGTAAGAGTTGCTTAACCAACGTTATCGAAATCAAAAGTAGCCTATGTCCTTTCTCAGGCTAGCCTATCTGTGTCCCAAATTTCGTTTTAATCGGTTCAGCCGTTTTAGCGTGAAAGCGAGACAGACAGACAGAGTTACTTTCGCATTTATAATATTAGTATGGATATGGATTGTGAAATGAACGTTCCATACTTACACCAAAGCTGCCGGCCTGACGTCATGAACCCGACAGACAAACCTAGCGGCTTCTGAATGTTGCAACCGGATGACTTAAAGACGCCGGCTAGTTTGTCTAAGCCCCGGCGGCTGTTGTGTGCCGCCGGCAGTCTTGTGTGAAAATGGGACCGTCGGCGCAGGCGGCTTTATGTAGACACCTATAGCCCTATTAAGTACCTTTACGATTCCCTTCTTTTATGATTGTGCCATGGACACATACAACTAAAAAACAGTATTCATTTAAAATCTGTTCATCTAAAATTCGAACCCAAGACCAATCATAAGTGGCAGTCCGAAATGGCGGTCTTATACCCTGCGTTTTTAACCTTGTTGCATTACGAAGGACATTATTTTCAAAGAGTTGACGGTTGTGTTTTGTTTATTCTACTGCAACTGAATAAATACTTTTTCAAGTTCAAAGATATAAACTTATTCTTAATTTATAATTACATACATACTTTACATACATATCGGTCACGCTCTCCCGTTGGGGTAGACAGAAACCACTTCCATCCACTTGCTACGATCCAGACATACTTCTTTCGCTTCATCCACATTTAATAAATAAAGAAAAGGAAATTTTAAAAGAATATTATGTTTGTATCTTCATAAATGGAAACAATAACTATTAGCGAACCAAATTGTTTAAAATGAGAATATGATACATTGGTGACGGGCGGCGTGAACATTCGGTCGTCAACCTGCAATCTGCACTTAAATAAGATTGTTTTCAGTCATTTGATATGTCACTGTATCAATATAAATGTTGTTTTTGATGATGTTGAATATTGAATTCGTCAAATGTGATTGTGACAATTTTTATTGCTTTAGGTATTGCATTCTGGAGTGGTTTTGTCTATCTGTGGGATTCTTAGGGGCTGTGTAGGAAGAAAGGTCGTTTTTTTATAATGCTGCATATTTTGAGCATTGTGTATTACTTTAAAACACATCGATTAAAAGTAGTAGGAACCAAAATTTCTAGAAAATGTGGTACTGACAAAGTTATTTAACTAGTCCAATTGAAACAAAAAATAATATTATGAATGAATACCTCTATTAAATGTTTTTTTAATGAATGTATTTGCATTGCGCATTTCAAAATACATAAACTTAACTCAGTAAATTCGTAGAACACTCGTAACTGTCATTTATTTAATTCTAGTAACTATGTAAGTATAATAATACGTGCCGTCTATGTATTTAACCACGTACACGAGTGGTCATATCAATATGATATCCGCTATGCATTTCTGTATTACCTACACTGGGTTTTTGCAACGGAAATCATTCGATATTCCTGTGATAGGTAACTAGTTTTGTATGTACCATAATGGCGATTTAATAGAAATACATTTTATATTTTCAATGTTATATTATATAGGGTGACTTTAAATTAGTGAACGATAGAAAAGGGGGTGCATGTACTGATCATAACAAACAACTTTTCCAAAGAAACTTTTTCTTTTGAGCCCTTTTTTTCTTTGTTATTAAAAAATATATAAACGGTGTAACTGCCGGCCGTTGCTAAGTAACGGCCGCGCGCCGCCCGCGCCGAGCGACATACCGTCCACCCCGTGCCGCGCCCCTCCCCGCTCCGCGTGTTTCGCGCTGTTAGTAGCTACCTACCGAAATTAAGTTCACCTAACTTTTTGTCTTCCTTCCTATCGACGCTACTTTTGAAGAATAAAAATGCGAAGTAACCTGCTCTAGTAACCTCTCTCTATCATTAACGAGTGGTAGAAAACTCGTACCTAAGTACGAGCAGGTACCTACCTACGTAAGACTGGCGTGATTCAAATTTCGAATCAACTAAAGTATTTACAATGATTGAAATGTAATAATCAACTTATTTGCAGTTTTGATTTACCTAGGTACTTACCCTCAGTACCTAGTTGTTGAAAGTGTCCACCTGCTACGTCTAGGTATACGCACTATTACGCACTAACTGGCCCGGCTAAGGATATGGCGTTCGACGCGTTCCTTGTAGCACCACCGTAAAGTCACTTTTCACAATTTGAAAACTACTTTCGATCTTCATTTTTAATTCGTTGGCAGTATTAACTGGTCCGTCGCGGTACACCAAGTCCACAGAAAAAAAACACGTCGGTACACTACACACCCAACGAGTGCGCAGGGGAGACTGCGTGCGTGACGTAATAAAAACATTTACTTAAGTACCTACTGATAGTGTTGACAAAAAGTCAAAATGAATGAAAGAGTGATTATCAATCAGTAGCTAAAATATCTTTATTTTAACTTATTATAACCCTTTACTGCATGAAAATGTATCGAATTTTATTTAAATCTCTTGATTAATTGACTAATTAGATTCTAATTTTAATGAAAAAGCAATTTTCAATACTAAACATTGCATTTTAAATAGCGCGCGTGCGGCGGCATAAGTAGTTCATGTGCGCGTCCGTCTCTACTTCTTTCTCGCTCAATCGGCACACGGGTCGTCCTCGTCTGATGCGAAAACAGTAGGTAGGTAGTGTCGGGATAAGGAAGTGAATTTGTAGTGTAAACAAGTGAATTTAGTGAAATTTTGTTGCCAAAGAGATAGAAAACAAAACATTCGCCTGACCAACGCCCCGGGAACCCCTTGATCTGTGTTTAATTAGTGTACCTAGGTAGATACACCTACCTCAGTGAAAAGAGAATCTAGGGCTCTATCGTTACAAGTTTGCAACGCATTATTTGGTTGGAGTATTATTATTCCAAGTTGGACACTTTCAACAAATGCTGTAAGTAAGTAAATAAGCTGACTTTTAAAGAGTTTATTCCAATTTTTTAGACACGCCGCCGCCGCCGCCAGTGCCAGCCTATCTTCCTGCTGACTTACCTTATGTACCTACTACTCGTTCAACCGCTGCTGCTGGCTGTCTCAGCTGGCTTCTTGGCGGCGGCGGCGGGGTCGATCCAATACCGTGTTATTTACCTATTTACTTATTTTGAATTGTATTTAGATTATGATTACTTGACTAAGTAGGTAGGTATGCGGTTGTTAGTCTAAAACCTAGAAAGTTGTGATGAAAAAGTCGGAATCAGAATCCGTATGTGTAATCGAGAGTAGGTAGGTACTTTCGATGAAATGATTTTATTTGTTAACAGTTAGGTAGGTAGTTAATAGTTAATAGGTAGGTACTAGAAACACCAAAAACGCGGGGCGCGGCGGCGGCGGCGGCGGCGGCCCGCTGCGCTACGATCAGATGTTTGAGCGCTCAGCTGATCGTAGCGCGCGCGTCCGCATTTACACCGTTTTTGTATTATTTTTTAACATCGTAAAAAAGTGCTCAAAGAAAAAAGTTTCTTTGGGAAAGTTGTTTGTTATGATCAGTACATGCACCCCCTTTTCTATCGTTCACTAATTTGAAGTCACCCTATATACTCTGATTTTTAATCCAAGTCAGACAATTGACAAGTGCAACTGTCACTTATACAAAAAAGGGTGACCAGCTACAATAGTGATGTTCGGCAATCGATGGATTTAGATGTATAGTCGAGCCTAATTTTATTAGGTACCTAATATATATTTTTTATACACTGTAATTGTCAATTGTCTGACTCGGATTGAAAATCAGACTATAGTATAGGTACATAAATGCTAATGACTAATTTGTAAAATCGATAAGTGATTATCGTGATGTGCTAAATTCGTTATTTTTACACCGCCATAATATATGAGGATGTTTGTTACTTTTTCACTCAAAAACTAGAACTTATGCCCTGTTATTTTAACAATTCACACCCGCCATTATCATCGTTAATTCAAATGTCAAGACTGTTTAAAATCAAACCAAACTATAACTATCTCCTTCACTCCGTCGCATGCATCCCTTTCACTCATCCGTACTTTCCGTTTTCCACACTTATCCTATTAAAGTCTATCTAAACATCTGGACCGAGTCCGGGAAAAAATATCATTCCATACATTTTCTATGGATTCGTTCACATACGTCGCCATGACGACGTATTACATAGACGGCACGTATTATTATACTTACATTGTTATTAGAATTAAATAAATGACAGTGCCGTGTTTTCTAAGAATTTACTGAGTTAAGTTTATGTATTTAGAAATGATGTTATTCGCAAAACAGTTTTCATTGTGTTTAAAGAAAAAATAGACTCATATCTTTAGAATTAAAACTTTAAACTTATTTTCCAGCTCGTGAATGCGGCGCCGGCGACCTGCCGGATGCGGTCCCGATCGCGGTGGGCTGCGCGCTGGGCGGACTCGTCATTGTAGTGTTGGTGGCCTACCTCGCGGCCAGACGTCGTGCCGCTGCTAGGGGGTATCTGTCTATGTGAACAGGTGAGAATACAAGCTTACTAAACGCAAATGCAACGAAACTACAACTGGGGGCTTAGCACGGCGTGCCACGACAATTATCTCACGTATGCTGTCCTTATCACATTTAAAACTATAGACAGAGACGTAAGCGTGACAAACACATGACAACAACGTCTTGTCACGGAGTGCCATGCTAAGCTAGCTGCTAGTTACTTTTGAGTTGCATCTAAGTTATTTTTAAAAATGAAATGAAAAATCATTTAATCCTGTAGGTTTTTACGACACTTAGGACGGGTCATTTTTTAAAGTTAATGCTAGATTCACAAGAGTGCAGTTTTCCCCAGAGAAGAACCTAGCAAGAAACTCTGTAGGGTTGCTCTTTTGAATTTAAGTTTTGATTACAAATTCTAAAGAATAGACTCCTTTAGAAAACCACATACGACGCTGCAACTAGATTGAAACGTTTAGTTGCGACGTGTAACTAGTCGCAGTTGCGTTTCCCCGTGTGTTATGGGTCATAGAGATAAAGAATACTAAAATCTTGCTTATAAATGTTAATGTTTGTGCTGATGGATGTGAGGATCTTTCACGCAAAAACTACTGAATAAATTTTGATTTTTAGTTATATTGTAGCTTGCACATCAGAATAATGTATTTTATCTAACTGTCGTCGGTCTCCCACTGTTAGGCAAAGGTCTTTCTCCTCGCCTAACGGTTGCTGAACATCTGACGAAGATTGTCGATGTATTGAACTCTTTTCTATATAAATAATCAAGAAATTTTTTAAAACAAAAACGCATCTTGCCTGACTTTGAAGCAATACATCACTTAATTTATTCTTTTTTTTCAGAAGGTGATTAACCGAAGAGTAAAAGTTAGTAGTCAATATAAATGAATATATATAAATAAATATACACAGGTAAAACTATTTGTTCCAAATCATTCACTCATTCATTCATTCATTTATGTATAGGCATTTTGTCTTAAGATTTGCTCAAGTTATTTCAGAATGTAAAAGCATAAGTAAAGCTATCTCCATATTGGCCAAGTGTCTGGTAAACTTAGACAAAAATAGCTCTTGTGTTTGGTGGACCAGTTATTAGGCAGTGTTCAGACCAAACTGACTGTAAGCCGCCGAAAGTGAGCGAGCTTTACGCAGTTTATTGTATTTCTATACGCATAGAAAACAAAAAATGTCTTCCCTGTTCCCGAAAGTTAAGGACACTGGAAGCCAATTTCTGAACTAAATATATATCCGCATAATCTGTGCCTGATGTTGGCCTGCTAATGCTATTAGATGCTTCAGTATCCTTATTCATCATGAACAGGAAAGACTATTTTGAGCCTAATTCTGTGTATGACTCACATATTCACTTATCCGTTCACATATAACCGACAATACGTTATTATGCTATGCGTGGACGCTGACATTCGGCGGCTGATTAATATAGTACGTCACAACGCTCCGTGGACGCTATTGGCTACGTAGCTTTAAGCTATAAGCGTATTGTCAGCATAGTGTGAACGAAAAATGCGGTTCACGTTTACATTGGGGCTCACAGAAAGCCTGCTCACATTCGGTGGCTTACGGTCAGTTTGGTCTGAACACGGCCTTAGACACTGGCCGATGGGGACATGCTTTTATTTGGTTGAAATTAATGCAAATAAATTATAAAGTTTTATTAAATAGTCTTCCTTTTGATTTATTTTTATTAAATTCTCAATTTGTTCCTAAAAATGTGGAATTATTAAGGAAGCTGTAAATGATTGATTTTTCCTATTTTTTACCATATCGGCCATAATAATAGATTTTTAGTTTAATTGTTATTATTATCTTAAAAGAAATGCAACTTAATTGATTTATTTGAAAAATGTATGCCAAAAATGAAAATATTTTAGTTTTTCTTTTATGGGTAAATAATATATATTTCGAAAAACATTATTAATACTTACTTGATTTTTTAAATTAAAATGTAACAAGTGACGCGAACTGATTGATTTTGTGCAATTATTTCAAATAGTTATTCTAAAAAAGAAATTATTAATGTTGTAAATTGTACTGTAATAATTATTATATTACATGCATTTAAAAAATAATATAATTTGAATTATTATTATATATAAAAACCATTAATTTGAATGAATATAAGCGATTCACACATTTCATACATAAGACATAAATACATTATCACAAAAGTCCATACACATAAATAAATAGAATAAAAAGTTATAACACATAAAAGACACGTTGACTTAGTTTATATAAAATTCAGTGTCTTTTCATTTAGGTAAAGTATTCGACTATTTACTAAGTGTAAAATTGGTTACAGATGATTCACTGACCAACTGTTTTTTTTATCTAAGGGCTGACAGAGCGCAGCGCAGAGCATTTCTGATTGTCTTATTATTATTGACGTTCTCATAAGAATAATATTCAAAATCAGTCAACACAACAAATGAGCATCGAAGCGACTGCATGCAAATGCTCTGCGCTGTGCGCCGGTCCTAAAAAAAAAAACAAAAAATATAGTTTCTCACACTAATTTGACATTTTAAAAGTACAATTTGTAAACCACGCTCACGTTCGAGTGTCCTTAAATAATATTTCTAACATCATAAAAATTTCGATTTATCTATCAGCCCGTTGCAAGAAAGGCCAATTAAGTTAATGCTCAATTACACCTATAGCTGTCACTGTCATTGTCAAAAATCAGGTCTTTCTACCTACATACGTCCGGGCCGTGCTGAGGTCTCGTCCGGGCCGTGGCCTGTCAGGAGGGAAAAAAATACGTCGTCATGACAACGTATGTGGACGAGAATAATATTTTTTCCCTGACACGTCCCGGACACGGCCTGGAAGTTTGTAGACAGCACATAAAACGGCACGATTTTCACTGGATTAATTTATGAGCTTTTTGTGCAACTAGGGCTAAGTAATATACGCAGTGAATCATCTAAAACGATTTATTTAGCGTTTCTGTTGTGTTATGTCAAAACTAATATGGCTACAGTGCGTTTATGTGTCGTAATATGAATAAATACAGCAGAAATGTTAAATAAATCGGGTACTGTAAAAAGTTGGATTCGGGAAGGGTTAAGATTGTAGTTTCTTAACTGATTCTGATTTTTAGAGACATAAGATTGCTTGTCGTTAAATTTAAATCGAATCCAATAAGAAAATTATTAGAATCAGTTAAGAAACAGTTTTTTAGGCTATACATGTTTATCTTGCATCATTATATGTATGGAATCTGTAGCAATTTGGATAATGATAAAATAGGATGACTGCCAAAATAATCATAAATTATTTCTTTTTTTATTCTGTATCATGGCAACATTTAAGTGTCACTTATATAAGGATAGTAAATGTTGCCATAATTATGTAAAAAATAATAATTTAATGTTAATTTGGTAGTTTTAATGGTCCGATTATATTAATAGATTTCCAAATCATGTGGTAGGTTATGTTTGTAATGTATAATGATGTAAGATAACAATTATGAGCTGAATTGTAAGACTTGTGATGTCAACATGTAATACTGAATAAATGTTTTTTATTGCCAATTGCGATTTTTATTTTTAAATCTCATTTTTTATTTAATAGCTTACTGCGTTTATTGCAAGAAGATACTACAAAGAGACAGAAAAGAAAAGAGAAGTTATACAAAAGGTACATCATATCTTTTAATTAGTTTTGTAGTAGCTATTTTATAAAATATTTTTTTTTATATAGTCTGACAAAAAAGTTAAAATTAAAAAGTAGCAACACTGTAGCGTCGTTCGTCCCTTTCGAATCAATCTTAGCAAAAAGGGACGACAATACAGTTTATTACTATTTAGATTCAATTTTCGAAATTACTACAAGGAAGATGAAACATTTTTGACGTTTTTCGACTTGTTCTTTTTTCATTGATAAATAAAACAATTTCTAATAAATACGTAAGTTTTTATTATGTACAAAGATAAAAATCACATAAGTATATGTACCTATGCAATGATACATTTATTACATACATTTCATTTTATTTTTCATACAATATGATAACAGATTCAAAGACACCATAATAGGCGTGACGACACTATGAAATAATCGAAGATTTAATGATTTCAGGGGAAAATACACATTTAATGGATTCAAAATACTATTTTAGTTTTATTTAAAAAATTGAGATTAACAAGATTTTCTATAAAATAAAAGAGTAAAATACTGCAATCGGCCATTTTGACTGAAACGCCAATCACAGCGCATGACGTCATACTCATGTAAACAAACATCACTGTGTTGTTTTGACTGATTGTACGCTAGGATTGCCTTTTTGTTTATTTTTGTGAATAACTACAAATTTATTATAATGGAACCAGGGTTTATCAGGGCAAACAGTTCCAATTTGCCCAGGATCGATTTGCTAATGTTGGGCGAGTTCCTGGCAACCAATAAAGAATTTTGCTCCTCCGAATTTAGAAACGTGAAAACCTCCTTGTATTTTTTTTGTTATTATTGTTATTTGTTATTATTGTCATTTCATCTATTTCACGTCAAACATGAAGTTAAAAATCTATCAATACATGATAACATACTCACATCAAAGTGATCTTCACAGAAATAAAGTGACGAATTTAATTTTACTTCGTTCGGGTTTCGCCGTGCAAGCTGTAACCATTTATCTCTTATTTTTTTAATGTATGGGACATGAACAAACACCTTGTTGGGTGTCTTTATTGATGTATTTTTGCACAGAGGTACTGCACACCACTTATAAACTTTAGAATTCATTTTTATCACAAGAAATACGAAAAGTTTGTTTACTTTGTTGTCTAGCCGGGCGGGAACACATTTGACGTTTACAAAAGTGTGACGTCACACGCGACGCCATGACACGGAGAGCTGTTTACACGCAGTATTTAAAAATAACTATAAAAATGGCTTTAATCTTCTTAAAACATTAGTTAAATACCGAAATAAAGTTTTTGTTGTAAACAGTACCTAAATGTGTATCTGCATTTTGGAATAGGATTTCAAAATCTTTCGACATGCCTATTCCGATAAAGAGAGAAAGAGCGATAAGGATGCGAGACGTAGATTGGTTTTGAAGCATATTATTAAAGTGCTGTCCTGTCATCAGCTGTCATTGTAATAATTTTTCGGCACATATTTAAAATGTCAATTACTATGAAGGTAACATATCTGTACTTATAAAACATAGAATAATAACTCCTTGTAATAACTAGGCATAGAAGCCGGACTAAAATAGCAATTAAAAACGTATACCTGACTCTCTTGCTCCTTACAGGATTTTGCGCAGGCGAGAATAGGACAGCAAATTGAACATAGTTCTCTCATAATTGAAGATCTGCTAGCTTAGCATGGCACTCCGTGACAAGACGTTGTCATGCGTTTGTCACGCTTACGTCTCTGTCTATAGTACTAAATGTGATAAGGACAGCATACGTGAGATAATTGTCGCGGCACGCCGTGCTAAGCCCCCTGCAGTTGACAATGTTGACATATCTAAAGGACTGAAAGAGTCATGAAAGAGTACTGTAAGGAGTCTTTCAGAGGCAATTCAGAGGTCTTTCAGCTTGCTTTCAGCACACTACCAAATTCAAAATCACGTTTTGACGTTCTATGTTTTACAGTTTGACACATTGCTCACTTGGCCGTATTATAAGTATACGGCTTCTGACACTAAAACAATATTTTCTGTGTAATTTGCGCAAAGAAAGTGAGATATTTTGTTGTGTGATCTTTATTTATGATGTGTTTTGTATCATAAAAATATGTTTTGTGTTATTGACGGCTGCTATTCACATTCGGGAAGAAAAGAAAACAGTGGTGAAAAAAATCACTTTCATTCGTAAGTTTTTGATTGAGTTTTTAATAAATTATTCTGGAAATACCTGTAGACTATATTATAAAATGTTACTCATCATTATACTTTTGTCCGAATTATTCCAAAATCCTACAAAAGTTTTCTGTTAGTTTTTCAGCTAGTGATGTGGGTATGGCCATATCGATATTTTAGATAGACAGTAGGCTTAGCATGGCTAGTTTTATTTTGTTCTCAAAGTGTCGCATTAGTTACGATTCAAATATAACGCGCTGGATCCAATCTAAATATGAAAACACTGGAGTATAGTATTCGCTACGTGCACGACAGTAGCGCCACCTAGCATGCGCAACTTTCCGGGATTATGCCAAATAATAACATATCAGTATTTTATTGCTTTCTAATAAATATAGTAAATAAAAGATAAATGGAAAGACGACAAGTGGTAATTTTAGAGGAATTTGTTTAAACAGTGCATAAAATAATGGACGTCATTATAAAAACTGGTTTTGAAAGTGTAGGTTCTAACCTCAAACTTTGTTGAAAGGAAATAAATTAGTTTTAGCACAACATGTAAGAAATGTTGAAGAGTTACGAAAGAATGGCAATAGTTATTTAATACGAGCCCACATCATTCGTCAAACATCGGTGACATTAACGCCCTATGTAACGAGTTTAAACGTAAGTACTCTGATAACCTTAAATAAGTAATTTTCAAACTGTCTCAAGGAAATGATAAAAGTTTATCATAGTAAATATTTTTTGACTCTTTATGCACTTGAAGGTCACGACGGTTCTCTTTCCGCACAGACTCTAGTATTTTATGATAGGTAACGTACCTATTTTAATTAACAATTATAATTTATTTATTACAGATCAATGATTCTCGTGTTGTCACTGGGGTAAAATGCAATTGTGTTTATAACCAGAGCTTTACTTTGTCACGCCTTAGAATGAAGTTTATTTTGTAGGAATAAAGTTAAAATTGACTCTACATTTTAGTAAGAAAACATTTGTATGGGAAAAAGAAAAGGTCTGTTTTAGGGCTTTCCCGGCAATTATTCGAATTTTTCTCACCGTTTAGACCTACCCTGGACTACGACAAACATTTTAAAACCAAAATCAGCTCAATCGGCCCAGCCGTTCTCGAGTTTTAATCAGACTAACGAACAACAATTCATTTTTATTTATTTACATTGACTTTACTTTCCCGGATTGTTGCGCATTTCTACCACGGCAAGCGCTGCGATCGCTTTACTATACCCCCACCATGTACTTCGCACGTAGCGAATACAGCTACAATGTTATCTTCAGGCATACCTGCAGAACAGACGGCAAGGATCTTATCTTTATAAATTATAGGACCTCCAGAGTCTCCGGCGTTTGGGCGTTGATTTCTATTGGAGCACATTGGGCGGAAGCAAATACTTGGTATAATGATATCCCTGGTACACTTAACTACAACACCTCTACCTATTTGTAGTGGTTTAGTTGATTGTTCCAAAAAGGAGTGATGATAAAATTCCAACACCGTTTTGTATGCTATTATTCCACCTCCTCCAACATATCGTATGGGATATCCGATTGTACTCGTAGGATCGACTGATGATAATTTACCTGGAGCTATGTCAGAAAGTGCATCAATCATCAGAAGTCCCACATCATTGAACATTTTGAAAGTTTGAACACGAGATATTAAATTTCCAAAAAAATTACCATAATCATAATCTTTGTAGTTTGGATGCCGAATAGCTTTCAGTATATTTCTTCGGTATTTGGTTTCATTAGGTGTAATTATGAAATTTTTATAAATTGTAAAACATTTTTCTTGCATAAATATGGAATCAAGGAGACAGTGTGCAGCAGTAATCACCCAATTCCTTGTTATTAAACTTGCAGTACACGTTCTTCTTGATATAATTGTTTTATTTGTGTATTTAGGTATTAATACACCCGGTACAGGTAGCTGGCACGCAATACACATTACAAATGGATATTCGTTATTCACGTCATCTATTCCGTCAATAACTCTGGGTCTTATTTCTTTTGCTTCAATACTAAGTTTATTTACTAAAATAATCGCTATTACAATCTTCAACATGTTTTTAAAATAAGTTTTGAAAACCTTGTAAGGTACTAAACAAAAGAAATCACCAAACAAAATTGAAAACCAGAACGACAATTTTAATCTAAGCAATAAAAAACTATCCAACCTATTCGAAATGTACTTAAATTAAAATTGCGAAAAATTACTTATGTAAGTATTGTGAAATGTTTTTACTGAACACGTTTTAACTGCTTACACCTACCTACTCGTATTTTCAAGCAGCGCTGTGAAATAAAGAGTGTTACGTCTAGACTAGTTAAGTTAAAATAAGTTATACTTAATCATTATAAAGTCTGAATGATTGCAGGAAAAATGTAAAACTCAGTTAAGAAACTGGCAAGAAGTGGCTTCCGTCTTCTTTTGTTTTAATAGAAAAAAAATAAGGAACTTTGTATATCTATATCTATACTAATGTTATAAAGAGGAAAGATTTGTACCTATTTTTGTATGTTTGTTTGTTTGTAATGAATAGGCTCCGAAACTTCTGGACCGATTTCAAAAATTCTTTCACCTTTGGAAAGCTACATTATCCCCGAGTAACATACTTAGGCTTTATAATATTTTTTTTTAAATTAGGAATCCTTACTAAAACTCCAATAATGTAATCCAAGGTGTAAAAAAATTACCTGAAAAATTCCTTGCGTCGCGTGCGCTGCGAAAACTATTGATGATAGAACAAAATCATTTACTACGACTTTGCAGAACTCATCATTATCTACAAAAAGTGTCGCGACAGCATATGTCTAAATATTATAGTTATGTCACAGTAAGCGGTTTTTTATTCTAATAATTTAATTTATGCCGCCGCGCCGCTTGAAAAGGCTCTTTATTTGTACCTTGGTATTAATCCCTATCAATTTTTTTTATATCTTTTTGAATTATTCAATTCGGATATTTCATTCGGAAGATATCACGAGTTTAAAATGCAAGTATTATACGGGATTTACACTCGCGTACGAGTCGCGAGGCGAGGGACGAGGCGAGGGGCGAGGTGCGAGTGAGAACAGACGCTCGTAGCTCGCCTCGTCCCTCGCCTCGTCACTCGCGGCGCTCGCGTCCGGAGCGGTTTTTGGGGCACGAGTCTAAGGACCTCGCGTCGCACGCGAGTGGATGTTTACATTCGCCTCCCGCTTCATTCTGGCTTCTACATCGTGACGCGCAGGTTGTGTTTAGTTTTAACAAATACGCAAAAACAAAAACGCAGTAATCGTATAATGGATTGGTCGCAAGACCAAACATTTAAGTTCATAGAACTATTTCAAAAAGAACGAATAATTTGGGACTCTAAACATAAATGCCACAAGAACAGCCAAAAAGTAAGCGATGCATGGTCGAGATTGCCCGAAGAAATGGGAAGATCTCAAACAGAATTAAAAAATAAGAAAAATTTCGACGTCCTCCATTGTTGCTAGCTCAAAGACGACTGAACTTGGCACGCGAGTGTAAACAGGCAACTCATTTACCATCGATCAACACGAGCCTCGCACGAGGGACGAGGCGAGCCACGAGGCGAGGGACGAAGCGCGAGTGTAAATCCCGTATTAGAAAAAAGTCGCGTGGTTGCCGCTCACCGCACTCAGCTAGCCAGCATGCGATGTAGGCTCCATGTAAGCGTCACTGGGGTATGGGGGGGGTCAATGTAATAAAAAATTCAAACTTCCTTTATAATTTTACTTTTTTTTTAACCCGACGCAAAAAAGAAGGGTGTATGTGTGTGTGTATGTACCCGTGCGAAGCCGGGACGGGCCGCTAGTTTTACAATAAAATTTAAAATGCTTATTTCCGTACGGCGAGGCGCGCGCGCCGCGCCGAACTGCCGAACTGAAACGACGTTTGACGATGCACGGCCTTCAAGCCACACCTCCGTGCCCGTCGGAGTGGGGAGAGCGTGAGGTGAGGTTTTTTTTCGTTACGGAATTTCTGGATTCGGTCCCCGCGCTCAAGGCCCGCGATAGAAGCTATGCAATAGCTTAAAAATAACTAAATAATTATAATTGCATAAGTTGATACAAAATGCTATGCACTAGCTTTACCGCGGCAGTCTCCGAGTGCCACACGTCTTTTTTATTTCATTGCCTTATGTTTAAAAATTTTTTTCCAAAAAACGAAACAACTTCAAAACGGAAACTAAAAAGTATGAAATAAATTAACTTGTACCGCAAATTTCGAGTTTATAAGTGATTAAAAGTAACATAAACAAATACATAATTATGCCTTTAAAATTTTTAAGACGGTGCCAAGTAAAACAATAACTAGATATCGGTAATATAGGTACTTATAATCAATCTTTTTCACATCTCAAGGAAACAGGTGGCACCGTCTTCAAAAATTTTAAAGACATGATTATGTATTTGTTTATGTTACTTTTAATCCCTTATAAACTCGAAATTTGCGGTACAAGTTAATTTATTTCATACTTTTTAGTTTCCGTTTTGAAGTTGTTTCTTTTTTGGCAAAAAATTTTTATTTCACATTTTTTAGTTTCCCTTGACTGTCCTTCATTTTCATTATCAGACCCCTAATAACAGTCACAACCCATTTAGATGAAAGGTCTCAATAATATAAGTTAATCAAGCCCAAACACAAAGTACTTGCTGTAAACCGTTGTCGAGTTCCGTCGACTGCATTTCCGCTCCATCATCAGGTCAACGTCAGACCCTCATTAAACATTAGGGCTTTAAAATTCTTATTGCATAATATTAAGAAACACACTAGTCGCGATGCAATTTTTTCGAGTGTTTCCCTCGATATCTTCAGGTTTCCACTTTCCACCAATTGAGAAACTCCTCCTTTTTTTTGAAGTCGTTTAACAAAAGGATCAAAACAAACCAAAGACAAATCTTAAATTTTATTTCAATTGAAATATGAATCTAATAAAACCGTTTAACAAACCAATTTTTTTGTAAAGAAGCTAGTTTTATTTTGTTCTCAAAGTGTCGCATTAGTTACGATTCAGATATAACGCGCTGGATCCAATCTAAATATGAAAACACTGGAGTATAGTATACTGCTACAATGTTATCTTCAGGCATTACTGCAGAAGCGACGGCAAGAATCTTATCTTTATAAATTATAGGACCTCCAGAGTCTCCGGCGTTTGGGCGTTGATTTCTATTGGAGCACATTGGGCGTAAGCAAATACTTGGTATAATGATATCCCTGGTACACTTAACTACAACACCTCTTCCTATTTGTAGTGGTTTAGTTAATTGTTCCAAAAAGGAGTGATGATAAAATTCCAACATCGTTTTGTATGCTATTATTCCACCTCCTCCAACATATCGTATGGGATATCCGATTGTACTCGTAGGATCGACCGATGATAATTTACCTGGAGCTATGTCTGAAAGTGCATCAATCATCAGTAGTCCCACATCATTGAATGTTTTGAAAGTTTGAACACGAGATGTTAAATTTTCTCTAAATGTATCATAATTATAATGTATGTAGTTTGGATGCCGAATAGCTTTCAGTATATTTCTTCGGTATTTGGTTTCATTAGGTGTAATTGTGAAATTTTTATAAATTACAAAACATGTTTCTTGCATTAATCTGGATTCATCGACACAGTGTGCAGCAGTAATCACCCAATTCCTTGTTATTAAACTTGCAGTACACGTTCTTTGTGATATAATTGTTTTATTTGTGTATTTAGGTATTAATACACCCGGTACAGGTCGCTGGCACGCAATACACATTACAAATGGATATTCGTTATTCACGTCATCTATTCCGTCAATAACTCTGGGTCTTATTTCTTTTGTTTCAATACTAAGTTTATTTACTAAAATAATCGCTATGACAATCTTCAACATTTTTTAAAATAAGTTTTGAAAACCTTGTAAGGTACTAAACAAAAGAAATCACCAAACAAAATTGAAAACCAGAACGACAATTTTAATCTAAGCAATAAAAAACTATCCAACCTATTCGAAATGTACTTAAATTAAAATTGCGAAAAATTACTTATGTAAGTATTGTGAAATGTTTTTACTGAACACGTTTTAACTGCTTACACCTACCTACTCGTATTTTCAAGCAGCGCTGTGAAATAAAGAGTGTTACGTCTAGACTAGTTAAGTTAAAATAAGTTATACTTAATCATTATAAAGTCTGAATGATTGCAGGAAAAATGTAAAACTCAGTTAAGAAACTGGCAAGAAGTGGCTTCCGTCTTCTTTTGTTTTAATAGAAAAAAAATTAGGAAGTTCGTATATCTTATCTATACTTATAGGTACTAATAATAATAATATAATATATAATAATAATATATATATAATTTAATATATATAATAAATATATATATACAGGGTGGCCCGTCGATTGACGTCCAAAAGGAAAATTTGAATTCCTCGTGTCGTGGGGTATCCGAATCACCCCCATGTATGTTCCGCGATTTTTTACGGTTTCCGAGTTATTACGTGTTTTCTGATTTTTTGAGATTTTTCAACCAATCACCCTAAAAAGGTTCGTAGAAAAAAAAGTACAACACTTTTTCATATATTTATTTTTGCATCAGATGCTTCATGACCCGTATTTTTATGCATAAAATATTCAGCTTCGTAACTTTAATAAAAGTTGGGGAAATTTAGGTCTGAAGAGGAAAAATTGTATTGGCTGAAAAATAGTCGAAATCTTCAAACTTAAATTAAGAGGTCAAAAAGATGACTTCATGGATTTTAAACTAGCTCAAAAAATGCGCCAACTTCTCAGCTTTCATAATCATCGAAAAAAATGATACTAAATGGGGTATTTTTGCTAGAATCAGCCTTTAAAGAGAGCAAGGTGGAAAAATTTCAGAATTGGACGTATGAGCAAATTTTTTTTTCTTTCATATTTTATGATCACCTAAGCCTCAGTAGGTTTAAAGACAGTTTTATCTTACCGAAAAGTACAAAAAAGGAGCCAAGATTGACACATTTGGGGGTTTTGGAGCACCTGTAAGAGATGAGTTACACCTTGCGAAAATTATGCAGATATGCCTCATTTCTAAGGGGTTGCACAAGGAAACGGCCTTGAAGCGGCACGACTGATGAACTATAGTAATTATGAACTAAAGCAGACGGCGTCTGACAAGCGCCGTCACGGCCGGACTGACATTCGACCGTCCTCGGGCGTCGTCAGTGCATCAATGTTACTCTTCTGTAACAAAACAACATTTAACAATTCAATGATCCGCTCGTCCACCCTGACGAACACAACACCAATAACAACCAAAACCAAAACCAAAATGTACCAGGCAACTTTATGCATCCCTTCAACTATCTCATAGACCGGATGACATAAAGGATCCACTAAGACACATAAAGCGCGAACCAGACGAGTGCATTCGGACGACAAACCTTAACAAGGTATGGTCCGGATGACACGCTCCTTTCGACAAGCTTTAGTCTCACAAAATCTTACAAAGCGCGAACCAGACGAGTGCATCCCTTCGACCAACCTTAGTATGGTATGGACCGGATGACACCCTCCTTTCGACCAGCTTTGCAACCTTACAAAGCGCGAACCACATTTCGACCAGCTTTGCAATCTCTCAAAGCGCGAACCACATTTCGACCAGCTTTGCAATCTCTCAAAGCGCGAACCACATTTCGACCAGCTTTGCAATCTCTCAAAGCGCGAACCACATTTCGACCAGCTTTGACATCACATCAACATAGATAGGACAATGTATCCCTTCAACCACCCAATAGGGCTGGCCCGAATGACATCGCCATTTTTTTCAATACAACACAATACAAAACAATACAAAACATAATCAAATTAAACTCCAAACAAAACAAAATTCATACCTTGCGTAATCAATCTTGCTCAGTATGTACTTCAACTTCACATTGGACTTCTATAGTTTCAGGATCTGAACGTACGCTTAGAGTATCGGATCCAGCAGTGAGGGTATCAGAATTAACGGTATCAGAACCAATCGTGACAGCATCAAGCTCGTCACATGCTCTCCCATCTACTTGAGCTGTGTGACCATCTAAACTTGCCAAATCATCTATCGATGGAAAATGTTCTACATCTTCCGGCGCCGTCACGGTTTCATCATCATTATCATCACTAGTAGTAACTTCGACTAAACCATCATGACCCCTTGGAACTAATCGTAGATTTTCATGCGCATATTTAAAAACTCTATGTGAACCACCTACACCTGTTAATTCATAACGATCATTATCTAATACCGAAGTGATAACAAAAGGACCCCGAAATTTTTTGTCTAACTTGGTTTGATTTCTTTCACTGCTCTTGATAAAGACAAAATCGCCCTTAGAAAACGGTTTAACTAATGCTCGACCACTATTAAATCTCGCAGTATCAGACGCAGCTGCTTCTTCAATATTACTTTTCGCATTTTCTCGGATTGATTTCAAGTCTAACCTAGTCTGTTCTATTGAATCTTTTGGGGAAATTTTGGACATTCCTAGAGATTGTGAATGGATACCAAACATGAGCTCTGTCGGAGAATATTTGGTAACTGAAGACTTTGTGCTGTTTAACGCCAATTGTACATTACCCAACTCGTCACGCCATGTCTTATTGGGATCGTTTTCTATTATAGTAAGCAAACTTTTAAGTGTACGCATCACGCGTTCAACTTGGCCATTTGCTCTACTGGATCCCGTTGCAATAAAATGCAGCTCAATTTTATGTTCTGCACAAAAATATTTGAATTCCGTGCTAGCATAGCAACGGCCTTGGTCTGCAATGATTCGCTTAGGAGAACCGAAAAGATATACTGCCTTTTTGAAAGCATTAACAGCACTGTTAGCATCAAGTGATAATGTGTGTTCCAAAAGAACGTATTTAGTGAAACCGTCTTTAATTACAGAGCAATACTCTTTTCGATCGCTTTTGCCGCTCAACTTCCCTGTAAAGTCTATGTGTAAAGTATGCCATGGCACTGTTGATTTAGGGATTGAATGCATTCTAACCTGCTGAGCACCTGACGGACCTTTGGAAGCTTTGCAGACAATGCAAGAATCTATGAACTTTCGTACACACTTCGACATTTGAGGAAACCAATACTGCTCATACAGTTTGTCTAGCGTTTTATCACTCCCCAGGTGTTGAATTTCATTATGGACATGATTGATTAAAGTCCAAATTAAAGAGCGAGGAACAACTGGTAACCAAGACATGATCTTATTTCGAATTACTTTCCTATATAAAATACCATTTCTTACGTCATAATGTTTCTCCTACTTGATTTGGGAAGTCGTTATTATGATGTTTCTTGACTAGGTCTTGGATTTCAGCATCTCTTTTCTGTTCAACCGAAAGCCAACCATGATGGAGTTCAACAAACTGTACGGACTTTTTGAACGGTGTTTTGGGTAAGGAGTCAGTCTCTTTATTAGAGTGTGGATTACGAGAAAGATAATCGGCATGCTCCATATGGCGACCTTCACGATACGCAATATCGAAATCATATGCCTGCAAGAAGGCCCACCAACGGTGTACACGAGGCGTAAGATCAGTTTTTGATTTCGATGCTTTGAGCGAATTACAATCCGTGTACACGGTAAATCGCCGGCCATACAGATAATGCCTGAAACGTTCTACTGCTCGTACAACAGCCATCGTTTCTAACTCATATGAGTGGTAGCGAGACTCAACTTCTGAGGTGCGACGGCTGTAATATTCTACAACATGCGGTAAACCGTTTTTCCTCTGAATCAGTATTGCCCCATAACCTTCAGTACTGGCGTCAGTATGGAGCTCTACTGGCAATTCTGGATCAAAGATTGTCAAAACCGGTTCTGATGTCAAAATAGTTACAATATTATCACGAATCTTTTCATGTTTATCAGTCCACTGAATCGGTCCTTTCAATTTTGTTAACGGGTACAAAGGGCCCACAATGTTCGTAAAACCCGGTATAAACTTCCTGAAATAGGAAGCAAGCCCCAAAAACTGGCGCACATTCGTGGCAGTTTTAGGCGGTGGTGCATCAACTAAAGCTTGAATTTTAAGAGAATTGGGTCTGATTTCTCCCGACTGGAGAGAGTAGCCAAGGTAATCAATCTTTTGTTTCATAAATTTACATTTTCGAAGGTTAAAAGTGAATCCGGCTTTAGTCAAAGCACATAAGACTTCATCGAGACGTTTTAACCCGACAGTTACGTCGGAAGAATATGACAAGACATCATCCATATAGATCAGTGGTCTATCTTTGAGACGTTGAAGTGCTTTCGTAATACATCTCTGAAAGACAGACGGTGCATTCCGTAACCCAAAAGGCATGGCGAGGTATTCATATTGCCCTTCTGGAGTTACAAAAGCGGTCTTTCCCACCGAGTCTGGGTGAATCGGGATCTGTGAAAGCCAGATACCATGTCTAGCGATGAAAAACATGTAGCACCACTAAGTTGGTCAATCTGGTCTTCTATACGCGGAAGAGGATAATGTTCCGGCTGGGTGTTTGCATTCAACTCGCGATAATCAACGCACATCCGGTCGGAACCGTCTTTCTTTTTCACTAGAAGTATGGGGCTAGCAAATGGTGAAGTACTTTCTCTAATTACCCCTGCATTTAAGAGAAGTTCAACCTTTTCACGAACGAGTTGTTTTTCTACAGGCGCTAATCTATATGGGCAACGCTGCACAATCTTATAAGGGTCAATTAAATCAATTTTCATCTCTCCTGTCTTAACACGCCTTGTGGGAATACCCTCAACGAAAAATTCAGAATACTTAGACAAAATATCTAATAGAGCTTTCTTGTTTTCACCTACCAGGTCAGTATCTATTTGACTAAAATCTGGCTGCAAATTACATACGTTTGTCCTTTCTTTTATTTTGAAAACAAGTTTGTCTTTATCAAGTACAACATATAACCCTTTGTCCAAGATATCTCTACCTATAATTACCGGCTCAGAAATAACATCATCAGATACTATATGGAAAGTCAGATCTACAGCAATTTCACCTACTTTTACCGTACTAATTATTTGTGTCGTACATTCTATATCATTACCCCCAATACCAGATAAATACACTACATTATTACACAAAGTACCAGGAAATTTTATTAGAAAACTTTCTTGTAAGAGAGAGCAAGATGACCTGCTGTCAAAAAGAAATGGAATTGGCTCACCGAAAGATGTTTCCAAAGTTGCCCTCGAACATCGATGTTCGCAAAGTTTAACTTCTTTGGTCACAGCTCCAGAAGCAGTTTTCTTATCAGGGCAAATTGTAGCGACGTGCCCAGTCTTGCCACACACGAAGCATGTAACAGGTGGAGTAGTCTTGGTGACTCCCATATCTTCTCTCCTTCTTCTGCAGTCGATCTGCCGATGACCAGTTAAGCCACAGGAGTGGCATTTACCAGTGAAACGTGTTTCATTTAATCGTGGACGTTTAAAACCCGGTTCTGAGCCACCGTCATCGTTAACATCTTGACGACGTTTTAGAGAAATACCACTTAAAACACGAAAAAGTTGGGCTTTCGTAGTAATGGCATGAGCCGTCAATTCTCTACGTAACAAACTATCTTTTTGACAAAGAACTGATATTATGAATCCAGTTATTGCCTCTTCAGTCATTTGAGTTTTCGGTATGCGCTCAATTATAATCCAAAGGCGCATAGCAGCTTCGGAGGCGGATTCCTTAATTCCGATTTGAAATTTAAAAATGTCGTCAAAATGATCTTGTATCAACTTTGGCTTTAGGAATGTGGCTAACAACGCTTCTTTCACCACATTCCAGGTAATTTGGGACAAATTTAGTTTTGTCAAGTGGGTCGCAGCGCGACCCTTGAGTGCTCGTGTTAGGGCCATAAGTAGTTCTATACCGTCGAGACCCTTTTTTTGTACTATAACTTCCGTTATATTGCACCATCCTTCTACGTCGGCTTCAGGGTCGTCGGGATTAAACTCGATAAGGTGCACCGTGTTACTGTTACTCGTCGTCGGTTGAGACATCGCCATAACTCGAGTAAGAATACTTTCGACGTTGGACCAAACATTTTCAGGATCACCATTCTGCGGTTCTGTGGGCGTAGTACCGTTTTGAAAATCACGGCATCCCACTTCTGATATAGTCTCTTCTACGACTTTATCAGAAATATCCATTTTATACGACAGGAACTTTGAATAAAAACTTCACAGGTTAAACTTAATTGCAATATAATCAGTTTTATGTCTTGAACACACTAGATATAACTAACAAAGTATTTTTAAGTAATTGACTATAGAATTAATTATTAAATCAACGTTAACACTAATATAAATCTAGAACACGTTTGAATACAGCGATTCGTCACAGTACGATTGGTTTGCGTACGAACAGCTCGCTCGCTACTTCCCCGAACAGAGGCGCCGAACCAACTGCCTCTCAGGCTATCCGCGCATACGCTTCTCTTTAAATTCAGTGTTACCATATTGTTCGTCGCAATACCAATCAACGGACGCTTCACTAGAGCAAACCATTCACTCTTTCAAACGTGAACTATAGTAATTATGAACTAAAGCAGACGGCGTCTGACAAGCGCCGTCAAATACAATATCAGGCCACACAATCGTAAAAAATATCCCCATCTCGAGTCAAATTTGGTGGAAAAGTGCCGAGAATGCTAGCAGCATTGCCACGCTGGATGGCCAGTGAAATACGTTGCACCAAAAATGACACGACACGGGGATCGGAATTACAATCCCTAAGGCGGCACCTCAGCTCCTTTATGAAAGTCTTGGCCTCGGCACACCACACGCCCGAACATTCGACGGCAAAGGGCACAAAGTGATAGCAGGTTTTCAGATTTTCGTACTTCCGATGTTTCTGCACAGCAGCCAATTCCGCAGCCGAACCTGCATGCCTAGAAGTGCGGGCCAAATGCGAGGCGGCGAAGGTGCTCACGCAGGTGGCGTCCCACAGGAGGCACCTCCCTCTCTCCCAGGGCACCAAAGTGAGCCCATCTGGCCTCTTGCCATCTGTCCTGCTCAGATCAGGCGGCTCCAGCAAACATGGTATGTCCGCAGAAACCAAAGCTCGACGGATTATGTCGTTTAGCATGTGGTGTCTAGGAAAGCGTCCTGCACTACGACCACAGCTGAGTCCGTGGTGATCTTTGGAATCTGCGAACGCTCCACATCTGCAAGAATGAGGCTCGAAGATATGACAACCTATTCTTAAGGCCACAGCCACTCTTAAGGAGTCATCATCGAGTAAGGTGCCCAGATGGGGGGAAGGAAGGGCATGAAGCCAGGCGCCAGATTCCGGACAGGCAGAAGCCCTGTACCGTGCCAAATCCTCCCCAGAAGCCGCCTGGAGAAGCACCCTTGCAGCAGCACCAGCACTTAGGTCGTCCCATTGCCGTCGCACACATGGGTTTTTGGGACGAGTTGCCTCAGGACAAACTTCGGGCCAAGCAGCCAGAGCCTGCCGCACGAAAGGAATCTCGAGATTGCCGCCATCAATGGACAGAATATCAGCGACTAGATCAAGGACCCCATGCGACGAGGCTAAGAAAGCCGGTATACCGATGTCCTGCACCCGTCTTACACTACACCTAGACCCCCATGACGCACCGGCAGAGATGCCTGCCGCCACTGCTCGTCCGTAAAGCTGATGTTTGTTATAATTTCCAAGGTGGACTTAAAGGTGTCATCTATCTGCGCTACGGCTTCACGGCACAAAAAGGTTGGTGTAGTCCGCAATTCCGCATAACATACATCATCTCAAAAATAGGGGACCCTAACAGTGAAAACGAGATTTTATTCAAGGTTTTAATACCATCAAAACACTGCCGGAAAACCCCCAATTCAGACTCGGCCGCTCCACCACACGGGTATATCTCGCATTTGTCGGTGTTTACCACCAGGCCGATCTCCCTTAATTTTGGAATCAGGACCTCAACGTCTGCCAGCACGGTCTCCGGCGGGCCACCTAGTGTACCGTCATCCAGATACCAAATGTTTAGAGGTGCTTTCAGAGATACAATAATTTTATTAATTGCTAGACTAAAAATGAGAGGACCTAAGGGATCGCCCTGTTGAGCACCCATTTGTGATGAGATTTCCTGGCCGCTAAAATATAAATTACTAGGATTTGCGTAACACTGGCGAAGGAATGGAAATAGGGCTGGAATGAACTCCTTAACCTCCGCCAGCATTCTTCCCCTATCCACACTATTAAACGCGTTCTTTATGTCCAATTTTAGGATTACGGAAGAGGTGTTTGTTGGATTCATGGCAAAGATACGCGTCGCGTGTATGGCCGCCTCGCAGCCAAGTGTAGTTCCAAACCCCAATTGGTGCGGTTGCAACATACACGCCATTGCCACTTTCACGGCTCTACATCCAAGTTTAGCCACCAGACGACGGAAGGTATTACCAACAGCAATCGGTCTTTGAGTATGATTTTTTGAATAAATCACAAAATAATGAACTTAACTATTGTTATGAATACTTAATGTGTCAATCAACTTTTTCTAGTCCAACACGCGTCCCGAGTAAACTTTACTTCTTTATGTAAAAACTTTTAAATTATTTGATAATTTTAAACTTGTTACGAAAACTACAGGATAAATCCATACCTACTTTACATTTTTTCATTTCGAATTTCACGCGTGACGGCAAAAAGTAGCGTGGAGACGTGTGAACTTCACACGCACCGCACTAGTGCACACTGAAGCGACGCGCGGGCGCACGGCACGTCTGTGCGGTACGGGGTTGGAAATACGGCCAAATAGTTCCCGGACCGCGTCAGATGAAAATGGTTTCTTTTCTGTGCGTTACGCAAAAATACTTCCCGTACATTTTTTAATGAAAAACGAATTATTAGGTTGGGGAAAAAGTTTCTTCGTATTTTATATGAAAATTTAAAAAGTTTTTTTTTTAATAGTTTATTTACATTTGACTAAAGTATGTAGGTGCCATTTTGTTCCATAACTTTTTGCCATCTTGTTGGTAGTGACATGATCCCATTGCTGTAAAAATTTTGAGGCTTCTGATCGAAAAACTGCGACAAGTGGTTTTGGCAGTCCTCTCGTGATGTTAACCTGACACTGCCTAAGGAATTCTGCAGAGACCGAAACAGATGAAAATCTGAAGGTGCAAGGTCAGGACTATACGGCGGATGCATTAATACCTCCCAGCCAAACTCTCGTAATTTTTGCTGAGTGGCTAAAGATGTGTGAGGTCTAGCGTTGTCATGGTGAAAAACCACACCCCTTCTGTTGATCAATTCTGGCCGCTTTCTCTCAATTTTTTGCTTCAATCTCATCAATTGTTCGCAATACAGTTCTGAATCGATGGTCCTGCCTGGCGGTAACAGCTCATAATGAATGATGCCCTTCCAATCCCACCATACACACAGCATTACCTTGTTGCGAGTTAACCCGGGTTTTGCCACAGTCTGTGAAGCTTGACCGGCCTTTGACCACGATCTTTTTCGCACGTTCTTGTCGTATGTGATCCACTTTTCATCACCAGTTATCAGCTTTTTCAAAAATGGTTCGGTTTCATTACGTCGTAATAAAGAATCACAAATGAGTACACGGTTCATTAGGTTTCTTTCAGTGAGCTCATGAGGCACCCAAATATCGAGCTTTTTAGTGTACCCAGCTTTATTCAAATGAGTCAAAACCGTTTTGTGGTCAATTGCCAGTTCTTCAGCTACATCGTAACTGCTAATATGCCGATCTTGCTCCACTTTTTCAAAAATGGCATCAATTTTGTCCGTAACAGGGCGACCAGAGTGAGATGCATCTTTGATATCAAAATTTCCGGCTTGAAAACGCTTAAACCAAACTTGCGCTACTCTCACAGATACTGCATTAGGTCCATAAACATCACAAATTTTTTTCGCGGCTTGAGTTGCATTTTTACCTTTTTTATAGTAAAATTTTAAAATGTATCGAATTTCTTCTTTAGATTCACTAATTTTAACAACAACAATAACAAATGAAAATCACACAAATTCCTAATTTGAATTTGGAAGTGCCTTCTTTAAAATTAAAACTTTTTAATGATACCAAAACCAGCCAGATACAAATGGTATAGCCAAAGAGATTTTAATACAAGTTCATACATACTATATGCGAAAAGACTTTTTTCCCAACCTATTATATGAAGCAAGAATGTCAGGAATATAGTTATCTCTTTTATTCGTGTATGGGAATATAGTTTATTCACCGCCGCACCAGGGGTAAGACAAGGACAATTAGCTGCCGCACAGGCCGAAACTCAAATACGGCTAAATACTTCCCGTAACGCGCTGAACGTGTAAATAAGTGACACTTAAAGATAGAATTTAAAAACCTAGACATTCTGCTCTATTTAGTGACCGTCAAAGGCGCTTTTCTTTATAAATTTTACCTATTTATTGTATCAAAATTAGTGTGAAAGAGCAACCGAATAGTTCGGCTGAACTATCCGGTTCGGTAAGGTTTCGTTATTCGGCAAAACCCATATTCGGCGCATCACTAATAATGATGTAAGATAACAATAATGAGCTGAATTGTAAGACTTGTGATGTCAACATGTAAACTGAATAAATGTTTTTTATTGCCAATTGCGATTTTTATTTTTAAATCTCATTTTTTATTTAATAGCTTACTGCGTTTATTGCAAGAAGATACTACAAAGAGACAGCTTAAAGAAAAGAGAAGTTATACAAAAGGTACATCATATCTTTTAATTAGTTTTGTAGTAGCTATTTTATAATTATTATTTTTTTATACAGTCTGACAAAAAGTTAAAATTAAAAAGTAGCAACACTGTAGCGTCGTTCGTCCCTTTCGAATCAATCTTAGCAAAAAGGGACGACACTACAGTTTATTAGATACTTTATTACTATTTAGATTCAATTTTCAAAATTAATATAAGGAAGATGAATTTTTTTTGACGTTTTTCGACTTGTTCTTTTTTCATTGATAAATAAAACAATTTCTAATAAATACCTAAGTTTTTATTATGTACAAAGATAAAAATCACGTAAGTATATGTACAGATAATCTACTGAACACTGAGTTAAAGTATAAGGCCGTGACCCGAGTAGGCAAACTGTTAGCGGCCGACTGAGTGAGCCGCAAATTTGTAGCGAACTGTTTGAGTTAGCTGCAAACTCAAATCAATGAAATCACCGGTGTTGGTGGGAGTCGGCCGCTGTCTGAGATAGTCAGCGCGCGTAACGCTGCAAACTGCGTACAGTGAGCGAAAACTAGCTGACTGTGGACACTCCATATCAAATATATGGTAGGGCGTACTAAATCGACACGCAGCAAACTAGTCAGTCGCTAACAGTTTGCCTACTGGGGCCACGGCCTAAATTATTGTTTTGTGACGACTCTCAAACGGTCGTTACTATTTAAAGCTGAACCTTTATGTATTTATTTACAATTGTCATGAATTATTCTCGTTATTTAAGAGCTTGATTTTATCTTACTAATATTATAAATGTCAATGTTTGTACCTATAGATGTTAGAATGTTTTTTGCTCTTTCACTCAAAAACTACTCAACAGATTTTAATGAAACTTTACAATATTTTAGCTTCCATTTATTATATACCTGGATATTGTGACAAATGCAGTTAATTTTTAACGTCGGGTATTATTGCTATCTCTGTCTGACGTATAGGTGTAAAAGGGGATTGACAGAGATGGCAATACTTTCCTAATGTATTATCTACTGCTGGATACTGTACGTCCGGCACTTGGCCAGCGTGGTGGATTACGGCCTAATCACTCTATGAGAGTAGGCTCGTGCCCCTCGGTGGGGACATATATATGGGGTGATAACGACGACTGTGCATGTGTTACAATAGAATCCATTTATTTCACTATTAAATTGATAAAAATCAAGCCCTATCAATCATTTATTTACTAAATAGTTAAATCTAAATTAATTCTAGTGACTATTGATAAATGCAACATTCGTAAAAACGTATTATTAAGACAATGAAGAAATCAATGTAGTTCAGAAGTTCTAAGAAATGCAAGATTTTTGTGATTGTTGCAATAAAACCGTAAATAGATTAAATTAAATTATACATGATATATTTTCACTTTATCACGAAAATCAAATACCTACATAATCTGTCCATGAAACTAAACATATTTATAGTAATGCTGTTCCCATATACTGCATGTTTACTAACATTATTTAACAAACATTCCTTTTGTTATAAAATGTTTACAAACGTGAGCTAACATGCAGTATGGGAACACACTAAGAAACTTCTTATTTAGCCGTCTGTGTCCCACAGTTGGACAAAGGCATCTCTCCTTCATGATGATTTAGTTTTGTAAGAAACGGTAAAAATTGAGGTTGAAATATGAAAAAAAATCTTACTTTCTGTACCTATCCAAAAAGCTGATCTATGAGTATGAAAACATGATTTTTTATACTTATTTTGACGAATGTCTCTTGGGACATATAATTCAATTTCATAGACAGATAAATCTCATGATTTTCGTTATAAAGTGAAATTACAGCTCGTACTTAATCAAGCTTAAAGACTAGTATTATTTTATTATGTACATTTATTATACGAATACTGGTGGCATTATTAAGTACATAATATTATGTACAAACTTGAGTATTTAATAAAAACGTGATGTCACATATTGACAAGTTAACAGAGACTGTTCAAGTAATCTCCATCGACTTTACTGTGCAGTGCACATTTTCTCATAGTTTTATCTCATTCTGGCTTGTAGAGTATTCATTTGTCAGAGCGAGAAAGATAGCGTAAGCCAGCATTTGGCAGTTACTTTGTCTATCTGTCTCGCTTTGACAAATAAGGTATCTACGCATTATGCTTAGGATACACATGCGAGGATCATATTGTCTAGAGCTAGTCGATCATCGTTTAACACTGAGAGAATAATTATTTTACACGAAGATTAATATTGCTATCTCTGTTTGACTTATAGTTTGAGAGGTGATAGATGGAGATAGAAATATTTCTCGATGTTTATTCTCGAGTATAAACTCACAATGTTTACCTTATGTAAAGATTTTCGAACATCATTTTTCCTGAAGCACCTGGACTAATGAAATAGTCCAGGCGACTTATGCTCAATCTAATTAAGAAATAGGTAATTAGCCTCTTCATTAAGCCTCATATAAAACAACATTATTTATATATTTATATCGATCGAAATGTTATTTGATAAGTACTACATTATGAATACTAGAATTTATTGATGGCACTAGTTTTAATAAGGCACTATCCAGACTATTTAGGTACAAAATAAAGAATATATCCCATACCGCGAGGTGAAAACACTTGAGAAAAGACAGTTTATATTTTATAGGAACGCGCCCTTACTAATCCGAATTGAACGAACGAATGAATGGTTGTAGTATGGGCGATTAGAGTTCATTTCATGAAATAGTTCCTATGCCGCCATGTTGGCAGCATTGAACATTTGTACTGCGAAACGTCATCAAGGGTAACGAGACTACAAATTTTCAATGCTGCCAACATGGCGGTATAGGAACTACTTCATGAAACGCACACTTAAGGCGGGTCCGCTGCTCAATGTTTTGAACAATTTTCGGTAAACATTGAACGAAATGAATGAAATTTTCCTTTGATATATCAGCAAAATCATTCAGATTGAACAAAATGTTCGTTCAATGTTTGTTCAAAACATGAGCTGCTCATGACTCGCCTTTTATATTGCTTAGTGAACGAATGAATGAATGTTGGAATTAGTATGGGCGAGTACCGGATCACGCTTGATCGTACCTTATCTATAATTTTTAGCTATTTGGCATTTCCTGGCTTTTTCTAGCTTTAACTCTTCAAAAGTTTATACAACAGGACAAGAGTCTAACAATACATTGTGTAAATTCTCCATACTAGTCCAGTTGAGTTTGTGTCCGCCAATTGTCAAGTCGCGAATACAGCCTTTGAAGTTTTCTCTGCCTTCTGTCGTGTCCATTGTACCTTCTGGAAGTTGAAGAATTGATTTAAATACTTGTATGGAGAGAATTGTGAATATGGATGAAGTGATAGGTGTGTTTGGATTGCCGCAAGTTGAGAGAAATAGTTTTTGTCTTCTTTAATGGGAGAGAGGAGTGACAGATGTGTGTATGTATGAGAAAAAAGTTTGTCGTACATATAGGTAGGTATATTTATACTACAGACACACAAATATTCATATAGCATTGTAAATTTGTACTTAGATGATGTGTGAGCGGGACAATCGTGAAGCGTGTTCGTTACGGTTTATCCACGAAATATTCACGGATTAAAATAGTAGTCTTAATTAATATGCGGGTAGATCGTCGTAGCTCGATGTCGTTTTAACGAGCACACATGACTATACGCACCCACCATTTTCGTACGTTCGTGATAACGCCAATGCGACATGAGCATCGGTGACAGGCAGTCAACGGATCGAGAGCTAGTATGGTGAAGTCACCGATATCATTATTTTACATAGCTATAACTCAGCAGGTAGGTACTTACGAGTATATCGTAGAGATATTATATTCGTCTGTACGTAGAAATAAATAAATAAGACTTACCCGGCACCCCCCCAACATACAGCGTGGTAGCCTGCGGTCCGTCAGCCGCCAGCGCCACCCCCCCCACCCGCTCTGTGGCGTCCACGTGCAGCGCCAGCGCCCCCCGCGACGACACCACGCGCGCCGCGTGCCACAACCCGTCGCACACCACCGTGCGGGTCACTAGAGCCGACGCACCCGACCACGTGCCGGATAGGCTCAGCTGGAACGATCGGGTACATACGTTTATTCGGGGTGACGTACCGCGCGGAACGTTCAGCGGCTGGAGTGAATGTATGCGACGTAATTTCGGCTAATGTGTCATAGGTAACTTGAAATCAAACACATTGCGAACGTATTTAACCGGACGTTCCGCGCGGTACATTACGCGGATGTGACTGCACACTATATCAACTCAGTGGCGTACAATAGGCATATTTCCAGCAGTAGACTTCAACGACCTGATGATGGTGACGAATAACTCGCACAACTCTTAAGTGACAAAAAATATATGAGATACTCGCCTGCTAGTGAAACAGCGCCATCTTGACTTGTGAAACAGACAAATGACTGAAAATACCTAACCTCATTTTAAGACTTGGATACCTATTTAGATGACGAAATGATAAATTTACTGTAAGAAAATGCTCTCATCCGTACCATATTTAACTACTCTTAACCCAAAAATTTCTATAACATCAATACACAAGTAACTCACCGTGCCAGCCCGTATCTCCAGCACGAAGTCGGAGGTAACCAGCAGCACCCCGTGCGGCTCAGCGCTGCGGAACTGAAGCCGCACTTCCAACGCTGACTCCACTGCGGTAGAACCTGACCACGTTGCGTACGAGTCTCCTACAAACACAGTGAATGCATTTCATTTATTTTTCGGATAAGTTTGATAATGTCATTTTAGTTATCACGTTCAACAAATAAATATTTAAACATAGGATGTTTTAATTTAAATTAGGTAGCTTTCTTTAGAACTAATAGCCACTAGCTACTTACTAATGTCCTATCTTGGGTCGTTCTTAGTTATATAGTTTTGTCAGTGAAAGAGTAACAAACATTATCTACATCTATCCATTCATCCATCTGTCTGCATAAACATTGATATTTCTATAAGAATAGGTAAAAGAATAAAATAAACAAAGTACTCAAACTAGGCCTACTAGAATCTCATGACAAAAAAGTTAAAAAAATAATGTTTTTTAGGTAGGTACTTAATCTTAATTTATTAACTTTCAATTTTATCCTATGGTTTTATTGAAACTCTTAGTAGACTAAATAATATACATGTGAATGTGTTATTAAAAATACTACACTCTAATAAATAAAATATAACCACAACCACTAAACTAAACTTAACCTAACTAACACTAATTTTGAACTAATTCCCTCCACTATCCCCAACTTACCAGCGAAGTAAGCTCCTTGTTCGACGTTAGGGAAGCATTGCCCGACGGCGTGGTGCTGTCTGGCGTCCCGTACTAAGTCCTCCGCTCTACCTGACACCAGCACACGACGGATACAGCCTACCAGGCCGGGGATTTGAAGGATCTGGGGGAAAAATAAAGTTATAATGTGAGATACAGTGGGCAAATAAGGCCATACGTTTTGCAAGGTCCAATGTAAAAACCGTTAAAACATATTTAATCCCCACCACCTTTCTAGAACAAGTAAAATGGACCAATAGAAACGTTTGAACATACAATACGACTATATTCGGACTTATATTAGTTGGTATCCACTGCTGGACATAGGCCTCTCCTGCACGCCACTGTGATTTATCTTCGGCTGCTCGCATTTTAATCGAATTTAAATTGAGCATACGTCAGACACTGGAAAGAAACCTGGGGGCCAAGTCTGCTAATTTCTTAATGCACTAAAAGAATCGCGATAGAAAAGCGAAAGAACATCAGTCGCAAAATTTAAATATTTTGGTATTCTACTGACGGTATAAGCGACTGTGATTCTACCGAAGTGCGTTCGGACTGCCTTTGAACTACTTTTGATCACTTCAGTTGCAGTGCATAAGTTGTCAAATCGGTATATAAATGCGTGCTTCTGCGATGCGATTGCGTTTGGTAAAACTTTTAGTAGAATACCAAATTTGACACAATATAAATCGCAATCGGCTATCAAACCTGATCGTTAACACTGCTTCTGTGCTACACTGTAAGATTGTAAGTGATCAGAACTGGGGACAAGTCAAAACCTGTAAGATTTATCAAATATTATATCTTTTAGTAGCTTTCTTTTAGCATTACAGCTACCCAATGGCTACCAACTGCCAACCGACGTCGCGGCAGACCGCGGAAAAGTTGGCGGGACGAGCTGGATACCTTCTTGGGTACCTGGGCGGAGGAAGCTCGGGACAGAAAGTCTTGGCGTACGAGGAGAGAGGCCTTTGCCCAGCAGTGGAACATGAGTGGCTAAATAAGATCTTTTAATATAGCAATATACCAACCTTGGCAGGTAGATGTGCGTTGTTCCCCCGTAAAGTATCGGGTACCCCCCCCACGTACAACCGCGGAGCTCGCCCCACCCCCCCCGCCGCACCGCTGGCCGCCGCCCCCCCGCTAGATAACACCACGCGGCCGCGGGACAGACGTACTGATACCTGCACAAATACATGGAAGTAGTTATAGTTAATATTATACTGGGTGTAACAGAAAGGGGGTATTATGCCGAAACACAGCGATAGCCTTCATGAAATTGAACAACTTTCCCCAATGAACATGGGTCGTACGTAACTCAAAAAAAATCTCTCTATAGAAAATGTCCGATTATCCGAAAATTTTTAAATACTTTTTGGATTAAATTGAAATTGAATTCCCACAAAGAAAAAGATTCTTAGCTTAAAACAAACATAACTCAAAAAGTATTAATTTTTGACCCATCGTCAACGAAAATTCAAATGTAAAAAATAATTATATTTTTTGTACAGTCACCCCATGTTTCTATACATTAAATTGTACAATCAAACAGCTTATTTAATGAATTAAACCCCAACTCACCGATCTCCAAGTACCATCCGCTACAAACGCCGCAAGCGCAAGTTGTCGTCGTTTGCGTCCGCGCACCACTAGCTGTAGTTTACCTTCACGCACTAGCAACGATAGGTAGTGCTTTGGTTTCGCTTTTGTACCCTACGGTAGAGAAAATTATGCATAATGCCCAATATAAGCGGGCAATGTGATAAATACAATGCGATTAATCAAATTGCCCGGGCATTATGCATAATGCCCGTCACCTATTGGGCAGAGTGATAATAAACTTGTTTCAGTACTTTTTTTATTTTACTATGAAACCTTATCTCACCTAAACCTTACTGAAAGTCAAATAAATATGTACTTATTATGAAACTTAACATTCTCATCATTTGTTCATAGGTTAAGTTGAGTTTTAGTTTAGGTTAGGCCATTCCAGACTCTCTGATTGGTGAATGCGGAATGAATCATGCGGTGGTTTCCCTAAAATACTTCCTAAATCCCTAAAATACTACTTCCCTAAAATATGTGGAAGGGGTTGATGGTTGGCACATGCGTTGCGACCTGTGTGAAGGTGCTGCTGTGATGGCCGGTCAATCCGGTCATGTACCTACACCTACCTATGTGGATTCAATCAAGCTAAGCCTTTCAGTTTTCAGTTTCCCATTTACTTACCTATACCTTGTTTTGGATATTGCAGGGGCAATTGTTTTAATTATTTTTTAAATTGATTTAAGCTCTATCGAAATGTAAATTTTAATGTTTGTGTCTGCGTTTCAGCCTAATAATTTGTAAAACTTAAATTGAAAAGAGCAACCCTATAGAGTTTCTTGCTAAGTTCTTCTCTGGAACTTCTCTGGAACTCTTGCGAATCTAGCATTAACTTTAAAAAATGACGAAAGAATAAAAAATGACATATGAATGATAAAAAAATTACTTTAAGAAATGAAGGGGTGTCAAACCCAACCTTCAGAATTAATAAAATTTTCATTTTCATTTTCATCCTCATTTGCATTCTTATTTTCATTCTCATTTTAAAAAAAAATATTATAATGCCGAAATAATAAGCATTTTTTCCTTTAGGTACCTATGCAGCACATACGTAAAATTTCTAAAAACTTCATTGTAATTGAAGTACTTAATAACATAACATACGAGATGCCAAATTATTTTTATACTCTAGTTCAATAACCTTAGTTGCTGAAAATGCAAAAACCTAGATTCTACCTAAAGCGACCTAAAATTTCTAAAAAAAATTGTCCACTAATATGTCTCTGACAACGTTTCAAAAATTTGGCAACTTAAGAATTATCGCAACCCACAATTATCAAGTTAACGGACTATTATTAATATTATTATCAAATTGCCCAATGGTCTTTGGGCATTATTCATAATGCCCGGGCAATGTGATAAATAGCACAATTTTGATAGTAATTAATCACATTGCCCGATACAGCTGGGCATTATGCATACTGCCCGCATTAATCACATTGCCCGTAAAATATATTTTTGATTAGGTACATGTATGAGATATGCAAGTAAGTAAAACTTATACTATACCGGAGCAAACAACAGCAAAGCCTCATGCGCGAAGGTTCTAAACTGCAACGACACGGCGAGGTCTCTCCCCCGAGGTAGTCGTAGTACTGCGTAGCTATCTGCTGCATCACCGAACTTCACCGCGCCGCTCTCTACTGTGTATGACGGGCTCTGGGGATATTTATTTATTAATTAATTGGTTCACCAACAGATTTACAACTTAGATTATAGATATTATCGTACGATTAGGTGGTTATTAATCTTTGACATCCCAGAAAATAAAGAACAATAGAAAATCTATTGTGTCTGGCTTTATAATGGGTCAGTGGGATGTGAGAGGTTAAAGCTAAGGAATATAAAATGAGAATAAGAGCCTATATAACTGCAGATATTAATTTGACAGATATTTTATACCTGTCTCTGTCTAAAACGTCATGTTTTATGAAATAGATATAGGTTTATCTGTCAGTTAAATCTTATCCATAGATGATGAAACGGGGGCTAAGAGAAACTAATTTAATCAGAAAATTTAACTTATCTACAAATTACTTTATACTAAAACACCGGTTAAGTGTGAGTCGGACTCGCACGCGATGTGTTCCGTACTATTTAGCATTCGTTATATTAATAATAGCCTAGTAATAATTTCTACCAGTAGCCATTATTGATAACGGGCGAAAAATGACAAAAAAACACGTTTGTTGTTTTCAATACAGCCCACCTTAATAAATTTTTTATTACATTTTTAGTATTTGTTGTTATTGCGGCAACGGTCTGTGTTTCAACGCTCTAACTATAACAGTTCATGAGATACATCCTGGTGACAGACATACGGATGGACAGACAGCCAAGTCTTTGTAATAGGGTCCAGTTTTCACTCTTTGGGTACAGAACCCTTATAATAGGGTCCTCTTTTTGCACCCTTTGGGTACGGTACCCTACAAAAGACGTTCTTACCTTAGTGCAGCCGGCTCCTCCGTCAGGTTGCGCCTGTAGCTCCCTAGGTTCATTCCGCGGCTCCACTCTCAAATCACTGTCAACGCGACCGAGACGAGCACCTTGCGACCGCACTGCGTTCTCGAAGCTTATTAACCTGGACAATTAAAGAGGGTTCTAATGGCTATTGTTGTAAGGAATTTATGGGGAACTTAATTTTGTCGGTGTAATAATCGGTTAGAATGATGCATTTTTATAAATTATTAATCTTTAAAACCAAAAACAAAGACGCAATGAACGTACCTCGATCATATCGGGGACTTACTCAAGAAAGGCCAAGTCAAGAGTACCCTAAACCGACGGGCATGTATGAGGCGACTGATGAGTGTGGATGAAGCGAAAGAGGTGTGTTTGAATCGAAGCAAGTGGAAGGAAGTGGTCTCTGCCTACCCCGTTGGGAGGCGTGACGGATATGTATATACGTATGTTATGTAGGTACGTCTTTGGCGTGTAATAATTGGTTGACAATTATCTCAAATGAATAGATGATATGATTGTATTATTAGATGTTGTTTTGAGAATTTAGTAGCTTATTAAATATCAGCGTACAGAACCCAAGATTTTTACAGTGTTTAAATATTTCGTGATACGGCTTTCTGTTCATCACAGCAATGTTTATATCTAGTGGGGAACAAACCAACGACGTGCGACATGGCAAACAGGGTCACTATAAGTAATTATTAATCACACCAACTCGCCAGCCAAAGTTTTAATTAAATTCTTCTCTTATCTTATCTAGCCGTTGTTGTCCCACTGCTGGGCAAAATCCTCTCTCCTCCTTTTCCCACGATTCTCTATCCTGAGCCGCCTCTGCCCAGTCGTTCGTGAAGGTGTCCAGTTCATCTCGCCACCTCTTCCGTGGTCTGCCGCGAGGTCTTTTGGCGGTTGGTTGCCAATATATAAACTACCATGCATGTATGAGGCGACTGATGAATGTGGATGAAGCGAAAGAAGTGTGTTTGGATCTTAGCAATTGTAGGGAAGTTGTCTCTGTCTACCTCAATTATAGAAAGGCGAGACAGATGTATAAGTATGTATGTAATAGAAATACTCACTCAGCATCATTAATGAAATCAGTGACAGTGCCGACGAGCGCCTGCGTGGGGATAGTAGGCGTGGGCGCGTCCCACTCGTGAACTCCGCCGATGTATAGGCCGTGGGGTCGCGCACTGTATGCGTTGCCGGATAAAGTGCCGTGGGATTTTAGAGATTCGTCTACCCATAGTTCTAGCTGAGAACAAATACAAAATGTTTAGTTAAATACTTATTACCTATTATCATCATCATCATGTCAGCTTATGGACGTCCACTGCTGGACAAAAGCCTCCCTCAAGGATCTCCACAACGACCGGTCTTGCGCTGCCCACATCCAACGGTTTCCAGCGACTTTAACCAAGTCGTCTGTCCACCTTGTTATGTTAGAGGCCTTCCCACACTGCGTCGTCCGGTGCATGGTCGCCACTCGAGAACCTTTCTGCCTCATCGTCCATCGGTTCTACGAGCAATGTGCCCCGCCCACTGCCACTTAAGGTTTGCGATTCATCGAGCTATGTCAGTGACCTTGGTTCTTCTGCGGATTCCATCATTTCTGGTGTGATCTCACAGAGAAACTCCGAGCGTAGCTCTCTCCATCACCCTTTGGGTGACCTTGAGCCTTCTTATGAGGCCCACTGTTAAGGACCACGATTCTGTGCCATAGGTCATCACTGGCAACACGCACTGATTAAAGACTTTCGTCTTGAGACACTGCGGTATTTTGGACGAGAAAATGTTCCGTAGCTTCCCGAACGCTGCCCAGCCGAGCTGGATTCGTCGAGACACCTCCTTCTCGAAGTTGGACCTACCTATCTGGACTGTTTGTCCTCGGTATACGGACTGGTCAACAACTTCGAGCGCAGAGCTTTCAACTCTTACTGGAGTGGGTGTGACATGAGAGTTCGACATAATTTTCGTCTTCTCCATGTTTATTTTAAGACCCACTTGTTGAGAGGCTCTGCTGAGGTCATCGAGCATTTTACCGAGGTCTTCTAGAGTTTCAGCCATGCATGACTACGATATCATCTGCAAATCGTAGGTTAGTGATGTACTCGCCATTGATATTGATGCCGTCCTTCAGTCCAGAAGCTTGATTTAACATCTCCCTGTCTCACTCCACGCTGCAGTTGGATAGGTTTCGAGGCCTGATCCTGGAGCCGGACTGTAATAGTGGCGTTTTTGTACAAACACTTAAGCACCTCGATATATCGATACTCGATTTGGCACCGCTGGAGAGACTGCAGCACCGCCCAAGTCTCGATCGAATCAAAGGCTTTCTCATAGTCCACAAATGCTAAGCATAGTGGCTTATTATACTCTTCAGTTTTTTGTATAATTTGCCGCAAATTATTAGTTATCAAACACAATATCATTCCATAAAGTCGTGTCTTGGTCTTTTCATTTTCATTAATATCTTTTTTTCTTACTAAAGAAGCAAACAAAAATATTGTTGCACTCGAAATGTAGCTGTCCGTTTTGAATGCGCAAAGAATTCTGATGGCTCGGTCTGCCTCGCGAGCATTGCCTCAGTGTTTGGCAGCCTCAACATTTTGGCTCGCGCGCGCCGCTCGCGAGGCAAAACGTTGAGGCTGCCGCGCGAGCCAAGTCGCTGTACCTATCTGGACGCAACTTTACACAAAGAATTACTAGCTTACTTTATACTTACTTATAAAAGCGCAGACATGTCGGCTTCGTCAGAATTAAAATGTTTCGAGCAACTTATTAAAATGACTGATTTAATGAAAACTAGCCAAGTCAAATTACCACATCATTTTTATTATTTCATAGCCTTATGTTTACAAAAGGATCAAAACAAACCAAAGACAAATCTTAAATTTTATTTCAATTGACATATAAATCTAACAAACCAAATTTTTTGTAAAGAAGCTAGTTTTATTTTGTTCTCAAAGTGTCGCATTCGTTACGATTCAGATATAACGCGCTGGATCCAATCTAAATATGAAAACACTGGAGTATAGTATGGTGCTATAATGTTATCTTCAGGCATAACTGCAGAAGCGACGGCAAGGATCTTATCTTTATAAATTATCGGACCTCCAGAGTCTCCGGCGTTTGTGCGTTGATTTCTATTGGAGCACATTGGACGGAAGCAAATACTTGGTATAATGTTATCCCTGGTACACTTTACTACAACACCTCTACCTATTTGTAGTGGTTTAGTTGATTGTTCCAAAAAGGAGTGATGATAAAATTCCAACATCGTTTTGTATGCTATTATTCCACCTCCTCCAACATATCGTATGGGATATCCGATTGTACTCGTAGGATCGACCGATGATAATTTACCTGGAGCTATGTCTGAAAGTGCATCAATCATCATTAGTCCCACATCATTGAATGTTTTGTATTTTTTAACACGAGATGTTAAATTTCCTATAAATGTATCATAATTATAATGTAGTTTGGATGCCGAATAGCTTTCAGTATATTTCTTCGGTATTTGGTTTTATCTGGTGTAATTGTGAAATTTTTAAAAATTACAAAACATTTTTCTTGACTTGAATCACTGACACAGTGTGCAGCAGTAATCACCCAATTCCTTGTTATTAAACTTGCAGTACACCCTCTTATTGATTTAATTGTTTTATTTGTGTATTTAGGTATTAATACACCCGGTACAGGTCGCTGGCACGCAGTACACATTACAAATGGATATTCGTTATTCACGTCATCTATTCCGTCAATAACTCTGGGTCTTATTTCTTTTGCTTCAATACTAAGTTTATTTACTAAAATAATCGCTATTACAATCTTCAACATGTTTTTAAAATAAGTTTTGAAAACCTTGTAAGGTACTAAACAAAAGAAATCACCAAACAAAATTGAAAACCAGAACGACAATTTTAATCTAAGCAATAAAAAAAACTATCCAACCTATTCGAAACGTACTTAAATTAAAATTGCGAAAAATTACTTATGTAAGTATTGTGAAATGTTTTTACTGAACACGTTTTAACAGCTTACACCTACCTACTCGTATTTTCAAGCAGCGCTGTGAAATAAAGAGTGTTGTGTTACGTCTAGACTAGTTAAGTTAACATAAGTTATAATCATTATAAAGTCTGAATGATTGCAGGAAAAATGTAAAACTCAGTTTAGAAACTGGCAAGAAGTGGCTTCCGTCTTCTTTTATTTTAATAGAAAAAAAATAGGAATTTCGTATATTTTTAAACACACATGAAAAGTAGAACTATTCTTATCTCTCAAACTAGCAGAATGCTTAAAAGGTAGGTACTTAACTTTCTATCAGACTTCTATCAGAGATATGCCGACAAGTCAGCAATTAGTTGGCAATAGACGGCCAAATGCGCCGACTAGTCGGCTTCGTCAGAGTTTAAATGTTTCTAAAAACTATGTAAAATAACTGATTAGATGAAAATTAACCAAATCCAATTGCCGCACCGTTTTCAATATTTTATAGCTCTATTTATATAAAATGGAGAAAGAAATACATATAAAGCATATAAAGTGGTTATAAGAAATGCAAAAAAAGGGAATAATTTGTTGTAAACGTCTTTTCTACAAGAAGCTGTTCATTTCTAGTTTCATTAGATCTTTATTTAGAAACATTTTAGATAATTATTAATATTTAATAATTATTATTAATAGGTATGTAGGTACATCTTTAAAGATCTCGGGTCCATAGGGACCCGGTCATTTGGGAGGCGTGCATGGGGCCGAAGCCAACATGTAGAGGCCCTTTTAAGTATCGTTTATTCTAAAATATGAGATGGCATGCACCTACCGGGGTCTATCCCTTATTATTATAACATTTTAGAAACATTTTAAGTATAACGCAACCCTACCTGTTTATGAGCACGAACTATCCTCACAGTATGTAACGCCCCATCGTCGTATTTAGTTCCGTTGGTTTTGAGTCGAGTCTCCGCTTTGCCGGCAGCTGCTATCAGTTCTAGGTCGCCTGAGGACATCAATATATAAGTTAATAATTGTGAAAACCGCATCAAAATTGGTTAAGTCTCAACACACAAATGCAGGTCAAACATATAGACAATGTTTTTTATATAGATACATATCTGCCACGTCTTTTTCCATTCGGGGTAGACAGAGACCACTGCCCTTAACGTGCTACGATACAAACACACTTTTTTCCTCTTCATTTGCATTCATCAGTCGCCTCATACATTCACATGTATGAGGTTAACATGTATGACTGATGACAGACGTGAGTCTGTTTAGGGAATTTTCGTCTTGGCTTTTCTATAACAAGTCCCCGATTTGATCGAAATAAGTTATAGGTAGTTATTTATTATTTATCAATACCTACAGAACTAATTGATGAATCTTTTTTATTTGGATTGCTCTAAAGATATAACGTATGTTATATCTTTAGAGTATGTATATTGTGCTTTTTTAAAGAATAAATTATTATTTACCTTCAACCAAAACAAGCGCCAAATAATGCTTATCATCACCATCTTCCTCATCATCCACTTCATTATCATTCCTGATGGATGGAGTCCTGAAGATCAGCAGACCGTTGGGAGCGCGAGCGGTGAACGACACCCCCCACGCGGCTTTACGTCTGAATGGGGGGGATGGTAGCTCCACGTACCCTGATCCTTCTAGGGTGGCGGAGCGGAGAGTCTGAAAGGGGAATGGAGTAATCATTAGCGCACTGTAACCATAACCCGTGCATGCAATGTAACCAAAAAACGAGTGTGCGTTCCCAGCAGGTTCGCGAACAACGTACACTCTCGGATACATCGATCTATTCACCCAATATACTAAAGGCTGAAACACACCGGATGCGTATGCGTAACGTAGACGTAAGCACGGCGTAGCCACGCACGTAGTTACGGTGTAACCCGATGTGACACCGGACTACGCGTCATGTCGACATGTACGTCTACCTTACGCAAGCGGTGTGTCCTGTCTGATACAGTTGCATACATTACAACTCAGAGATACGCGTACATATACGCATACGCATCCGTTGTGTTTTGGCCTTAACTATTCTATATTATCTACACATTTTTTTTAGGGAGAGAAAGATATAGCTCCGTGACCGGTGCGTGACTGAGAACAAAACTATATCGCACACTCTCACACGTTTCTCCGCGAGCGTCTTTAAACAGTTCTAAGTCCAATCAGACTAGGTTGATGTGACTGAGGGTGTACACACTAGGTATGTTTTTTTTGGTAATAGAGCTTGCATGCATATTCTTGGTATAAATTTAGTAAAATAGGTATGGGCAGAGGCGGCTCAGGATAGAAAATCATGGAGAAGGAGGAGAGAGGCCTTTGCCCAGCAGTGGGACAGCAACGGTTTGATAAGATAAGATAATGTATTAATTTTGTTTTTGCTAGCCATTAAGATCTCTCTGCTGGGCAAAGGCCTCCCGCGCGACTTTCCGTTTAACACGGTCTTCGGTGGCGTAAAATAATACTAATAAAAAAAAACAAACACTCACCCTAGACCCACACCTAGCTTCAACCCCATGTCTCGTCGGGGTATCAAGTATATCATACCCCTCTCTATCAACCGTGAGTGCGCCTACGCACCCCAGCAGTGGAGGGGCATGTAGTTCCCCAGGGGGTACCCCCCCCACCCAGTAGGCAGCGGAGGACAGGTCGGGGAGGGAAGCTCCGGATTGTACGGGGGGAGAAGGAGAGCCTAGTGTTTCTTCTCCGTTCACACGCAAGCTGCCTGGGGAAAACCACGCACTTATAGTGTTGAACAGTGCAATCATAAAGAAGAAAGTCTTTATAAGACTCAATTCTTTTTTTCAAATTGTATAACATTATAAATAAAGATCTTCTTTTCACTGGATTTTATCGGAGCTCGAATTTGTTTTTAAACTTAGTAATAAAGAGTGCTATGAAGAGTTATTAGATAGGTGTACAAAATAGTACCTAGTAAATCTAAGTGCTCGCTTCAGTATCTACAGATAAAATGTAACTGACAGATAAACCTATGTCTATTTCATAAAACATGACGGTTTAGACAGAGACAGGTGTAAATATCTGTCAGGTAAATTTTATCTGTTGTTGTATATATGAATAATAACATGTTACCATACCATGTTTTATAACATTCAGTGTCCACATTATGTAAAACATGTTATATAACAATGTTAAATAACATGTTATGTTACATGGTCTGTACGCACTTTAATGTAAACTGTGGCGCAACCTAACGTTACCTCTCTCAAGTTTGTTAGCAGCAAACACTCGTATAGCTTGTACGTGTGCGGGGCGACCGGTGCAGTGGCGGCCCGACGCCGTGATCTCCAGCGACGAGGCCGAGTATTCTACCCTGAACACCACGCGGCATGAGCGGATCCATACCGACACGCTGCGGTTCTGGGGGGAAAGATAATTTATGATTGGAAATCCTGCTTATTATCGACGGGAGAAGTGGACTGAATTCTACAATAATAACGAAATATTTAGCTTTATCTCCTTGTATTCGAACCAAAACACATTAATAACTACCGACTACTTCAAGAATCAAAACAACACTGATGACAACAATATATGTACACTGACAAGACATGAAAAATATAATTAGAAAAGTAAAATACAAATATCTGTCGTATCAAAAGGCAATCTGTACAAAAAACAGTTAATTATAAAAAAAGTTCGCAACACTGCTAATGTTATAAATGTCAATGTTTGTGTGGATATGAGGATGTTTGTTACTCTTTCACGCCAAAGCAAAGTATATTTGATGAAATTTGGCAGTTCTAAGTCAGAATAACTTATAGGCTATATTATTTTAAGATTTCGTAATTTTTTTCAAAGATATCATGATAAATGGGACGCATTGATCGTCATATCCCGAAAAAAGCAACATGATATTGTTACATAATATAGCTTATGTGTTATTCGAACGTTTAGGCTACAATATTGCCAAGTTTCATCAAAATATGTTGAGATAGTAGTTTATGCGTAAAAGAGTAACAGACATCTTCACATTCATCCACCCATTCTACGCCCCTAACATTTAAAATATTAGTAAGAAGGAGAATATGCTGTCACATCTTTTCCCAATCGGGGTAGACAGAGACATCCCCCACTTACTACGATCCGAACACACTTTTCCCTCCATCCACATTCATCAATCATAGTCATGCTCCAACTCCTGCCTCTTAAACACTTACACTAGCAGTATCCAACGCCATGAACAGCAGAGCGTCTTCATCCCTGGTCTTGAAGGTGAAGGCGAGGCTGAACTGTCTCCGGTCTGAGGGTCGGAGACCAGAGCGACGGAGTTCAGCGTACCCGGCGCCGTTGAACCAGACCAGGGGGTCACCGCGGGAACGGCCGTACCATCTAGGAAAGGTCAAATATGTTAAAGGACAAGTATGTTAAAGGACAAGTATGTTAAAGGACAAGTATGTTAAAGGACAAGTATGTTAAAGGACAAGTATGTTAAAGGACAAGTATGTTAAAGGACAAGTATGTTAAAGGACAAGTATGTTAAAGGACAAGTATGTTAAAGGACAAGTATGTTAAAGGATAAGTATGTTAAAGGACAAGTATGTTAAAGGATACGTATGTTAAAGGATAAGTATGTTAAAGGACAAGTATGTTAAAGGATACGTATGTTAAAGGATAAGTATATTAAAGGACAAGTATGTTAAAGGACAAGTTGTTAAAGGACACGTATGTTAAAGGACAGGTATGTTAAAGGACAGGTATGTTAAAGGACACGTATTTTAAAGGACAAGTATGTTAAAGGACAGGTATGTTAAAGGACAGGTATGTTAAAGGACAGGTATGTTAAAGGACAGGTATGTTAAAGGACAAGTATGTTAAAGGACAGGTATGTTAAAGGACAGGTATGTTAAAGGACAGGTATGTTAAAGGACACGTATTTTAAAGGACAAGTATGTTAAAGGACAAGTATCTTACAGAAGCCTTTCTTATCCCACTGGTGGGTAAATAAATACTATTCTATGTGATTTGTCAGGAAAACGTTTGGCTCAAAAAATCACACGAGTTTTGTTTCAAATAAGCGATCGTTCGACTTTTAACGTATCTATTGTAATACGATAAGCTGTCAGTGAGTTAATTAGCGTTACAACATACATACATACATATCCGTCACGCTTCTCTCCCATCGGGGTAGGTAGAGACCACTTCCCTTCACTTCCATCATCGCATTCATCGTCATATTTTCGAAAACTAACACAATATATTAAGATGAAGCCTTTGTGTTATTTAGAAATGTAAGCTACAATATTGTAAAGTTTAACTAAAATCAATTCAGTGGTTTTTGCATTGATTAACACATAATCTCAAAATCCAAACATCCATTGGCACAAACTATAACATTCATATTAGCAAGATTTAGGGCCTGTATCACCATCTAAAGATAAAATTTAGCAGTCAGATATTTTATACCTGTCGCTGTATAAAACGTCATATTTTTTGAAATAGACATAGGTTTATCTGTCAGTTAGATTTTATCTGTAGGTAGATTGTGAATCGGACACTTAGTCAATGCAACTTACCTCTGTGTACACCCAGTACATTTAGCTTCCTTCGGTTGTTTCACAAAATTCCACAGGCCTATAGTCTTATCGTCACTGTACAATGCGTGTACGCAGCCTGGCAACCCAGTGACGTCATTAGGGGAGCCCAGCCAAAGTTGCGTTGTGCGCAGTGTTGCCGCGTTAGGGGATGAGCTGTTTGTGGCTGTGATAGGGTTGCCACCTGCTCGTTCTACTGTCAGCTGGACTGAGTTCCATACTCTGGAATGAAGAAAAGAGTGTACTTGGCTATAATTAAGAAAAATAGATATTAAAAAAGGATACCTATGTGTTAAAATTACTAATTGTAAAAAATAAGGCCCGACCGAGACGTGGTTTTCGTTCTCGGCCGAGACCGAGACCGCGACCGAGAATAAATTAATGTCTCAGGCCGAGAACCGAGACCGAGACTAGACGAAGCGTGGAAAAAAATATTAAAACACTACCTACATATTGTTTATATAACTGTTTTAATCAAGTTTTAATAATCAAAGTTGAATAACATTATATTGTAACATAAAAAGGTAATTTTTCGGCATTTGCGCCCTTCAAGGAGTGTCGCCTCTCGTCATGCAATTGTCTAGCTTTGCTGAACAGCTGTTCACATGCTACGCTAGTAGGCGGCGCAGATTGACTTATTTGCTGCAGGTTTAAGCATTTTATAAGGTAAATATCGCGCTGCGGCGTGTTGCCGTGCGAAGTGAAAAATTCTGAAGCGAACAAAATTTCGTCTCGGCCATGGCCGAGAATCTCGGCCAAAATGTGCCGAGATTCTCGGTTGGATTTTTGGCCGAGATTGCCGAGACCGAGACCTCGGTCGAGCCTTAGTAAAAAAATATTTGAAAAAAAACAATAGAGTGCATTTTACATTGCATAGAGTGCATTTTTGGAACTAAATTTGACAGGTCTATTTTCCCTATTTTATGAACTTTTCCCTGATAGTAGGTAGAAAACCCCTTACTTATCTTAATAAAAATACACTTTTTACATAACAGAAATATAGCTAAATAAATATTTTTATCAAAATGTATACCTACCAACCCCCTCATGGTATAACCAAGACACAAGAAGAATGCGGGAAATAGTATTATTTGATAAATTAAAAATGAAATATACATAATATAGGTAAATTTTGTACTCATAAATGGCAACATTATCAATTTTGACATGAAATACAGCGCCGCGGCTAGGGGACTTCTTTCGTGAAATGGACTCTACAACAGTTTCTTGCTAAATTCTTCTCTGAGGAATACGGCTACTTTACGAATCTAGCGATTATAGCGAATTGCGATTTATATTTATTAATGTATTATTTGAATTTGAGTATTGCTAAAGTCTAAAAAGAAACAAAAATCAAAGAACATAATTTGACATTAAAATGAACGTAAGAGTAAGGGCCGGTTACACGACTGACAAATAAAATTTAACTGACAGATATTTTATACCTGTCACTGTCTCAAACGTCATGTTTTATGGAATGGGCCCTAGGTACTGTACTATTTTTTTTATTAGCCTATATTGTCCCACTGCTGGGCAAAAGCCTCTCCCATGCTACTATACCACAGTATAACAAATAGTACTACATACAGTATGGACACTCCCTGCCTCCCCCTAAAAGTGCGGCCGCCCCGCGCTCGGTTACCTCACAGTTACCGTATAGCAAGATGACCAAAAAGTAATTTACGTATACACGAAGAAAATACAAAAATACATACGAAGTCTCCTATATCTAACTCTTTATTCCATGATAGCATATCAATGAGTGTAAATGAAACAAACAAAACTAAATTATTAAATATAATTTCTGTTATTTATTATTTTTTCTGATTCTTTCCGTAATTTAAACTGATTAAAATATTAATAAAAAGTTAAAATAGTTGAATTCAAACCATAAGTAGGTTATTTGACGAACAAATGAAGGTAAAACAAAATGACAGCAACCCTAGCACGTCCTGTTTCACTCACACAAACACGGTACGCGTGTATTTACACGAGCTAAGACTGTGTGCGAAGCTACGCGTTTTTTTCATACATTTTAGCGGCAGCGTCCGAGGTGTGACTACTGTTAAGGCAATGTAAGGGCGCCAAATCACTCCAGTCTAATTCCCGTCAAGTGACGTACCTCTGTAACTCAATCCTGTAAGCGGTGTGGTCTCCATCATCATGAGCCGGCTGTAGAACTTCAGGATGTACAATCTCTCCAGTCCCTCCGCCAAGGTCCCAAGATACCTTCACTTGCTGATGGTCTACCGATAGCTTCATGTGTTTTTGGGTTTCCTGAGAATGTTTGGTAAGTAAGATTACTATTTTGTAATGTAAAATGTCTTTCTTTTTAAATACAAACACAAATAAAAATATAGAGTTTAATTAACTATCGTATAAAGCCCGGTTTTTCAATAATCACATAAAATTTCACTGAAAGATAAACCTATGTCTGTTTCATAAAACATGACGTTTTAGACAGAGACAGGTATAAATTATTCCATGGAATAAATTTTAACCGACTATTGAAAAACCGGGCCTTAGTCATTTCATAGAATGTCGGCATTTAATTATCGGCCTAGGTGTTTAATTGACTGGCTAATCCAACCAAAAAAATCTTGTTTTTGTGACTTTCCATAAGTATTCTTACTCTTTTTTGTCCTTCTTCCACAAAAAGTTAAGCTACCTGCATATCATCAAGCAGATAAAGCAGCGGTCCCTCTCTAACAGTAGAATCGAAAGAGACGGCAATAGCGACCCGAGTGACCGCCGCCGAGCTGGAGGGGAGCGGGTAGGCGCGTGCGCAACCCACTGATGCGCCGGATACTGATGTTAGGGATACGGATATCTGAAAAGAGCGGTATTTCTATGTATTTCAAATTCAATAAAGATTTATTCGTAGGTAACCCAAAAATTGTGTTTATTTATTTCTGTTAGGGAAATTTACAGTACGAGTATTTAGCTAAATTTGCTATTTTTCGTTTAGTAAATGGTAATTGATACACGCATGTAGCACACATAGCTAAAACTCCGGGATATTGCCGCCTATAATAAATATCACGATCCAAGATCGGGGTCGGATCACTGGATTTCCAGGAATCCTGAGACAAATACTGAAATTAGTCAATACACTAGCCTACACGTCAATAAATATTGTAATGTCATGCGGATCACAATACGGATCCTGCGTGTAGCGTTCGCCTACTCGAGCTTTAGACCGACTTGCGTACCGGAGGGTTAGCTCAATAAACCCGGAGTTAGCTGCTAACGGTTTAAATTAAGATAAATCAATACAAATTATTTATTTAACCCTGTGTTAGCAGCTAACTCCGGGTTTATTTGGCTGCGCAATTGGGTCTTAAATAAAGAGTAAAGAGAGCAGCACTAGTGACGCGAAGATGGCGCCACAGATAACCCCCTCTCTCTTCTTCTCTCTCGAACGGCTGAACGGAATATTATCTGTTTTAATCTTTATCTAAATAAAAACTATTGTTGCTAATTATTCGTTTAATAATACATACGGAATCAGCAGCGTGTTTCGCTCTAGCGATGTTATGCTTCAAAGCAGCCAGTGCTGGGCCGATGGTAGCGGCGGCCATGTTGTGTTCCTTAGCTCTCGCTGCAGCCGCCGCGTCTAACGCTGTGGCTAGCTCTGCTGAGCGTTCTGTGTTACCGCGGATTTGGGATACTGGAAATTATTTATTTATTTATTCGATAGATCTTCAGTTGTAGATTTGCTAGCACTATTACAGTAATATAAGAAATAAGAAAATTGAAAGAATAAAAAAAAAAATGAAAAGTGTTTATTCCAAAATAGGCAAAATTCATTACACTTTTTTGATCTAAAACTACTGCTGATTCACTACCTGTATAGCCGAGATGAGAATTAAACGGATTGGCTAGCCAGATAAAACAAGAACAAGTGAAAGTTAAAAAAAAAACGGATTGGCTAGTATTGGAAATTGGGTAATAATAAGTCAAAGTCAAATTATTATTGCTTAGATTATTTTGCAATCACTTGAAATTGTCACTTAACACTTACTACAGGCTATAAGGCTACGCGTCTACTGGACCGGTATCGGAGCCTAGTATTGATTTCTATGGTACTTCGTTCACTAGATCGACATTTAAATTTAGATTGTAATTGCCGTGCCCTATTCAGGGTCCATAAAAGGTACTGTCAACTATTGTAATAACATCTTGTAAAACCTATGGTGTGCAAAATAAATAATTTGAATTTGGAATCATTACAAAGCAAGAAATCTTTCCGCTCCAATTTCGATCCCACTGGATGACATACACGTCACTTTAAACGACAAATTGTCCCCTCACCATGCTCCTGCGCAGCCCCAAGCGCGGTGTCCCCGTGCCGCTGTAGTTCGGCCAACTGTCGTCGCAGGTTGTACCGTACCCGACGCCGGACTTCACTCGCTTCGTCGTATAACACTCGTGTTGTTGCGAATACTCTGTCAGCCTGGAAGGAAAATAACATGTTTAAAGCCGAGTAAATGGAAGAGAGGAAAGCCACGGGGGTCTTACGTAGATCAAATAAGCAAAGGAATTAAAAGTTGTGTTGTATCAGGTGCTCAAATAGTCGGCAGTTAATAGAGTAGAGTGGAAGACCCCACCAACAAGAGAGTTATAATAAGTTATACAATGAGTATAACCATAATCGTTGCATGCACTGTAACTAAAAAACATAGTGAGCGAACAAACAAATAGCGGAAAAAGTTCACATCATGTTTTTGAGAGCTGCTAGAAAAAAACTTATTACACAAATAATTTGAACTGCAATGCCTCAACTGCAAATTGAACTCCCAACTGATTATTGAGGGTTACCTGGTCATTAGCCGTCTTGAGGGTCTCAGCGACAGCAGCCTGGGGGCGGAGGCCGAGGTCACGCTCCTGCCAGCCGAGACCGCGGATCATTACGCTCACCAAGTCAGCGTTGCGACGGAGATGCTCTAGGTGCGTACGGAGTTCTAAAAGAAAGAGATTGATATATGAATCAGGTTTGATGTTTAAAAGAGCAACCTAACAGATAAAGAGACTAGAGCAATGATATTATATTATATAGATATGTTATATGCGCGCACATTTTGAAGACTGTAAATAGACCTATTTAAGACAACTTGTAGCTAGTCTCAGTTAGTCTGAAGACATTTGGAGTATGATTTGAAGTGCTGTCATTAATGTCATTGTAATCATTGTTCGGCACAGATTTAAAACGCCAATCACTATAAAGGTAACATATATCTGTACCTATAAAAAATAATTGGACTAGAGAGACTAGTATAGACCGACCAAAAAGAGTAGAAATTAAATAGTGGCAACATTGTAGCGTCGTCTCTTTCAAATCAATCTAAGAAAAAAATAGGTAAAAAAACTTTTTAAGTTAAACGGTTTTATGTTAAACATACATTGCTATGTTTAAGATAAATGTACTAAAAACCAAAAAATAATAAAATAGATACAGTCGTGGGAATTATAAACTTAGCATAGACTAGACTAAAATAAAACCGTGGGGCACGTCAATTGTCTACAAATTATCGATTTAATGTGCGATAGAAGAATCGTTTAATTCGTCGTTAGGCAGTTGGCCCGCAGACGGTGAGGAAATTACTTACTATTTTCTTGCTCATGGAAATTCCAATAGTTATACACTCCATGTAAATAAAAGAGATGTTTCAACTAGTTTATCGTTGGACATTCACACTGCTGGCTGGCGAAGAATCGTTTCACTGCTCGTAGTTTGTCTTTAATCGACAAAACACATGATAAAAGTACTACTCGCTCAACACTATGAAACCCTAAAACTCGCTTATAATCGAGCTTGCTAGCTTGTTTCCACATTCTAGCCCTACTTATCACACGTCCATCGTTGTCGGTTGAACAACTGCCTAATTATAGTGTAACATTACAAAACAAACATTTTAATCAACGATTGTAGACAATTGACGTGCCCCACGGTTTTATTTTAGTCTAGTCTATGCATATGTTTATAATTCCCACGACTGTATCTATTTTATTATTTTTTGGTTTTTAGTACATTTATCTTAAACATAGCAATGTATGTTTAACATAAAACCGTTTAACTTAAAAAGTTTTTTTACCTATTTTTATTTTCTAGTTTTTAGTTTTTATTTCGCATTCTGTTTAATTCATTTAGTGCTTCATTATTGCAAGGTTTCTTGCCCGTTAGTTTATTGCAGTCCAACTCCTCTATACGTAGTCCCTGCAAAGCTCTTACTCTACAAAGAGCCACGTAGGCTTGACCTTCTTCAAACAGTTTCGCACCTAAGTATACGACTGCGTGATCCACAGTGCTGCCCTGCATAAATCTTGACTTGGGTGGTGGATTCAGGCTGGATTAATCAGATACCTAAATTACAGATTCAATTTCTAAATTTAAATCTTATTATTATACGCCATTTAGTGGCTGCGCCCATCTTAAATATTCAGGTTGTATAGTGCACTGTATTCTTCTTGGCAAGCCCTTTTATTTGATACCCATATTGGTGGGATTGATAAAAAATTGTTATCAGCCATTTGGTAGCGGCGGCCATCTTAGATTTCAATTTTGCATAGTGAATTGTATTCTACTTGTTGAGACCTTTCATTTGATACCCATATTGATGGGATTGATAAAACCTAATTATCCGCCATTTTGTGGCGGCCGCCATCTTGGATTTTAATTTTATATAGTACATTGTATTCTACTGGTTGAGCACTTTCATTTGATACCCATATTGATGGGATTGATAAAACCTAAGTTATCCGCCATTTTGTAGCGGCCGCCATCTTGGATTTTAATTTTATATAGTACATTGTATTCTACTAGTTGAGCACTTTCATTTGATACCCATATTGATGGGGTTGATAAAACCTACGTTATCCGCCATTTTGTAGCGGCCGCCATCTTGGATTTCAATATTTTATAGTATATTGTATTCTGCTTGTTGAGCCCTTTCATTTGATACCCATATTGATGGGATTGATAAAACCTAAGTTATCCGCCATTTTGTAGCGGCCGCCATCTTGGATTTTAATTTTATATAGTACATTGTATTCTACTGGTTGAGCACTTTCATTTGATACCCATATTGATGGGATTGATAAAACCTACGTTATCCGCCATTTTGTAGCGGCCGCCATCTTGGATTTCAATATTTTATAGTATATTGTATTCTGCTTGTTGAGCCCTTTCATTTGATACCCATATTGATGGGATTAATAAATCCTAAATTATCCGCCATTTTGTAGCGGCGGCCATCTTGAATTTTTAATGATAATGAATAAACATAATTGTATTGTCACCAAAATCCAAAGTGTATACAAAATTTCAGATTAATCGGTTGACAGGAAGAGGGTGAAATTTGAATTACTAAATTTGACCCAAGAAAACAAACGGGGTGAGCTAAATAAAACCGTTTAAAAAACGGGACTACATTACAGAATTGCCACTTTTTAACTTCTAGATACTGTTTTTGGCCAGTTTGTATATTATTTATTTTGATATTTCTAGATTCTTCTCTCGGGAAAACTGCTAGCTTATGAAACTAGCGTCAGATTTCAATAATGGACGTATTTATAGTGATATGTGAATTATCCTACTTTAAGGCCGTATCCCCAGTAGGCAAACTGTTAGCGGCTGACTAGTTTACGGCGTATCGATTTAGTACGCCCTTCCATATATTTGAAATGGAGTGTCCACAGTCAGCTAGTTTTGCGCTCACTGTACGCAGTTTGCAGCGTTTCACGCGCTGACTATCTAAATAAGCGATTAACTAATAAGTTTGCTTGCGACAACGCACGAAAATTGATGTAAGTTTGCAGGTAGCTCAAATTTGCGGCTCACTCAGTCGGCCGCTAACAGTTTGCCTACTAGGGCCACGGTCTTAAGCTGCATTAGCATACGTGCTATGACATTCTGTCTTTATCATATTCAAACTGACGTTTACTCAAACGCTACGAAGTAGGTGATACTGACTTATCGTATGAAATATGTACATTAATCTAACATCAGTGGAGCTCGAAAGAGGATGCCAAATAAAAGCAAACTAAACACAAACCTTCAGCTTTAGCCAGCACCTCAGCACCTCTTCTCTTCAAATCCTCAGACGCTACCTTCGTAACCTCAGCAGTATTGGTCATAGGTGCGGGTCCGCGCGCCAAGGTGACGGCGGTGGCGGCGGCGGCTGCGGCGGCGGCGGCGGCGCTGGACGCGTTACGTACCGCCGCCGCCACCTCCCACCACGCGCGGGCTGCCGATACTCCGGCTGACGACACCGCGCGGGTACCCGCGAATAGGCTGACGGGGAGAATAAGATAAAGGCGTGTATTCATTGGCGAACTGTAACTGTAACGGAATAGATAGGTACTTAAACGAGGTTTTAATAGGTACGCGTGATAAACTTGCTATTTGACACGCGTCAAAAACCGATAACCGTCGGCTCGCTGCCACCCGCTCGTGTTGTTTTCGTTGCAGTCTCGCGAACGACGTACACGCTATATTTTTTGTTACAATGCATGCAATGATTACAGTTACAGCTCAGCAATGAATATATAATAGTATCTTTTTGTGCGCAGTACGCGGTGTCAACTGACCATTGAAGATTTATACATGACTACGCATTAATAGGCGTACGGCGTACCTTAGCAAATATTTTTGTTTTCATTCGTTCATACATTTACATTAAAAAGCTAGAGATAGGAACATACTGCCTTGTTAGTAAATATTCTTTCACTCTATTCTATCCCCTGCCTTTTTTTTAACTTTTTAATATCAAAGTAACATCCAACAAAATATATCTCTTTAAAAAAACCCTTAAAACAACCATAATTATACCTAGTTTTGTTTGTATATATTTGTGTGCAATAAAGTATTTCTATGTATGTATACCTTTTATATTCCTTAGCTTTCTCCCCCAACTTGGCCACATGTTCCTCAACAGCCTTCAAGTATTTTTCTCGGTATTTCGGAGTGAGGTTATAGAGGATGCCCTCTTTCTCCTCCGCAGCTCGAGTGAGGACCGCCAGTTCCGCTGTGAGAGCAGGGAGGCCGCGAGAGAGGGCCTGGCTTCGGAGGACCGATGTGTGGATGTCTTGGGTTAAGTTTTGTGGTGAGAGGTTTGTTATGTCCTGTGGTATAATGACAAATTTAGGAAATTGAATAAAAATATTGTTGATACGTATTTTAGAAAGCTCATATCGTAAAAATCTGAGTTTTAAACTTAAAATACAAAAAATAATGACTAAGACACGTGACCATGACTCATCGAGTTCTACAATCCTCAACAAAAATTTAACTATCTTTAGTACATTGTTCAATTAGAGTACAAAGATGCAGATAGGTATCACCTTAGTTTAAATGCATAAAACCGGGTACCAGAAAACCAGGTGTAGGGAACCGAGGTTCCCAAATGAGTAGGTACCCGGCCTTATGTACTTAACTTAATTTAGGCACTGTAACCTGTTTAAGAGCTTGCCAATACTCTTTAGGATTTAGGCCGGGTGTTCGTTTAAAAGTTAAGGTACTTTTAAGCAACAATAAAGTAATTAAGTAGGTAATTATTTATTCCTAGCAATATACATGCTTAAATGCTAAAATATTAATTATCCATCTGTATATTTTCCTCATTTTCCTCTAGTATTGCTGTCTACACACAAAAGGCGCCGGCTTACTCCGGCGACATGCCGGCGGCTTTGGTGTGTAGATAGCATAAGAGAGTAGGCTCGTGCCCCTGTTGTGGGGACGTTAAAGGGCTGATAAGCAAGGATATTCTTCAAAAAACATAAATAACACAAACCTCCAAGACAAGCCGACACCTCAGCCCCAAATCCCTTACAGCCGCCATCTTTGGCCGCACGGCCCCCGCCGCCGCCGCGACTGTATCCCCCGCCACCCAGATACTGTTCCCCAACGCCGCCAGGTCGTCCGCTTTACTCTCCCACCGCTCCAAGTCATGTCGCAACTTGCGTACTCGGGTGTACGCGGCGGTTAGCCGGTAGTTGTGTTCTTGAATTGATGTTGATTGGAGATTTGCCTATGGAAATGGGGGGTTATTGTTTTACATTACTTACATTACTTCTGCCGCATGCCAGAAGACTTATGGGCTAAAACAGCTACCCAATGGCTACCAACTGCCAAACGGCGTCGCGGCAGACCACGGAAAAGGTGGCGGGACGAGCTGGACACCTTCTTAAGTAGCTGGGCGGAGGAAGCTCGAGACAGAAAGTCATGGCGGAAGAGGAGAGAGGCTTTTGCCCAGCAGTGGGACACAAATGGCTAAATTAGATTAGATATTATTTATAATATAAAAATACCATACTCAAATCGGAGAGACCACTTCCCTCTACTTGTACCTATTGTTTTATTCTGTCATTAATTTATACATTCTAATCTTTTGTCCACCAGTGGATGTCCACTAGCTGACACAATCTCATTACGGCTAAAAACTTCAAAATGGTTGCACATTCTACAAGATCAACTTTCCTTTACGTAGTACTGTAATGCTTTGTTGCTTAATCGCTACTTCGCCAGCAACATTTGATTCTTAATTGGAATCAATCTACGATCTAGCTATTTAACATTTCTGTCAACCAGCCATGTGGTTTATGGATCTTTTGGAACGTGGCAGAAATTGGAACTAACGGTATCATCTTATAAAATATAATTTTTACCCATGACTCAAGTGCAAATAGATGCTTGTAGCGCTGTATGTTTGGCTACGGTAGTTTTGGTCTGATCCTAATTCTAATGACGTAAGGTAAACAAACAATAAAAAAAATAGGTAAAAAAAACTTTTTAAGTTAAACGGTTTTATGTTAAACATACATTGCAATGTTTAAGATAAATGTACTAAAAACCAAAAAATAATAAAATAGATACAGTCGTGGGAATTATAAACATATGCATAGACTAGACTAAAATAAAACCGTGGGGCACGTCAATTGTCTACAATCGTTGATTAAAATGTTTTTTTTTTTTTGTAATGTTACACTATCTATAGGTACCTAATTAGGCAGTTGTTCAACCGACAACGATGGACGTGTGATAATAGACAATTGCCGTGCCCCACGGTTTTATTTTAGTCTAGTCTATGCATATGTTTATAATTCCCACGACTGTATCTATTTTATTATTTTTTGGTTTTTTGTACATTTATCTTAAACATTGCAATGTATGTTTAACATAAAACCGTTTAACTTAAAAAGTTTTTTTTACCTATTTTTATTTTCTAGTTTTTAGTTTTTATTTCGCATTCTGTTTAATTCATTTAGTGCTTCATTATTGCAAGGTTTCTTGCCCGTTACTTTATTGCAGTCCAACTCCTCTATACGTAGTCCCTGCAAAGATCTTACTGTACTAAGAGTCACGTAGGCTTGACCTTCTTCAAACAGTTTCGCACCTAAGTATATTTCAATTTTGCATAGTAAATTATATTCTACTTGTTGAGACCTTTCATTTGATACCCATGTTGATGGGATTGATAAAACCTAAGTTATCCGCCATTTTGTAGAGGCCGCCATCTTGGATTTTAATTTTATATAGTACATTTAATTCTACTGGTTGAGTACTTTCATTTGATACCCATATTGATGGGATTGATAAAACCTACGTTATCCGCCATTTTGTAGCGGCCGCCATCTTGGATTTCAATATTTTATAGTATATTGTATTCTGCTTGTTGAGCCCTTTCATTTGATACCCATATTGATGGGATTAATAAAACCTAAATTATCCGCCATTTTGTAGCGGCGGCCATCTTGAATTTATAATGATAATGAATAAACATAATTGTATTGTCACCAAAATCCAAAGTGTATACAAAATTTCAGATTAATCGGTTGACAGGAAGAGGGTGAAATTTGAATTACTAAATTTGACCCAAGAAAGAATAAAACAAACGGGGTGAGCTAAATAAAACCGTTTAATAATAATAAAAAAAATAGGTAAAAAAACTTTTTAAGTTAAACGGTTTTATGTTAAACATACATTGCTATGTTTAAGATAAATGTACTAAAAACCAAAAAATAATAAAATAGATACAGTCGTGGGAATTATAAACATATGCATAGACTAGACTAAAATAAAACCGTGGGGCACGTCAATTGTCTACAAATTATCGATTTAATGTGCGATAGAAGAATCGTTTAATTCGTCGTTAGGCAGTTGGCCCGCAGACGGTGAGGAAATTACTTACTATTTTCTTGCTCATGGAAATTCCAATAGTTATACACTCCATGTAAATAAAAGAGATGTTTCAACTAGTTTATCGTTGGACATTCACACTGCTGGCTGGCGAAGAATCGTTTCACTGCTCGTAGTTTGTCTTTAATCGACAAAACACATGATAAAAGTACTACTCGCTCAACACTATGAAACCCTAAAACTCGCTTATAATCGAGCTTGCTAGCTTGTTTCCACATTCTAGCCCTACTTATCACACGTCCATCGTTGTCGGTTGAACAACTGCCTAATTATAGTGTAACATTACAAAACAAACATTTTAATCAACGATTGTAGACAATTGACGTGCCCCACGGTTTTATTTTAGTCTAGTCTATGCATATGTTTATAATTCCCACGACTGTATCTATTTTATTATTTTTTGGTTTTTAGTACATTTATCTTAAACATAGCAATGTATGTTTAACATAAAACCGTTTAACTTAAAAAGTTTTTTTACCTATTTTTATTTTCTAGTTTTTAGTTTTTATTTCGCATTCTGTTTAATTCATTTAGTGCTTCATTATTGCAAGGTTTCTTGCCCGTTAGTTTATTGCAGTCCAACTCCTCTATACGTAGTCCCTGCAAAGCTCTTACTCTACAAAGAGCCACGTAGGCTTGACCTTCTTCAAACAGTTTCGCACCTAAGTATACGACTGCGTGATCCACAGTGCTGCCCTGCATAAATCTTGACTTGGGTGGTGGATTCAGGCTGGATTAATCAGATACCTAAATTACAGATTCAATTTCTAAATTTAAATCTTATTATTATACGCCATTTAGTGGCTGCGCCCATCTTAAATATTCAGGTTGTATAGTGCACTGTATTCTTCTTGGCAAGCCCTTTTATTTGATACCCATATTGGTGGGATTGATAAAAAATTGTTATCAGCCATTTGGTAGCGGCGGCCATCTTAGATTTCAATTTTGCATAGTGAATTGTATTCTACTTGTTGAGACCTTTCATTTGATACCCATATTGATGGGATTGATAAAACCTAATTATCCGCCATTTTGTGGCGGTCGCCATCTTGGATTTTAATTTTATATAGTACATTGTATTCTACTGGTTGAGCACTTTCATTTGATACCCATATTGATGGGATTGATAAAACCTAAGTTATCCGCCATTTTGTAGCGGCCGCCATCTTGGATTTTAATTTTATATAGTACATTGTATTCTACTGGTTGAGCACTTTCATTTGATACCCATATTGATGGGATTGATAAAACCTACGTTGTCCGCCATTTTGTAGCGGCCGCCATCTTGGATTTCAATATTTTATAGAATATTGTATTCTGCTTGTTGAGCCCTTTCATTTGATACCCATATTGATGGGATTAATAAAACCTAAATTATCCGCCATTTTGTAGCGGCGGCCATCTTGAATTTATAATGATAATGAATAAACATAATTGTATTGTCACCAAAATCCAAAGTGTATACAAAATTTCAGATTAATCGGTTGACAGGAAGAGGGTGAAATTTGAATTACTAAATTTGACCCAAGAAAAAAACAAACGGGGTGAGCTAAATAAAACCGTTTAAAAAAAACTTACCGAATCAAAAACATCATTAGCTCCAGCGATGAAATCAATCAACTTAACCTCCTTTATATGCCTCAATAAATGCTTAGCTTCTTTCAAAGCTTTATGAGCGTTTAAATGTCTCTCTCCTCTCGCGAACTCATCTAACATACCCACTTGTTCACCTAACAATCTTTTTTGTTTTAAAACTTCTTCTAATCCACTCATAGTTTCTAAACTAAGGAACTGAGCTTCTTTTTCTCTTCTTGATAGCTCTTCTTTTAATCTGTTTAGTTCTGTTGTCAGTCTATGTTGTTTTAACTCTAATTCTTTGATTAATGGTGTAATGTTTTGGTGTTTATAGTTTTTGAAATTGTCTATTTTAGTTTTTAAAGTCGTATAATTGTGAGAGAATTGTCGTAAGGCTGGGTAAGGTTTGGGTATTTTGCTTAGCGTTGCTGGGTCGGCGCGTGTTTGGAAATCAGCTGTTAACGCTTCTATTGAATCTAGGAGAGTTTGGGTGCAGTTGTCGCAGGCTGGAATAAAAAAAAAAGGTTAAGCTTAAGTTGCAGCTCAAAAATAGTAGAATAGTTTTGGGTGTCTGTTCATTGATGTGAAGAACGATAGCTGAGCGTAGACGTGACGAAATAGGTATTTACAACCACTTCTGCCTATAGCTGCCCACTGCTGAGCATCATATTATTTTCCAACACGACCGGTTTATTACCACCTGCATTCAACGAGACTTTAGGCAGAGAGAAAGTACCTATGAGCTTCAATTACTTGAAATGTATGAGCTGTATGAGGTGTCTACTCTACTGGGTGTAACAGAAAGGGTGTATAAAGCCGAAACACAGCGATAGTCCCCATGAAACTGAACAACTTTCTCCAAGGAACATGGGTTGTAACTCGAAAAAAAATGTTGGCCTCCCCATACAAAATGTCCGATCAGCTGATCGAGTAAGTATGGGCGATCCAAAAAATTTTTTCGAGTTACGACCAATGTTCCTTGGGGGAAAGTTGTTCAGTTTCATGAGAACTATCGCTGTGTATCGGCATTATACCCCATTATGTTACACCCTGTATAATAAAATAATATATCTTTAAAGCATGAACGTGATCGCCTGCGCTAGATATTAGAGCAATTTATTTGAAGCTTAAATATAGCAGTGACGTCAGGCTTTCCTTCCAATCGTTTTTTTTTAATGTGCTCTGACATTTTAATGTTACATATTTTATATTTAAAGAAAAAGAATTACGTCACATAAATATGATAAATAAGTTTAAAAAATCCACTCACCAGTACACCCATTATCATCCAAGAAGGTCCTTCTCTCCACACATCGATCGCACTTATCCCCAGTAGCGTAAGACCGGCACTGACACCGTCCGTGTGAGTCGCAGTGGGTAGAAAGTGCGCCACTAGCGCAGTGACAGGGCGCGCAGCTACCGTCAGCTGCGCGGGTGTAGGACGGTGCGCACTGCTCGCATTCCGGACCGGTGTAACCTGGGGGAGAGGGGATAATTGGGATGATGACTACATTCAAAAAACTGAATTATAATTAGTCCGTATTTTAGGCAATCAAAAAATATTTGAAACACATTTTTTACCGGATCAAATACATTAAAAAATACAAAGATACAGAGCATCAAAGTTACGGAGTGGGGATTTTTTACGTCACCATCGAGTAAAAATCGTACTCAAACGTGACGTCACGAGCAACTTTAACCCAGTGTATCTTTGTTATTTTTGGTTTAAGAGAAAAAAGAAAAAATACGTGCCTAATATTTTAAAATAATCTATGTGACGGAGTAAAAAAAATTTTTTAGTCATCATGCCTATTAATAGGGGGAAAGGATAAACGTCTTCGAGCCCGTTCCCACATATCGAGTCAGTTTTCTCTCGGTAAGGCTAAATAGACGGATGTGTCAATGGCAATAAAATTTATGTGGAGCTGTTCAAGCTGTGAATAGGTCTCAGATATAAGAATATGGAGATCATTCGTCGTTTCTAACCACATTTTAAAGACATTCAGATTTAGATACTTTTTATTTCAAATCCAATACATAATGTATAATTACATACATAATACGTATGTACAATGTATCTATCACATGATAGATATGTATTTATCACGCCCCTTTCTTATTAGAGTACGCAAAGATCACTTCCTTCCCTTGCTACGACCAAAACACACTTCCTTCGCTTCATCCACATTCACCATTCCTCATTCATAACTTAAATATTTCCAACTCACCAGGTTTACACAAACACTGCAGCCTGTCCCCTTGCATAGCGCACGCGGACGCAAAGTTCCGTGTACGCGACGGACACGGACACGCCTGGCAGCCGGCCGGCGCGCTAGGCGAGCCGTGGTAGCCCTCCGCGCACACTGCGCAGCGGGGACCGCCTGTACCCATGCTGCAGTTCTGAAAGTACAAATTGTATCATTTATTTATTAATTACTAGAGGCTGCCCGAGACTTCGTACGCATTTATCGTCATATCTTGGAAAAAAATCATGATATCGTAAAATAATATAGCCTATATGTTATTCTGATGTCATCATTCAACTTAAGAGCTTCGCTCTTGTCGGTGGAGTCTACGCCACTCTGTTCTATTTTCTGCCTTCCTTTTGAGCACCTGGTACGACACAACTTCTATCCCCTCTTTCATTTGATCTATGTAAGTTCTTCGTGGTCTCCCTCTCTTCCGTTTTCCTTCTACTTCTGATGATTCTGATGTGCTAGCTGTAATATTGGTCATCAAAATCTATTCAGTACATTTTCCTTGAAAGACTAACAAACATCCATCCATCGGTACAATCATTGACATTTATAATATTAGTAGGATTACGTTTTCTCCAAATATGTGATGATAGACGGTTAAGAAGTCGCGGAAAGCCTCTCATCATAATTATATTTAAGACCCAGAGCACACGATGAAATGCAACTGCAACGCAACTGAAACTGCCAGTTACTTTTGCATCGAAGTTTCTGCTATAGACTTCCTTAGAAAACCACACACGACGCAACTGAAACGAAACGTTTCAAACTAGTTGCTAAGTCAAAAGTTTCAATTGCGTTTCACCGTGTGTTTTGGCGCTAAGAGTTAGACTCTTGTCGATGGAGTATCCGCTAATGCTTTGACTTCTTGATATGACATGACGTTTTAACGTTCTCCTTCACTTGAGTAGAGTACGTCGCGGTCTTGTTCTCCCTCTCTCCCCCTTCAGACTATTACAAACTTAGGCTATATTATTTACAAATATTGTATATATTTTTCTCGGCTCTAGCTAGTGTATATTAAATAAGTAGGTACTTACCAAACAGTCCCCAGTGATAGGATCACAGTGCGTGGCGCGGTTGTTACATCGACACGGTTGCGCTTCACTCTCCAGGTTTATCACAATAGTGCCTGCCACGTTGTTTAAGTTGATCTGGTGATAGAAAAATTATAGTAGATTTAGACATAGAAACTCATTTTATTCACTTCTAAAACACACAATTCATATAACATACTAACAATGGACAATGTACCTTTACAGACAGTGATGATAGATTAGTATATTTGTCACGGTCTAAGTGATCAATTAAGCACATTTTAACCGACGTTAAAAAACGGAGGTTCTCATTAAATTACCTAACATAGTCAACTGGCTAGATAATAATGAACGTGCCGTATTATTGATGAATTTAAACTACTAACATTGAATTTAATATTGCTAGATTTCTTATAATGCTCGAACATATACTTAACAACAACGCTAAATGAAATTTTGTTCTAGTTATGTTAAACTTATTATTAACATAATTACAAACATAACTAAAAATTTGAACCGCGACTGACAAAACAATCGTCATGATGTGTGCGACACAGATATCGCTAAACGAATTCGGATATTGGCGATTGCGTCTTTCAGAAGATCTATGTGCATTTTTACGTTACCTACATGTATTTTACTAGCTATTACTTTTATTAGGAGTTCTTACCTTCTGCGGTGGAATCCAAAACCCGACAGCAGGCTGCTGACATGAAGGGGCGGAGTACCCTCGCGGGCAGTCACACATCTCCACTCCCAGCGCCGGCTCAGATCTACTCAGACCTGGGATTGCTGTGTCCAGGGATACGTTTAGTAACCTGGGGGATAAATAGTTGGTGGTTAGAATACATGGGACTTATCAACAGTTTGTCGAGTAGAGTAATCAGTACCTTATCATAAATAACAATCTCCTTGAAAATTCCAGGAATTTCGTAATTGATTCTCATTTTGTTTATAAAGGCCAAAATTACATCGTATACATACAGATCATGGCGATAATCTTCCATGTTTAGAAATTAATTTTCAACCTGTATTTGGAAGAAACCATCTTAACGTAATTGCAGTGCTGTTAATTTCAAAATCTAAATTACTGAAACGTGCGGGACATTATACAAACACGCTTAAACGTATCACTTATTAATCCTTCACATCTCTGAAAAAAAGAACAATAGAAAATTCTATTGTGTCTGGGTTTATAATGGGTCAGTTGGATGTGAGAGGTTACACAATCCCGTTGTGTAACCAAAAACCCAAAACCCAAAAACCGTTGGATGTGGGCAGCGCAAGACCGGTCGTTGTGGAGATCCTTGGGGGAGGCTTTTGTCCAGCAGTGGACGTCCATAAGCTGACATGATAATTATGATGACACAATCCCATTTAATCACTTACAAAGCATGCACATGTTCATCCCTCATGGGCGCTCTGGTAGTAACTCTAAGCAGCACGCGGTCGAGCTGTTGCAGCGCCAACATCAGCGCGCTGCGGGACGCGCCGGCACCCTCCACGCGGCGCGTGCGCACCGTCCACAGCGACTCGTGCAGCCGGACTGCGTGTGTACCGTTTATTGGGGGGACGCGCTTGGGATGATTTATAAGTTATTAAAGAAGAGTTACAAAGCTAATATAAGAAGTAAATTGACAATATATCTTAACAAAAACAAAAAGGAAGTCATGTTTCAATTACCTCACACACGAAATTTAAAAAAAACCAGATAGGTACATAGAAATTCTTGAGACCAAAATTATCACTTTCTGGCACAGTTAGCTTTTTAACACTGTGTAAAAGTTAAAAGTAGAGATTGTTTCAATTAAAAACATGATTTCCTTTGTTATTTCATAGCCAATGAAAAACGCAAAACTGGCCTGGATCTACGAATTACACATTACACATTTTTATATCTAAAACATACAAAATTTTCATATCGAAAACATTACTCGTACTCAATACCAAAAAAAAACTCACCTCATGATAATCCAAAACAATATGCCGTCCATACAACCTAACCAACGGAAACCTAGCTCTGACTTCTTGATCCAGCTCCGTGCCGCCTTCCTCTTCGACTTTGAACCTTAACATCCCGCCATAAGACGTCACTCGGTCGCCAAGGAATCGTTTGTCGAGCTCCATGTACACTGGTACTGGTGGCCAGGGTAATGAGATTGTGACGTCAGGGGAGTGTGTGTGGATGGCTAGGAGAGAGTCTTGATCTATCTGTAATTAGGTTGAAAGTTGAGGAAATGTTAATGCTGAGTTGATGTGAAGTTAGTTCGACTCCTTTAGTGCTTAAAAGAGAACTTTTTCGAAGGTATGTTTTTCAATTTAAGAACAGGCTTGGAAGCAGTGGTAAAACTTTGAAAATTGTATTGCTTCGTGAAATTTCTATTACTTAAGTCAGTGGAAGGTGAGAGGGTGATACTGTTTATTTTAATTAAAACATTATTTTTGTTACTTTATTTTTGGTTACCTCGTTGAATCTCTATCTAGAATAAGGCTAGCGTAGGTAATTAATACTTGTGTGCAAATTGTAATCTTTTTTGTATTTCAAATAAATACGTAAATAAAATGTTTGACCCAACTAATAAAAGCAATGCCGGTAGTTTGAAAACTGTAACATTGACTAGCGACATTTTTAAAGTTGATTTTAAAAGACAAGAGTTGAATAATTATGACAGTGATTTTAAACAAGAGATTATACAAAGTCTCACTGCTGGGCAAAGGCCTTTCTCCTTCCTCTTTACGATTTTCTATCTTGAGCCGCCTCTACCCAGACATCTATAAGGGTGTCCAGCTCACCTAGCAACCTCTTCCGTGGTCTACCGCGAGGCCTTTGGTGGTAGGTTAAATACAATGTGTAAAATTACCTCAGCATCACTATCCCCGCTAATCAACGTCAAATGCTGTGGCGCGGCGGCATGTAACGCGGCGCGGGTTACAGCGGCCTGCGTACAGCGCGCTGTGCGGCCGAAACAGAAACACGCCGTGCAGCCCGTCGGGTTGTCGGCGGACAGACCGAATGTACCGTCGAGGCAGGCGTCGCATTTGTCGCCTATTACGTTCTCCTGGGGGTGTACATATAACAGTTTTATTGTAAAGTGCAAATTGTAAGTCAAACGCGACTTCGTACAATCGAAAGCAGATCAAACTGTACAGCGCAGCAGTTTATCAGCGTAGTTCGAATAAAGCTCTTAAGTCGCAATGAAATAAGGTGCCCCTGTGTAAAGCTTGATATGCCCTCGACTGTACATACATAAAATACAATATCGAGGTAGACAAGCACCAATTCCCTCCATTTGCTGCGATCCAACGATACCTATTTCGCTTATGAATATGGATTCATCAGTCGCATCAACTGTGACTTCCTAGCGTTTACCATGCCAGTTGGATTATTTCGGTTATCGCTAGGCAAAAGGTAGATAGAAGGACAAGCATTTAGTAGTACCTATTCATCTTAGGTTGACCTTAGTTAAACATTACAAACGTAATTAATTATTATAAAAATGAATCGAGTCAACAACAGATTGAGGTATCTATCAGGAATCTAAGAGTGTCTGGAATGAAATCTTTACCAAATAAACATATTTTTGTCCCAACTTACTTTACAAGGACACCTTCCCTGTTCGTCGCAAGCACAAGTCCCATTGTTACAGATAGTACCGGCTGTAGAACAGTCACAGGGCCGGCAGCGGGGACCGTAGTGGCCCGGGGCGCACGTGTCGCAGGACACTCCAGCCCAGCCGGGGCGACAGCGGCATTGGCCGGTTGTTGCGTCGCAGGAGTCTGAAAGAAATTAATCAATGTTAATGGAAGTATAATCGTATCGTATTAATGGAAGTATAATCGTATCGTATGGGCGAAATTATTTACGGCAATGCCAAAAATACGTATCTAATGGGGTATTTTAACTTATTATTAAAATTGGACAAAACGCAATTCCAACGATCGATTATCAGAGGGACCGATTTTCCATAAGTATAGGTATAAAATACGATCAAATTATTCCTAAAAGTCTCTGCTCACCATTTAACTTTCTGCGAACTCACATAGCATCCTTTAGCTCACTATTACACTCAAAGAAAATACTTAAATAACTTACTAGACGCCGCTCCAGGACCACAACTGCACGGCTGGCAGGATCCGGACCTGGCGTGGTAGCCCACTGTGCACTGCCTACACCCGGGCCCGTGAGAGCGAGCGGGACACACGCATCGTCCCGTTTCAGGGGAGCACACTTTGCCGTCGGTGCATGTTGGACATTCTGGAAGGATAATAAATGGAGTGATGATAATGTTGAAGACATACTAGTTCTGCTAAATGAACTTTTTGTTGACAATATAGACTTCAATTAGGTATAGGCAATGATTTTTTATAGGTACAGATATGTTACTTTTATAGTGATTGGCGTTTTAAATCTGTGCCGAACAATGATCACAATGACATTAATGACAGCACTTCAAATCATACTCCAAATGTCTTCAGACTAACTGAGACTAGCTACAATTTGTCTTAAATAGGTCTATTTAAGGTCTTCAAAATGTGCGCGCATATAACATACCTACTTATCTGCACCTAGTATATATATAATATCATTGGGTATAGGTAATTGGTGAAGACGTCGTTTTAATTATAAATGTTCAATTTTAAAGTAGGATACGATTGTCCAAATTCAGGTAACTAATATGCTATTTCTTAAAGGAGAAGGCAGGCGCCAGTCAGTCAAAGACGTAAAGGCCACAGCATTTGGTGAGAAATAAGGGTTTAGAAATACAGATTTTTAATGAAAAATTTCGAGGCTCCATTTCGGAATCTCTGAACGACATAAATTATTGTATTGTTTTGATTTATGTTGTTGCTTATGTAGGTAGGTACTTATGATTTTGTTTATTGTTTTATTTGAACTGGGAATAAATGTTTTCTGTACTATTTATATCTAACTAAAGGCCAAAACACACCATAAGCGTATGCGTACCTCTGAGTTGTAATGTATGCAACTGTCACCGCTTGCGTCTACGTCTACGTATACCCAAACGCAAACGTATACGCAAACGCATACGCATCCGGTGTGTTTTGACCTTAAATATTTCTTAACACTTACGCAAGCACCCAGCCGGTCCAAACCCGTAATACCCGGGTAGACAGACGTTGCAGTGCGCGCCGCCGACGCCGGGCGCGCAGGCACACGCGCCGGTCACCGGGTCGCACGCCGCCGCGCCCGCACCGCACGCGCAGCGACGGCAGCCGCCTGGACCGAGGCCCCAGTAGCCTTCCTGGAAAAAGAACAGTAAAGATTTACATTTAGGTATTAAAATATTGGTTTAATAACTACCCAAAACTAAAAACCCAATAAAATGCATCAGAGAGGACCTTTGGGCCATTCCAAAAGGTGAACGTCTTAGAATGGCCCTTTACCTTTTGGATTGAAAAAGAAAACAATAAGAAGTATCTTTTAGGTACTTACTAAGTAAAAAATAAAAACCAGGTAGCACGTAGGTACTGCGAAGATATTGTGTAATCCTCATATTATTCAAATGGCATCTAACATATTTGTATGGAGCCTGGTATAGTAAAAAAAATGTTGGCGGCCACTGATAAAACTTAAGTCAATCGATAGAGAAAAATATTATAAAACGATAGTATTTTGGATAATTGTCAAAAGTGATATACTTTCCGAGGTAAAGGACTTTGAAAATGAAAAAAATCACCACCTTCTTGCACCAGTTCGTCACTATAGTCTTTTCGTGACAGTTGGATGCTCCAATAGACATAATTATACTATACATAATTAAATAATAGATATAACCTACCCAACTTTTATACCAAACGCTACCTCAATATCAGCTCAATACAATTCTAATTATCTAAAGATCTCTTAAAATTAGACCTACCGCCGATATTGCAAAGGAAATCATTCCGCACCTTTATGAATAAAGAAGCAGTAAACTTGCGTTTATAGTGGTTGTAATATCACTTATTATTAACATTACGAGCTATTTGACTGAAATATTTACGGAAATATCAGAGTGGCATTATGGCATTATGGGGTAGCATTCGTGTTTTGAAGACGGTGTAAAAGGTAACGCTAAATGTTTGTTAATACCATTTTAATGCCAATGATTGCTGCTGATGATGATCTGCAAAGATGTATGATTATTTTGTTTTCTGTAAGAATTTTGCAAAGCTCATTAGAAATACAATAAGTACCTACAAGTAACAAAGGTCTTTTCTGTCATATTCCTTCTCATATGAAAGACGTTGAGGTAAATATGGCTACACAACAAATAGGAATACTATTGGTTACCCGGCTTGCTTCTTCTCTTTTTCTCAGCCTATAGCTGCCCACTGCTGATCATAGGGCTGTTCAATATCTCTCCTACGAGGCCGGTTTTTGCCATCTGCATTCGGCGAGACCCCGTGATTTTCGCTAGGTCGTTGGTCCATCTGGCAGGTGGCCGTCCTACGCTTCGCTTGGTAGTTCGTGGTAGAACTTTTCTGCTACACCCTACTCAGCTTTACTTACTACAGATAAAAAAAAAACTTAAGAAATGACATAACAAACCTCGCAAGTATCACAGGCCCGTCCCGTGACATGGGGCTTGCACCGACACTGGCCAGTTCTGATGTCACACGCGTTGCTTTCTGCACCCAACGTGGAGCAGTTACACCCTGGAACAAGGGAGAAGGATAAGTTAGTATATGGATCAAACTTTATTAGAGTGTTCAAGTAGATAATTACGTTAAGAACAACCTAAACCGACGTGCATGTAGGTATGAGGAGATTGAAGAATGTGGATGAAGTGAATGAAGTATTTGTTTGGATCGTAGCAAGTAGCGCGAAGTGGTCTATCTGTCTACCTCGATTGTAAAGAGACGTGACGGATTTGTAGGCAACTATGTCAACACTAGACCTAAATAATGGGCATGATGACAAAATAAAATTTTTAGTCCATTACATAGATCATTTTAAAATATTCGACACGTATTTTTTCTTTTTTCTCTTAAACTAAAAATGACAAAGATACTCTGGGTTGAAGTTGCTCGTGACGTCAGACCGCATTACGATTTTAACCGAGGAGTGACGTCAATTAAATACCCCCCCCACTCTGTAACTTTGATGCTCTGTATCTTTGTATTTATTTATGTAATTGATCAGGAAAAAAATGTGTTACAAATATTTTTTTATAGCTAAAAAGACGGACTAATTATTTTTTGAATTTTTGAATGTAGTCATCATCCCCATTAGTTTCGTTTTGTATTCTAGGTAAAATAAACTATCTGAGGCGTGGCAGATGTATAGTGTATAAACTTATCTTTGAGTAGCTTCTCTTAAAAAATAAACTAAAATCGTTACTTATCACACTGTGCTAATAAAGATCATGTTTTTTCCATAAACGGGTCAATTTTGCAAATTGTACCTATCGATTGACCGTTTCGTTAAAAGGCCCAGTTTGTTATCATTCGTTAATGTAGATACATGATATTAAGCAATTCGATTTACATAGAGCTTAACATACTTTTATGCTTCGTTTTAAATTATATTGAAGAACCATTTACAGTCTGTTAGGTCATGCTAATCTTATTCTTACCTATTACTTGTTTAAGTATCAATGTTTGTACCGATGGATGGATTTTTGTGACACTTTCAACGCATCTACTCAACAGATTTTAATGAAACTTTACAAATACTCAGCAATTCCACATTAGAACATAGGCTGTATTTATTCCAATACTGTGTTTACCAAAAAAACGTGTAAAAAAATGCAAACGAAGTTGCGAGCTACTCGTACTTCTGATAATTTATCTACAGTAACTTTATTACTTTACTCAAGAATGAGCTTTAAAAAAAGCTGCAAAAAGCTCCCAACTTAGGACACTTATCTATGCCTAGATTGCCTAAGTAGTTAAACAGTTCATCATCATTTATTTAAAGGCCAGGGTCTTGTCGGTGGAGTAAACGCCATCTTTGCCTTCACTTCCTGATGCGATACGACGTAAATTTTTTCTTTCACTTGAGTGAAGTAAGTCACGGTCTTCCTCTTCCTCTTTTACCCTCAATCTTTCCTTCAATGATGTTCTTTAAGAAATCGTCGCATCGTATCAAGTGCCCTATCATCTTTGCATTGCGTATTATTAAAACGTTATAGCACCTAAATGTAACTCGAAATAAAAGCCTATTTCCTTAATAAACAAATGGAATCGAGTTTATATTAACAATGGCTGTTTATTGCAACAAGCCTTTGTTTAATTCTTGATAGTGTTACGTTACAACACTTTAAAGAAATGCATTTAACAGAGGTACGAGTTTGTTAAAGTTAGCGGAACAAAAATTTTTTTGTAAACAATAAGGGATGATGACTACGTACGTATACATTCAAAAATTCAAAAAATAATTAGGCTATAAAAAAATATTTGAAAAACATTTTTTACCTGATCAAATACATAAATAAATACAAAGATACAGAGCATCAAAGTTACGGAGTGGGGGTATTGACGTCACGCACGCCTAGGTAAAAATCCTACTTAGGCGAGTGACGTCACGAGCAACTTTAACCCAGTGTATCTTTGTCATTTTTAGTTTAAGAGAAAAAATACGCGTTGAATATTTTAAAATAATCAATGCGATGGACTCAAACAATTTTTTTAAGCATCATGCCTATTATAACAAATTTTTTTTATAAAATTATTTTTTTTCTTTTTCTGTGTGAAAAGTATGTGATGTGACTATAGTAGTTGGTCTTAATAGAATGCCTAATAACTTCTTATTTAAACAAACTTTTTCCAAATGATATTTCGTTATTTTCTACTAAGCCCTCTCCACAGAATGTGCGAAAGTTATAACGATTCCTGCGCTCACTTAGACATTTTCAGCTGTAAACTCAATATATTTAAATTATTAGTCAATAACATTTTATAATTTCAAACTTAAATACACTTAATTAGATAACTCAATTTGTTAATTAATCTTCTCACAATTATGATTAAGTATGTGCTATCAAAATCTATTAAATAATGTACCAATAATCCCTTTTTTTTTAACAAAAGTGTTGTGTACAATTGTAATTGGATCCCAGGTTTATATTGATACTTGTTATTGTTATAATTTATTGAATTTCAATCTGTCATCTGTTATTGTACCTAACTGAAATAAATAAATAAATAAGCAGTTGATGTCCAATTGCTGGGCACAAGCCACTTTCTTCTTCCGCCAAAAGTTTGCCTTCGCGATAGATAGGTATGTAAGTATGTATGATCTTAAAGTTTTTGATAACAACTACTTAAACTTATTTATAAATATGTTAACACTTACTACCTACCTATAACATGAAAGTAAATCAAAGCGATCACAGATTTCTCTATAAATTCCATTACCCACATCTTTACCGCAAAAACAAGAATAACAGTTCCTCGATAGAAGTCACATAAATCAGAATACCAATGTGGCAAGTGTGCGCCGGCCTTAAAATAAACCGCGCAATAAAAAAAGTTGTAAAACAACAGATACACGTCGTAAAATAGATAAATATTTATGAACATTTATAAAGTCATTCTAAACTAATGGATTTCATACAAATTGGTGATTTTTGAAGACATAAAAGTGGGCTAGTTAGGTAGTATACGTATCTCTTTATACAAGGGTTCCGTAGATGTATTATTATGAAAAATTTAGTATAACACGTCGGAAATATCTGCGGACCTCGCTGGAATGCGCTTTCCCCAGCGCTTCCCCCGTTTTCGCCTATCCAGTACCGTGACGAGTACGTACGAGTTGCATGATGTCATCAAGCCAGGTCCGCAGATATTTCCGACGTGTTATACCTACAGATTTGTGCAAGACTAAAAATAGTTACTAGGTATTTAACCTGTCACATCCCACTGACCCATTATAAACTTATACACAATAGATTTTCTATTGTTTTTTTTTTTCTGGAATGTGAAAGATTAAGCCAGCTGCATCAATTCTTTTACGAATACGTAAAAAGAAAATTGAGGGGAAGGGAGGCAGAGGAAGGCCACGACGTACTTACTTCACTAAAGTACAAGAGAAAGTTAACGTCATGTCGTATCAAGAAGTTAAAGCACTGGCAGAGGATACTAAATGGCGAACATTCCACCGACAAGAGTCTAACTCTTAAATTAAAAAATGATAAAAAAGGAAATTGGTTCAACATTATTAGGAGGGTCCAGATAGACCGAGCAGCCTCGCGAGGCAGATGTTTGGCTGCTCAAGAAAGGCCTCGCTATCCTAATGGGTAGATCTTATCTTAGGGGCTTCTTCGCGAGGCTGCTCGCTCTGTATGCACCCGCCCATTTACGTTACTTTAAAAGAGTTTGATTCAACAGGATCGCGGGCAAAATAACATCGATCGGTGTCGATTTACAAGTTTTTGTTATAAAAACGACCGATCAGAAGTAGATCTAAAACTTTATTAAAATATAAACAAAAAAGCATGCAAGTGGAGTGAAGGAGCCTACCCTGATGGGAAGAAGGAGGCATAGCAGGTATGTATGTATGTATGTAGGTAAAAGCTAAAGCTGCGATATTTTAGACCCAGAACACACGATGAAACGCAACTGCAACGCAACTGAAACGAAACGTTTCAAACTAGTTGCGTCGTGTGTGGTTTTCTAAAGAAGTCTATAGCAGAAACTTCGATGCAACTCAAAAGTAACTAGCAGTTGCAGTTGCGTTTCACTTTGTGTTCTGGGTCTAAGTCAAATTCTTTTGTGTGTTGAGCTACACAATAATTTTCAATAAGTACGCTACTTTATTCGATCCTCTGTTAAAGTAACTAGCATAGAAATAGCTTTGTAAACACCCGAAAAACTGCCGATTTAGTTTTCACAAGAATACTCTATTAATAACCAAACCGGCTCCCTATCTCCAAAACTATAGCAATAAATCACAAGTGGGTGCGCACGCGCCGCCGCTCACATTTGCCAACGTTAATAATGGCGGTAAACGGGAATGATTTACTGCGTCGCGTACGCCGCGCCTTATTTGTTTTATCTATTCGTGTAGGTACCTCTACATAAAACAAATAACTTAACTCTCCATTGCAGAAAAGGTGATTTATATTAATGCTCCATTCTCGCCTTTTGCTGATCTAATGTAATCTAATCTAATCTAGCCACTTATGTCCCACTGCTGGGCAAAGGCCTCTCTCATCATCCGCCATGACTTTCTGTCTCAAGCTTCCTCCACCCAGGTATTTAAGAAGGTGTTCAGCTCGTCCCGCAACCTTTTGCTGGTACTCGTTAGAAATTATAAGGAATAAGGAAACTTATCTATGTCTGCTTGTTGAATTGCATTTGAGATTGCCTGAGAAGTAGTATTTTAAGGTATTTGTCACAGTAATGTTTGTCTCTCGTGGAAATCAAACCTACGACTTGCGGTATGACTAATACCCCCTTATTACAAAACAACGTTTAAAGATAGTCCGACGTTAGTTCATTTCTTTTGACGTTTCGGCTATGGACAAAAAGGCAAACTAAACGAACTAACGTCGGACTATCTTTTTCATTTCTTTTGACGTTTCGGCTATGGACAAAACGTCAAACAACGAACTAACGTCGGCATATCTTCAAACCTCGTTTTGTAATAAGGGGGATAGGGTTTTCCAAGCAAATTATTAATATGTTTTATTCAAAGATAGATAAGCCTAGATTCCTAAAAGCAGATTCTCAGAAGAATCTAGCAACTTTGTAACCTTTTTATTAGTTGCTATGAATATTAGGACCAGCTTTGTTTGTTTGTAACACACAAGGGTCAATACATAGTAGTAACTTGTAGCCGTTTCTAAGAATGAACTAGGATAAGGATAACCTATGAACTTTAATTCATTGAACGTATCCATTCATATGATACGAAGATCTCTGTTGTGAAATCGTCACACTATATGATTAGGGTGTTCGTCAAGTGAAGTTGAAATTGAAGGACACAGTTAAGTGAATTTATACTATCAAACAAATTCAATGAATATTTTTTAAATGTACAAAATGACGAACAAATGATGAACGTACCTCGATCAAATCGGGGACTTATTCAATAAAGGCCAAATCAAGAGTTAAACCGACGGGCATGTATGAGGCGACTGATGAGTGTGGATGAAGCGAAAGAGGTGTGTTTGGATCGGAGCAAGTGGAAGGAAGTGGTCTCTGCCTACCCCAATGGGAGAGAGGCGTGACGGATATGTATGTATGTACAAAATGAGGAGTTTCAGCGCTTTTGCGCGCCAGCCATTGTGGTTTGACGTTTGACAGGCGATTGACCAAGCGACCAAACGTCACATTGCACGAAGGCAATCAGGTAAGTATAGCAATGTAGGTAAAACACAACACACAACAAAACGCAGTTAAGAGCGTGCAAGGCGTGGGTTTTACAATAATGTCGTAGCTACCTCTAAAATTATTATATTTTTGGTGTCATAGAACAAATGAAACAACTGTATTTAGCCCTAGCTAACCAAATCAAATAATTCTAAAAAAAAAATCTACATACACAAAACTACTACTACTAAACTATCTACTATACAGGATGTTAGGTAAAGTATCACTTTCCTTTTAACCAGGTATAGTGTCAGTGATGTAGAACACATTCCATGAAAAAAAATTTTTTTTAACTAATTTTAATTAGGAACTTTATTATTATTCACGCAATTCGCGCTCGCTACCTCTTTCTCGCTCTCTACGGGCGGCGAGCGCTCCCGACCTACTTACTCGCCGAGAGTTGAATGACCTTTGCGTTAGAGCGAGCTATTAATGAAATTCTTGATTAAAAATGAGTTCAAAAAACATTTTTTTTTTCGTGGAATGTGTCCTAAATCACTAACACTATACCTGGTTAAAAGGAAAGTGATACTTTTCCTTACACCCTGTATTAGTACACAGTATACCTAAATGAAAATAATCAAGTCTATAAAAATGCAAAACTTCGCTTCAGTACAGAATCACCCTAACATTCTCGTAGTAAACTAAGCCGCGGCACTTTGATATCATTTAGCAACCACGCCGCCCTAATTTGAACTTCATTACGATATCGCCGTTATTGCTTTATGCGTTAGCGATTCATTTACAACATAAACACTTTGTGAACTAGCAACTAGCTCATTCTGGTTACAATCTTGCGTCTCTGTCTTTATGAATGCGTGCGAAGAGTAAAGGGAAGGTATCGTGTTTTTGCAATTTACAAAAGAGAGAGTTAGACCCAGAACACACGGTGTGTCTATAGCAGAAACTTCGATCCAACTCGTAAAGTAACTAGCAGTTTCAGTTGCGTTGCAGTTGCGTTTCATCGTGTGTTCTGGGCCTAATTGGCATAGGTAAAGGAATGTATAGGAATCTAGTCCAAAATTTAAAGAACTAGGCCAGGGGCTCAAGTCTGCTAATTTAAAATAGCCTCAGTCGTGTGTCGGCAGAGTGTCAATGACATTTTTTGACACATTTGGTATTCTGCTAAACAATGGTTTACACTGATTGCGACCAAATGTGTCAAAAAATGCCATTGACAATCTGGGGGGTATAGACGTCACTCCTCGGTTAAAATCGTACTGAGGCGTGACGTCACGAGCTACTTTAACCCAGTGTATCTTTGTCATTTTCAGTTTAAGAGAAAAAAGAAAAAATACGTGTCGAATATTTTAAAATAATCTATGTGATGAACTAAAAAAAATCTTTGTCATCATGCCTATTAGCAGATTTGGGCCCCTGCTCCATAAAAATAATAGAAGTACACTAGTCACATGCAACTCTTTCCTACGTTTTATAATATTCCGTCTTTTAGACTATTAAAAAATATTTGGAACACGTTTTTTACCTGATTGATCAAATACATAAATAAATACAAAGATGTATTTTTGTATTTATTTATGTATTTGTAGATGTATTTGTTGATTTATTTGAAGTTACGGAGTGGGGGGTATTGACGTCACTCCTCGGTTAAAATCGTACTGAGGCGTGACGTCACGAGCAACTTTAACCCAGTGTATCTTTGTCACTTTTAGTTTAAGAGAAAAAAGACGTGTCGAATATTTAAAAATAATCTATGTGATGGACTAAAAATTTTTTTTTTGTCGTCATGCCCATTTCTCTATGGAGCAGTTTCCATAATGCATTCATAGCATACGTGGCGCGTGTAAGGTAGAAACAGACCTTAATAGCAACCACTAACACCAAAGAGGCGTATTTCAAAACTGCCGATATACTATAAAGAGTTGAAGTAATAAAACAGTCGTAAAATCTACGAATGTTACCTCATTCCCACTGATTACCAATCACTAAATGCTGAATCACATTCGGTTTAGTAGTTTCGTGGTTTTAATGGGTTTATAGCTAGAAATACTTGTCTGCCTACTTGCAAAGTTTTATGAAAGAGGTCGTTTAGGGTTATATAGGCCTATAGGCCTCAATTTGTCTATGTCAGATTCATGAAAGCGACAAGATTTTTAATGGTGCTGAGTCGCCTTGAAGGCATTTTTGTCCCTTGAGTTGAGAGTGAGTGCCGCGAATCTAATCTGATTGCAAGACTTGGGACCCTTCAAGATGCGTTTGTGCCACTCAGTTCGATTCTTAGCGTAGTCTTTACAGTAAAGCAAAGGACTCCCAATCACAAGCCTATTTAGGACTCTTCTAAAATGTAACCATGTAGGAGTACTTAACATGGTATTTATGTACGTACACCCTACGAATAACAATGTACCTACACCCTAGCAAATATCAAGAGACGTAATTTTCCCAAAAAAAACTGAATAACTTTACCCAATAGCCCAGTCAAGGAACAATTTGGTGCTACATTAATTCACAACAGGCTGAAAATCACAGATATTGTTCAAAATGTAATTATAATTAATATGTAAAAATTCCCTATCATTCCGATGTATGGATTTTTTTTTATTCAAGGTATTTAAGTATTGTAATATTACCGTTTCGCTGCAATTTGCGAAAAACTGATTTTTATGACGTTTAACCTTGAATAAAAAAAAATCCATACATCGGAATGATGGGGAACTTTTACATATTAATTATAATTACATTTTGAACAATATCTGTGATTTCCAGCTTGTTGTGAATTTATGTAGGTTCCCCCATACATTGCAGAGCTAGATTGACTGCTCTACCAAGTAACTTGTTTTTCATATAAATCTCGCATTATCCAGTTTGTCCTGAAATAGACAATGATCACAAAGGAGTAAGGTCTAATTTTAGCATACATCTAATGAGGACTCATTGCAATTAGCTTTGTCCGTCTGTCTGTATTTAATTAGAGAAACCATTTTAATGGGGTTATTTTAGAGTATTCGTCTTTGATTTGGTATTTGAAACTGATTTAGTTTATTGTGTAAATATGTTTGATTTTATGTTGCTTTGTTATAATAAATTTACACTTATACATGTGCTTATATAGAGTAATAGATTGGACAAAGGCATGGACGGTTTTAATATGGGATCAATAAAGAAAAAAGTAGATATAAGTATGTCATTATGTTAGAATAATTCATTTTAAACTTTTCTTCTTGCTAGGTTCTTCTCTGGGGAAAACTGCACTCTTGCGAATCTAGCTAAAAAATGACCCGTCCTAAGTGTTGTCAAAACCTACAGGATTAAATGATTTTTCATTTCATTTCAACATCCAATAAGTGAAAATGTTTTAGAGAGACCTCTATGAAAATCGCAAAAAAAGTTTATTTATTTATTTAACAGTTTATTTTAGGATGATAGTACATAGATACAGAAAAAAAGAGAAGTTATACAAAAGGTACAGCATATTTAAGTTTCTTAATTACTGCAAAAGCGTACATATATCTATAATTACATACCTATGGCGTCTTAAAATTACAATCTCTACTACAACTATGTAAAGCACATATAAGACGTTATGTTTCCGTATTAGAAAATGTGAATGGTGCGTTATCTTGCTCACGCACAGCTGCGGCGGCGGGTCGAGTACAGTTCAGTAATTATCGCACAGCCTGCTCTAGTCTAGTGCAGGTATAGTGCATCTATAGTTACATTGTTAGCTATCTAGTAGGCTGTTAGTTTAAGTTGTGTTGATGAAATGAATGTACTTGTTTTTGCTACGTTAAAAATTAATACAATACAATACAAATATTCTATAATGCACAAAAGATATAAGGTACAGACACAAACAAGAATATAAGAAGGAACAGGTGAGCTTATTGCTAGGTAGCAATATCTTCCAGGCAACCTTACAATAAATAAACTTAAAACCACTTAAACTTAAATAACCTTAAATCAATGATACTTAGGACCTGTTTTTATTACCATTTTCATATAAAATTTATCTGACAGATATTTTATACATGTCACTGTCTATAACGTCATGCATTATGAAATAGACATAGGTTTATCTGTCAGATAAATTTTATCTGTTGGTGGTGAAACAAGTACCTACTTAGTGCTAAGTATATTTGATTGAGGTAAGAAGATACCGTATTGTCGGTCAAAAACTTGGACATTTCAAAAGATACAGAAATGGTTGTCACGCTTCTCTTTTATTGGCTATGCCTACTGCATTTCCCTCTACTTGCTACGATTCAAGCACTTCTTTCCCTTCATCCACATTCATCAGTCGTCTCATACTTGCACCTCCGTTTCGTCTCTTGACTTGACCTTTCTTTAACAAGTTCCTGATTTGATCGAGATACGTTCGCTTTGGCCTTCCACTGGTGTCACTTCCTCTGCCACAGGTTCTCGAACTAAACAGAGACATTGCAGACGTACACGCGTTTGCGGAGCGTTTTCCTCTTTTCGACCGCGCAACCTATGCACACGGCGTGGTTGCTGTGCGTTTTAATAGCCCTCGGTGCCGTGGTTTTCACGCGTTTTGATAGCAGAAATTTCCGCAACCGCGAGTTTTGAAAACTACGTCTGTTCTTCATAGTAGCCCACGACACCTACAGATTAGTAAACGACAGACTATCACAAACGTCGCTACCTTATCATTTGTAAGTCGCACTAAGTGGTCCTACCGGTACCTTCGGACGGATAAACACGCTCCCCTTCGTTTAGATAAGTAAGTAACTATTAATTAGTACTAGATTGTTACAAAATATAATGGGTAGGAATGCTCATTGAAACTTCTTAGTTATCTACTAAACAATGGTTTGGCAAAGTTTTATTGTGTTACTAGAGGCTGCCCGCTTCTTCGTACGCATTTAGTGCCATACTAGAGATTGCCCGCGACTTCGTAAGCATTTATCGTCATATCTTAGAAGAAAAACATGATATCTCAAAATAATATAGCCTATGTATTATTCTGATGTATAAGCTACAATATTATCAAATTTCATCTAAATCTATTCAGTAGTTTTTGCGAGAAAGAGAACAAACGTCCATCTATCTATCGGCACAAACATTGAGATGTTAATAGTAGGATATCTTAAAATAATATAGCCCATGTGTTATTCTGATGTCTAATCTAGATTATTGTAAAGTTTTATTAAAATCTGTTCAGTGGTTAACGCGGGAAAGAGTAACAAACATCCTCACATAAATCAATCGGCACAAACATTGACATTCATACTATAATAGGAAGCATTGGATATGCTATAGATACTTCTTAGACGCTACGCTAACACATGTCATACTTCATAAGTACTTGTTATACCACGGTACATATAAACTGAAACCCATAAGCAACTAAATGAAACAAATGAAATAACTGTCACTTGCGCTAACGCAATAAATCTGTGCGAAAGATTTACGCAGTAGTCTACTTGAATTATTGAGTAGGGACACCTTGTTGTTGTCTTTGTTTCAATTGCTTATTGAATTAGCTATAATTATTACACTATGTATTTACAATGTAATTGGTTTTAACCTTGGTTAGGTATACTAACCGTGTTTCTTATTCAGTCGCATTGCCTTTTGAAAATAGATATTTTAAAGTGAAATACGTGTATAAGTAAGAGTTGTTGTTATCAGCCCGTATATGTCCCCACCGAGGGGCACGAGCCTACTCTCATACAGAGAGTGATTAGGCCGTAATCCACCACGCGGCTACCAATACAAGCGGTGGTAGCCCAGTTGGTAGAACACTTTCCTCGAATTCTGAGGGCGCGGGTTCGAAACCTGGCGCAGGCACGTACCTCTGAGTTTATTTCTCAAGTAGGTACGAGTACCTTATAAGTAAAGTAAGTATTGCATTATTCGTAGAGATAGGCAAATAAATGGCGTGTTTTTATTTTACAATTTATTGGGACACAGCTTTTTTGCTACAATTATCCGTTTCTAGAGAAAACTTCCTTAATCAATAAATACCTCTCTTGAATTGTGTATAAAGTTAACGCACGCCTAAAATAATATCCCTGTCATTATACAAAAAACTTAAATATATGAAATTAAATACCTCACAATATATTCTAACAAAACGTTAATAACTAAAAAAGGTAAACCATAAACCATAGACTATAGAACACATTACCAAGATTGATGGCGTCATTAATTCGCGGCGAGTTTAAAAAAAAATAGCCCACTGTCAACTTATCAAAATATCCATCGGTCAAAGCGGTGTTAAATGCTCGTTAAGATAAAGTTTTTTGTAGATTTGGTGGTTCTGTAGCATTATTATGTATAAACATGTATATGTCACCATAAAATTATGAATTTCGATTGATTACAATAAATCCCGAGGAATTGTAATCTGTCGAAAGATTGTGAACACTGACGTAGTGATTGCAATTTGATGCTTAATTATTTACATACATATATATCGTTCACGTCTCTTTCCCATCGGGGTAGGCGCAGACCAATTCCCGCCACTTGCTACGGTCCAAACATACCTCTTTCGCTTCATCCACATTCATATACCAAAACATGTTTTGTCGGCAATGATGCTGTGAAGCATGTTGTCATATTTTTAGATTATAATTCTTTTGGCAAAAGTAGAAGGAAAACGGAAGAGAGGGAGACCACGAAGTACTTACATAGATCAAATGAAAGAGGGAATAGAAGTTGTGTCTTATCAGGTGCTCAAAAGGACTGGAGAAAACAGAACAGAGTGGCGTAGACTCTTAAATTGAATAATGATGGCAACGATGCTTTCTATTTTTAACATTTATGTTTTTGATGGGCCTGCCTTACTGATAGCTGATCAATATTATAATAAAACCACGACACAAACATCAACATAATTCAAACAAAACCCCTGACATTTATAAACCCACAAACCCACGGAACCCAAACCAGTCACAGCAACGCGGTGCGCGCGCGCAGATCGTATCAGTGCATTCCACCACTGCTGTGAATGGCCACTTGTATTGTACAACTTCACTTTATTGCTATTTGTAATCTACTTTCTTATAAAACGCTATGTTTATAATAGTGCGGTAATGCCTCTCATATAAAATCGCTGTAAAAACTACTCAACTGTGTAATCCAACTAAATTTAAATTGTTGCTGGTAGTATTAAAATCATGACGTTTTCACTTCACTGGATGTAACAGAAAGGGGGTATAACGCCGAAAACACAGCGATAGTCCCCATGAAACTGAACAACTTTCCCCAAGGAACATGGGTAACTCGACGAAAATTTTTGGATCGCCCATACTTACTCGTTCAGCTGATCGGACATTTTGTATGGGGAGGCGAAATTTTTTTTCGATTTACGACCCATGTTCCTTGGGAAAAGTTGTTTAGTTTCGTGGGGATTATCGCAGGGTTTCAGCATTATACCCCATTTCTGTTACACTCTGTATATTCTGCTGTCAACTGTTTAGTTATTTAAGTATTAGATCAATTGTGCTTTTTAGATTTGGAAATATGGTTCAAAATAATTAATCAGAAAGCTTTATGTCAAAGGTAAGAAAATCAGAGAGCAATAAAAAATATAAAATAAATTAAGATACCTACTACTTTAAAGTACTTCAAACTATGTACAAAAAAGTGTGATTCCTGTTCTTATTAAACTCATTACATCCCAACCCGGCCTTGAATCATAAATCATACTGAAGGTTGCTGCCTCAACAAACATTTTCATGTAATAACTTATTAATATACATCATAAAGAATGAGACAAAAAAGGCAAAAACTTGAACAAAAAACTACACGGCTCATAGTAATAGGTCTTTATGGCGCGATGATGTCAACCATTCATTTCGCAGCTAATTTAAAGTGAATGACATGTTATTTTGGAGTGGGATTAAAAAAGTCGGCTTATCCTTTTGAGCTGGCCACACTAAGCGCGTTAGTTTTAAAATTGTAAGTTCATGGTTCACTTAGCCAAATCTAATCAAATCATATCTAAAATCTTTAGGAGTGTGAAGTTTTGCGTATAGTTAGGCCGTGGCCCCAGTAGGCAAACTGTTAGCGGCTGACTAGTTTGCGGCGTATCGATTTAGTACGCCCTTCCATATATTTGAAATAGAGTGTCCACAGTCAGCTAGTTTTCACCCACTGTACGCAGTTTGCAGCGTTACGCGCTGACTATCTCAGACAGCGGCCGACTCCCACCAAAACCGGTTATTTCATTGATTTGAGTTTGCAGTTATCTCTTTCAGTTCGCCACAAATTTGCGGCTCACTCAGTCGGCCGCTAACAGTTTGCCTACTGGGGCCACGGCCTTACAACAACAACCCGCCTGAAATATCCGCGCACCTGACCAAAGATTAATAAATATTTACTAGGTACGTAGTGACGTCATGCAACTCGTACGCAGTCGTCACCATAGGCGAAAATGGTTCCCCCATTACAGCGAGTCATTTTTTTCATACTTCGACCCATGTTCTTTAAAGAAATTCAGTTTCACGATTTTCCCGAGAGAGTAAATAAATAGGTACCTAATATTTGTGTATTATTACTTAACCTATTGAAAAATTTATAAGTATCAACTATATATTTAATAGCATCTACACACCAAAGCCGCCGGCTTTTTTGACAGCTGCCATTCGTATAATGTAAAGCCGGCGGCTTTGGTGTGTAGATACCATAACTTCCTACATTCCTTCCTTATCAAGAAAGGAAACGAGAAAGCATTCTAACATGCACCCTGCCTATTTCCTCATCGAGCTGGCTATAAACTGAATGAGGCACGTACAATGGTATTGGCTAGTTTTCCACAATAATTAATGTTACTTAATGAGTAGTAAAATGAATGGAAATAATATCTTAGTTTAAGAACACATTTTATCAGAAGGGCACGATCCTACTCTCATACGAGAATGTTTACCACAACGTTGGCCCAAAACATCCAACTTATTTACAAATGTCAATATTAGTGCCGGTGGATGGATGTTTGTTACTCTTTCACGCAAAAACTACTGAACAGATTTTGATGAAACTTGGCAATATTGTAGTTTAAATAATTATATTATAATCAACATAACACATAGGCTGTATAATTTTAAGAAATCATGTTTTTTTCAAGATATGACGTCATCAATGCGTACGAAGTCGCGTATAGCTTCTATAGTAGGTACCTAGAAACATGATTGCGCAGTCAACAAAGTAGTAAAATTTCTAAAAAATTGTCCACGTATATGTCTCTGACAACGTTTCAAAAATTAGGCGAATATAGAATCATCGCAACCTACAATTATCAAGTTATCGGACTATTATTATCAAATTGCCCAATGGTCTTTGGGCATTATTCATAATGCCCAGGCAATGTGATAAATAGCACAGTTTTGATAGTAATTAATCACATTGCCCGATACAGCTGGGCATTATTCATAATGCCCAGGCATTATGCATACTGCCCGCATTAATCACATTGCCCGTAATACCTATAAGAGGATTAGGTTAGACCACAGACATCACATGTCTGTGGGTTAGACTAATAAACTTGTACTAGAGCTTTCAAGTGTTTATAAACCTAAATAATTTTGGCTCGAGAACAGACCGCGATTGTATTTGTAACTTTACGACAGTGTCTACACTAATTCTAGATATTAGGGTATCTACCTATACAGGGTGACTTTAAATTAGTGAATGATAGTTAATGATATGCATGCAACTTTTACTATGAGACCAAGGTTGAAATCATTCAAAAAATTTTGAACCCCCTTTTGAACCCAAGTAGAGAATGGTAGGGTTTAACTGACTGTAAAGCCAAAAAAATTAGATTATGAAAATCATACTCTACCTACTTATTTCTTTTTTCTTTCTCATTCGATAGTTTACTAAATAGTAGGACGAATACATGCAGCATTATGGTATCTACACACCAAACCCGCCGGCTTTTTTGACAGCTGCCATTCGTATGATGTAAAGCCGCCAGCCTGCGGCTTTGGTGTGTAGACAGCATTTAGTATCTATTTATTTAAAAGGAATTTACACTCATTCTATCTTACACCAACAATATCCCCCACTTCAAATGCCCTCCACGTCAGTTTAATGAGTCCGGAACCAAATTGTCAATGAACCTAAGCTGGCACTAGGCTCTAAGTTATAAATCTAATGCTATATATCCTGTACGTATAACCTCCATTTACTATACGTTAGGGCGGTGGTTAGGGGTTACAGACGAGCGAAGTTCTTGCACAAGAGAATTTAGCTCGGCCTCGGCTTGATGGATTTGTATACCTATCTAGTTCAAAGAGAAATATGTGTTGCAAATGTGTTTTTTTTTAAATATATATTTAGTAGCAACTACCACCAAGGATTCTGCCAATGGAAATGTGTTTGTTTATTATTATTAATGTTAATGTACGAGTATGTGCCGATGGATGGATGTATGTGAGGATTACACTACGCAAAAGCACAACATTTAAAGAAACTTTACTTTATTGCAGCTTAGACATCAGAGTCATCAGGCTATTTTATTTTAAGCTTGATTTTAAGATAATGCATATATTTTCCAAGACCGGGCACGTTCGAAGTCGTGGGCTGACTAGTCATCAATAAAACTATTATTTATTAATGAAGCATAGCAATTCATGATTCTGTGAGTGAAATAATCTAACACGTTGACATCTTACACCAACACATCATTTCATAATAGTCAATACTGCGTTGACACTATTGATAAATAACAATAACGCGTTGACAGCCAAAAAAGGTCCGCCTTTAACAAATCACCGCCCGTCTACATAGAACCTAACCTAACCTAGAACTTGCCGGCTGCGTAGGCGCACCCACGCCACCCGACGGATATCTCGCCATTGTTGGTACAAACTGACAGATTTACGAAATTATTCACTGATTACTGATTATTCTGATGGGTTAGGTTACCTGTTAAAATGTTTAATGGATTTAATCTCGGACAAAAGCCATTATAAATAATCTAACCTTTTTATTAAAAAAAAACCCGACTGCGTTTAAAAAATACAATTGTTTTTATATTAATGTACTCAGTGTCACTCTCACAGTAAATACGAATCTAACGACACCTCTCAAGCTAAAATCTATCAAGCCGTTCAGGCTGTAGAGCGTGCCAAAGAATAATACATACTCTCGAAAAACATAACCCTCCTTTTGGCGCAGTCGCGTAAAAAGTATCGGCTTTCTGAATTTGTTTTTCGAAATGGCGGCGGTTGAAAGTACCTTTTTACTGAAACTTGCCGCGTTGAAATGATTTATAACTTATCTTAAATCTTAAAGTCTCTACAAAACTTGTAAGCTGAACATTTTACTGAAAAACCCCTTTTACCGTGCACCATATTGCATTCTTAATTAAAATCGATATTAGGTAGGTACTTAATATATTTACAACATCAATTAAGTACAGATATCAAATTACAAGTTATGAGTTTCGCAAATACGTAATAATCTTCTTCTTCTTCTTTATCAGCCCATATATGTCCCCACCGAGGGGCACGAGCCTACTCTCTTACAGAGAGTGATTAGGCCATAATCCACCACGCTGGCCAAGTGCGGGTTGGCGGATTTCACATACACCTTCGAATAATCTGAATAAACATAAATCATATATAATCAAATTATCTTTATGCGGTGAAGGGAAGGTTTATAGACTTGACCAATGACCTGAGCTAATGAATATTATATACCCGTAAATACAAACTTACTCAATGTTTGCGTGTACTTACACTTTCAATTTCCTAATGATATTTTAAGGATCAGACTATAGAAAGATTAACTAAATAGCAGATTTTCCAAGTACAGCCCGTCGGAAATAGCGGACCTGGCTTGATGACCTCATGCAACTCGTCCTGGTACTGGATTGGTTGGATAGGCGAAAACGGGGGAAGCGCGGGGGAAAGCGCATCCCAGCGAGGTTCGCAGATATTTCCGACGGGTTATACATACATAATCTATCATGCCTCTCTACCATCGAGGTAGACAGCGATCACTTGCTCCACTTGCTACTATACGATCCAAACACACTACTTAGTCTTAGATTTTCCTAGTCCTACCCTATAAACAATTATGTATTTACATTTTCTACTTCATATCAAGTCTTCTCGTTCGAAATCACTCAACTGTATAACAAAACATTTTAAATTAACGCTTATTTACAATACAATACAATACAGATATTCTTTATTGCACACAAAGTTATAAAGTACAGACACAAACAAGAATATAAGAAGCAACAGGCGGCCTTATTGCTAGGTAGCAATATCTTCCAGGCAACCTTAATTATTATTTATATATTTCATAGTTTTCATAATGCCGGCGTTGCTTTGTGTTTAGTCGGGCTATACCTACGGCTTTTACAGTTGAGTGGTTTTCACAGTGATTTTAATCGAGACGAGCTGCTAAGCTGACTTGCCGCTATAGCTGACTCACTATTAGCTTTATTTTACCTTAAAAATCCGCAAAAACTTTTCCTAATTCACGTCATACTGGAATAGCTAAAGGCATCCATAAATCTCTCCTCAAATTATTAAAAAATTAAATGATTAAAGCCCAACCTACTCATTAAAGTACCTAAATATTAATTTAAACACCGCTGAATCGATAATTCACTATACTTTAACTATAATTTACGATTTAGTCTCACTAAATAAGCAGTTTGCTCATTACCTAAAATGGAATCGACGAAATCCGAAAATTGAAATTACACATTATTGGGTTTTACATTAAGTACAAGCGGAGAAGAAATTGGTTTTATGAAGATGTATAAGTGCTTACTGAATACTGATGTGCATGTATGAGGTGACTGATGAATGTGGATGCAGCGATAGATGTGTGTTTGGATCGTAGCAAGTGGAGGGAAGTGGCCTCTGCCTACGCCAATGGGAAAGATACATGACAGATGCTATATCTTGGAAAATTTACAAAATTTCTCAAAATAATAGAGCCTATGTGTTATTCTGATGTGTAAGCTACAATATTGCCAAGTTTCATCAAAATCCGTTCAGTCATTTTCGTGTGAAAGAGTAACAAACATCCATCCATCCATCGGCACCAACATTGACATTATTTTAATTTATAGGAAATATTTTCCTGAAACTTTCAACACATGTCGCTAAGAGAAGCTACGAAATTATACAAAATATAGAATTGTTGGATAACAGTCCCCCAGATGGGACGGCCACCTGCCAGATGGACCGATGACATAGTGACAATCGCGGGGTCTCGTTGGATGCAGGAGGCAATGAACTGGTCGCGTTGGAGAGAAATTGGAGAGGCTTATGCTCAGCAGTGGGCAGCTATAGGCTGAGAAGTAAGTAAGTAAGTTCCCCAGACGCACTTTCTCGACCAACTGTACCTGGTGTAGCGTTACCGACCCACAGGTCAGCCCAGCCCACACCGCAGGGTTAATCGCGATAATACCACGGAACTGTCTTCACGCGTGTTAGTGGTGTACTGAAGACCCCTTATTTGAGGGGCATTCAATTAACGGGGGTTTCTTTTGTTTTAGGTTATGTTTTTGGGAGTTTTTTTTTTTTAAATAAGCGAAATTATGACTTCATATAGATAATTTCTGAATTACTTAAAATCAAATTGTGTTCATTAATATGAATTTGAAGTTAAAAAGAAGATAAATATAGCAAGAAATAGTAAACTATTTAATAGACCGCAATTTTGTCACTAGTCATTATGCAGAAAATACGACGAAAAGGGTGTTATATTAGAAATATTGTATAGCGTGATAACTCCTTAGCAAGACATCATTGGCTAATAGTCCTCATTATCATCATTTCAGCCTATAGCTGCGCACTGCCGAGCATACACCTCTCCAACAATTCTCTAGCACCTAATACCTTTCAATCCTAAAGCCCTTGCAATCTTGCGTTTGGCTGCACCATCTTCATATTCCTACGCACTTGGACTTAAGGCCAAAACACACCGGATGCACACTGGTCTACGTCTACGTCATGCAAGCGGTGACAGTTCCATGTATTACAACTCAGAGGTACGCATACGTCTACGCATACGCAACGCATACGCATCCAGTGTTTTGGCCTTTAAATGGGCATGATGACAAAAACATTTTTTTCAGTCCATCACATAGATTATTTTAAAATATTCGACACGTATTTTTTCTTTCTTCTCTTAAACTAAAAATGACACAGATACACTGGGTTAAAGTTGCTCATGACGTCACACCTTAGTACGATTTTTACGTTTAATTTAATCCCGAGATCCTAAAGACTGTAGGCTACAGTTTATACATCCATCCCATCGAACGATGTTACCAGAAACCATTGTCTATCCCATTAGAGTGGGAGGTGTGGGAGGGCTGATGAGGCCGACCTCCGTAGGCGGTTACGGCAAATAGTCCACTAGGATTAGCTAGACGGCTTGATGGTACAGGAAGTGTGCTTTTATGGTAGACTTGAAGCTGTCTGCGATTTCGTACGCATTTATCGTTATATCCTCTTGCAAATCTAGCATTAACTTTAAAAAATGACCCGTCCTAAGTGTTGTTAAAACCTACAGGATTAAATGATTTTTCATTTCATATTCATTTCATATCTTGGACAAAAAATCATGTTATCTCCAAATAATATAGCCTATGTGTTATTCTGATGTGCAAGCTACAATATTGCCAAGTTTCATCAAAATCTGTTCAGTAGTTTTTGCGTGAAAGAGTAACTTTCCATCCATCCGTCTATCGGCACAAACATTGACATTAATTGTTAGTAGGATAAAACATATAAGTTACGTATATATTGATTAATAAATAAAATGTGTTGGTAATTTTTCGTGTACACTTTTCCGTTTTTACTCCAAGGTTGCCTGAAAGAAATTGCTACCTTGCAACAGGTCTGCCTGTTGTTACTTCTTTGTCTATATTGCATTGTATCGTATGTGTCTTGTGTAACCAAAGTCAAATAAAACCCAAAAAAAACGAATCTTTAATATTTAAATGATTCAACACATACATACGGTACATAATCTGTCACGCCTCCCTCCCATCTAGGTAGGCACAGACCACTTCCGTCCACTTGCTACAACCCAAACACACCTCTTTCGCTTCATCTACAATCATCAATCGCCTCATACATGCACGTCAGTTTTGGGTACTCTTGACTGGGCCTTTCTTTAACAAGTCACCGATTTGATCGAGATACGTTCGCCTTGACCTTCCCAAATGACTCAAACTGAATAAAACACGGTTTCCTACATCTCAAACGAGTAAGTCATTACCCAAACAACATTAAGCTTCTAATCCTACAACTGACCGACTAGCTTTTAATCCCGGATTGGCCTGGTTATCAGCTACTAGCCATATCGTGTCATTTGACGGGTCCACACAGAGCGAGCCTCGCGAAGCAGATGTTAAGCCGCTCAGGAAAGACCTCGCTGTCCTATTGAGTTTGGTAGTTCTTAGGGGCCTGTTTTATTGGTCAAATACTTGCCTCGCGACGCTGCTCGCTCTGTATGGACCCGCCTATTGAATATAGGGTATTAGAGTAGCACAATCATTGAGTCTTGTTATATGGTTGTATTTTAAGCTCAAATACTTTAGCATACTAAACCTAGTACACTAAACCCTAGTTCCCTAAAAGGTTCATTAAATTAATTATCCATTAAACATCACGCCGTCTTATTTTGATTTTTTACAATGATAGTGAGAGCTAGTTAGTATCATAAATTTCGCGACTCGCGACTTCGTATGCATTTATTGTCATATCATTTACACAGTATTTTGAAAAAACATACCTATGTATAAGCCAAAATTTTGTAAAGTTTCATAAAAATCAGTTCAGTGGTTTTAACGTGATAAACTAACAAACATCCTCAGATCCATCCATCCATTAAATCTGTTCAGTGGCTTCCGCGTGAAAAAGTAGCAAAAACTTATTTCTCTCATTCCTCCTTCCATCGGCACAAATAGACATTTATAAATATTAGTAGGATAGGATTGTCGCTACTAACGTAGGTGTGATAGACACATCCTTTAAAGTAACATGTTGTACTATTTAAACTGTGTCATGTCGGCACTTTATCGGGTAGCAAGTATTGCAAAAGTACCTACTAACATTGTTGCAAGGAACCAGTAACGGTAAACTTATGATTTTATGAAACTGTAGGTTTCTATATGTCCAGTTCTGCTGTGCGCCAGGACCTCCCATTGTTGCTGAATGAGTCGAGCTCGTCTAAGTGATTTTATTTAACTGTATGTATGTCCAGTCGTTCAACTGTGCTCCAGGACCTGCTCCCTGAATGAGCTGAGCTCGTCTCGCTATCTTCGCCTAGGTCTGCTGCGATACCTACATACATATATATCTGTCACGCCTCCTTCCCATCGGAGTAGGCAGAGACCAGAAAGACACAAGGCGAGAATTGAATGTAGGGAGAGGAAGGCCCTGGCATATCTGTTATACCTCACTCCCATCGGGTTAGACAGAGATCACTATACTCCTCTTGCTACGATCCAAACACACTTTCGCTTCATCCACATTCATCAGTCGCCTCATACATGCCTCATACTAGTTAATCCTAGAAAATTCTTCTAAACTATAGACGTAGGTACTTATTCTATATATCTCTTTTCTCTGTACGAGTAGGTAGGTACTAAGCTTGTTTAAACTTCAACCAGACGCAATAACAATCGAGTTAGCCACTTGATACGAAAACGAAACCGTCTGCAAATAGCTAATTTAATACAACATTAGTTATAAGCTAGACTTACACTAACCAGGCGGTCGATCACCCTGGATCTAGATTTGTAATCGTAGCCTCGATTTGTAAGCACTAATTCTAGTCAAAGATGGGTTTGGGTAGAGAAGCGACGTTTGATGATTGTACGATATGGTATCAAATATCTCAAAAATATTTTACATTTGATGGATTTGGCCAGCGTGGTGGGTTACGACCTAATCACTCTCTGTATTGAGAGTAGGCTCGTGCCCCTCGGTGGGGACATATATGGGCTGATAACGAACGAACGAACGATGGATTTTAAATACTCCTTGGGACTCGAATATGTCCCTTATTTTCGCTAAACATAATTCTTAGTATTTAAGTTGCGACTCCACTGATTTAGTTAATTAAATATTAAGTATATTGCATTAAAGAATTTAAAAAAATGTGACTACAAATTCAATCCTTTCAGTAAAGGGCCATCGTGTCGTTACCGTTAGATTAATTATTGTTCCACTCCACTTGTACTTTTATTTATTTATTTATTTATTTATTTATTTATTTAACAGTTTATTGTAAGATGAAAGTACATAGAGACAGAAAAAAAAGAGAAGTTATACAAAACGTACAGCATATTTCTAAAAGAAATTTCCTGCAGACCCCACAGAGAGAGAAGTGATAGCATGAAGGCAGGATAGTTTAATTATGTGTTTGCAGATATTTTAAGTATCATTTGACAGACGATTTATCAAACACATCGTCAATAAATGCAATAGTATGACTTTATTTACCGAATTTACAAAATTTTACACGTTATCCTAAATTAGGCAAAAAACTACCATCGTCCTGAACTGTCTCATCTACAACTTTACTCTAAACCGCTTCTTTATTCAACCATTCTTGTTTACGTCCATATGAGCAGTATGATTGATGCTGGCAATCAAATCACTTTTATTATTTCTATTTTTACTTCCCTGTGCGTCATCAAATCTCAATGTGGCTGATGCTCAATTATTAGGGTGATGTGGAGAAAGGAATAAAAAAGTTGATTTTGAATGTGGGGTTATGTTACGTCTTTTCTGTTATATGGTTTGGAGAAAGAATTGGAATGAAAGAATGATTTTAATAGAAGCAGACGTCAGGAAGCCCAGTGCTGAGTAAAGAGACAAAAATTACGCGTTTGCGGTGTGAACCGAAGTGTGTAATAAGTTTACTGTTTGCACTTCCATTGAATTTATAAAAAATTGAACAATATTATATACTTGTCATATGTCATAATGCCGATGGATGGATATAAGAATGTTACTTTTATACGCAAAATCTACAGAACAGATTTTGATGAAACTTAGCAATATTGTAGCCTAAATCAGAATAATAGGTAGGTAGGTACATAAGCTATATTATTAAAAGTTTTTTTTTCAAGGTTTGACGATAAATGCATACGAAGTCGTGGGCTGCCTATAGTAAAGAATGTTCGCATAAGTATTTACCATCACCTTATGTGTGGTACTTATGTATTTCTCTAGACCGAAAAAGACCTACTTTCGACTTCACGTAAACCATCCCACAGACCTATAGGTAAATCAACATACATTATAAAACTTGCAGCTAATAAATCAAGTCGTTATAAACACAGCATTAGGAGATCAAATATTTTCTAATGTAAATCACGCCGGTTTCGTTTGAACGTGGTTTTTTAAACAAAATAATTGGGTCGGGCGGTTGATGCTAACTGGTGGTATGTTACCATGGAGATGTTTAGGTAAATATGATCCGGCTTTAAATATAAAAATCGACGTAATGTCTCTACGTCATGTTTAGGTAACCAGTGATATGACACTATGAGTGGAGACCATTTCCCAGTTCCTGTCGCTCTTTCCATTCTTTTCTTTCTGTTTTCTTAACCGACTTCAAAAAAAAAAGGTGGAGGTTTCTCAATTCGACGGTTTATTTTTTTTTTCTAAGTTGTTTACTTATTTACTATGTTGACAGCTACGATCCACAGGGATCGTAAGGTTTTTTAATGAATTTTAACTTGAATTAAAATACTCATAAAAATCTTCTAAATATTTTAATTTTCGCGTGCATACTTTCTAAGAAACAAAACGATATTACACTGAATTTTTTTATTGAGCTCTTTTCTTTTAAGCAAAGTCGTACCGCAAATCTAGTAAGCACATAAGTAGGTACATACATGTAGGTGCAACAACGAAAATTCCTAACCGAAGTATCTCTCCGACCATTTAGTTACGGCGATTAAAACGTGCTTCTGTCGGAATGTGATTGCCGGCATTACTGTTAATTGCACAAATTAACTTTCTTGTTGTTTAATAAGTATACAGGCTGTAACAGAAAGGGGGTATAAAGTCGAAACACAGCGATAGTCCTCATGAAACTGAACAACTTGCCTTAAGGAACATGAGTCGTAACTCGAAAAAAAAATTCGGCTCCCCATACAAAATGCTCGATCAGCTGATAGAGTAAGTATGGGCGATCCAAAAATTATTTTCGAGTTACGACTCATGTTCCATGGGGAAAGTTGTTCAGTATCATGAGGACTATCGCTATGTTTCGGCATTATACCCCCTTTCTGTTACACCCTGTATAATAAGTATTTAATAAGAGAGTAATGAGGATGTCACCTTACGCTCGCAGTTTCACATTGTGAAGTATTTCCGCATCTTTAAGTAATGCGCATACGCGGGTGAACAGGCATTGCGGTTTAAAGTCTATCTACACATATCTGGGCCGTGCCCGGGACGTGTCCGGGCCGTGGCACATCAGGAGGGTAAACAATTTGTCGTCGCCTTGACAACGTGTGTGAACAAATCCATAAAAAATGTATGGAATGATATTTTTTCCCTGACACGTATGAACTGCGACTGAAGTGAGATAGATCAAAAGTAGTTCAAAGGCAGTCCGAACGCACTTCGTTAGAATCGCAGACGCTTAAACCGTTAGTAGAATACCAAAAATGATCAAATTTTGCGACTGATATTAAGCGAAAGTCGCTTTTCTATCGCGATTCTATTATTGCATTTAGTAATTAGCAGTCTTGGGCTCCTGTTACTTTCTTTATAGATCTTTATCGATTGATAAACTTCTCCTAACCTTACAATTAATACTAACAAATAGTCTAATGAATAGAGTCGATCTTCCTTATCCTTACTTACAAAGATACTCAATTCAAACCACGTATTCAAAACAACACTATAAATACAAACGACTACAACTAAAGACTATTACATAAAGTGATCCAGAACAGGTGTTGTAGCCTTAGGGATCGGTCCCAGTGTGTGGCCGGTACGGAGAAGCAACGGGACCGGACGGGTCTAGGTAGACCGATCGGGACAGACTTTATAGGTGATAGGTTAGTTGACGTAGTGTTTGGACTGTTGGAATGTTGGAGGATTGTAGTGGTTAGTCGGCACGCAAGCTTGGTAGACAAATCAAGTTGGTAGATAAATCAAGTACAGTAGAGAGCGATAAAGAATGCACATCGGCAATCATCGCATTTCCGAATACAAACGAATGCTCTAATTAATCGAATTTGAATTTAGAACTTAGTACTTTATTGTTGCACTCTTTCGCATTTGAACCACGACTGTCAAAACAAACGTTATGGTGTGTGCGACCGATTTCCGGAAAAGCAAGTAACAGAGACTCCACAAACGTGAGATACTCCTCATTTGGACGGCAAATACCGCCCAATACTTCATTCCAGCTAGAAATGCCACACGCACCACTCGCATACAGCAAGTACCTCAAAATACTACACTATACAAAAGTCACTATCACACCTATCATTAGTTTCGCTACGATTTAACCTCGAATCAAGTGACATGTCAATACAGCTTTCATTCAATGCTTGTAGAATTGCCCAATGACGACGAACAAAATGGTAATGGTTTCCATTACACTATAGTATCAACTGTAAGAGTTAACTTGGGTACTTAGTTATATGTAGGCTGATACAAATGAAGAGTCTTTTTAACTCTTGTGAGTAGTCGGTCTGTATAACACTAAACTATATAGGTAGTAATAGTTAACTAAGGTACTTAGGTATATGAAGATTGATACAAATGGAGAGTCTTTTTAACTCTTGTGGGTTCTACGAGTATATCTTTAGGGTATCTACTATTCTTATTATGGAAGTGAAATTAGGAGAGGCTGTTACAATAGGTATTGAGTTTGGAAGGTATAGATGGCAAGCAAAAGGCTAGTTAAGGTATATCTACACACATCCGGGCCGTGTCCGGGACGTGTCAGGGAAAAAATATCATTCCATACATTTTCTATGCATTCGTTCACACACGTTGTCATGACGACGTATTTTTTTCCCCTTCTGACGGACCACGGCCCGGAAACGTCCCGAGCACGGCCCAGATAGATTTTTAGTATGTATCTGTGTTTATAAGAACTGCACTTTATTTGAAAAGAGCAATCCAACAGAGTTTCTTGCTAGATTCTGCTCCGGAGAAAACTGCTAACAAATCTGGCATTAGCTTCAAAAAAGGCATATTTTAAGAGGATACTTTTGCCTCTATTTGCCCGAGAAATAAAGGATTTTTTTAAATTGTAGCTTATCATATGAGGGCGTCGCTCTTGTCGGTGAAGTATTCGCCACTCTGCTCTATTCTCTGCCGTCCGTTTATCATCTTTCAACATTACAGTCTTACACATAATCTACTATATAAAAATAAGTCGGGTTTTCCTTCCTGACGCTATAACTCCAGAACGTACGAACCGATTTCCACGGTTTTGCATTCGTTGGAAAGGTCTCGGGCTACGTGAGGTTTATAGCAAAGAAAATTCAGGAAAAATTTCAACAGAAAAGCGGGAATGTCTTTTTTCACATACAGAACTTTGAGGCGGTACGAAGTTCGCCGGGTCAGCTAGTTCTAACTAAATCGATACGTTTTATACTCCAAGTGCCCTCAGGTGGTCCTGTCCTTCAAATCTTTGTAATATAATTGCCTAAGAAACCCGTATAGTTCTTATTGACCTCAAGAGAAGGGTCAATGGCTGATTTCAATAGAGCTTTTTGTGTAAACCGATTTGATTGAGATACGGATTGTTGGAGGCTTGTTTGAAACGGATAATGTTAAAGAAATCTTTGTAACTTTAACTGTGGACGTTTAAATTTATAACTTTAAGGGCTTGTTTCGCCATTCACAGATAAAACATATCTGATAGATATTTTATACTCTATCTGAAACGTCATGTTTTATGAAATAGACATAGGTTTATCTGTCAGTTAAATTTTATCTGTTGTTGTTGGTGGTCAAACGGGCACTGTTAAGGAATTGTACGTTGAAAGTTTCAACTTGAAACTACTGAGTGGATTTTGATGAAAAATTGCAGGGAGTTATAGACAATGGGAGAGACTGACAGGGAGAGAGAGAGAGAGAGAGAGAGAGAGAGAGAGAGAGAGGCGTGACGGATATGTACTTATGTGTGATTTATTAAAAGCATGGCAGGTAGAAAATGCACATCACTATTTTCATCACTGTCTATCAAATTTGAATCCTATATGTCAGAGACAGACGAAAATAATACTCGACGTTCAAACTACTTATTAATTATACCTGCTTGTACTATTAATTTTCTCAGACCTTAAAATAGTATAAGTACTTTGACGTCTTCTTAATCCAAACTCATTTCCTCAAGACTTTAAATAGTTAATAAAACGACAAAGATGGCGTCAGATAACCTGTCATTACGTCGATTTATTATTTAATAATTTGCGCGCACGCATGTAAAAGGCCAAATTATCAACGTATTCATGAAGATTTTGACGGGCGAAAAATTATACCGTGTATGTATTACTTATTGGCGGCTTTTTATAGTTTACCAATATGTAGGGAGGGAGTTCTCGGCAGTTCAATTCCTTGAGCGAAAAATTGCTCTGACATATAAACTGGGGCCCAAGTGTGCTAATCTATATATATAAAAATGAAACCCGTTTTCCGTTGTCACGACATAACATGAAAACGGCTTGACCGATTTGGCTGTTTTTTTTTTTAAATGTTCATTGAAGTCCAAGGATGGTTTTTACGGTGAGAAAAATTCGAATAATTGCCGGGAAAGCCCTAAAACAGACCTTTTCTTTTTCCTATACAAATGTTTTCTTACTAAAATGTAGAGTCAATTTGAACTTTATTCCTACACAATAAAGTTCATTCTATGGCGGGACAAAGTTCGCCGGGACAGCTAGTGCCTAGTTTACAATATTTTTAGTAGTGTCGGCAGAGTGTCAATGGCATTTTTTGCCACATTTGGTATGCTGCTAAACAATGGCTTACACTGATTGAGATCAAATGTAGAGATGAAACGGATAGTGATTTGGCCGGATACCGGATACCGAATAACCGGCAAGCTTGTAGGCCGGAGCGCCGGATATCCGGCCGCCGAATATCCGGCCCTATTTTTGAATTCATTTATTCATCATAATTTGCCACTTATTAATTTTGACTATTAAAATTAAAACATTTACGTATTTGTCGTGTGATTATAAAAATAAAGGGTATCTATAAATCTATTGCTGTTTGATTTTCACTTTGTAAAATAATTTAAATTTTGTGAATTCTACTATCCGGTATCCGGCCGGATAGTGAAAACTAGGCCGGATAGGCCGGATACCGGATAGTTACCGGATATCCGTTTCATCTCTAATCAAATGCATCAAAAAATGACATTGACACTCTGCCGACAGACAACTGATAATATTGTTTAGCAGATTTGGGCCCCAGTTTGTAGGTAGCTCCCGGCGACGGCGGGCTGTTCAACCGCTTGTGCGAAAAATTGCTCTGAGATATAAACTGATCCTTCTTCAGCAACTATCATTACAAACTGCGGACCTCGAGTACGTGATAGATAAGACAAGTCAGCGAGCGTGAAAATATTCCTGCATCGATACGGTTCCGCTGCATCAGCAATCACGTAGCCTACCACGTCCGCACATATCATCGCGCGGCCAGCATCTTAGTATATAAGCGTAGCTCTTAGTCATTGGTATTGTCCAGAGCCTACAGTCTAGTACTGTCCAGTAGCCTAGAGTCATATCAATATGTAACTCCAAATATAATATCTACAACTACGCTGCGCCGTATTATTGTCACCTACATTTGCGGGCCGGAACACAAACAAATGACAGTCGCAAAATTCAAGCTTCTTCATCAATGGCAAAAAACAATTGACAATCGCAAACAGCCAAGCTATTAGAGAAGGGTCTTTTACACTTCTCGTCTAATTACGAAGGTTGACCGATGTCGTGTAAAGTCGGCCACTTTCTCCGATGATGGATTAGCGTAACAATACCTGCTTGAGAATGGGAAGACCGGATGTAGATGTATTTGGACGTCGGTCATTTATCTGTTTCATTTGGATCGTTGTTGTTTTAAAATAGATATATGGTAGACTAGAGGTCCCCGCGGAAATTGGAAAATTTATAGGTACAATATCTTTAAATAATGCAGTCTTTGTAATTATTCTAATGTGTAAGCTACAATACTGTAAAGTTTCATTAAAAATTGTTAAGTGGTTTTTGCGTGAAAGAGTAAAAAACATCTTCACATACATCCATCCATCGGCACAAACTTTGCCATTCGTGGGATATTTATATTTATAGATAACCTTTATAGATAACTATATCTAGGTACTTAATTCACATGTTTATTTGTTTATCCATCAAACAAAATAAACACAAATACATTTGCAAGTATCATTATTCAAAATTACTTTACGCATTGCAGTGTAAGCTTTGCTGATTTATCGATAGAGATCTATCGATATTTATCGTCGATAGAAACTATTAACATTTATCGATGCTGGTGAAATGTTATTTGTATGGTATATCGGTTGCAAGTTAGTTTGGATAAAGAGGTAGGGTTGTGTTTGTAAGTCGGTTTACGAAAATTATCGATAGTCAGCTATTACTGTTTTTGTGACCGTGTAAAACAAAAGAATGATAGTTCTGTATTCAGTTCAGTGTCGAAAAATGTTAATAAAAGGTGTAAAAACAAATAGGTATAAAATATTTGTGATAATTTTCACCAGGTTGAGCAGAATCGTTTTTGAGTAATTTCATTCCAGCTAGTTATTTTCTATTCGTTTTGGATTTAGGCAATACATTTTTGGGAGACAAGATTGGCTAATATCGGCAGTTTAGCATCGTTATAACGTCCGTGTGACAAACAATCTATCGATAACAACCTACTCATTCCAACCAACTCGACTTCCACCGTCCCTAACACAACTTAAGCCATCATAAATAAATGGAGATAAATGCGAAAATCTATTGATTTATTCATTGCTCATTGGTCAATACAAGCTCGCGTGTTGCGTCATTGATGTATGGAGAGTATGGCGAGTATGGCGACATGAATGAACTTCGTGATGGATGGCTCCAAGCTAGAGAACGCCGGCATTTGCAACACAATGCGGCAGAGAACTGGTTTGAACTAGATTCGTGCAGGTTAGAGTTAAATAGATTGACAGGGTCGCTGATGGATATGTAGGTACTCGTAGCTTGAGAAAGTTACGGGATAAATAAAAGTTTGGATGTTGTGATTCGTGACCATTTTATTTGATACTACATTGCCATATAGGTACTGTTCTTTCGTGCGATTTACCAAAGCACGCCATGGAACCTTAAAAATGGCTCTTTCATATCATTGTATTATAGAAACAGATGCTAACTAATTTTGTCCTGAAGACAGAATACTCGTAGAAGTGCTTTATTCAGTATCACAGAAAGCATAGATACCTATGCTTTATTAATACGATGAACATTTCCTACTTGAGACAGACTCTATTTGCTGCTTGAGGCTCTTTGGCCCTTATTTATTTATTTACTTTTCAAAACTTTGATCCTCTTTAACTCTACTCTGAAAATCTGTTAAAAATGTCGTTACTCATCATTTCAATTCTCAAAATCTCCTTTATCAGTCCTTTTAACGTCCCAACCTACAGGGGCACAAGCACAAGCCTACTCTCATACGAGAGGCCTCAATCTCCCTAAAATTTATCACATGTAAAAAAAACGGTCATCTCTTCAAAAATATCACCGCAAATTCCACTCATTCAAGTACATACAGTCAGTGTCATATTGATAAATGTGTCTCGTTCGTAACTGACCGTGCAGCAAGAGACAGAAAACTGGTCTGCACCGGTATTATAAGTATAGGTGCTGCTCTGGTCGTGATTGGTATACTGATTGACTGCTTAATCTGAGAGATCGAGTTCGCGAGTTTAGATTAACTTCAGCTTGACTGAAGATTTGGAATTTAAGTATTTTGGCATATTTAGGGTAATTTTTTGGGGTATTTAAACGTCAAGCTGCTTTATACACGCAAGAGAAGTCCAAGGCGAACGTATCTCGATCCAATCAAATGAAAAGCATAGTAAAAAGTACCCTAAACTGACATGAATAAAATAGTTGGCTGATGAATGTGGATGAAGCGAAAAAAGTGTAGATTTTTTTTTTGAAATATGCTGTACCTTTTGTATAACTTCTCTTTTTTTCTGTCTCTGTGTACTATCTTATTACAATAAACTGTTAAATAATAATAATAAGTGTGTTTGGATCGTGGCAAGTGGAGGGAAGTTGTCTCTACCTATCCCGATGGGAAAGAGGCGTGATAGATAGGTATGTAAGTATGTTTTATAGTATAAATAAAGCATAAAGTTCCTATAGATACAAGTCGGTTAATTTTGCAGTTGTGCAGCAGTTCCACGTTCGTCTAGCCCACAGGTCTGGCCGCTATTGTGTAAAAACCCTAAGTAAGTGAAACAGCACTATCTACAGATATTTATCTGATAGATATTGTAAACCTGTCTCTATATAAATCGTCATGTTTTATGAAATGGACATAGGTTTATCTGTCAGTTAAATTTTATGTTTATATGGTGAAACTGGCCTTAAGACAAATAAACCCACTCATTAATTCACATTTCACGGAAGAGGAAGGCACTTGACTGCTCTTCCCACGTTTATTGGTCACTTAGAGAAGTTTATACACACAGGTACCAACTTGGTTCATGCTGTTTCAATCCGATTTGGAAATCTTCACATAGTTATGCAAAGACGGTGCGCTTCGGGCCATCGACAACCTAAACGAGCCTATAACCGACAATAAACAACTGGATACTACATTTGTATGGGAAGTAATACAATAGGAGTGCCAAGTTGAGTTTTAGTGGTTCTATTTGGAAGAAATATAGCTTCTTTGATTAGACGAGACAAATGCTAAACGAGTGATCGTAATCTGAAGTTGTGGGATGTATTGCGGTACGGAATTTATAGCTATTGTGGTATTTAAAAGTGACTTTGGTCTCAAGGGGCTATTCATAAAGTACGTTACACATATTTCATGATTTTAAAACCCCTCTCTTTGCTAACGGTGGTTATATTTGTGAAATCCTAGTATGATATAACAAATTTGCAATATCGCACGCATCTATTATATTACATAAACAGGAGTGTTTGGAGAGACATGGGAGAGGCTTTTGCAGCAGTGGGACGAAATAGGATTAAAAAAAAAAAAAAAAAAAAACGCGACTTCATACGCATTTATCTTCATACCTGGAAAAAAGTAATAACTACAGTACCTATTAGTTCATGTGTTATTCTGATGGCCAAGCTACAATATTGCCAAATTTCATCAAAATCTGTTCAGTAGTTTTTGTGTGAAAGAGTAACAAACATCAATCCATCCATCGGCATAAACATTGACATTTGAAAATGTAATAGGTAGGTATATCTACATATATAATGAGGAGATGCCATACCATAACTCATTTGTATATGAAAAAAATGGGGTCACTCCTTATATTCCTTCTTCATTGAGGTATATGATATCACACCATGTCAAACTTCGTCGAGCTCTTTCCCTCCCTTTCATGTGACATACCTATTCAACCAAGTTTCAAAGCTTGTGTTTTCAAAGCACAAGCAAAAAATCTAAAACCTTGAACACACAACATGTTACAAGCATTACACTCCGCTACGTAACAACTACAGCACATTTGTAGTCGTATGAGGCCGGTCGTGTCATTGATATCATCTTGAACAAACGTACGGGTTAGGGTATTTGTACACTTGTTTTTGTGACGCAGCGGTACATATGAGAGTGTGTACGTACAATGCTTCGTAAGGCAAGCATCTATTAACTTTTCAGTTATTTAACTTTGTGGTAGGAACTGCTAATCTGTTGGCACAAGTGATAGTTTTGAGAATCTAGGTTTCGTTTTTTTTTTAAATTGATTTTATGAGTTATATATCTAGGTAACTATGGTTTTTGCCGGTGGGAGTCCGGCATAACCCTTCGTCTTTCTCCGCGACGAAGGGTATCCATAATTGATTTCCCCACGTAAAAAAAAAGGTAACTATGGAATAGAAAATATTATGATTTGATTCGAAACAAACACACATCTTATACATACTGGATTTAATTGGAGTATGCGTACACGCAGTCTAGTCATAAACAAACTAACATGCCGTGACGTATAAGTCTTTTTGACAGTTTCATTCGTCACAAGTACCATGACAAGTCACGCAATTGCGACGCACGCGCTCATTGCCTGAGGGCCAGAACAGACGGGGAAACGCAAATGCAACGAAACTGCAACTGTTAGTTAGTTACTTTTAAGTTTAATTTAAGTTTTGGTTATACATAGACTTCATTGAAAAACAACATATAACGCACTTATTTAGAAACGATTTTAAACTAGTTGAGCACTTGTAGGCGTCCGTTTTTTTACTGGACTACGGGCCCCTCTATCCGTTACGCGGTGGTGTACCTATGGTTTATAATGGACGTGTGTACACGCACCGGAAATCCGTCTAGCAAAAAATATAGCAGCCGTTTTTTGACGGTCCGTTTTCCGTTAAAGGCCAAAACACACCGGATGCGTATGCGTAGACGTAACGTAGACGTAGATGTAGACGTAGACGCAAGCGGTGACAGTTCCATACATTACAACTCAGAAGTACGCATACGTCTACACACACATACGCAGCGCATCCGGTGTGTTTTGGCCTTAAAAAACAGACGTCTAAAGCGCTATCGTTGCGTTTTGTAGATCAGTGTGTATGTATCTTAACTTCGTTCTGTTGAAGACTCAATGCTTCATTGTTCGGATTTGCATAGTCCGTTGCATGTCGAGATTGATCGCCGGTGTATGATCGATGGAGTACATTCCGATTCAAGAAGGGCTTTTGAAAATGTTGAAGATGGAAGATGGAAGATGGAATAAAAATTGCGATGTAAATGAAGGAATGAGTAAAATAAGAGATGGAATTAAATAGAGAAAAGTAAGTAATACTTAGAAAAGAAAATATTAAGATCGTGTGGTATTAAGAAGTCAAATTGTTGGCAGAAGAAAGGCAAAGATGGCGTTTACTCCATCGACAAGAGAATGAAGTAAATACTTAAAAAAAACTGCAGATGCTATGAAGGTACTTATAGGTATTTGGTCACGAAATAAGATTTGAGTTTCTAAGTAGATACCTAAATAGTTTCTTTCTTCTTTCCATTAAAAATAGCAACTTTTATACGTACTTATTATTCTGTACTGAATCTCAAACAAAAGCACATATTATCTAGCTTAAAAGCTCTCAACAAAGCTCTTAAATCTATTTAACACGTCTCCCTTCACACTATGTTCAGTAGTCGTTTACTTACAATTTGCAACTCGCCCGTTAGTTGTAAGTGAAACCTATTCGTAACCAAATTTATTGAATATAATGTGGGCAGACGCATAAATTTTGCTAAGTAAGTGCTTGCTGTTTGTGCCAATACTATAAGTTGCATGAAATTGTAATAAGGTGCTATATAATTTAATAAGAATTACAAATTAAGTAGGTGATTTTAGACAGGATACTAAACTGTTATGCTAGGTATATGAACGAAAACTGTATCAAAATAAAAGCATATCTGTCACGCTTCTCTCCCATCGGGATAGGCAGAGACCACTTCCCTCATTTACTTCGATCCAAACAAACTTCTTTTACTTTATCTACATTCATCAGTCGCCTCATTCATGTCGCATAAGCATGCACTTCGGTTTAGGGTACTCTTGACCTGGCCTTTCTTAAGGTCTCCAACAAAATATAATAAATGGAAAATTGCAAATTTGTTAATTTGAGAATTTTGCTGTCTTTATAACGAAGACAACCAATGCATAAGTGCTTTGTCACTGCCATCTTATTATGTTTCTATCTGTGAAAACCTGTAATTGGCTCGTTTGTTAATTTATAATTTCCTATTATGTATATTGAAGCTGTTGGTTTTACAATAAATAAAACAAAAAACTGACGAAAATTTTTCAGCATTACGTATAGGCATTATATCAATATGCAACTTAAAGTAGAGCAACAGCTTCCTGCCTTCACAACTCGTGTACGGCCCATTCGCCACTGAACTTGATATTTTACGGCCTAGTTTAACTTATGTTTAGAAATACAATAATGCAGCTAGACGTACAATGGTCTGTTTAAATTTACTACTAATTTTATCGAGAATTGACAGATTAAATGTAATTTGTGAATAAACATGAATATATGTATACTGGCGGATAGAAATAGGACAACACCAGGGATGTTATGGATATGAAATTTCGGATACGGATTGGATACGGATTTAGGAATAATTATTATACCGGATACGGTTACGGATACGAATAATAAATTATTTCGGATTATCCGTTAGTTTCGGTTACGGATATTAATTTTTTAAGGAATTTCGAAAGTAAAATACAAATAACGTGTCTCAATTAGGCTCCGCCCCTATCCGATACTATGCGAAACTTATATTTCGGATTCGGTTACGGTTACGGATGATTTTTTATATCGGATATCCGATAGTTTCGGTTACGGTTACGGAGCTCCCTAACATCCGTGGACAACACTGTGAATACACTTTGGTTAACAAAATGAGAAGATTATGATGTCTGTTTGTACATACTCGTAAACACATAGGTACATAATTATCCGTCACGCCGCTCTTCCATTGGGGCAGACAATGACCACATCCTTTTACTTGCTACGATCCAAACACACTTTCCTCGCCTCATCCACTGTCATCAGTCTGTTTAAAAGTTTATGAAGTAAGGGCGCTAACGCTTACATGTGACAAAGAAACTAAAATGAACCTGCCAGGTACTTACTAAAAGTACTCAAACACTACCCAGCTTAGCTTCAGTGAGAGTTCCGTCCCGGAAGAGCAGTAGCATGAAAAATTACAACATGTATTGTGTGCACTAAGTAGGTATGTACGTAGGGCACATACGCCAAGCGTAACAACGTGTGAAATGCTACACTGAAGGTTTTGTCTCAAGGACGACAGAACCCAAAAATAAAAGACGACAGGCATGCAATATTTAATTCTGACTCTAAGAGAAGATTGACGAGTTATAAGGATGGAAAATTCGATTTACAGAATTTGTTGAAATAAGCTAGAGAAAAACATAGACAATTATTCAAAACCGAAATACAAGGAAAATCATAGACAATTTACAAATTAGTTAAAATTCTAATACGATTGATTTAGAATAGACAGACGCCAAGTCACTTCCGTTAGTAAAAGATCGTTCCAAAATCAAATCTGAAATTACAGTTTAAAAATAGATCAATATAAACTCGTTATCAAAGCATGTCCCAAATTTTACAGGAAGCATCGGCTAACACTAAACGGTTATCAGTGGACTAATTCATGAATGGGCAGATTTGGCAGCGGTACAAATATCAGAGGGTAATGACCCCGCAGGTTATCGGGGACCGGCGTCCGCGCGGGTACCAAGACGTCTGCGGCTGCGCGGGAGCGTGGATCTTAGGGTTGGCAATTGGAGAAATGGTTAAGGAAAGACCGGTCAATAGATTTTGAAGGATTTCTGAGACTGTGACGACGGCGGGCCATGACGATTTTAAGGACAATAAAAGTTTAAAATGTGACGTTGACTATACTATAAAATCTGTTACTATGGTCCCTTATTTCGCTGTATGGGCAAATTTAAATGCTTTCGTGGCCCGCGGGCCGGGGTTTGGCCAGCCTTAGGTTTGAGACACTTCATATGGATCAAAAAACCCGACCAACAGTTGCAATAATACTGTTGACGTTATGCTCACGTGCGCCAATGTGACAAAAGTTTTCTAAAAACATCAGCTACATCAGCCACGTGTTTCAATAAACAATTACTCATGCGAAGGTAGGTTTGTGGTATCTAATCAGTGAGGGCTTGGTTGAGTAAATGTTGTAATATTTTAGACTTGCAAAATGTGTACAAAATCAAAGATTAGAATTGTAAGAAGCAGAAAAGAAATCAAATGACATAAAGCAAAAAGAAGTTAACAGGACAAAATGTTTGACCGTTTTAAAACAAAAGAGGACTAGAAGATTCTATGTATCGATAAAGTATACATATACAGTTAGCCTGCCACGCCCCACTGCTGGACAAAAGCCCTTCTTGCTCTCCATTCAGTTCTGCTATGCGTGAAGATTTGTCTTTCGCACTAAAGTAAATTAAAGCCACGAACACATACAATCAGCCTATTACGTCCCACTGCTGGGCAAAGGCTTCGTTACTCTCCGTCAAGTATTACTGATGGCTATGGCTATGGCGATGGATATGCTTCAGGATTTGCCATTCGCAACAAAGTAAATTAAAGCCACGAAAATCTCTAGCTATGCGCCTACGCAGCCCTAACTTTAGTCCGTAGGTACTCGTCCAACTCCGGCCCCATTCGGAAAGGTCACGATCCAGATTTCTTACCGATACCGTTTACAGCATTACCACGCACCGCCGTTTTTAATTTCACTTTAATTTACCATCGGCATATCATATTTGAAGAGCAAAGCTAAACTTGATGTGAAAGTAAGCTGGCATTCGACGTGATTACATTCTGTGAACATGATTGTTTTGATGTTTTAGATATTGGTAACACCATGAAAGGACGGTGGCCCGGAGTGATTTAAATGGGAAATGAAAATGAAAATGAAGTGTTTATTCAAAAATAGGCAAAATTCATGACACTTTTTTGATGTCACTTTCTTGATCTAAAACTATCGCCGGTTCACTACCTGTATAGCCGAGAGGAAGAAAACGGCAAGAAACCTTCGGCACAGGGCCCTACGTTATGTCCAATATATCTTTTTTTTTTTTAATGAAAAGAATGAAACTTCATGTACCTATATCGTAATAGAGGATGTTCGCGACTTCGTAAGCATTTATCGTCATATCTTGAAAAACTAACGCAATATCTTAAATCAATATAGCCTATGAGTTTTTTTGACGTACAAGTTTTATAAAAAATCTGTTCAATAGTTTTTGGGTGAAAGAGTAAGAAACATCCTTATATCCATCCATCCATCCATCGGCACAAGATTAGACTTTACTAATTTCTTTGTACCCAAATATTTAGTAAGCCTTCGTAAAATTAAGGACCAATACAAAAAAAAGCAAAAATGCTTTAATTTAATTCAAAAACAAGCATAAAATAAGAGTTTCTACATCAAAACTCGTGGCCACAATTTTGGCGAGCGTATCCAATTTTCAATTTACATAAAATTTTACGGTCAATAAAGAACAATTGGTCTTTAATGAAATTTTATATTTGCATTTATTTTGCTTCATAATTTTAACAGTGCTGGGGCCCAACTCTGCTAATTTCCAACATTCTCAGTTGCGTCGGCAGCGAGTCAATGAGAGTGTCAATGTCATTTTTTGACACATTTGGTCGCAAGATCAGTGTAAGCCATTGATTAACAGAATACCAAATGTGTCAAATATACCATTGACACTCAGCCGACACACAACTGAGGCTATTTTAAATTAGCTGAGGCTATTTTACATTTTAAATTAGTTTTGAGGGGATAGAAGTTGTGTCGTAGGTATCAGGCGCTCAAAAGGACGGCAGAAAACAGAGCAGAGTGGACAGAGTAGACTCCACCGACAAGAGCGAAGCTCTTAAATTTAATGATGATGATGGGCTCCTGTTTTATAGATGATTGTTACAAAAACGTTTTAAGCGCCATAGAGTAACTTCTAAACTTATCGCGTTTTGAAACTTTGAAGTAAGCAAATCAAAAGATGCTAAGTGCTATTGATTTAGTATTGCACGATGTACCTTTTAGAATTAAAACGCTTTTGAAGTATTGAATGAAGGTGCTGATAAATAAGATTAGGATATTTATGGGTAATTATATGAACGCAGATCTTAACGGCTGTTAGGTAAATTGAATAGACGGGTCTATACAGAGCGAGTAGCCTTGCGACGTGGATGTTTAGCTGCTCAAGAAAGACCTAGCTATCCTATTCAGTTGGGTAGTTCTTGGAGGCCTCTTTTGACTGGCTAAATGCTTGCCACGCGAGGCTGCTCGCTCTGTATGGACCCTTTTGAGATTAAATTTATGAATTGTCGTCAATTTATTTATTGATTTAGACTCTGTTTTACAATGTGCAATTATTATCTACGTAAAGCGATAGCAATAATATTTACGATTTAGTTACTTGGCACTTTATTATAACGACTATTAAGTTTAGATCAACAATTAACACAAATACATAAATTAAGAATCCTACTTCCTACGTTCCTACTAATATAAATGACAAAAGTGCCGATATGGATGGATGGATGTGATGATGTTTGTACAAAATGTTCTAATGAACAGATTTTATAGAAACTTTACAATATTGTACCACATATCAGAATAATACATAGGCTGTTACGGTTTAATTTTGACGCAGCGTCACTAGCACACGTTGGCTCTAGCTGACGCATATGAAATCACTGAGGATAAAAATTAAGAGTTTAAGTTTGTGAGTAAATAGCATAAGGCCGTGGCCACAGTAGGCAAACTGTTAGCGGCTGACTAGTTTGCGGCGTATCGTATTTAGTACGCCCTTCCATATATTTTTAATGGAGTGTCCACAGTCAGCTAGTTTTCGCTCACTGTACGTACGCAGTTTGCAGCGTTACGCGCGCTGACTATCTCAGACAGCGGCCGACTCCCACCAAAGCCGGTGATTTCATTGATTTGAGTTTGCTGCTAACTCAAATTTCAGTTCGCCACTTTGCGGCATACACAGTCGGCCGCTAACAGTTTGCCTACTGGAGCCACGGCCTTATACATAAGTACATACTCGTATCTGTCACATCTCTTTCCCATCGAGATAGGCAGAGAGACCGTGTTCTTTATACCAGATTCTAATAATTCACGTAGAAACAGATCTTTATGATACAGCTTTCTTGCGAATTCGGACCGCTCATAGAAGAAGTTGTTAAACAAATAACGAGTGTAGATGCAAATAGAATCGCTACCAACAGCTCTCCTTTACCTCGAATAAGAAAATCGTAAAGCAAAGCTATATTAAACCTTTAATGGCGACGATTCTTCTAATTGATATGAAAGTCAGGCGGTGCGATTGAAATTTTAAGTGTTCTTAGTAATTGAAGGTAGCTCTTGAAGGTAATAAAATGAATCAGTGCTGAATTGGTTTGTCATGTTCGTGTTGGTAAGTTTTAATGGGGATGATGACTACAGTCGAAAATTCAAAAATAATTAGACCGTCTTTTAGGCTATAAAAAATTACTTGAAACACGTTTTTTACCTGATCAAATACATAAATGAATCAAAGATACAGAGCATCAAAGTTACGGTATTGACGTCGCTCCTCGGTAAAAATCGTACTAATTCGTAATAATTCGTAACGAATTATTTTCGCGATGTCCATGAATTTTGTTTTGATTCCGATTAGATCTTGCAAATTGTTTATTCAAAGCTCATTTGGATACACACTTAACCTCTCACATCCCACTGACCCATTATAAACCCAGACACAATAGATTTTCTATTGTTTTTTTTCTGGGATATGAGCGATTAATAAATGAGACATGGAAAGAGAACAGAAATCTTCTGAAAAGAACGTAGTAAGTAAAAAAAAGATCAAGTAAGAAAGGCGATCTTAAAAATCAGGAAGCTGTCAACACAACAAAACAAACATTTAATCAAAAGAAGACAAATAAATCCGTACCATATTTCAACCCGTACCATAATTTATGGAACGGCTGATATCTCCTGGTAGACGCTGGTGGACGCCTCGGCTTCGGGGAGGCACAAGCTGGAGCACAGCAGAGAAGAAAGTACCTCTTGTCCCTGATCTTCTCAGCTGCTTTCAGCCTCTCCCTGGCCAGTCTACCAGCGCAGCGCCGTGGTGAAGATACAGCAGTCATTGCTGTCACCACGGCCACTATGTTCATGAGAATTATGAAACGCATCGTCTTTCGTCACCTTTCTTTCATTGTGATTAGATTTAAAGGTTTGTGATTCGTTTTTGATTTGGGTTCATTTCACGTCATTTTTGTGTCACTTTAAAACCGAATTTTGATGGGTTATTTAGTATACACTTCACATTAGATCGTATTACACTTGAATTTTTGAAACTTTTTTGGATTCTTTAATCGTGTTTCAATTTTACATTTAAAAACTCAAAAAAGTTGTGTTTAGATTTTTAATTAAAAGGCTTCGAAATTTTAACACTTTGACTAGAATTTCAGTTACCACAAAATTTTAACCCTAGCACCACTCGTCCTATCACTTACACAAACAAACAGACCATCTTAATACACCACTACATAGAAATCTTCAAAAACTAATTTCGCCAACCACGAATTCTCGATCGAAGTTCTCGCGTTCATCTCACGGCTCACGTCCACATCGGTCGGCATTTACGCGGCAACTGACTGGCGTATACGTATTGCTTTAGGACTGCGAACTCAATCTGGACTACAAGGTACAAGTCTGGGAGTTTGTTTCGCTGTTTGAGCGCTAAGATGTAGCTTTTTGGTTTATCTTTCGCAAGGTTGCAAATGAGTTTCTTAATTGTCAATTTTGTTTCATAACTTTTTTAATCGAACATCGATTTTGCTTAGGGACTTTAAAATACCAAAATCAAGAGTGTTCAAAAAGAATAAAATATCAGTAGTTCAAATTTAATCCTTATTCAAAATTATGGCACATCATAATGTCCTTTTTAACTTAAGAACTTAGTAATTAGAACCGCAGAAAAAATCCTACCAATGAAAATGTGAAAATAAAAAAAGCGTATCGGGAACACAAAAATAATGACTAATAATACATTTATACACCGAACAGGGGTCCAAGCCTGCTAATTTAAAATAACCTCAGAGTTGGCAGAGTGGCATTTTTTGACACATTTGGTATTCTGCTAAACAATGGCTTACACTGATTGCGACCAAATGTGTCAAAAAATGCCATTGACACTCTGCCGACACACAACTGAGTCTATTTTAAATTAGCAGGCTTGTGCCCCAGGTATAAAATATAAACCTTTCTGGAGTCGCCGTCGCCGGACACGGTGTGGACGACATGATGATGATATAGAACCAGCAACATTTTAGAGACTCGGGTCCATCGTCGGCACACGCACTAATTAGGGCAACGAGATCGGGAGATTGTCCGATAGCGGTGATAACACACGGGTGGTCGGACTGTTGCTCTCACGCGATCACTTGGGCCCTGTGTCCGATGAGGGGTTAAGGCTGTTTCCAGGGGGAACGAAGCGAAACATTGGCCTATTGACTATATAACCGCACGTCATGTGCACGTTTTTGGTGATTGGCGATTGCAACGCGTATGCGGCTGATGCGACGTTGACGCTTCGTGGATACAGATTTGATTGTTTCTAGGCAAGATGCAACGATTTGTCTGAATTGATTTGTCAATTTGTCAATGGGCCTTACCATTGTATCAGAACTGTGTTCAACACGCTCTAGCAAAATCAAGAGATGCGTGGCTTGATAATTCCCGTGTCCAAATTTATAAAATAAGTTTCAGTCTCTTTCTAAAGCATTAGAACGCGCCTGTCAGTAGTGTGAGAAGGAGAGAAAGAGACCAAACCTTTACAAGAAAACTATATTAGCCCTGCTTAATCTTGACCACCAGGTATTGAAGACTTGTATAGCTTGATTCATACCTCATCATGTGGTATTTAATCTACCTTCTCTGCACGATACAGATTAATCCACGTTCTCATCTGACTATCATTTTGTTTCGCTTTCAGTACACGAACTCGGTCTGAACTGTTTACATCCTCATTTATGACCACTTTATATCCTTGTGGCGGCCTTTTCATTGCATATATCTCCTCTCTCCCACTGGTCGCACACCCCTACTCTATCAAAGCTCCTTATCGCTATGGAACTTGATGCATTTTTATTGGACAGTATTAAAGTACTCTTAATTAAATTGACAAGTTAATCAGAAAGTGTCCAATGCACTGCCAGGTGGATTGTCAGCTCGTATTTTGCAATTATTAAGGTTTTTGTTTGCAATATGGTGGTGTTGATGTTTTATGCCTTTTTGTTTGTATGTGTGTATGTATGTGTGTGTGTGTGTGTGTGTGTGTGTGTGTGTGTGTGTGTGTGTGTGTGTGTGTGTGTGTGTGTGTGTGTGTGTGTGTGTAGGTATTGAATGATGGTGGGCAGGTAGTAGTTTTATAATTTGTTAAGTTTATAACAGTCTTTGAAAAGGAATCATATTTCGCACGTGAGTCATAGAGAAATGCCACTAAATTGATAGAAGTGACAGTTGTCGATAAAACTATGTACCTAGGTATTATTATGCCTAGATATGCACTTTTGATTAAGAGACAAGTTGTCATGGACTGGATGGAAAATGGACTTGAATAGAACACTTACCCCGTTACAAAACGAGTCTTAAAAATAGTTCTAGCTAGGACTAATGTCATTTTTCGACGTTATGTCTATAGCCAAAACGTCATTTATCTGAGTTAGTTCTAGGACAATAAATAAAATTCGTTTTGTAATAAGGGTGTCTGTTTTTACACTACCTACCTACACAATAGGCATGACGACAAAAAAAATGTTTTAGGCCCATCACATAGTTTATTTTTAAATATTCGACACGTATTTTTTCTTTTTTCTCTTAAACTAAAAATTACAAAGATACACTGGGTTAAAGTTGCTCGTGACGTCACGCTTACGTACGATTTTTACGTAAGAGTGACGTCAAAACCCCCCACTCCATAACTTTGATGCTCTGTATCTTTGTATTTATTTATGTATTTAATCAGGTAAAAAATGTGTTTCAAATATTTTTAATAGCCTAAAAGACGGACTAATTATTTTTTGAATTTTTGAATGTAGTCATCATCCCTATTTAAATATTACATGTATAATGTAAAAGCGAAGAAAGTCTGGATCGTGAGTGGAGGGAAGTCTCTGTCTACCCCGATGGCACAGAGGCGTGATAGATATGTATGTAGGTATATGAGTTTGTACGCTATGTTCAAAATCTGAATATAACGCGACTATTTCCAAAACATTTACATAAACATTTACATTTACAAATATCAATAATAATTCGATGGGTAAGAAACGTGACAGATATGTGTAATATGTAGATATGTAGATATCTGTCAAGTTTCTCATTTCTCATATGTATGAATTTATCAATAAATACATCCCACATAGCAAAGCCGTATAACCTACCACAACTCATTCCTATGACCGATAGAAGGATTCCAATTAAAGCGGTCGAGTTAGCATTCTAGGCGTGTAATTGCGGCGGCCATTTTGCTTCCAGAAGATAATCTGTCACATTCATCTTCGGAACCGTTGGAAAGGTGCGCGCGCGCATGAACTGCGGCGATAAAGTGTTGGGTAAAGCTGGGTGTAAAAAATTGGAGGTAGTGGAAATGGAAATGTTCTTTTTAAGGTTTTAAGTAAATAAAGATTTAGGTACCTAAACCATATTTATATTTGTTTAAAGCTCTGTGTTCACATATGGTATTACTCGATAGTTTTATGTGAGTACGGAGCTTAAAACAATGGTTAGTCTATTCTATGGTATATAGAGTGACTTTTTTCAGTTTCCTTGGTATTTCATAGAGCAAGATAATAAATAAGTAGATAGGTACATATAACTATATCCGAAAGAGCATCCAACCTAATTGGTATTGTAAAAGTTTTCGGTATCAATTATACGCAACATTTTATAATATTTTTCTCTATCGATTGACGTTAATTTCATCAGTGGCTGCCAACTTTCTTTTCTCCATACTAGCTCGAATAGGGGATGTTGAGTGTAATTGATACCGAAATACTATACCAGGCTCCATACAAATATGTTCGATGCCATTTCCGAATCCTTTTTCTTTTATTTGCAATTTACGAATTTTCCTTGCTTTACCGTTATGTTAAGACACAAACTTCATGTGACACAGCAATAAAATACCTTTACTATAAACAGGTAAGCCATTCAATTGGAATTCCTGATTTAAACGGAGGATGAATTGAAACAACTTTTTCGACGGCGACGTTTCATCAAAAAATTCAATGAATGCTCAATTGATTTCAGTAAAAACTTCTTGACGATCGATTGGCAGGACAAAAGGCGTGACCTGGTTCTTTTAGGGTTCCGTACCTAAAGGTGTAAACGGGATTACTAATCCTCGGCTGTCCGTCTGTCACCAAGCTGCATCTTATGAACCGTTATAGCTAGGGCGACGAAATTTTCACAAATAATGTATTACCATTGCCGCTATAACAACAAATACAAAATAAAACTGAAAAATAGATTTTAGATTTTTTCGATGTTTTTTCGAAATGAACGTAATTTTTCCCCGTTTTTTGCTCTTTTCTCCCTTTCTCCTTTTTTTACTTGCATATGGCTACTGGTAAACACTTGTTATATTCACAGAATACCTAGTGAATACGGAACCATTCGCGCGCAAATCCAACTCACAGTTGGCCCGTTTTTTGTTCAGAGTTACGTACTGAATAAAATTGCTCGTGACCATAAGGTACTGGAAGACGGACTTTGTTGCTTGGTCGAACTTTCTTTTGATGAGTAGCAAAAGTTTATAATTTTAACTTGGTGACGAATTCAAGTATAAATTTAAGTTATCTACGAATAAATTATTTTATTACTTTGAAAAGTAGGTACTTTAGGCGAGGGTTACGCACTACATGCGATGCGAGTCCCATCCGATAAAAATAGGTAGGTGTACCTACCTAGGTACCATAGAAATAGTTCTCTCTCTGATCTATAAGTTGTACAGGGTGTAACAGAAAGGGGGTATAATGCCGAAACACAGCGATAGTCCTCATGAAACTGAACAACTTTCCCCAAGGAACATGGGTCGTAACTAAAATAATAACAAGTTGGGGAAAACTGCACTCTTGCGAATCTAGCATTAACTTTAAGAAATGACCCGTTCTAAGTGTTGTCAAAACCTACAGGATTCAATGATTTTTCATTTCATTTCTAGTTATGTTATCATGGAGCAGATGTCATAATGCGTCGCGTACGTGGGATCAGTCTGTCTTTATACGTATAACACTTGAAGACAGAACCGAAGATCCGTCAAACAAATGGCTCCCCGTTGAATGATGGTACCGCCCGGGACGGTATTATGCCAATTTGAGGCAATCTCGATAAACGAGGGTTTGGCTAAACAAACCAACTAGGGTTGGCAGTAAAACGTTCGTGTTTCTTCAAAAAAATGCATTTTTGCGGAAATTTTACTGAAGACAGAGACCACTTCCTTCCACTTGCTTCGATCCAAACACACCTCTTTCGCTTCATCCACACTCATCAGTGGTCTCTGCCTACCCCAATGGGAGAGAGGTGTGACGGATATGTATGTATGCATTATAATGAAGGAAGTAACATGCTCTCCATTTACTCCAGCCTTGTTTAATTGGAAATAGCTCGCTTGTGCAGCATTGTTTTGCAAAGAGGTCGATATTGTGCTGCGAAAATTGTATAATTAGCCCCGAATCCACATTCATTAGTCGTCTCATACATGCACGTCGGTCAAGGACAAGGACAAGGACATCTCAAGTCAAGTCAAGTCAAGTTCCCGATTTATCGAGAAGTGTTTTTAGATTACTAGTAACAAGTAGAGCGAAGTGATCTCTGTCTACCCTGACGGGGAAAAGGCGGGACAGATACGTACGAGTGTGTATGTAGATATAAGTAAAACTAAACTATCATTATGGCATGCATTTGTTTTGGATTGAATCATGATTTTACAACGTTGCAGAGCTTGAAAAGAAATATCATTGATACCAGTGACAGATACGAGTCGTACCGAGATCGTACCGAGTTAACATCGTGACCTTGAACTTCCAACTTGTCTGTCAGATCCCGGCTAACAAAATTATGACGGACTGCCGCAGTCCAACAAATTATCGGAAGTCCACTGCTGGACATAAGCCTCTCTTTTCCACATGTCTCAAATGGCACTATTTTTTTAAGTATTGGTTTGCCACCCCTATAGTGACATGACATCATAATTCCTTCAGTCCAACCTAAGAGTTCTATGCTTCGGCATTTCTCTACATGTATTAGGTTATGTTGTTCTTCGTTGTTTACATATAAACATTACGTACTATCATACAAATACTGCATTGTTTGAAGGTACCAGGGAGTAAGGAATAGTAGAGGTGTATGAGTTTGAGAAATTGATGAAAAGGTATGCATTTTATTGTGTCCTACGGCATTGAGAGAGTAAGCTTTGATAAATTTAATTAAAAAATTCGTTTTTGTTACAAAAATCGTAAGCTTATGTAAATGTTGTCACAAACAAAAAATGGCTCGGTGTGTTGCCAGCAGTTTAAATAATATTATTTACTTAGTTAAGATATTGTTGAACTAGAATCTGTCCGCGACTTCGTCCGCGTTTGAAGTCATATTTCGGAAAACTTACATAATATCTTAAAATAATATAACCTATGTGTTATACTGATGTTTAAACCAAAATACTGCAAAGTTTCATCAAAATCCGTTAAAGTACTTTTTGCGAAGAATACTAAGTAACAAAATATCGTCACATCCATCCATCGGCACAAACATTAACATTTTTAATATTAATAGGATTTAAAAATATAATTTTGGAAGTATAGACTGAAATCTCCTCTATATCTTTACTCTATGGCAGTCATAATATACCTTAAGGCACAACGCTCACTGCGGTGGGTCTCATATTGAGGGAAATTAAGGTTCGACGCACATTACGCAAATTGTAGAGCGTACTCTTTGTTCGCCTTAGGTCAGTCGATGTAAGTGAGTACATCAATGTTTGCTTCTAATTCTATGGAAAGGTATTATGATAAGTAGATATTATGTAGGTATATATATTTTTAATCAACTACGGCGAAGCGAAGCGGAAGAGTAATTTTTTTGGCAGTCTATGTATGTTTAGTTTTTAAGAAATTATTAGGTAGGTACTAAAGGATTGTTACCTACTAAATATTTTTTCCAATGGGGAAGATGCAAAAACAATATTTATGAAAACTTTGTTATTAAAATGTTAAAAATATATAAAAGAAGGACCACTGCAAGGTTTATATTTTATATAATGTTTTTTTTCAACAATAATTACGAATTAAAAGTAGCTTGAAACGGAACGGATTTAAAACACTAATCAGCGTTCAGTGACGTCACTCCTGTTATGACAACGTATTTGAGGTTATAGTTGTAGTAAAAAAGTGAACATTATAACGAGAATTAATTGCGTTTTTCGAATAAAAATGGAAGTTGGGTTTGTCAAAGCAGGTAGGTATAATATAACTATGTTTCTTTTGCATACAAGCAGATTAAACTAAGCTTTTATCAAATATATCCGCCGACTTACGTCAAAGTGGTCTTCACAGCAACGAATGATGGTCTTTGGGGAATAATTATCATTCCTCTTCACAGCTTGAAACCACTTTTTTCGCAGTTTGGGTCAGAAGGTCCAGTCAAAAACAATTTATTTGGAAACTGCTTTGAAGTAGATGGACACATTGGCACAAAACATACGTCAACACGGCTTTTTTTCGGAGTATCTATAGTATAGTTATGATCGCCTGATGTTGATGGATAGTCCATTTTAAATTTTTACAAAAAAAATTCTCGTTAGTCGAGAAAAATGCAAAAGTATAAAATACATAGAGGACGTACAGTACGTGGGCCAGTGAGTGACAGACAGGAGTGACGTCATACGAACTATAGATCCGTTTTCGCGCGAAAATTCAAATTGACAATTTTAAACCCCATTTTTTGCAGTAAATTACAGTCTTTTCATTTTTTAATATACTTGTGGTCTATTCTACATGGAGTTCTTTGAAATAAACACAAAAATAAAAATATCGCATCTTCCCCATTACCAAATAGGTAGATAGTCATCCTACTAATGCTAAATGTCAATGTTGGATCGATGTTTGTGAGGGTATTTGTTACTTTTTCACGTAAAAACTACCGAACAGATTTTAATGAAACTTAACAATATTGTAGCTTGCACATCAGAACAACACATAGGCTATATATTAATTTGAGATATCCCGTAAGTTTTCTAAGTTTTAACGATAAATTCGCACGAAGTTGCGGGCAGCCTCTTATTTTAACCCGACTACGTCAAAGACAAAAGGAAGGGTAATGTTTTCATTTTATGCAATTTGACTAAGTTTAGCCGCCATTTGAAACCCCTGCCAACCAAATGAACTAGCAAATGCATTCGGCTTTCCTTCTCATTCTGATTTATATAGACCCGTACGGCGTGGTCGTTATGTTTAACGAGCCAGGGCAATGCTGTTAATAGACCTGTTTCCTCTAGGTAACTTGCGTATGCGCATCTTAGCGTGATATTAGTGTATAATGCTAGGTTTGTGATGGCTTTATGAAAAATTATGGAGTGTTTTTTGATTAATGCGATGGGAAGTAAAGAAGTTTTTTTATTATACCTAACTATCATTTTTTTTTTTAACTAGGTAGGTAGTCTGTGGTAAGTAGGTATCTACTTGTGTGTTAAAAATGCAATGTCATTTGATTATTTTATAAGAATAGAAACGAAAGAAAGAACAGAAGTAACGATTATTATTATTGCTGCAGTAAAAAAGTTGTATTTTCAAGTTAAGATTCAGTAACTTTTTAATTTACGAGCAGTAGGTACTCGTATTTATGATAAAAGCGCCTGAAAAATGTTAAAGAGCAAAATTACACATCATAACATCCAAATGTTGCTTGCAAAAATAAACAGGCGTTTTAAATTGTTGAGTTTTGACATTAGTGTGATCTGAAAATTCTTATTCGGACCGCATTTAAATGTTTGGCATTGGCCAATCAAGAAGGCACGTCGCTGAACATACTTCTTTTTTTAACTAGCTAACTAGATATTCCATAGTTGTTTTTTATTGTGAATTGATTTGTGATTGTGATCAGGGGGCTTAGCATACGTGCCGCGACAATTATCTCACGTCATGCTGTCCTTATCACATTTAAAACTATAGACAGAGACTTAAGCGTGACAAACGCATGGCAACGTCTTGTCACGGAGTGCATGCTAAGCTAGCTGATCATAAGCTATGTCCCAAAGTCCCAAGGGATCTTAACCCTTCTTTTCTATTGTTCGATAAAACAATGACTTACCCAAACATCCAGTAACATCCAACCCGTAGTGCAAAGGTAGACAAGCGTCGCAGAGCGGCGGCGCGGCGCCCGCTGCGCACGCGCACTCCCCGCTAATGGGGGAGCACTGCGCGGTCGGGGACGCTACTCCGCAGCGGCACGGGGGACAGCCTAGCTCTATACCTGGATACGTGAACATACATTTCAAAAACAGGTAGGTAATAAATAGATAGGTACCTAGTAGCTATACATATTATGTGCACACACATATAAATATATATATGCAGGTTGTAGGCAATTAGGTATACATCAGAATAAAACATAGCCTATAGTGTGTGAATTCGCGGGTAGAATTTAGTTAGTAACCTGTAAATATTTATTTGCACTTCCCCACGATCCCAGAGTTTATACATCCATCGCATCATATTAAATGATGTTATTAGAAATTGTCTATCCCATTATCTTATCTTATCTAGCCTGATCTAGTGCTGGGCAAAGGCACCTCTCCTCCTTCTCCACGATTTTCTATTCCGTTAGATTATACATACATACATACATATCCGGCACGCCTCTATCCCATTGGGGTAGGCAGAGATTACTTCCTTCCACTTGCTTCGATCCAGTCCAGTCCAGTCCCCGATTTGATCGAGGTACGTTCGTCTTGGCCTTCCCCTCCCAGCATTTCCATCCACTCTTGCCTTGTATATCTCTTTTGTTAGTCTCCTTTCGCTCGTTCTTTCTACATGCCCAAACCATCTAAGCATCCCTTTCTCAATTCTTGTCACTACATCCTCTTTCACCCCACAGATAGATAGATAGTTAGATTATTATTATTATAAACCAAGAGCTAGACCACACACCGCCATGTCCTACATCACAAGTATCACACTGCAACCCAGTCCAGCCGGCGCGACAAGCACACTGTCCGGTGCGCGCGTCGCATGCGGGGGACAATGCGCCTGCGCCGCATTCGCATGAGATGCAAGATGTTGGCACGCCTGATTGTAAACTGTTTGGTCCGAACCAGTAGCCTTCCTGAGGAAGATTTACTTGTTTTATTTTCAGATGTTTTATTAAGTTGTAAAAGTAAAAGTAAAGTTTAGATAATAAAACCAGGAATTTAAAATTCTATAACATATACATACTTATACTTATTCTATTCTACATACATACATTTTTTTATAGAATTTTAAAAACAAGAAAAGAATCTTGTCAAGAATCAAAGAAAAGACATGGTGAAATGACTCTTACAATGAATGAATAATTCCATTACATCACGAGAGTGTAATGTGAAAGATCAAAAAGTTTTTGTTATTTTTACACGACTGCGCCAGGATGAGGGTTATGTTTTTCGAAAATACGTTGTACCTATGTATAATTCTTTGGCACGCTCTCTACTCTGAACAGCTTGATGGATTTTAGCTTGAGAGGTGTCGTTAGATTCGAATTTACTGAGAGAGTGACACTTGATACATAAAAAAAGTATTTTAAACGGAATTAGTATTTTTTTTAAATGAAAAGTTTAGGTTATTCCATCATCATGCTTTGCATCACGTATCTCTTTGCTTGAGTAAATAACCCGAGCCATACCTTGCACTGATCACACAGCGCGCCCTCGGCGTGCGGCGGACAGACGAGGCAGTCCCCGGTGCGCGGGTGGCACGGCGCGCCGCCGCACGCGCATGCGCGGCAGCGCCCGCCCGGCGTGCGCGGGGAGCCCCAGTAGCCTACGTCACAGCTGGAATGAAGGAGAGGTTAAGCTAGGTACTCAATACAATACAAATATTCTTTATTGCACAAAAGATATAAGGTACAGACACAAACAAGAATATAAGAAGCAACAGGCGGCCTTATTGCTAGGTAGCAATATCTTCCAGGCAACCTTAGGGTAAGAAATAACGAGAAAGAGGTAATAATGGTTGTTGTACTCATTACCGATCTGTAACTGTAACTGCTACACTGTAACCAGTGTTAACGTTATTCGCTAATGATAACCAGCTGCGAAATGTTTTTGGTTACAGCGCATGCAACGGCTACGATAAGGCAAAATCACAAAAATAAATATGAAAAGGCAAAAACAACTTTGGTAAGTACTTGTACTTTTTCATGAAAGGAAGCTCTCCTCATTAACAAAATATATACCATAGTTAAGAAGGATAATCTAAACATGGTGTAGGAATAGACGCAGGCAGCAAGAAACTATCTAGCCATATACTTTACACTGATATATTAATCTTTCACATCCCAGAAAAAGACGTGTGGCACTCGGGGACTGCCGCGGTAAAGCTATTGCATAGCATTTTGTATCAACTTATGCAATTATAATTATTTATTTATTTTATTTATGCAGTATTCTTTTTCTTTGATATTAATTCAAGTTACACTTTTTGACGATGCCGCCGCCGCGCGCCCGCGCCGGTGTGTCGAAGACTGCCGAACTGAAACGACGTTAGACGATGCACGGCCTTCAAGCCACACCTCCGTGCCCGTCGGAGTGGGGAGCGTGAGGTTTATTCGTTACGGAATTTCTGGATTCGGTCACCGCGCTCAAGGCCCGCGATAGAAGCTATGCAATAGCTTAAAAGAACAATAGAAAATCTATTGTGTCTGGGTTTATAATGATTCAGTGGGATGTGAGAGGTTAATGCAATCACACTGATTCTATTATCTCGTACATGACATTGTGCAGGTTAAACCTGAACCCTGTACCTTGTAACCAATAACCTATACACTCACTGTTCACAATGATCCCCGCTGTAACCGTCCGGGCACTGCGTACAGACGAACTCGTCGCCCTGCGCGGACGCAAGTGCGCAGTTCGGACTGAAGTTATTCGCAGGCTCGTACAGAGGACATGCGCATGGGGAACATGATCCCTGTAGTATAGAAATATGCTACAATTAATATACAATATACCTACATAAATATCCCTCACGCCTCTTTCCCATCGGGGTAGTCAGAGACGACTTCCTTCCACTTGCTACGATATAAACACACTTCTTTCGCTTCATAAGCTGCCAATTCATATTATTGTATTTTAAATCACAAATCTAAATCGACGTGCATGTTTGAGGTGACTAATGACTATGGATGAAGCGAAAGTGTCTGGATCGTAGCAAATGGTCTCTGTCTACCCCAAGGGGACAGAGGCGTGACAGGTACGTATGTATGTATGTACAAATTGGAATTCTGTTGGTAATATTAAGAGAATGATTTCTATTTTAGTCCCATAGTAAAAGTTGTTTGTTATCACGAGTACATGCATATCCTTTACTCTTGTTCACTAATAAAAAATCACCGTGTATAAGCAGTCAATAAATAAACAGATAATTACCGTAACAGGATTCCCATAATGTCCAGGTAGACACCGCTCGCAATGAGGTCCCGTTGTGTTGTGTTGACATTGTCCACATGGGCCGTCAACTGTAACAAAATTAAACTTTAAGATTAGGTAGTCAACTTTCTAAACTATGACATTGTTATTACAAAACGAGGTTTAAATATTGTTTTAGAACTTGATACTTATCTGAATTAGTTCTAGAACTATATTTTAAACCTCGTTTTGTTTAAGCTGTGTAGTTTAAGAAGTTAATTTTGTATTGGAATGAAAAAGAGATGAATTGGTATACTAACAACGCTTCACCGTGCTCGATCTCACTATACCTAGATAAAATGTCTCTTTTACACCTTCGTTTTAGGTTCAATGACATGGCTTAAATTTTAAGCCTTAAAATATCGTCACTTAAATAAATTATTTGTTCTATTTATTACTATTAGTTCTTTGATAAAAGTAATTCAGTATTTACTTACTTTGCTTATCATACTTCTATATTTAGCTATTGTTTAGTTATTTTAGTGGTAGGAGTTAAGGAGTCTTTGGGCCTATTTCAGCAACTGCAGGTAAAATTTATCTCACAGATATTTTTATATCTGTCTCTGCCTAAATTCATTTTTATGAAATAGACATAGGTAGGTTTATCTGTCAATTAAATTTTATCTATACGTAGTCGAACGGGCACTAAGTACTTCTATATTTATCTACCAATGCCTTACCACTATCACAGCCAGCATGCCCGTTACAATTACACGGCACGCACTCGAACTGCGGCACGGCGCCGGCGGCGTGCACGAGCCGCGCATGCGTCCACGCGCAGCGCTCGCAGTGTGCGCCGGAGTAGCCGGGTGGACACGCGCATTGCTCTCGGGGCTCTAAACCTCCGCGGAGTTCTACTGATTCGAGTCGTACCTGGAAATTATATATTTTATGTATTTATATGCTTTAAGTACTTAAAATTCTTAGATATTGAAAATAAAGCTCAAAATACCGATGATCCCGCTTCTAAAATTGTACCTACTCGAACTACATATCGTTTCATATAAAAAGTGGATTAATAAAATTAAAAGAATCTAGTTCTTTTTCTAACTGCAACAATTGAATTAATGTTTGCATACTTATAGAAGAATAAAACTCTTTATGTAAACGAGAAATACAATGGGACCCAATATCATGCCTTGTAGAACAACACAGTACGACACATTAACAAGTATCGATTTTATTTATTTACCAGACAAAATATTAACCAAATATTTATACCAAATAATAAAATTAACCATACGCTAGTTTTCTAAACTTTTCAGTAACAATCCTCAAGCAAAATAACATGATCAACATAATCAAACGCTATTCTCAAATCTATCAAAATTCAACAAGGCTTACCTCATCTTGATCCCCATGAAAATGCGCTCTAATCATGATCGCCTTTAAGTCCCGTAACACATCCATAAGCTGGGTTCTTGAGACTGGTGTGACTGAAGAATCTGATAGCTTGTACCACTCCCCTTCTATGATAGGTATTATTAGCTCTAGTTGGCCTGGAGTGTTGTGGCTTCTGTTACCGAAGGATAGTTTTGTGTCGTCTGTGAAACGTAAAACAATACTCGACTAAAGCAAATACATTTCGTAAGTTCCTGGCTCCACTGAAAATCAGCGTCATGTCATTGTATAGTGACATGACATATGCTGAGTGGAGTCCTTTTCCCAGTTCTATCTCTGTCTGTTCCTTGTTTCTTGTATTATTGTTTTTTTTTTAATTAGTTTTTTTTTTAGCATAAGGTGCTTTTTTATGTTTTTGTTTTGTTTATTTTAATAATGTTTTACTGTAACTGAACTGGGAACTTACTTACTAAGTCCACTTCCCTCCACTTGCTATGATCCAAACACACTTCCCTCGCTTCAGGGGAAGGAAGTGATTTCTGCCTACCCCGATGGGAGAGAGGCGTGACTTATATGTAGGTATATTATTATGTATGTACATTTCCGAAGTTCAAATTACTTTATTTTTATTCGAATTCCTATGTGTCCTATTGCTCTGTGACCTTATTTGGTATGCTAAGGGTTAGTCGCATAAGTACTATTTTTTTTAGTTTAGGCAGAACAATAATTTTTATTTATGTGACTCTTTTAACTGTAAATTATGAATATCAACAACATAATAAATACGAAACTGTATTTTTTTTTTATTTCGATTAAGAAAGAGGAGCAGCATTTGAACAGCAGTAGGAAACAGACGGTTAGATAATATTATTTATTACTTTATTGTTAGAGGACTCTATTTCTTATTATTTTCTTATGTGATATAGCAGTTACAAAGACTTACCGGCCCCAACAAGTATAACATCAGGTCCAACAGTGGGATTGCCGCCGGTATCCCCACGAACGATGCCCCAGAATAAGCTGATGACTAAATCACTGCTGTACGCTAATAGTTGCTCCCCACTTAGCGCTCGCGTCACCCAGTAAAAAGATTCCCAGCCTTCTACCTGTGGAAAAAAATATGTTGTGAAATTAAGTACGTAACTAGGTACCTTAGTTTTTATTTCCTATTAATGTTATAAATGTCAATGTTTGTGCCGATGGATGAATGTGTTGATGAATGGGTGGATGGATTGATGTGATCATATTTGTCATTCTTTCACGCATAAACCACTGAACAGATGTTAATAAAACTCTACAATATTATAGCACATCAGAATAACACATAGGCTACATTATTTACAGATCTAGTGTTTTATTCAAGATATCACGATAAATGCGTTCCTACAAAGTCATTGGCAGCCTCTAGTAATAACATTACACTTATTTATTTATTTACCAGTTTATTGTAAGATGATAGTACATAGAGACAGAAAAAAAGAGAACTTATACAAAAGGTACAGCATATTTCTAAAAGAAGACACAGAGACCCACAGAGAGAGAAATGATAGCATAAAGGCAGGATAGTCACTACAATAAACAATAAATATATAAGTATAAACCTACACATATATATTCGATAAATACACATACATAAATATTATAATTTATACAGGGTGTAACAGAAAGGAGATATAATGCCGAAACACAGCGATAGTCCTCATGAAACTAAATAACTTTCCCCAAGGAACATGAGTCGTTACCTGAAAAAAAAAATTCGCCTCCCCATACACAATTTCCGATCTGCTGATCGAGTAAGTATAGGCGATCCAAAATTTTTTTAGAGTTACGACCCATGTTCCTTGGGAAAAGTTGTTCAGTTTCATGAGGACTATCGTTGTGTTTCGGCTTTATACCCCCTTTCTGTTACACCCTGTATAAATACATATTGTATTATATTATACGTCTACTTTCAGTTACAGAAAAACTAGTCAAAGTACTATATTATTCATCAAACATCGCCACCTTTTTAGTGCAAAAATGAGTAGAAATAAAGAATACAACACTAACCTCATAACTAACTAAATACAGTCTTCCTTGATCATCAAGCGACGGTTCTAGAGTCTCGTTCCCTTCCGCATCAGTCACTAGCCACCCTTCTAATAGGGGTATCACCATCTGGAATATAATAGGATTAAGTTTGATGAATTCATTTGCTTTTCATTAAATGTATGCAGTTCTACAGATAAGCTTGTTGATGTGGCGATTGGTAAGCCATGTAGCGTGCAGATTGCCGTTGAGACGACTGGAAATCTTTGAGATAGACCTGTGATGATGGTGAAATACTTAGGGTGACACTGCAAATACATTAGGAATACGACTGGGTGAATTGACCTTGCGGCAGGAGTATTAGCTTTATACCGAAATAACCTTAAACCTAGCCTTATCTTACTAAGGGCCATTTTCTTGTCATGCGTGTTTTAGTCCGCATGTGAGCGATAGCACGCTACTGACTACACGCGTGTTACCCGCATCAACCGCATGACAGGAAAAACATGTAGGGAATGATAGAATTTGGGGGCCGCGCATTCGGACCAGATCCGCATGACAGGAAAAGGACCTTTAAAAAAAATCTAAAAAATACTAAACTTTACCTAACTTACTAAACACCGATACTTACAGAAGCAGGGATCTCCTGGTCTGTGGGCGGTGCAGCGGCGCAAGAGTGTGCGATATGAGAGCAGTAGCAACGCCGACATCCTTCCGGCCAGCTCTCACTCAGACCGAAGTGATTAGGTGCGCATGCGTCGCATCGCTCGCCTACTACGTTTGCCTGGAAATATTTTTGATATATGATGATATAATAGTTTGAGATGATAGATTCTTCTCTGGAACACACTGCTACCTTGCTAATTAAGCGTTAGCTTCAAAAAATAACATTGCACATGATTCAAGTGTTATGTACCTGACCTGCCTATATTTTTGCCTGCGAAATAAAAATTAAGTACTCATTTGAGTTTTTTTATCACTTTACATTTACGTACCTACCTACTTGAATACCTACTACTTGGGACCGATGGAGAAAATTAGTTCACTGAATCAAACGGAGTCACGATTCTCAGTAGTGAGGGACCGATTGAAGAGAGAGATAGAGAGACCTACTTGAATGACATCAAGTCCAGCACCTATATTTATTATGCGAGGGACAACACAAGGGGCTTTGCAACATTAAGTATGGTATCCCCCTGCTTTGGATTTTCATTATCCAAATTTAAGATTCAAGGTACCCCAACTTACCTTACACTCACAAACATCATCACAGATCCTCTCAGGGTCAACGACTCCTCTAGGATCACATTTACAGGTTGGAGTTGTATCTACAGGTTGACATGTGGGGAATGACGCGGTAGGGTCCTCGCATGTGTCGCATTTAGTGCCTGTGTAGCCTGGCCGACATGTGCAGGTTGCTTCGTGGGTTTTCTTGTCCCAGGTGCATGAACCTGTGGATTGAGAAAGTATTATTTATTACAGACTAGAGGCTGCCCGCGGCTTCGTACGCAATTATCGCCATATCTTGGAAAACTTACGCAATATCTTAAAATAATGTAGCTTATGTGTTATTCTTAGCTTGTGTCGTATCAGGTGCTCAAACGGACGGCAGAGAATAGAGAAGAGTGGCGCAGACTCCACCGACAAGAGCGACGCTCTTAAATATATTAATGTGTTATTCTGATGTCCAAGCTAAGTTATGGCAAAATTTCATTCAAATATGTTCAGTAGTTTTTACGTGATGAAGTAACAAACATCCATCCATCGGCATAAACATTGAAATTTATAATATTAATACGATAAATAGGATAAAAATAAATGCGTACGGCGTCGTCGCGTGCAGCCTCTTGTACTGATATCGGGACAAGTCCTAGCTCCGACCAAAAAGGAGTCTTACCATCTGAGCCATCAGGATCACAATTGCAAGGTAGACATGGACCATCAGGTACAGCGTTGTAATAACCAATGAGGCATCGGTCGCAGAGAGGTCCTGCTCGGTTTTCCTGTAATATTGAGAGACAGAGTTCAAGATCTTCAAATGAAGGAATTGCTTAAGTACTTACATATCTCTCACGCTTCTTGGGGTAGTCAGTGACACAGACGTATGAAAGCTGCTGTAACATGTGGTAAGGGACCACTTCCTTCCACTCGCTACGATCCACAAACACTTCTTTCGCTTCATCCACATTCGTCAGTCGCCTCGTTTTTTTGTTTATGATTTTGGATGCACATAAATTTGTTGTTGTTGCATAAAATATAGTCATAAAAGCTCATAAATAGATAATAAAATGTATTAAAAATTCAAAACAATGAGTCCTCTGTAGATAAGGATTCAAAATTCTTGATAGCAATGGACAAAGGCGCTAACGCAAATGGGGATGATGACTACATTCAAAAATTATAAAAATAATTAGTCCGTCTTTTGGGCTATTAAAAATATTTGAAACACATTTTTTACCTGATCAAATACATAAATAAATACAAAGATACAGAGCATCAAAGTTACGGAGTGGGGGGTATTGATGTCACTTCTTGGTTAAAATCGTACTGAGGCGTGACGTTACGAGCAATTTCAACCCAGAGTATCTTTGTCATTTTTAGTTTAAGAGAAAAAGAAAAAATACGTGACGAATATTTTAAAATAATATTTGATGGACTAAAAAATTTTTTTTGTCGTCATGCCCATTCTATGCACACCATATCCTTCAACCAACAAACTACAGCAGCTCAATAGTTCTTTAAACCCTAAATCTATATAAAATCCACACTTACAGTACAATTAACACAGAGTATAGCGCCAGTATCGTCGTATGCGCAGGCCCCCCGCTCCCCGCACGAGCAGGGGGGGAGGGTGTCGGAGGGGGGGCAGGGTGCTCGGGGGGACCACACCCCGCCGCCGCAGCAACGTTGGCAGTGAGACCCGCAGGTACCGTGGATGCATGAACATTTCGCTCCCTGGAAGGGGAGTCAGGGTTTTGTAAGAAACTATCCAATACCATAGAACTCCCAAATCGGAGTAGGTAAATATTTTAAAGGCCTTATAGAGTGCGTTTCAAGAAATAGTTCCTATGCCACCATGTTGGCAACATTGAAAATTTGTACTGTGAAACACAATAAGGGTAATGTGGCAGTACAACTTTTCAATGCTGCCAACATGGCGGCATAGGAACTATTTCATGAAACGCACTCTACACAGTGGGGATCGACCGCTAACAATCGTGTCCTTGGTCGGATTAACCAATTCTTGTATTCTTTCTAAACGGTCGGTGGTTGACTCAACTTGTAGTTCTTCTGTCGCTCGCAACCTAGGTCATTGATGTAAACCAAAATATTGGTCGGCTCAACCGTTTTCTACACTGCCCATTTTATATCATTTTATATTCGACCAAGAGCAAGATGTTCGGCATTCATTCCGACCGTGTTATACCAACCGTGTTATTCCGACCTATAATAGTATTCAGAATTAATTAAAAGGATTATAAGTCCTAACACACTTACCTCATCAGTAACCAAACACTCTTGCGCATGTCCATGACAGAGACACCTCGCGGCTAGTGTCAAAGACCTGATGGTGTAGTATTGTTGTAGTTGCGGGGCGGGGTGGGCAGCGCGGAATGAGATGCGCACGCGCCGCGCGGATATACTCTCGCCTATGCCCACGTGCATCTGGAAGAAGGGAATTTTCAGGGTTTTTGAGATATAAAGGCTCATTCGCTTCAGAATTTAGCCACGTCAAGAGGTTTGATATTCGATAAGGAATTGACTGCATTCAGCTGCAAAGATAACCAACTAGCATTGCAATCCAAAGAGGTAATGCTGCCAGCTTGTTGGGTACTTTGCCTCGTGGGGACGCGTTGGAAGATATATTCCTCCTGTAAATATTTAATTCTATGTTTGTATTATTTTAATTAAGTTTAGTAATGTTTCGTCACCAGCGTGGTAACTGGTTAGTGCTTCTCTAGCCAAAGGTGTTCCAAAAATTAAAATTTCAAAATCCGAATAGCATATAGCAGCAAGCTTTGCAATGGCTACATTCTGCTTACAAGGACCGTGTTCCAACTTGTGGTGTGTCAATCTGATTAATTATCGGACGATTTTTATCTACGCGCTGTTATCTGACCTTTATGAAAAGTCTCATACAAACTGTTCTGCCACTGGAGCTTATGACAAAATGGAAAATCCCGTTGCATTACAAATTCCTTCCCTTCCGGTTCGCAACATTTGACTGATAACATTTTTAATAACAATCTTATCTAATAATACGTTAATTATACTTTCGTGATAATAACATCGCGAAATTTATTAATAAACAAAGATTAATTTCCTTAATTACGGTTCAATAATTCAAAAACATCACAATACTTACTTCGCCATTTTCCAAAGGTCTCGGACTAGCAAACTGAGTGGAACAAGTTGCTTTATCAGCCCGATTTGTCCGGGATCTTCTTAGACCAGTCTTCGCCGCTCTGGCTTTCCGTCTTCTCCTTTCAGGTCTTAAATCCCATAATCTCTTGCAATGGTCTTTGTCTCCAAAGGCTCTGATGAAACGCCAGTCTTCGCCGGCTTCTGATGAGGATACTTCAAGAGACCAGGCTAGGGGGCGGGGGGAGGGGCCTGATTTGATGATCACGTGGAGTAGTTCCATTTTCTGTAACAGGAATAAAAGATGGGTTAAGAAAATTTTAGAGAAATGAATAAGCTATCGATATCATTTATGTGGTGTCAAGGTTTGTTACCTCATAGATACACATACATACATACATACATATCTGTCACGCCTCTCTCCCTTTGGAGTAGGCAGAGACCACTTCCTTCCACTTGCCACGATCCAAACACACTTCTTTCGTTTCATCCACACTCATCAGTCGCCTCATACTTGCACGTCGGTTAAGGTACTCTTGACTTGGGTTTTCTTGAGCAAGTCCCCGATTTGATCGAGGACAAACCTCATAGATAAACTTAGGGTAAAGACCACTCTCCTCTTTCTCCCCGATTGTCTATCCTGACCCTCATCTACCTAGACATCTATGAAGATATCCAGCTCATTCCGTTACCTTTTCCGTGGTCTGTGTGACATAATGATTCTTATATTCATACACTCTTAAAATAACTTAAACCCTTTGCCCCTTTTCGAGGAAGTTCAAAGATAAATCATCACATAATAACCCAACAAAAACGTGTAGCTACCATATTGGGACGCAAAAACTCAAAATCAATCATCGCAGCGGGTTTTGGAACAAAGTGTTCTATATTTGAATAATGGATTCAGGAGCCAATCAAGAATCGACTCAGGCGCCGCCGTGTGCGACTACAGGGCTGGATTAGGGCTCAACAAAAAATTCGCGTAACCATTTTCTATGATTTCTAATTAGTCATAGGAATTACGATATGTTCATGTTAATTGCAGTTTTCGGAAGGTATACATCTAGTATTCATTACATTTGTCACACTATTACCTATTCAACAGTTTATATTCCGTTTTGCGTCTTTACACACACAAGTTTATCCATAAGTTGCATACTTAATTTCTATATCCAAGAATATGGAAATCTTCGTCCTAACCTCTTCATTTCAAATATTTTGTTGCAAGCCCCTGCACTTAATCCATCCCTGTGTAAAAGTAAACCTACGGGTCGACTGGAACCCAATTATCGATCGACTTTTATGGCTAATGAGGAATTTTATAGTGTTTAATGTCCCGTTTAACTGTTATTGTGCAAAATTGTAGGTAGCTGTGGTTAGCCTTTGTGGGAAGATTCTTTGAAAGGCTTCGGTTTATTTAAAAAGTGGTTGTGGCTTGTTCATTAATATGTATACTCTTTGGTTATAATAATAAACACTTTTTGGCACGATGATCTGGATCCATACTTGGAGAACTGGCCAGAAGTTGCCGGGGATAGCTCCGATCCTGCTGGGCAAAGGCCTCCTTTCTTAACCTCTCACATCCCACTGACACTTTATAAACCCAGACACAATAGATTTTCTATTGTTCTTTTTTTCTGGGATGTGAAAGATTAAACAGTTTTTTCTGCAGTGGGTTTTTAGACCCAGAACACACGGTGAAACGCAACTGCAACGCAACTGAAACTGCTAGTTAGCTAGCTGCTAGTTTCAGTTGCGTTGCGTGTGTTTTGGCGCTAACATGCTAAAAAAATAAACTTATGAAAATACTTGACGAACCAGAATAAATCGAACATGAAATCCCTGAAGTGTCATAGCTAAACTGATGATTGGCGCCGCTTCGTAAAAAAATCCAATTTGGCTGATACCACCTTTGAGTATAGAATATATAAGGAGGCGCCACATTTTTTTTTCATATACAAATGAGTTTATGACAGCGTGCCAAGGTTGGCGCAAGTTTTTCATAGTTTTCTTGGTAAATGACCTGTCAAACGATAAGAAATTCCATACAAAAAGGTAGCCATTTTGCGCCAGACCAGGCACGCAGATCCAGACGGTATGGCACCTCCTTTATATTCTATACTCAAAGGATACCACGCTGTCGCATGTCAATGGCTGACACTCACCTTAGTGCGTATTTTAATATTGGGTTTTTTGTCACAAACTCCTATCTTATACTTTATCAAATAGATATGTAAGTATTCTCATCGTACCAACAACAACAATAGATTATCTTTGTTTTATCACCGACATTCTTTAGGCTATCTGGAAGATCTTGAAGTCCTGAGTTTTTAAGTGCTTTTAGCACCTAAAAGATAGATTTTATTATTTTTATAGATTGTCAAGTTAAAGTCAAAGTCAAAAGTCAAAAATATAATTTATTTTATAGGCACAAAAAATGCTCTTGAAACCGTTACATTACTTATTATAATATACTTTTTTTAAGCTAGTGCTAGATTCGCAAAGCGCAGTTTCCCCCAGAGAAGAACCTAGCAAGAAACTCTGTGGGGTTGCTCTTTTCAATTAAGTTAAATCAAGTAAACAACTTTTGTCTGTCAGAAAAACTCTTTGTGTATAATTCTTTATGGGCCTTTCACCAATTACAGATTTAATTTAACTGACAAATAAATCTAATCTATTTCATAAATACTATGCACCGCTGTGAGAATGGAAAGTTTTAAATAATATATAGTTTTAAATTGACATTTTAATAATTGTATTTTATTTTATTTCTTTTTGCAATATATTATTTAATTTCATTATTTTGGCGTATAGTATGGTTTTGAATTTTATGTATTATTTGTATTTTTTTTCTATGGGTTTTATGCCTGAAATAAAGAATTATTATTATTATTATGTCGGTACATCTTTAAAGATCTCGGGTCCATAGGGACCCGGTCATTTGGGAGGCGTGCATGGGGCCGAAGCCAACATGTAGAGGCCCTTTTAAGTATCGTTTATTCTAAAATATGAGATGGCATGCATATTATTATTATATAACATGACGTTTGAGACAGTGACAGGTATAAAATATCTGTCAGATAAATTTTATCTGTCAGTCGTGAAACGGGCCTTAAAACTCAAATCCCATTTTTTTATTTATTTATTTAAGGATATCCACAGCTTTACCATAACTAAGGTAACATAACAATAAAGTAATAATATGTCTTCGCCAATCACGGATACCACAACTTATATAACATGTGTGAACTCTATTTCTATTTGAACAAACAAATTTAAGGTAAATAAGGTACTGCCCTTAAAAAAAAGTACATAGATGACAAACTAAACAGTAGTATACGTAGTTTTAAAGGTACCTATTGCTTGCTTAATAATAATGATAAAACTGAACTGAAAAAAGAAAGAGACAATAAGTATTTATAAGTTCCATTTATTATTCGGATCTAAAGAGCAACATCGATCTCATAATTCAATTAAAAATCCACGTAAATCTTTACCAACGTTTCATATTGCCACAAACAACTAAACATATCCGACGACAAAAATCCAGATCTATTAACGACACGTAACAATGGCGGCTTTGCAAAAACTGTGGGCTGCGCGCGCATGCCTTCGTCCTCATTACGCGCGCCCTACATGGAGCTGATGCCATCGCCTCCATGTTTTATTTACAACTCTTGCGCATGGTATTTGTTTATAGGGCTCTGGAATTGTATTTGATTTCGTGTTGTCATGGGTGAGAGAAATTTATTTTGTTTGTTTAGAGAGAACTACGAATGGGGATGATGACTACATTCGAAAATTCAAAAAATAATTAGTCCGTCTTTCAGACTATTGAAAAATATTTGAAACACGTTTTTTACCTGATCAAATACATAAATAAATTCAAAGATACAGAGCATCAATGTTACGGAGTGGGGGGTATTGAAGTCACTCCTAGATTAAAATCGTACTGAGGCGTGATATCACGAGCAACTTTAACCCAGTGTATCTGTGTCATGTTTAGTTCAAGAGAAAAAAGAAAAAATACGTGTCGAATATTTTAAAATAATCTATGTGATGGACTAAAAAAAATGATGTAGATATAATTCTTTCCAAAACTAGCAATAATACAGATCTCTCAAACCTATTCGAATTGAGGAAGCAGTTATCTGACATTACAGGAAAGGAATATTTGGATAAAACAAGAAGACTTGGATACCTTTCTTTTTTTTGTACGTGGGGAAATCCATTTCTTTTTTTTTTACGTGGGGAAATCCATCTCGGAGAAAGACGAAGGGTTATGCCGGACTCCCACCGGCTAAAGCCCCACGGTGTTCCTACTAGCCGCTTCTAGACGGGAGCGCGGGAAAACTTTCGCATACTTCCGCGAAAAGTCTTCTTCGAAAAAAAAAGCTTTCGCGAAAGTTCTTGGATACCTACAGAACATAGTGTTAATCCTCTATGTACCTACGTATATAACAGGATTACAAATGCAATATAGAAATAAAACTTTATCTTCTAAAACTTAAATTTGTATTCACAAAAACAAGATTGCATTTATTTACTTTACGTTATCAGTAAATGGACACTATCTTGGTTCCGCTCCACCATTGTGACGTGGTACCTATTATAGACTTTGTTATAAAGGTGCGTACAGACCATGTAACTTAACATGTTATTTAACATTGTTATATAACATGTTTTACATAATGTGGACACTGAATGTTAAACATGGTAGAGTAACATGTTGTTGATATGTACAACAATGTTATATAACTTTGATCGCGTGGATTGTACTGAAGAACGACAAACGACAATGGTTATATAACATTGTTATATTGCATTGTTATTCTAATGTGTACAGTATTATTTTATGTTGCAATGTTGAATAACAAGGTTACATAGTGTGGACGTGTTATAAAACACAAGTTAAATAACATGTTACATGGTCTGTACGCACCTTAACATATCTGTCAGGGTTCTTTCCCATTGGGTTAAGTAGAGACCACTTCCATCCACTTCCTACTACCTAAACACACTTCTGTGGCTTCATACACATTTATCAGTCCTATACATGCCCGTCAGTATAAGGAACCCTTCTAAACAAACATTGCAACCACAAACTTCGTAAAAGATTAACAAGATTTTTACAATGTAAGTAAATAAGAAAAAAGCATTGCATTCAGGAGTTTTAGCAAATCCCAAGCCTTATGAAGATAACTGAATTAGGTAACGTTATCTATCTATCAAAACAAGAGGTACAGTCGGACTGTGTAGATAAGTTTCATTCAATTTCAATTTTGCTGAAAGATTACTACGGCTCAAATTAAAATGCAAAAGTTCCATAACTTAGGTATTATATGATTACAAAACTATTTGTTTCCCGAATATATTGTTGAAAAATAAATTATTATTAAGCAAACTGCATAAACAAAAGTTACTTAATTGAGAATTGCAATAAACGATTATAGTTTAATAACAGCAACTCCGGAATACAAAACTAAGGTGTCTACACACCAAAGCCGCCGGCCTAGCGGCAAGGCCTGCGGCGTCTGACAGATGACATTTGTATGACTCAATGCCGTAAGGATGACAGTTTTAGTCTCTTACACTTTACACTAATCCGCCGGGTACGTGCCGCCGGGAAGAATAGCAACAAACAACAAGAAGACAACTACAAGTAGCAATCATCATCATGTCAGCTTATGGACGTCCACTGCTGGACAAAAGCCTCCCAAGGATCTCCACAACGACCGGTCTTGCGCTGCCTACATCCAACGGTTTCCAGCGACTTTAACCAAGTCGTCAAGTAGCAATAAGTCGCCTCAAGTGGTAAGCCCCCGTCTAACCTTATCACTCTAGTACAACTGTAATTACCGAAAAAAACGCAAAAGTACATCATAGCACACGTCAAGTCACTATCTTATCACAAGCTATCAGTTTCGTTTTCACTCAGTGTTGGCGAAACTCTCAGCTTGAATACACAAGTTATTTACACAGTAAAAAATACAATATGACTCATAGGGAGATCAAAGTGGACTTGGCGAATGATATGAAGCAGTCACATGGACCTTTAGAGTTGAATATTGATCTAAGGCACCAGAATATTCCAAGAGATAGTGATTATGTGTATGTCAATTCGGCTTTTGTTGGGAGCAGTAATAATGTTAGTCAAGGACGACGTATGGCAACGGAACCCCCTACAAGGTTAGTAATACTTATATCATAAATGTCAATGTTTTGTGTTGATGGATGGAGGGGAGCACGTGAGGGATGTTTGTTACTCTTCACGCAAAAACTATTGAACAGATTTTGATTAAACTTCGCGATATTGTTGCTTATACATCAGAAGACCATTGCTGAAAGGAGAGGAAAGATGCTGGGTCACCTGATACGACACGACGACTTTATAAAAAACATCTTGGAAGGAAAAGTAGAAGGAAAACGGAAGAGAGGGAGACCACGAAGAACTTACATAGATCAAATGAAAGAGGGGATAGAATTTGTGTCGTACCAGGTGCTCAAAAGGAAGGCAGAAAATAGAACAGAGTGGCGTAGACTCCACCGACAAGAGCGAAGCTCTTAAGTTTAATGATGATGATGATGACATCAGAATAATGCATAGTATTTTAAAATTTTGCGTAAATCCCAGATATGACGATAAATGTGTGCGTAGTCGCGGGCAGCCTCAGGTGATTTATATAGATATTGCTTCAACCTGTGGCTGATTAGATGAGGTAGTCGAAAAGACAGATTTTGTGGAAAATGAGGTAAAAAGACCACTAATGAGGCAACGTTATGTTTTGAGTGGCGGCGTAAAGAAATAGCGCGGGAAGAGGCTAAACTAAATGAAGTCAAGAGTATAGTAAACCGACGTACATGTTTGAGGCGACTGATGAATGTGGATGAAGGGAAGGAAGTGTGTTTGGATCGTTGCAAGTGGAAGAAAGTGGTCTCTGCCTATCCCAATGGGATAGAGGAGAGACAGATATGTATGTAACAACTAAATTCCGGGAAACTGTTGGATATGGAAAGCATAAATCAGTATTGCCTAGATCCTTAGCTAGTTATGTCCAGTAGTGGATTTCATGGACTTCCATTGGCAATCGATTCAACCTCATTTAAACTAAACGGTACCATAAAATAACATACAGAAATAGGCATTTTTTAGAATGTCAAAAGAACAATCTTTCCGCTACCTAATCGATCAATCACGCTGTATTCTAAAAGGTGCTCTGGCACATCGTCGGCTTATATTAAAATCTGAATATTTAGATCGTTTCTTTATACAATTAATTCATTAAAAATATTACAATCACCACACGCATATGGATGAGCATCAAAATAAATGCATAATTAGTATTATACATATAGGGTGACTTTAAATTATATAGATAGAAAAAGATATGCATGTACTCGTGATAACAAACAACTTTTAATATGGGACCAAGATCGAAATCATTAAAAAAAATTGTTTTTCCATACATTTAACACTATCAGCTGGTGCATTTTTTATGGGGAGTTCGATTTTTTTAAATAATTTCGAGCTTGATCCCATAGTAAAAGATGTTTGTTATCACGAGTACATGTATATTCATTTCTATCGTTTACTAACTAAAAGTCATTCTGTATATGAATCTGGTTAAATTATATAATGTTTAAGTAGAAATCTAGTAATAGTAGAATTCAGAGATGATTGCTCGTAAAACCTAGACCTTATTAAAAAAATGACTAAGAACAAGTCAATGCACTATTTCAATGATATCTTCGGTAGTTTACCTTTAATAAATAAAATAAATTGATAAATTGATCGATCGAAACAATGAAATTATGTATTTATTTGCAAAGTTTGTTAATACGTGATAGGTTGGAGATATGATTAGAGTCTTATCTCCAAAGACTAATACACTTGTTATTAGAACTACCAATTACAAATACGATTAGAAAAGGGGAAAGACACACTTGATGTTTATGATAACCTAGTAATGGAGTAAGGTTATAATATCTTTTATAGGGATAAATAAAGGTTTAGGTACCTACACACATCCGGGCCGTGACCGGGACGTGTCCGGGCCGTGGCCCGTCAAGAGGGAAAACAATACGTCGTCATGACAACATGTGTGAACAAATCCATAGAAAATGTATGGAATGATATTTTTTCCCTGACACGGCCCGGATATTATGTAGATAGACTATTAAGTGTCTTAGTGCCCGTTTCACTATCTAAAGTTAAAAATTATCTGACAGATAAACCCTATGTCTATTTCATAAAACAATACGTTTTAGACAGTGACAAGTATAAAATATCTAATAGATAAATTTTATCTGTATGTGGTAAAACAGACCCTATGGGTGTTAAAGCAATTACGAACCTTCTTAAGAACTAAGTTTAGAAAATGTATTGCTATATATTTCATGTTTTGCAAAGATTTTTTGAAGAGCCAAGCCTATTTATGATTTCTCAATGATAGCTTCTAAAACACGTTTCTTTTTGTACCCAGCGTAATCCGCGAACAATACTGGGCCTGTTCAAGATGGCCGACAGCCCAACGTGTTCTAGCCATTGTGGTGGGGATTCTGATGGGCGCGGTCATCAGTCTGGCCGTCACCCTGTCTCTGATAGGCACTGAAGGGCCTTGGCCGCTTGCGCATACCCGCTCCTGAGGGGATACTTTCATTTATTGAGGGAAAAGGTTAGATATTTAATCGTCTTCATTATGTAATATAAACGTCAATTAATATTTTATAAATTAACGTTGTAAATATTAACGTCTTATCGCGGGTTCGGACGTTCGTTTCATTGATTATTTACCTACTAGACTCAAAGGGCTAAAACTGTTTAGGTTACACAAACTGATATTTCCTGACATATTAATATCGGTACTTTCATATTCTCTTTCTTTAGTAGCCTATTATTGTGTCCCACTGCTTGGCAAAGGTCTCCCCCGCATTCTTCCATGCTTCCCTATCTCCAGCAACTTCTGGCCAGTTTGCCAAGTATATTCAGACATTTCATATACATTGTAGCAAAATTAAAACCAAGTAACTGATAATTTAATTCCTTCCAACAAAATTCTCGTCTTTTAGATTGTATTAAATACAATCTTTTACTTTGTCCACAGCGTGATTCGTGAGCAGTACTGGGCATGTTCAAAATGGTCGACGTCCCAAAGGCTTCTGGCCATTGCTGTGGGGGTCCTGTTAAGTGTGGTCATTGGCCTAGCCGTCACTGTGGTCTTCCGTGGGAGAGAAGGAGGGCTGTGGCTGCGACAGGGCCCAATTGCATTCTGATTGAGGACTCAAAGACTTTTGAAGATTTGAACATGACTTTAGTGTTTTAGTTTTGTTGTGATAACTTTGTGATGGATAATTGTGTTTTGTTGCGTAAGTTTTAAACAATACGTTAATCTAAAGTATTTAAATTAGTGTTATTTTTGAAAGATTATATTAGGTACTTAGAAAATGCCGATTTGTTTGTGACGATACACCGAATCGGAAATAATTATAAGTACCTATATGTATTTCGTTATTTACCTACTTTCTTATTTTTATTTATGTAAAAATAGAAATGACTCATTGATGATTCACCCAGAGAAATGTAGGTAACAGTTATACAATATTTATTAGAATAATTTATCTTGTAAAGAGTGAATTTTATAAGCTGATAAGATAGAAATGTGTTGATTCATCAATATGACTAATATTTTCATTGATCGATGTCTGTTTAATCTCAAGCTGCGTCCACGCTACGAGCCTCGAACAAGCGCGCTACGAGCATTTCGTTCGTGCTCGATTGCACCAGTTGTCGGTTTTTGACACAAAGGGATTTGAAGACAGTGCTCGATGTAGGTTCGTCGTACGTTCAAGTTTGACACCGCGAACTATGAATTAGAACGGCTCAGCTCATGCTTGGTTTGTGTAGAAAAGACGCAGCTTAAGTTTTTCGATAACATTTCTTTTAGAAAACTGAGTATTTTAAATAGGTAGTTATATAGGAGTACCTACTATAAAGATGACTTTTAATTAGTGAACGATAAAAAAGGATATGCATGTACTCGTGATAACAAACAACTTTTACTATGGGATCAAGGTCGAAATCATTCAAAAATTTTTGAGATCCCCATACAAAATGCACCAGCTGATAGTATGGGGGACCAATTTCTTTTTTATGATTTCGAACTGGTCCCCATATGAAAAGTTGATTGTTATCACGAGTACATGCATATCCTTTTCTATCGTTCACTAATTTAAAGTCACCCTATATAAACAAATATAAAGGTTTAAAATAAATGAATGATTATCTTAATTCTCTCTTAGTAGAAAGTTTAAAAGTAATGTTTTTCATTTAATTTAAGACTGATGTTTAATTAAAAAAGATTTTATCTTACACGATTGATCACTTAAGTTGATTATAGTTAATTATTATTTACATTATAATTAATTTTTATTCTTGTAATCAAAGTTTTTATCAGATACGAATAATCGTAAAATTAATTTGTTATTTGTGTTGTTTTGTGAGTAAATATATTGAAACAGCTTTTTTGTTTAATGTCTTATTTTTAAAAAGATTTCAAACTAAAAATATCCAACCAAAAAAGTAGAGGTGGTTCTACATTTTTTTAGCCTATTTTGGCCCACTTATGGGCAAAAGCCCATCAATTCTCAATTCTCCTGACTTTTTTTGTTATCGTTATCACTTTGCTCTGAATCTTTGTGATGTAATGTTGCAACATAAAGTATCACATAAAAATAAATAAAGAGGAAGTGATTTAGTTACCTATTTTCAAAATAAAATAAATTATTGATCATTAGATGTTTTTCTAACATTAAACGTTTCATCAGACATAAAAGCTATAATTTCTCATCAAATTGTTATGGTGAATACTTACAAGAAGTATATAAATATAAAGCTGGTCAAATTGTAGTGATAAATACAAAAAGGTTATGGAAGCTATGTATGTATTGCATTTCCTTTTCATAACATTCACGTAGGTACAAAGTACATATCTCTCACGTAGGCAACATATAGGTACTACGTCGCAAAGGGAAGTCCTACTCAATAAAATCGATACTTTTATCTAGACCCGGCTTTATCTTTAGACTGTAGGTTGATAACTGATATTATATTATCATGATTGCGTGTTCTAGAACTTCGTACGTGTTTTGTTTTTAATGAAATTCTGCTTGCAGTGCTACAAGGATCTTTTGGCACGTGGCGGAAATCGGAACTAACGATATCATCTTGTAAATTGACATGATTTTGAGTTATTTATTCACCACCCACGCCCTCTTGACAATGTCACTTAAGTGCCAATAGATCCTTGTAGGACTGTACGTACACTGTACCCTAAAATGATGGGCATGTATGAGGCGAGTGATGAGTGTGGATGAAGCGAAAGAAGTGTGTTTCGATCGTAGCTAGTGGAGGGAAGTTGTCTCTGCCTAATCCGATGGGAGAGAGGCGTGACGGATATGTATGTAGGTAGGTATGTAAGTGAATACTAGTTGTTTTTGTATTGTATGTATGTGTAATGTTGTTATTTCTTTACATACATATTGCAAATAACAACCAAAAAATTTCTTGCAAGAGTATTACGCGAAACAATAGCAATTAAACTCATGCGCAGCTCATCGATCATTGATCGAGAGGTGCGGTTGTGTTCTGTAATCACAAGCCGGCAGCAAGAGGGTTAACTACGTTATTAAAATTAAGATTTAAGACTTCACACGATGTACAGTTGGGAAGATAATTTAAATTTAAAAAAGTATGTATTGTCCCTCACCTTAACAGCCCTTTAACGTCCCCAGTACAGGGGCACGAGCCTACTCTTATATTATTACGAGAGTGTATTGTCCTACTACTGGGAACTTTGTCTACATTATTGTAGTTGGATTTAGTAAAAAAATCGCACTTAGTTTGAATGTTGTTGTGGGTTTTTTTCGTAAAATTGATTTTCATTATTATAAAATGTTTTTTTTTTTCAGATTAGATTACTTATCATACCTAAGTATCATACCGATTAACTTCCCAAAGCGCAGCGCCTCTAGCGGGCAGTAGCGGAACTTTTTGTTGTAAAAGCTTAAGTACACATAAAAAAACATAATGTCGACCAAAAACACTGAACAAAAAAAATTATACTCTCAAAAATTTTTCGAAGTTCATTCCGAATCGATATAACAAAAAAATCCCGACCCAAAAGTACCAAATTAAAATTTCACACATATGACATTTGGGCCGGTTGCAATGCAACCGTTAACTAACCTTTCCTTTGCTGACCAACAGATGTAAACAACCATTATGAGCTTGACTGGACGATTACAAATTATTTATTAACATCAAGATAGCGAGGAGATGAGGTTATGTAAAAAGTATGGAGGTTTGGTTAAAGTTAATCTAAAGTCTTTAAAAGTAGGTAATAAAACTAGGTAATAAATAGGTGCCTTTGTTAAAAGTAACTATCTATTATTTCATGCAACACAACAACATTAGAACATCATTGAAGGAAAGGATTGGAAGAGAGGAAGAGCAAGAGACCAACTACGGTTAGATAAAAAAAAGTTAACATCGCGTCGTATCAAGAAGTTACATTCTTGGCACAAAAAAGGCAAATACGACGATTACAAGAGACTAGCCCTTAAGTATATGATGATGGCCTGAATGAAGGATTCTCAAAAGAAAAAAATAAGTACCTATAAGTACCTAGTTATTTAAAGCTTCTTTCCCAGAACAGAACATTTTATAAGAAGACACACTTGTAAAGTGACAGCCCTCGTATAAAAATTATCGTCCGACAAAAACCCGGACAGGCACTCAAATGGGAACCAAGTCTCAGACTCCATACATGCGTACGAAGTCACGGGCGGCCGCTAGTCTTACAAAGATCTGTATCGCACCTATTATCCCATAGAATCCGCTCCCATTTGCCCTCAGTTCGCTCTATTGTTCGATGGATTTTAAAATACTAAGATAATCAGGTTTCTGGTCTATTAACTGGTTATTTGTGGATAAATCTTGTTTGGGGCAGTTTGAGGTAGGTACTTAGGTTATTTATTAAGGTTACGTATAGTTATGCCAATGTGGCCATGTTTGTTGGTTCTTTACGGATTTTGCTTTTATCATTGTTTTTACTTAAGAAAACAACACCTACGTGCAGAACTACTTTCACACAAAGGTACATAATCATATTTTACGTAAAGTCATTTCTACAAGGCAAGGCCAAGAGTACCCTAACATGAATGAAGAGACTGATGATATGGACGTAGCGAAAGAGGTGTGTTTGAATCGAAGCAAATTGAGAGCAGTGGTCCCTGTCAAACCCGATGGAAAAGAACATGAATGATAAATATTTATGCATTTATTTCAACAAAATTACAGCAAAGATCATTACCTACTATAGTTGAATATTTTTAATAGGTATTGCATATAAAATTGTTAGCTCAACCAACTCATAATACTTAGTAAAACGCAATAGCTCGAAAACATTGTTCAAAAAAGAAATAAGTAGGTAATTTAAATTCAATTCCGTTTCCATTCATGTTTGGTATTTTGTATCTATTGTACAAACACCCCGCTGGGAAAGGGACTTTAAAAAAACAGTTTATGATTGAAAAAACGTAAGGTAGGTGTAATTTATTGTCTCACCCTTATCGATAGAGTTAAGTAGTACAAAGTGACTACTTTGAAATCCAAAAAGGATATTTACATTTACTAATCTCTGTATGAGAGTAGGCTCGTGCCCCTCGGTGGGGACATATATGGGCTGATAACGAACGAATACTTACCTACATAGGTACTAATTTCTAAATGCATAGGCACCTTAATGTATTGTAACAATTGCAAATCACCAGGCAAAGAGTAGCTTAGTTCTCTTTCTTTTACGTGCAGAAATAAATCTTTCTACAAGTTTGATCTCCATAAAAAAAAGAAAGAAAAAAACCTAATTGGATTTTAAGGGGTTAATAACTCTAGAATGTATTCTTCCAAATTTACGCGCCATACAAACGAATTACTGTAATAAGTATCTAAAAATTCCATGCAAATATACACATATCCCCGAAAACCCATGGTCACCCTAGTGCGCAAGCGCATCGATTTATCGCCGCGTCTCTCGCGAGATAAAGCCGCTCGTCCTTTGTGGACGTTATCTCGCTCTAATAGCCCGATACTGCTCCGGTGGCGGTGGCTTACTTGTTTCGTATCTTAAGTATTTTCTACAAGAAAAAGATAAAGACGAAAGGGAGGGGGAAGGCTAAGAAGAACGTATCTCGATCTAATCGGGGACTTGTTAAGGAAAGGCCAAGTCAGGAGTTTCCTAAACCGACGTGCATCTATGAGGAGACTGACGAATGTGGATAAAGCGAAGGAAATGTGTTTGGATCGTAACAAGTGGAGGGATGTGGTTTCTACCTTTCCCGCCTCATTGGAAAAGAAGCGTTACAGAGATAATATATTATGTATTTCTGTTGTTACTGAAGTTTCAAACAACAAAGTCACGCCATCTAGTGTCGAGTAGCGTTATCATTTTAGTTCATTAAATTGCCCGCGTGATGGCCATCATTATCAGCTTAGGGCTGTGGCACAAATACACTGATATAGGCACAACATGACACCCACATTGCCATTTATATCAAAAGTAAAGAAGAATAATACAGATTAATAAATAGGATATGTAAAAATCGTTATTAAGGTAGGTTAGGTAGGTAAGGTTAGGTTAACCATTTAACGTCGCGACTTCTGACTATTGAAAAATATAGGTACCAGCCATTTTAACAGACAATTAACTTAAATAACTTTTCCCGCAACGGTAAGGTCTTAACACCTATCGGAGGTCACCTAGTCATCGACGTTAGTTTGTGGGCGAGTCTGCGGTACGCGCCTAAAAAGGAGACTTGCGACACCGCCGGCGCCTGCGCTTATGAGGAAGTGTTATGATTACATGTCTTGTACTTGTTTGGGATTTCGTTTGAACCAATAGGCGCTTATATCGAAGGCAGGTTAAGTTATTTGGCTTGAAACGATAGGTAGGTACTAATATCATAGATAGGTTAGGAAAACTTTAAATAATCTTTCTTCCTATGTTATGTTATGGCGATTGTTGTCATAATCTCTGCTTATTCCAATGGGAAAGAGGCCTCTTATGTAGGTATGTATGGTGAGTGTCAATGCTTTGTAGCTATAAATGTCATTTTTTAGTGCATTTTAGAGCAATTCTCTAAAGTGTCGTGTAGGGCAATTATCTTCTGTTATGTAGAGCATTTTTTTTGTGCTAGGCAGGGGAATTACCTATTTATTATGTTTTTAATTCGCTAAGTAATACTTTAACGCGTTCATTGCTCTAAGATCAAAAAACACAACTTCAGCACATAGTATACCTATAGTAAGTACCTACTATAGTCCACCATATTATGACATCCGCATCAGCGATATTCGATACGGATTGACGTTGATTAGTTCGATTAGATCAAGTTGCCACCGACACTAATAGCCGCGCCTGTCATTTGCCTCACCTCGATGTTTTGACATCATATTTTATCGGGTTTTAGGTTGTAGGTCCTGAGATGTTGATGGTGAAAGTTTCTTATCAAGATATTAATTAATGGAATTGTAATGATATAAAATGGACTGTGCGTTTTTTTTATCGTATGTATCAGGCGGCAGAGAATAGAGCAGAGTGGCCAAGACTCCACCGGCAAGAGCAATGCTCTTGTAATTACTGCTTTTGTAAGAATTGTAAAACTTTATCTGAAAAGAGCAACCCAACAGAGTTTCTTGTTAGATTCTTCTCTGGGAAAAGCGGCTACCTTGCAAATCCAGCGTTTAAAAATGTACCTGTTTTAACGTTTTCAAGCGCATGTAATTGCCTATGAAATAAACGTTTTTGAGGTAACTATCATTGTCGATACTGACAATATCAATCTTACTATAATTATAGATAGATAGGTACTCACATCAGGTAATAAGGCAACAAACTCGACATGCTCGAAGTCCCCGGCAGCGAGCGTAGGGCTCTGCCACCAGGTTGCGGAGTCTCCGTCGATGGCGTGCGATGCTGGGTGCCGGCGAGAGGATGACCCGTCTAGGCCTTCGCACATCTCGCATACTACTACTCGTCTGGAAAGAAGACAACAGATATAATTAGCCTGCCACGTCCCACAGCTGAGCAAAGGTCTCTCTCCTTATTCTCGATGTACGCCAGGATAGGTACCTAAGCCTTTGATAAATCTTATTCCAAGTCAAATGGATTAATTATCCAACTTGTTGTTATTGATTGGCAATCATTTGCTTAGCAAAATCCTCAACAAAATCTAAGTTCTTCACGTAACTTAGGTAAGTACCTATATTAGTAATTTGGGTTAGGTTACCCTTGTTCATTGGTGACCGGCAAGGTGTGTTTATGAGGATACAGGCATTAAAAATATGTTATGACGATTTTAAAACTGGCCACAAATATCATCACTTTGCCAGCTACAATAATAAAATAACGAAAAAAACTTCAATAGCGCGTTTTAGGATTCTATCAGCGCCATCTATTGGCCTGTACTCTGTACTTACTTCCCAGGCGTATCCCTGCAGAACTCCTCAGCGCCTTGATGCGGGCAGGTGGCGTTTGCTTCGACCCTGGAGTACGGAGCCACGTCCAGAGGTGCTGGAAAAAGAGTGGCTTCTTCAAGGAACGTCACCTCGCCTAGGGTTGTGGAAGATAGGCGGTCTAGAAGCGCGCGGCCTGGGGACAAAAAAAAGTAAGCAAGTAAGTAAAGGTTTAAACAGTTAATTAGTTATCCAAAGATAAAAAAAACAGCATGTCAAGATTGTAAAAAAAATGCGTAAGATCTACGTTACGTTTAATTACGTGGATCAAAAGTAACTAATAAAAAGTTAAAGCATGTAAACTGATGAAGCGAAGGAAGTATGTTTGGATCGTAGCAAGTGGAGGGAAGTCTCTGCCTACCCCGATGGGAGAGAGGCGTGACGGATATATGTGTGTGTGTAGGTTTGTATATAAAGTAGGATGTAAATTGGCTTTAAGAAATCGTGGGTTATTTTTTTTAAAACAACGCAAAGAAACATTTAAAACTACTTTTTATTTTTACCTTAATCGAAATTATTTCAAACCTTTAACCTTATAGAATAAAATAACCATCAATTCAATGTCCTATCAACGCCGTAATGAATTTTTTTATCATACATCTTAACACCATACAAATAAAAAAACGGTGGTCACGGGAAATACGTTCCCCATACATACCATACAACATTCCTTATTGAATAAACAAATTAGGCATTAGTACCTTAACTATAGGTTATATTATTGGTTCCCGAATGGTAGGTCGAGAATCGCAAGGGTAACTTAAAATACAAGGTGATTTTTAATTAGTGAACAATAGAAAAGGATATGAATGCAATCGCGATTACAAACAACTTTTACTATGGGACCAAGGTCGAAAGCATTCAAAAATTTTTGAACTCCCCATACAAAATGCTCCAGCTTTTTTAAGATTTCGAACTTGGCCCCATAGTAAAAGTTGTTTATTATCACGAGTACATGCATATCCTTTTCTATTGTTCACTAATTTAAAGCCACCTTATATAACTAATCACACGTTTCGTGACCAACGTTTTTCGCGGGCACCGACTTGTTTACGCGCGAGGGAGGTGCAGAGCGTTCCAGTTATCAAAGTAGTGTTCCGCCAGGAAAAGTATAATCAATGAGGGTTCCTTGGCAAAAAAAAATTGGGAATCCCTGGATTAGACATTGTTGATTTTCGATACTGTCCCTCAAGATCAAAATCAGATCGAAATTTCCATAGTCAGCTGAGTCTTTCGATGTTAGATGAATATTGTAGTTTCATCAAAATCTATTCACTCGTTTTTGAGTGAAAGAGTAACAAACGTCCTCCCATACATCCATCCATCGGCACAAACATTGTCATTTTATAATACTAATTGGATAGGAAAGGATTAGCTCCCAGAGTCTGCCAACCAATGGGCATGATGACTAAAATATTTTTTTAAGTCCATCACATAGATTATTTTTAAATATTCGACACGTATTTTTTATTTTTTTCTCTTAAACTAAAAATGACAAAGATACACTGGGTTGAAGTTGCTCGTGACGTCATGCCTCAGTACGATTTTAACCTAGGAGTGACGTCAATACCCCCGCTCCGTAACTTTGATGCTCTGTATCTTTGTATTTATTTATGTATTTGATCAGGTAAAAAATGTGTTTCAAATATTTTTTAATAGCCTATAAGATGGACTAATTATATTTTGAATTTTTGAATGTAGTCATCATCCCCATTATGGAAAGTTGGCTATAAAACAAAAGCTTGAAGGTACTTAGAAGAAACCTTTTCTCAGATTGAGAACTTAAGAAAAGAGAAATGCAACCTGTAGTAAAGTTACAAACCGTTAAGTAGAGATGCGTACGCGCCGGTTTAATCTTATATATAAGTTATTTACAAATGAATTTTAAATTAATAATTTGAATGTTTTTTATTAGATATCGGATTATGGTAATCGTTTTTGAATTTGTTTATGTTTGAAGACTTTAGTTTCGGAAAATAGTGTTTATAAAGTTATCCTACTAATTTTATAAAAGTCAATGTTTGTGCTGATTGATTTGAGGATGTATCTGAACAGATTTTAACGAAACTTTACAATATTTTAGCCTGCAGATCGCAATAGCACATAGGCTTTACTTTTAAATATTACAGAAACTTTCCAAGATTCGACGACTTTAGCTTACGAAGTAGCAGAAGATAGCACGTTATTTAATAGGTATAATAGGGATGATGACTACATTCAAAAATTCAAAACATAATTAGTCCGTGTTTTAGGCTATTAAAAAATATTTGAAACACATTTTTTACCTGATCAAATACATAAATAAATACAAAGATACAGAGCATCAAAGTTACGGAGTACGGGGTATTGACGTCACTCCTACGTAAAAATCCTAATGAGGAGTGACGTCACGAGCAACTTTAACCCAGTGTTTTTTTGTCATTTTTAGTTTAAGATAAAAAAGAAAAAAGACTAAAAATTTTTTTTTGCCATCATGCCCATTTTATGCAACAAGGGTATGATCTGTATTAAAATTAGGTTTTCGTATCAATACATAAACATCCTGTATGAGTACTAGTCTATGCAGTGTCGAGTTCATGACGCGCCTCGAAGTTCAATGTTGCAGGTCGAAGGCTATCGATACAGAGCCGGAGTTAGGGACCCACTGAGTTATTTTAATACAATATATGCAAAGAATCTCTTTACGGGAGGTTTTAAGTTTTTCATATTATATGTAATGCGAGCAACGCATAAAACAACAGCGCTACAGTTATGTAAATAAATACATATCAGCCACGCCTCTCGCTCATCGGGGTAGGCAGAGACCTCTGCCACTTGCTTAAATTCTTTTTCCTTTTTTAAACTCTTTTAAGACCACTTGCTACGATCCAAACACACATTAATGAGAGCGAGTTCTTTTAATCCTACTTGACATATTGATGTAATTTCTTTGCGTCGCACTAAATCCATATTTGAGTAGGTGTGTAGGCCAAGTCAAGAGTAAACCGACGTGCATGTATGAGGCGACTAATGAATGTGGATGAAACGAAAGAAGTGTATTTGGATCGTAGGAAGTGGAGGAAAGGGGTCTTAGCCTACCCCAATGAGAGAGAGGCGTGACGGATATGTATGTATATTAATTGTAGCATCTTGCTAAGCACAAAACACTCATTATCATCAGCCTTTTGCAGTCCACTGCTTGTTATAGTCCCCTCCTATTACACGCCACTGTCTTTATTCATAGAGAGGTGTACTTATGTATGTATGTACTTATTAACCTTTGGACCCCCCTCCCAAACCTCCCTAAGTCCATCCCTAACTACCGCTATCTCCGCCACATGGCGCCGTCGACTTTTCTACAGAGACTTTATGTTCACTCGTTGACGATCACCAGCCACTTTACATCTGGTGCAACGGACATTCATCCTTGTTGAAAGATTAGATGGATTTCGTTGGGATTTTATGTGATTATTTTTTGGGATGTTGTTTAGTATTTGGCTTATTGGGATTCGATAGAAAACGGGAAACGACATCGCGACAAACCAGGGGCCCCAGTCTACTTATTTACTATATTCGCAGTTGTGTGTCGGCAGAGTGCCAATTTCATTTTTTGACACATTTGATCGTAATCAGTGTAAGCCATTGTTTAGCAGAATAGGGGCCGTTCAAGTATTACGTAAGCACTATGGGGGGGCGGGGGGTTCTTTGCTTTGCTTATTTTGGATGACATGGGGGGTAAGGGAGTCAAGATGATGATTACGTCATCGGTAGTTATTTACTTTTTTACACGAATTACAACCCTCACATTGTCTTTGCTTGAAAACGAAACGCATTTTCGGGGATATGTTTACGTAAGCATGGGGGTAAGAGCTTTGCTTACTTTTGCTGACAAGGGGGATGGGGGTGTAAATAATTGTAATAAATCTGCTTACGTAATACTTGAACGGCCCCATACCAAATGTGTCAAAAATGCCATTGACACTCTGCCGACACGCAACTGAGGCTATTTAAATTAGCAGACTTGGGCTGGGAAGATGACGAGTAGAGCTCGACTCATTCAGCGAAGAATGGCAAATCCTGACGCAAAACAGAACTGGATGAAGAACAAGGGAGGCCTTTGCTTAGCAGTGGGATGTGATAAGCTAACAGTATCTGTATCTGGGACTCAGTATAAAGAAGAATTTTGCTTTATTAATATAAAAATTTCGATCTAAGAAAATATCAAAGAATAGTTGAGGGCTAGACAATAGCTAGGTATAATATTATTATCTAGAATTTAAATGATCGGTAGCATCGCGCTGGATCCAAAGCTATCTACACACCAAAGCCGGCGGCCCGGCGGCACGAACCCGGCGGCTTCAGGCCGGCGGCCTGTGCCGGCGGCTTTTGCATGTTGCTAGTTGCAAAGCCGGCGGCACAGGCCGCCGGCACAGACGGCGGCACGAGAGTCGCGGCATGTCAGTCATGACGTGGTCGTGACATGACAGTGATATGGCATTGACATTCATAACATGACAGACGAGCTTGGCATACATAATACCTATCATTCTGATATATTTTAAAAAATCCAAGCGCATCAAAATGAGGTCTATAACAATAAAATGTTTGTCTATGTTTATTTCGCTTACACATTCGTAGTTCTTTATGAAGCGGCATAGTGATGTGTGTAAGATGATTAAAGGCTCTTATCGATAAGAGTAAAAATTAGATAGAAAAAATGTTGATAGTACTGTGGTAGTGTATACCTAGGTACGTCTAAAAAATCATCTTTTTTATTGAATGTTAATAAACAGCTTTTCTTCAGCAGTAAACGTCCATAAGCTGACATGATGAAATAGCATTTATTCTTTCTCATCAGAATCTTCTTGTATATTTATTTATTAATAGTGATTCTTGATGTTATTTCTAAGTTGCCATAAACGGCAACATTACCAACATTACACTGGAGCCTTGTATATAGGTATTTATAAAATTTGCTGGGCACTGACCATAGGACACACTGAAATGTGAAAAAACTTAGATCCTACGACCATTCAGGAGCTTTCGACAGGCAAGCCTTAGTGAGGTTCAAAATGATGTATTGCACTTGCAATATAACATAATTCAGCGGATTACTAGGTAGCGACCTAGAGGGTTATCGATACTGTGTATGTTCCGACAAGTAGCATATTCCCATTGATAGTCAGTCACTCAATATATTCATCTATGGTCACGTCACTCTGTTGGTAATGCGACAAGGGCAAATGCGGGTTTGCTTTTTAGTTTAAAAAGTTATCGATAACGATATCGATAAAAACTGCACACGCAACCCTACAAAAAGCGCCTAATTTTGTACGTCTATCAGCCTTCTTTTTATATGACGTGAAAAGTCACGTCATGTTAGCTAGATATAGGGAGTGGCCCCATTTTTTTTCATATACAAATGAGTTTATGACAGCGTGCCAAGGTTGCGCCAAGTTTTCTGATAGTTTTCTTGGTAGATGGCCTGTCAAACGATAAGAAATTGCATACAAAAAGGTAGTAATTTTGCGCCAGACCAAGCACGCAGATCCAGACGGTATGGCACCTTCTTATATATTCTATACTCAAACTAGCTGGAAGCCAAGTTAATAGACAAAAAGTGAAAAAGTTTCAATAAGGTCAAAATTTCAAAAATAATTTTATTCGTAGGTAACATTTAACATTAACATTAACATTTTTAACATTTTTACACTTGAATACGTCACAAAGAAAAAAAAAAGAAAAAAAAAACATAATAAGTAATGAATATAAAGAACCAAAAAAAAGAGAAAAACATTAAAGGAGGTTTTACTAGATTTATTAACCTCCGTCTTTTTCGTGTCTTTTTCTATTTTATAGCATTTAGCTCATTTGACACTTTTGTTCAGTGTTTCCACTTCAAATTCAAGAATTTACCTTTGTTATGAAAAAAAAGAACGTATTACTAACTAATCGAAATTGTATTTTTCTCACTGAATATGTTTGATATTTTTTGAATGTTGTAAAATAATCTATGATAAAATTGATTGAATAGATTGAATAGAGATAAGATTGACAGTGATGATTTTTAAACGACTTCAAAAAAGGAGGAGGTTTCTCAATTCGACCGGATAATTTCTAAGTTCAAGTTCCTTGCCGGCGGGCAACTGAAGGAGCGTCGCGGGCAGTGTGACCGTTTCAAAATTTACAAATCTACCAAGGAAATCTTCAAAGGAAACTCAGCTAAACTAAAATGTTTACTTCACATTTTGATAATATCGCAAATAAAATACATTTTTGAAATGAAAATTGTTGATTAATTGTAGTAGCTGTATGAAGGTGAATTAAATATCTATACCAAAAAAACAGCATGTGTGGTGTGACATTTAAAATTGTACCAATATTATACCGAAAATAATATACTTAGATACTAAAAATATAGTTGGAGTCTCAAATATATCAATTTAGTACTTAATACCAAAAACGGTCACATTGAGCGCAGGTTTGAAACCTGGCGGCTTTTGACATCTGCCATTCGTATGACAGTATGACAACAAGCCGCCGCCGTCGGGTTGTGCCGCGCAAGTGCAATGCGGCCAGGCCGCTGGGTTATGCCGCGCTGTAATGCCGCGCGGCACAAGCCGCCGGCCTGGCTGACGGCTTTTGACATCTGCCATTCGTATGACAGTATGACAACAAGCCGCCGCCGTCGGGTTGTGCAGCGCGGCCAGGCCGCCGGGTTGTGCCGCGCGGAAACGCCGCCGCATTTGCCGCGCGGCACATGCCGCCGACCTGGCTGACGGCTTTTGACATCTGCCATTCTGCCCTCTCATGACAAAATAACGTAACCCAAAAACTGCTGTTTTGAGAAAATCGAGATTAAGTTTTTTGAGTCGTATTTTTGATTGCTCAGTTATTCTATGTCTTGCCGAACGATTTTTATAAAATCTTGCTTGTTGCCTTACCTAAGCCAGAAAAAATAAAATTTTGTTAAAAACAATAAAAAAAAATTACGCACATAAAATAAACTTTTCAGCCACGTGACAAGATTGTCTACCTTCGTAAACTGGCACTCTAGAGACTTAACCAAGATTTTAAGTATTTAAACCGTAAAAATCGGCTCAAATCTCTTTCATGGGTTAATGTATTAAAACTTAAAGAAATGATAACAGCTCACAGTTTCGCGTGGAAATAAATTTGCGTTGTATCATAGTCGGACGTTTAATGTCGTGGCAAAACAACGCAACCATAGCTAGGTAAGCTATGGTTGCGTTATTCTTTCATGACACATTCGGCGATTTTAGGTCGCAAATAGGGGTTACGTGATTTTGTTTTTCTTATAGAGGTTAAAAAAATATTTTAACTACTTATACAGATAGACCAAGGTATAAATAATCGATTGAGCATGTGCACGACAAAACAACGTAAACCGGGTTGCGTTATTTTGTTAAAAACCGCCGACATGCCGCTGACAAGCCGGCGGCATGCCCGCGGGTCGCGGCACAAGCCGCCGGGCTGGGCCGGCGGCATTTAGAGATGAGTGATAAATGACGTAACGGTGAAAAAATCACCGTGATCTGGAGTTGCATGTTATGACTGTGACTGGTCACGAAATAACAACATCCAAAATAACATATTATGTTCCTTCTCAACTTCGGAAAATGTTCAGTCAGTAAATTTATAAACAGGAGATACTAATGTAAAGAATCTTAAAAAGACAGTCCCAAGCCTGTGACAGTGTTGTCAAGTAATATTTAATCACAGGAATCATTAACCAATTCCATTTCATACTTAGTGATCGGAGTGATCGACGTGACAATACACGATGATTTTTCACTGTGATTTTCTTGGAACTGGAACAACAGTCACAGTGATAACAAAATAAAGTTTTATCCCACTTCTAGTGGCTTTTGACATCTGCCGGCCTAGCTCGGCAGCGTGCCGGCGGCTTTGGTATGTATGTTGTGGCCTAGGCCGGCGGGTTATGCCGGCGGCCTGCTGCCAGGCCGGCGACATTGCTGTGCCGCCGTCATGCTTGTTGCAAAATGAGGCCGCCGGCCTAGCCCGGCGGCTCGTGCCGCCGGGCCGCCGGCTTTGGTGTGTAGATACCTAAAACATGCAAAGCAATCAAATCGTGAGCAATTTTCGCTTCTCTTCCAACGCGATTCAGAATAGACGCAAAACCCAGTATTTACCAAGGAACCCTCGTAAACAATATTAAAATACTGGCCTGTGAACACAAATAGACTGGGATGAAGTTTAGGGTGACCATACGGCTAGGCTGACGTGCATGAGGCGACTGATGAATGTGGATGAAGCGAAAGATGTGCGTTTGGATCGCAGCAAGTAGAGGGAAGTGGTCTCTGCTTACCCCAATGGGAGAGAGGCGTGACAGATATTGACTATGAATAGGAGCCTAAACATCATACTGAAATGCTTGGTAGTAATTTTGTGGGTGATTTAGCATTGTAAGGCAATTTCAATACTGTAACTTGTCTTTTGTAGCCTAAATCCTTATAATAAAACATCATTTGAGAGGTTCTAAATATCGTGACTTTTCATGACTGCCGTAACGATGTTTCAACCTACACCAAGACACGGCAATGACGTCCAAGAAATGAACCTTCACCAAAACGCAGCAGAGAAAAAGCATCTTCCTTAAGATCTTTCCTGTCCGCACGATAATACTATTCATATTCACCCTACCCGCTATAGTTTTACTTAAACCGAGCTAGTTAAAGAGTGAAATATGTTCCTGAGACGAGATGAATACTTAAACTTAAACTAATGACTGCTAATGTTGGGTGTAACTACATCCTGGTGTAAAGTATATAGCAGCTGCATGATTATGCACGTGCGGTCGATCTGAGGCTCAAGTCTGTTAATTTAAAATAGCCTCAGTTGTGTGTCGGCAGTGTCAATGCCATTTTTTGACAGAATTGGTATTCTGCTAACAATGGCTTACACTGATTGCGACCAAATGTGTCAAAAAATGCCATTGATACTGTGCCGACACACAACTGTTGCCTTTCCACCAGAGATGTGCTATGCTACGTTGCTATGAATGAGTTTGATATCCACCAATCATATTCATTGCATATGACGGCAACCTGAATATGATTGGTGGATATCAAACGCATCCATAGCAACGCAGCATAGCACATCTCTGGTGGAAAGGCACCCTAATGGTATCTACACACCAAAGCCGCGGGCTTTTTTGACAGCTGCCATTCGTATGACGCAAAGCGTCCGGCCTAGCCCGGCGGCATGCCGGCGGCTTTGGTGTGTAGACAGCATAAGACCCCTGGTTGTATACGTTATTAGTGTCGGCGTTAAGTTAAACATGATCCGATAACAAACGATATCCGACATGTAACAAGTGGAAACGTAATGTAACACTTAATCGCCGTCAAACAGAATTCGTGAGAGCAACCCTAATTAGGGGTCAATAATGAAGTGGTCTGTCCAGCACTGGGCAAGGAAACGTGTACTAATTAGTCAAGTGGACCACCGGTGGGGCACAGCTGGGCTTTTCGGGTGGCCAATGGTTGTAATGATTTGGGTTATTAATTTTGTAAGAACTTTGATTACTTCAGATGTTTGGCGCAGTGCTTGCTAAAGGCCAAAACACACCTGATGCGTATGCGTTGCGTATGCGTAGGAACTGTCACCGTAATGTATGGAACAGACACCGCTTGCGTAACGTAGACGTAGACGCAAGCGGTGACAGTTCCATACATTACAACTCAGAGGTACGCATACGTCTACGCAAACGCAACGCATACGCATCAGGTGTGTTTTGGCCTTTAATACTTCCTCCTCCACTGCTACGATCCAAACACACTTTTAAAATAAAGTTAAAATAAATGTTTATTATACGCACGAACACACAATGTGCCTAGTTCAAATACAATTACAAAGCTTATAATAAAACTAAATTCTAAATGCATTGCGGCATGTCCGGTCATATCTTGGATCGAAATCGTCCATTTCATAGTTCAATGAATTTATAATCGCGACCACGGACAATGGGAGAGGTCAGATTGAAGCAAACTGCTCGTACGTTCATAAGCGAAGCGATTTCCATCGTTTTGTTAAACATCTCATATACATAAATACCTGTCACATAAAAAAGGAGAGGTACCTATGCGTACCTTGCGAATATAGTGTAAGCTTTAAATAATTAGTAGGTAACTATAATGTTAACGTTTTCACGTGCATGTACCTATATGCCTATAAAATAAAGAATTTTTTACTTTGACTTGACATACCCGTTTGTTAATGAAAAATACATACATACATATCCGTCACGCCTCTCTCCCGTCGGGGTAGGCAGAGACCACTTCCTTCCACTTGCTACGATCCAAACACACTTGTTTCGCTTCATCCACATTCATCAGTAGCCTCACACATGCACGCCGCCGATTTAGGGAACTTTTGATTTGGCCTTTCTTTAATAAGTCCCCGATTTGATCGAACAATTAGCTTACCTGGGGGCCCGTCTACTAATTTACAAAATTCTCAGTTGGGTGTCAGCAGAGTGTCAATGAAAGTGTCAATGACATTTTTTGACACATTTGGTCGCAAACTTTAGCAGAATACCAAATATGTCAAAAATTGCCATAGACACTTTGCCGACACACAAATGAGGTTATTTTTAATTAGCAGATTTAGGCCCCTGGGTTTTAACTCTATCAAATCTTACTAAACTTTTTAAACAAGTTCATAACCCATAACCCCTCGCCCCATCCATGCCCCGAAGCTGTAAGAGAGATGCGTGTGCACGCGCCGGCACAAAGGAGATGGTATCGCATTGTTAGCGGAAATAACCTCGCCGTAGCCACATTTGTCTCTCAATCGCTATGCCTCTTTGCGGCAACTTTGCGGCTGTAATTGGTTGGTTACATCAAATTGTTAGATAGTTATGGATAGGTAATATTTATGAAGCTTATTGAAGAATAATAGCAACTTTTTTATAAAAAAATGTGATGAAAATAAATAATAGTTTATTGGTAAAGTAAGATATAATATCAATATAATATCTAAGGTATAATATCAATAGATATAATTTTAACAAAGTTCAGATAAACAAAGACACAGTAAGTACCATCAAACAAACACGCTATATTTTTAATTTTTAAAGGACTTTTTAGGTAACTACTCAGTTTTTATCTAGCAATTATGTATGTAATAGGGATGATGACCACATTAAAAAATTCAAAAAATAATTAGTCCGTCTTTTAGGCTATTAAAAACTATTTGAAACACATTTTTTACCTGATCAAATACATAAATAAATACAAAGATACAGAGCATCAAAGTTACGGAGTGGGGGGTTTTTACGTCACCATTGAGTAAAAATCGTACTCAAACGTGACGTCACGAGCAACTTTAACCCAGTGTAACTTTGTCATTTTTGGTTTAAGAGAAAAAAGAAAAAATACGTGTCGATTATTTTAAAATAATCTATGTGACAGACTAAAAAAATTTTTTTAGTCATCATGCCTATTACCTACGTTCTTGTATACGACCTTTCAAGCAAAACATTTTTTTACATACTTATACCTACAAGATGTTACAATGTCTTACACCACCACACCCAACATTATTCTTTGCAAAATGTCCGAGATAATAGTATACAATCTAAATGAAACCGTTTACCTACAATCAAACAAAGCACTAATTACACTAATCTTAGGTCTCAACTTAGACCACCAACTACCGAGCTGCTACATCAATGTTCAACCATTGCTTTGACTCTACTGTGAGTGACGTTGTTGAGAAAAGATAATTTTAGTTCGGGTAGGTTTGATGAGCTATGAACATTGTTTCACAAAGAACGTTAGAAGAATATTTATTTGTTGTCGATAGACTTAATTTTATATCCTAAATAAGCCATTTTGTTTTAAAAGAGGACTACGCGTTGTTGTTTAAAAAAGAACTTTAATAGCTTATTATATCATATTTTTTTTTATTTAAATAAGTGGTATCTGCCTAGCCCAATAGGAGAGAGGCGTGACGGATATGTATGTATGTATTTTTCAATAACAAACTGGTAGGTCAAGTCAAAGTCAAAATATCTTTATTTTATAGGCAAATACATGCGCTTAAAAACGTTAACAATATAGATACCTACTTATTATTAAAAGCTTACACTATATTCTGAAGGTACGCATAGATGCCTCTCCTTTTTTATTACGTTTTAATTACATTTTGAAATTTGAAAGGATCCAGCACATAGAACTACACTCACAGTAAGGCTAGTGCTACAATTACAGCATGTTCTTATTGGTCCAAGTTATACCGTCCAACCCGTCATTAGAGTCTGACAGGTCCTCATTACGGACCACCTCGGAATGACGTGTTTATTACCTTATAATGAACACGCTTTTTTGTTTCGACCCCACTGAGAAATTCATTATCCTGTTTTATCTGGGGATTGTATCTAATTTTTGTATCTGTATCATAATAATCATTGTAGATTTGGTAATTTGAATATACACGTAATAGTAATTGTAGCTTGATCCTATTGGATTCGCAGACTTCTAAATTCTCTACAATTTCTTCAGTGATATGCTATAACTATGCTATGCTATAATAGGGCAACTAATTTACAATATTTACAATTGTGTGTCGGCAGAATGTCAATGAGAGTGTCAATGTCATTTTTGACGCATTTGGTCGCAATGTAAGCCATTGTTTAGTAGAATACCAAATGTGTCAATGCCATTGACACTCTGCGGACAGACAACTGAGGCTACTCTATAACAATCGTTCTACAGCTTTATGGAATTTATTAACTGTAAAATTTAATTGAAAAAATGAAAATCAAAAGTGTTTTATTCAAAAATAGGCAAAATTCATTACACTTTTTTGATGTCACTTTTTTTATTTTACCTACTTTAAACTATGTTGACATGTTATGAAAATTATGAAATAAATGAGTATGAGTTTACCTAATAGTAGCTTTCATAAAGTTCAAGGCCTAAAAGTATTTTGACGCGGATGAAAATGCGGGCTAAAACATAGAACATATCTTTTTGAATATCTTGACTAAACAAAATGTATTGTCTAGCCAAGGAATGCAGTGAAAACCAGGAATTACAACGTGTGGACCACACGCATGCGTCGCGTCATACTACATAATAGACTACTGCAAATAGAAAGGGCTTTGCACGCTTTATGCCTGAAGTTTCAAGTTTCTCGTGCAAATTGTCTAGTTGTTGTTCTTTAAGGATATAATAGTCAAAGTTGTAGGTTATTTGGAAACGGCAAATTTTGCGACTGATGATCTATTGCGTTTCTATTGGTTTAGTAAATAGCAGACTTGGGGCCCTTGAAATTGCGATACTGTGAAAAATCTATCTACTACTAAACTTTTTGGATTGCAAAATTGAGATAAATAGGTATCTGTCACGTCTCTTTCCCATCGAAGAAGTCAGAAATTATTTCCAATTTTATAATATTAATGAAGATATGAAGAAGAGAGGTTAAGTTAGCATTAAGTTAGAGTTAAGGTTAAGTTAAGTTAGAATAGAGGCGAAACAGGTACCTATGTACATAGATAGATATCTTATCTTTTTTAGACGTTAGTAACCCACTACTGGGCAAATCTTCTTCCTATATGTCAATAAGAAAAAGAGTTATGAAGAAAAGATCCATCAATAAATCTAAATGAACCCTAAGCTAAGGAAGTTGTAAGTAAAACCCAATAGATCACGAATGTTTGTTTTGTTTCCGTAAACGCATAGATTACTGAGCTCGTGCCAGTTTAAATAGAACTGTATTTATTTATAGAAGTCCTTTAGCTCACCGCTCCTGATTCTTAACAAATAGGGACCAATGAGTTAAGCTATAGCTTTCTCTAAGTTATTTAAAAACTCTAGTAGTTTCCATAAATCAGTTAACTACCGAAACTTCAGGCGCAGGAAAGGTCATTAAAGATAACGGATCATTAAATCAGGGTCTTCCACATTAAAATATTATGCATTTTTTGATACATTTGGTATTCTGCTAAACAATGGCTGACCCTGATTGCGACCAAATGTGTCAAAATATGACATTGACACTCTACCGACACAGAAGTGAGCTTGAAACTGAGGCTATTTTAAATTAGCAGACTTGGACCGCAGTTAAGAGCATGTCCGCGAGTTCGTACACATTTATCGACGCATCTTCAAAAATTAATACAATATCGTAAAATAATAGCCAATGTGTCCTTCTGTTGTGCAAGCTACAATATGGTAAAGTTTCATATATATCTGTTCAGCAGTTTTACTTGTTTCTTTAGCGCTGTTACATTCTACGCAATTAGAAACAAAAGAACCCCCAATTAACAACCGTTAAAAAGTTTAAGAAACGTGTTAATCAAAATGTTACATCCACACGCAAAAGTCAACAACCCAGGGTCGTATTTAGTATGGGCAAGGAGATCGGAGCAAAAAGTCCAGAGTCCGTGGGAGCCGGCCCTTATTAGTCTCATTAGGACCTGCCTCTTATGGGACAGCATGTTTTTGTCCAGGGCCCAACATGGTGTTAAAGTGGCCGTTGTTCTTTAGTTATTCTTATAGTGTCTTGGAATCGTAATCTAGACGGAAAAATCTGTTGGGAAATGTTTTGTGGCATCTTTGATTTAAATAAACCGACGTGTATGTATGAGGAGACTGATAAATGTGGATGAAGCGAAAGAAGTGTGTTCGGATCGCAAGTCAAATGCTTACCACCTGGGGCCCAAATTTTGTTACTTTAAAATAGCCTCAGTTGTGTGTCGGCAGAGTGTCAATGGCATTTTTTTTTGACACATTTGGTATGCTGCTAAACAATGGCTTACACTGAAAATGAAAATGAAAAGTGTTTTATTCAAAAATAGTCAAAATTCATTACACTTTTTTGATGTCACTTTTTTAATCTAAAACTACTGCCGGTTCACTACCTGTATAGCCGAGAGGAAGAAGACGGCAAGAAACCTTCGGCACAGGGCCCTACGTTATGTGCAATATATCTTTTTTTTAAATCGAGACTCTTATATACAATTACAATTACAAGCATTACAAGCACATTAAGCACTGATTTGCGATATAATGTCTCAAAAAATGCCATTGACACTCTGCCGATACACAATTGAAAATAATGTAAATTAGTAGACTCGGGCCCCTAGTTCGCGTTGCATTTTTCATATCAAACGTCTAACTGCGCCGTACTCGCATGCGTAAGCGCACAGTTCCCCACGCTCTTCTGTCTGACCCGTCATCGGCTAATCCCCAGTTCAAAAGCTAAGCTTTAAAACTCCACACACATTACTAAGAGCTATTATAACCGTTTACGGATTCTACTGCTATTTTTGGAAGCAATTTCTTTTGTTTAAGAGAGTAGTTTTCATTTGTTGAGAAGAGTCAGAGTCAGAGGAGAAAAGTCAAGAATATATTTATATAATATTTGTATTATCTATTGGATATCTATTAGTTTATTTTTATCATAGGTTTGTGTTTAGGTATGTATATCTATGTTATGTATGTACATATTCTGTATTATTTGCACAACCCGCAACCATTATTACCTGTTTCTCGCTATTTCTTACCCTAAGGTTGCCTGGAAGATATTACTACCTAGCAATAAGGCCGCCTGTTGCTTCTTATATTCTTGTTTGTGTCTGTACCTTATATCTTTTTGTGCAATAAAGAATATTTGTATTGTATTGAATATATACCCGCTTATATAATGTTCTTTTTTATAATATTCATTAATTGCAACACAACAGCATATTAACGAGTAAGTACGATAGGTATATTGCCTAACGCAGGTACGAAAATGAGTTTCTTTATGAGTTCTATGGACATTCATAGAAGAGACAATGCATTATTTATATATTTATTTATTTATTTATGGTACGCTAACAGCAAATACATAATGATAACGTTAACTTAAAAAACATTTAGTGACTATTGGCTATACTGGGTGTAATAAAAAGGGGGTATAATGCCGAAACAGAGCGATAGTCCCCATGAAACTGAACAACTTTCCCTAAGAAACATGGGTCGTAACTATAAAAAAAATTTTGGATCGTCCATACTTACTCGATCAGCTGAACGGACAGTTTGTATGGGGAGGCGAATTTTTTTTTTCGAGTTGCGACCCATGTTACTTGGGGAAAGTTGTTCAGTTTCATGGGGACTATCGCTGTGTTTCGGCTTTATACCCCCCTTCTGTTACACCCTGTATATGTCTGCCAATTACAAGCATCGAATGATTAGAAACACACTTTTCATACACAACTACATAATATTTCCATGTCATAATGCATGGCATACGGGCCGTCTGTCTGTACCTTCAGGCGCTGGTCACAGGTTTCTACATACAAGCGAATTTACTATCAATCCTTCATGCTACCTAGAAATGGTTTACTATACTCATACACGTATCACGTCTATCACAACTCACGCGCAACTAGGATTCGTATAAGGCAGTTCCTTATATGAACCAGACGGTTCTACTATAGGATAGAAGCTACCTCTGCAATAAGAAGAGTAGTTTACGATAATGGCGACACATTTCATATTGTAGGATTTACCTAGGCTTTTTACAAAAATATTTCTGATGCAAGGCTTTCAGCAGCCCTTGAACAACTGCTGAAAGGTACTGGGACTCTTCAGTCGTCGTCTTAGGCCCTGGCCCCAGTAGGCAAACAGTTAGCGGCCGACTGAGTGAGCCGCAAAGTGGCAAACTGAAATTTGAGTTAGCTGCAAACTCAAATCAATGAAATCACCGGTTTTGGTGGGAGTCGGCCGCTGTATGAGATAGTCAGCGCGCGTAACGCTGCAAACTGCGTACAGTGAGCGAAAACTAGCTGACTGTGGACACTCCATTTCAAATATATGGAAGGGCCATGGGAAGGGCGTACTAAATCGATTCGCCGCAAACTAGTCAGCCGCTAACAGTTTGCCTACTGGGGCCACGGCCTTAACGTGAATCGTTGGGTTGGATTGATAACATTGGCGAAATAGCCAATTATCCATGAGTTCAGAAACGAAAGAAAATTTTAGTGCGATGAAACCAATTGGAATAGTAGGTGATACCTACCTACTCTAAATACTTACTATGGATCTAGAGTAGCTTTTTTCTACTATAAAAGAATTTAACTAGATTTATAGTTTTTTGCACTTTGTAGAAAAAAGCTTTCAAGAACCGCGGAATCCTATACTAGAGTTAGTAAACGGTGCTCGGCCAATGATCTATTACAGCGGTCTCACAAAAGGAATGTTCTACATTCAATTTGTTATTCATTGCTTCTGGGCTTTTGGATATAGGGAACCTAGCTTATCTTGTTTTAGGGTGATTACGTACCCAGCGTACACTTCAATACAATACAAAATATTCTTTACTAGTGGCTGCCCGGGACTTCGTACGCATTATACTATTATTACCTTGCGCGGCGCTCGCGTCGCGATTGCTTAACCTGCGCTATTGAAATCAAAAGTAGCCTATATCCTTTCTCAGGCTATAGCCTATCTGCGTGCCAAATTTCGTTTTAATCGGTTCAGCCGTTTTAGCGTGAAAGCGAGACAGACAGACAGAGTTACTTTCGCATTTATAATATTAGTATGGATTGCACACAAAGATATGAGGTACAGACACAAACAAGAATATAAGAGGCAACAGCCTTATTGCTAGGTAGCAATATCTTCCAGGCAACCTTAGGGTAAGAAATAGCGAGAAATAGGTAATAATGGTTGCGGGTTGTGCAAACAATACAGAATGCATACATAACTACATATACTTACCAAAAATACCTAGTACCTACCTATAATAAAAATAAACTAATGGACACTTCGTGATTTGATTTCATAAGTTTCACAATAGATGCCGCCAAGACGGTTTGATACTGTGTCAAAAGATACCAACATAATATTATTTTATTTTTAGGTAAATCCTACTATTATCATAAATGTCAATGTTTCTGACGATGGATGGGTGGCTGTTTGTAATGGTATCTACACACCAAAGCCGCCGGATTTTTTGATAGCTGCCATTCGTATGACGTTAAGCCGCCGGCGGCTTTGGTGTGTAGACAGCATTACTCTTTCACGCAAAAACTACTGAATAGATTTTGATGAATTTCGGAAATATTGTAGCTTATGTATCAGAATAACATATAGGCTATATTATTTTGAGATATTATGATTTTTTCCAAGAAAGCGGGCAGCCTGTATTATGAATATAAATAGGCATATACATACATAATTATCCGTCACCCCTCTCTCCCATAGGGATAGGCAGAGACCACTTTCTTCCACTTGCTACGATCCAAACACACCTCTTTCGCTTCATCCACACTCATCAGTCGCGTCATACATGCCCGTCGGTAGGCCCGTAATAGGCATATATATTCTTAATAAGTGGGTACATACCCAAACACAGGTACCTCTGCAGGTATAGTACCTACCTACACAAAGACTCCAAGTTTACACAATACATAAAGTGTAGGACATAAACCTAAAAAGGGCTAAATGGTGAGAATATTCCAAAAATGTGTTTCCTAAGAGCAGACCGAACTTTTGTACTTGGTACAGTAGTACAACTTTCTATCTCTTTTTGGACAGATTTTTTCAAATAATCTTTATTTTGTACAAATACCTAACATAGCACTGAAAATATGTTAAAGTTATTACAAATAATATTTGCCTTCAGTCAAAAGTGTTTTTGATTGGCAATGAGTTTTGACTGTAACACTTATATGACTGCAATTTGAAATTGAAATATAGTCAATGGTTTTTTTTTATTCTTAGTTGCAGTCATATATGTGTTACAGTCAAAACTCATTGCCAATCAAAACCACTTTTGACTGATTATATGAGTTTTGACTGTAACATATGTACTCCCCCAAAGTTATTATCATACTACATATCCTTACGCACACTTGTATTCTCACGTAACTTATCTCAACAGTACAAGTGTACAGACATAACCTAAGTACCCGCAGCGAGACACACAATAGCAAAGCACTTCATTACAGATTTATGGCGCCGTCTTTGTACCACCTTACATCCTTATATCGGTTTTTAATGGCGGCCGGTGTAAAATGCGCATGCGCCGGCGGCTTTTTATGTGTACCTATTGTGTTGGTGGGTTATGTTATAGTCTAGTCGTGTGTACATTACTGAGATAAAGTTGCCATTTGTCGTGCGTCGGATCCGATTAATAAACAGATGTAGCGAAACGTAATAAAAATTAATATTCTCGTACGAGTAGCTTATCGATATAGGTACAATTCTGGATTCGCAATACATCAGTTTTCCCCAACGAAGAATACTTAGTAGGTAAGCGTAAGAAATTGCTCTTTTTACCCGACTGCGCCAGAAGGAGGGTTATGTTTTTCGAGAGTATGCATGTATGTAGGTATAATTCTTAGGCATGCCCTACAGCCTAAACAGCTTAGCGGATTTTAGCTTGGGTGATGTCGTTCGATGCGTATTTACAGTGAGAATTACACTGGGTACATCGAGATAAAAAGAAATGCGTTTTTAAACGCAGTTTTAAATTAATTAATTTTTAAACGGGATAAACGGATTAACAAAGTTTTACCTAGGTAAGTACATGAATTCAAATCGCAAGCGTATGTGCCACGTCCCTAAATAGCTACTGACAATTATTAGCCCATCAACAAATATACCTGAATACTAAACATAGTAGGTACTTTTAACTGGCTACTCTACAATGAAGCCGAAGGGTGTAAACTTTATGCGTCTATAAACGTAAAATCACATTTTGTGAGTTTATTGACAGCGCCCGTACAAGTGGTTGAGATGCGTCATCGATGTTGTAAAACATACCTCTAAATCTTAAGTTATAGGACCCCCAATGGAAATACCGATAGGTATAAGCGCCAAAACACACGGTGAAACGCAACTGAAACGAAACGTTTCAAATTAGTTGCGTCGTGTGTGGTTTTCTAAAGAAGTCTATTGCAGAAACTGCGATGCAACTCAAAAGTAACTAGCAGTTTCAATTGCGTTGCATTTGCGTGTCAGCGTGTGTTCTGGGTCTAAGACTCTCGATAACTTTCATTCGCTGAAAGGCAGCTTTTAAATCAAAAGATGCCAAATCCCTCGCAGTTTTGGCATGACCGCGGGTAAATTGTTGAAGCCGACAGATAAAACAGCCAATGCTTGTGGAATAAGAGAACTTTGCCCAGCAGAAGAATCCTACAATATTACCTTGTATGTAGATACATATAAATGTAAAGTTACATAGAATACAAAAATCATAGAAAACCAAAACAAAATCCAACATCCAATTTAACCTACCAGCCCATAAATCCAACCCCGGCCCATCAAAGACAAGCGGCGCCGGCGGCTGCGCCTGCGCCGGTCCTTGCACAATAACACGCTCATTGTGTAACAGGTATGACAGGGGCGGATCCAATCGATTACCGACATAATGCCTTTAAAAAAAGAATTGTTTCTTGAGTGGTTTCGAATGGTTTGTCATTGGTTCGCTATTCCATTTTTGTTATGTCGAAGCATACCAAAAGGTAATATGAGTAGTGCACGTGTTTAAATCGGTATTGATTTACTATAGGTATAATGTAATGCTTTATACCTTGTTGATACCTAACGGCCTTACATTTACCTAAAGTTGGAATACCTTGCATTTTAAACTGATTTAAAAAACGCTTACATTGGTTTCTATTTGTAATCTTTTTTATGGCCTTTGCCCGGCAATGGGATCTTGATAGCTGATAAAAATGTCATTTTAAGCAATTCCAAACAAAAGCATCAGAATCCAGAGCCTTCCTGTTATAACTTAAAGGCTTAAAATCCAAAGATCCTATCAATATAATTACTACAATCAGTCAACGTGTCCTAAAAGCGGTCATTGTCGTGCCTCATTTGAGTAGTTCGTTTTGCTTCAATGATTGTGTATCGCTCTACTGCTTCGCATCTGAAGACTTATGAACTTTTATTGTAGAGTTTATTGTAGGTATAAGGTTAGAAAAAGATAGATTAAAACGGTTTTTGTGTTCGAATGGTACCTAGGTCTTCAAAAATGGCAAAAATCCAAACGAATAAGTATGAAGGTCACATTTTTTTTTATTCATGTTAACCATTATGTATGCAGATCAATGCAGATATAAATATATTAAAAGGCTGAAACTGCTGATGAAATGCTGATGAAACAACTTTTCTCAAGAAACACGGATCAACCATTATAAGAGATATTTTAAGGAAGGTAATATTGTCAATTTTACTAACGACAAAAACCATTTTTTTCTTTACTACAAACTGACCATTAACTTATAAATCTCACTATTAACAAAGCGACAAACCACGTGTTCCTCGCGACAATACGAATCGATTAACCCGAATGATTTACGTTCATTCGATCGTCCCGAATATTTGCCGCGGTTAAGCCAATTAAACTTACAACCTACAGACAAGCCGCCGCTCTTTCATTTCGTTAATTCGAGGAAAGAATTCCGGAATACTTCGGATTTTTGGTTGACAAAGGAAGTTTGTTTGTGGTAATGAGAACTGGATGTGAAAGTGCTTTATGTAGCGGGAATAATTGTTGTTTAGTTCGTGTTTATTAACTTAATGATAAGTTCACCCGAAAATGATCCACTTAGGCCCAGTTGCGCAGCCAAATAAACCCGGAGTAAGCTGTTAACACAGAGTTAAATGAATAACTTGTATTGATTTATCTTGACTTAACCCTGTGTTAGCAACTAACTCCGGGTTTATTGCGTTAACTCTGGGCTGCGAAAGTGGGTCTTAGTTTGCCTTTTAAACTATACACCTACTAGGTATCTTTCATCTCCATACATACATAGGTACCTATCTGTCATTTTTCCCTCCAATCGGGGTATAGTCAGAGACCATTTTCATCCCCTTGCTCAGATTTGACTTGGCGATCACGAAGGGAAAGAAATGTGTTAACTAATCTTACAAATCATATTATGTTATCTGTTATAACTTAAAGCAGCATTTCTAAATTCCCTTGCAATGGTAAATGTAAATATCTACGTAAAGTTACAATAAAAACTTACCTCAATCAAACATGGCAGATAACCTCAAAAAAAAAAAAAACTTTTCTTTTCACAACTTTTTAATACCCAAGTTCACTTCACTAACTTCTCTACTTCCACGCCAGGTGTCCATTTAATGCATCAAAACACACCGAACAAAAGATTACCTAAAGCTTATAAGCGTGGTAAGCAATTAACACGTCTCAATTAAAAAAGTAATATAAAAGCATAACCTTAAAACGGGTTCCCTCCAAAACTTTTTTCTTTTCTATTCCCACGCGTCGTCGCCACCCAGGCGCATGCGTGAAGTGTTAACTAGGGATGGATGGATACTATTTTGGAAAAAATAAAGTTACGAAAGTAAAAAAAACGTTACAGGGCACTGTTTAAAAAATGTAAAATTATTGATTTCAAGCTAAAGTTATATTCTTTCTTTTGTGTTTATGCCACTTCTTTAAGGTACAATATTTTTGCTGCTTCATGATTGCTGCCCGAAAACGTGTTATGATAAGAAATAACTTTTATTTCGTGTAGCAGATAGGTACATACTCAAATTTTTTAAATTATTTTCACACTGGAATGAACTCCAATAAAATTCAGATCGTTTTAAATATTGCCATTTCTATAGCATTGTTATTTAACTGCAAAATGTAATATTATACTCTCTAATATCAAACAACAACATTCAACCTCTTCATTTTCAGTTCAAAACAAGTTCCCATGCACTTGGAACGTAAATAAATATCGCACGAGATTATTTTATTACCATCCCATCACTACTTTGATAACTTTATAAAATAAATGGCGTTGTTATGGCAAAGGTTGGACGGCGCATACAGCCACAAATAAAAACTCGTTGAAATTCTCAAGTGGCTGAATAATCGTAAACAGTTGCCATATCGTGTGAGAAACCTTTAGTTATACTGTGGACATCTAATAAAATCTAATTGTAGTATTAGCCGTATCAGATTGTACGATCGGAGTATTAAATTTTTATTACTCATATCTAAATGAGAGAAGAAATTAAGTTTTCATGCTGTTATTTAAAGACTGTTTACTTTTACCACACGCTGCTTTTATTTTAAGATTGAATAGAATCTTTTTGGTTATTTTCGAACAAAATTAACAAAACACTATCAAGTGCAAATATACCTACTAACACATTCGAAATTCAAACGATAAAAACAAATGATTTGTCTATGACAACAATTAAAATAGCAATATGTTGGCAATATGTAAGTCAGTAAATACTTCCTAGGAGCTGCCATACCGTCTGGATTTGCGTGTCTGGTCTGGCGCAAAATGGCTACCTTTTTGTATGGAATTTCTTATCGTTTGACAGGTCATCTATCAAGAAAACTATGAAAAACTTGCGCCAACCTTGGCACGCCGCGCCGTCATAAACTCATTTGTATATGAAAAAAAAAATGTGGCCACTCCTTGGTAAATACTTAAATAACTTTTTTTTCTTTATAAACAACTTAAATCAACCTATCTACTTTAGTTTCTTAAAAAAACAATCAACTAGCTCATTATTAAAAATAACGATGGTCTGGCAGAGTATGATTAGAACTCTTTGCCTTTCCCGCCAACTGGAGGTGTCGACATAATGATCCATAATCGCCTTCTTATAAAGATGCGTTCGTTTCATCATAATAATATAATAGTTGGGTTGGAGGATGGAATAAATAAAAAATATAATGTAACACCTTTAGAGGTAGCCGATACGAAAACGTGATACGTACCTACCTACTAGAAGATAATAGGCATGATGACTAAAAAATTTTTTTTATTTCATCACAGATTATTTTAAAATATTAGACACGTATTTTTTCTTTTTTCTCTTAAACCAAAAATAACAAAGATACACTGGGTTAAAGTTGCTCGTGACGTCACGTTTGAGTAAGACTTTTACTCAATGGTGACGTAAAAACCCCCCACTCCGTAACTTTGATGCTCTGTATCTTTGTATTTATTTATGTATTTGATCCGGTAAAAAATGTGGTTCAAATATTTTTTAACAGCCTAAAATACGGACTAATTATAATTCAATTTTTTGAATGTAGTCATCATCCCAATTTCATATTTCAATTCATCATATAATTAAAGAGAAGCGAAAAACGTTGATTAAAAAAGGCATTTACATAACATTAGTAGGAATTATTTTAAGTTAAATAGTTCATTCAAAATATATCATAAGTAGGTAAGTAGGTACATAATGTTTGCAGATGGTTCGTCTCTTACAAAACACGACTAGGGTACATCTTATACTCTTCACGCTCGAACTACTAGACCGATTTTGGTAAAATTTAGTATAAGTATCATTACAGTAAGCTCGACTCCTCTTGACATTGGCAAAATCCACAAAGGTTCTTGCAACTTTAGAAAAAAAAACTATAAATACCAAAGTACTTCTTTCTTCACCAAAACAACAACACAATAGCTAAATAATTCTTACTTTTACAATACATAACAGGAAGAAATTCCAATACTATAGTCGGTGTAGCTGTTAGCACTACCATTTTAAGATCGACCGCTACACTCAGATGCGCAAGAGCACGGCGCCTAATATGGCCGCGGTAACGAGCATTCGAACGTCGATGGCATCAGAGTTCAGGACTTATGTGTGTTTCAGAGTATTATGTTAAGTTGGGGTATTAATTGGGAAAAGGTAATGGCTTTTTCTAGCTAAAGGAGATTCTAAGTTATTACCATTGTCGTAGCTTCAACTGGTTTGAAGATATTTAGGTTCTTTTATATGATAGCAAAATAAATGCTCTATCAGGGTTGTACAAAACATAGCCACTTGCAATAGCCCACAGTCGAATGTCGAAAGCGGATCAAACTTCACAGGATTGATGCAATATCGATTTTATGCTGCATTAAATAAACACAATGTATAACTTGTCGAGCTCTCAACTGTACCTTTGGTTTTATATCTTTTAAACTTTAAAAATAATTTTAAAGTGTATTAACTTAATACAGCCGATTTACTTTGTCTTTAAATAAAAACACTTTTAAATAAAGACACTTTAAACTTTGTCTAAGATTTTACTCTCCATGCAATCACCATCTTCTACAACAAAATAAGCGTCATAAGTTGGCAATAAAGTTCCTATAGCCATAAACTTAACTTTAATGCCTTTAATGTTATAATTTACACACCTCATAATAAGGTACCGCCCAAAACTTGCCGTCTTCACTAAAATGCTTCTGATCAATCATTTCCAAAAAACCATTAACGAAGCATTTTTAAAGTATTTCGGGTTTTTAATAAAGATTTTAATCTTTTGAGTGATGTACTTAAAATGTTTTAAGAAGAAATACATACTTAGTTGCTCAATGAATGATATAGGATCTTTTTGGTGTTAAAGTTCAACTAAATTGATTGTGTGTGACATATCAATTCTAAATCTTAAAGTAGGAGTAATAAGGAACCAAATGCTCTACCAAACTTTTTCATTGTCATAAAAACTAAGCCGAAAATATACAATTTCTTCGTTTTTACAAATACCTAAAACTTTTTCAATGAGTTCAATTTAAAATTAAACACACAATAGAGTTGTCAATGTATCGATAGTTTGACTAGCGATAGCTGAACTTAAAAAAGCAAGAGTATCGATAATGTTTATCGATCGGCAACACTACTACATAAATGAGAAATTCCTTAAAAGTATAACAACCGCATTTTAAATTCATATAATTCTCTTTACTTCCTTTAAATGCCACACTTTGAAAAATCCTAATCTATCAAAGAGCCAAGCATCTCCCATCAGTCACGCTCTCAAGTATAACCTATATGCAACCGGGAGCGTAAAAAAAGCAAACCGACCTCTAATTAGGAACCGGCTCGACGAAGCCTTTTGTAAGGAGAATGCCTTAGGAATCTTATAATAGGTCGCTTCGGAGGTTCTTTTAAAAGGCTGTGGAGGTACTAAGATTGTATTAAAGAATAAATATGATACCTAGGTACTACTTGATGTCGTATCATTCTGTATACTTACTGTATGAAAATGACAATGGAAAGTAAGTATTTTATTCAAAAACATTACCCTTCCTTTTGGCTTCGCCGTAGTCGGGTAAAAAAATTAGGCAAAATTCATTACACTTTTTCGATGTCTCTTTTTTGGTCTAAAACTACTACCGATTCACTACCTGTATAGCCGAGAGGAAAAAAACGGCAAGAAACCTTCGGCACATTATGAATGAACTCTACTGATTTGTAGATACCTACATATTTATTCGGTTTTATACAGAGTCACTAAAACAGGAATAAGCATGATGTCTAAAAAAATTTTTTTTGCCCATTACATAGATTATTTTAAAATATTCGACACGTATTTTTTCTTTTTTCTCTTAAACTAAAAATGACTCAGATACACTGGGTTAAAGTTGCTCGTGACGTCACGCCTAAGTAAGATTTTTACCTAGGAGTGACGTCAATACCCCCCCCCTCCCCTCCGTAACTTTGATGCTCTGTATATTTGTATTTATTTATATATTTGATATTTAAAAATGTGTTTCAAATATTTTTTAATAGCCTAAAAGACGGACTAATTATTTTTTAAACTTTTGAATGTTGTCATCATCCCTATTGCTTGTAAGTAGGTAAGGAGATTTGATGAATTACCTAAAGACATATTAAGCACCTATAATCAAACATTGATGATTTTAGTAGGTTAAAGGAGTAGAAATATTCTAAAATAAGAATGACACCAACATCACCAACAACACCAACATACCAACATAAGCTTTTAAAGTCATTGACAGAGTTTCTAGAATTCTTTTAAAATATTAATGAAACAAGCATAGCATGAACTTTTAAAATCAGTGGCAGAACTCCCAAATAAGAACCCCTATAAAACCATTCATTATCAAAACAAAACGTTTGAATACTCGCTCCCTCTTCATTCATAATATAAACTCATTATGAAAATATAAATTATAAATCCTCGGGCAATAACTACGAAACTTCATTCATTTGGTTAAAAACATCGTTTTGTACGGAACCAGCTGGCTTCTTTATATTTTGCCGCCTTTTATATGAACTTGCGCAGGAGTTGTCTACTGGGTTTCGTCTTATGTTTTGATAAGTTATTACCTAAGTATGTATAGTACTTAAGTATTAAGGTCTATCTATACCGATCCGGGCCGTGCCCGGGACATGTCCGGACCGTGGCCCGTGAGGAGGGAAAACAATACGTCGTCATGACAACGTGTGTGAACGAATCCATAGAAAATGTATGGAATGATATTTTTTCCCTGACACGTCCCGGACACGTTGTCATGACGACGTATTGTTTTTCCTTCTGACGGGCCACGGCCCGGATCTGTGTAGATAAACCATTAAACGTATAGTACCGTACCTAAGTAGTTGATAAGTTAGTACATAAGTATTAAAGACAAAAAGTTGTTTTTTCAATGTTTCTTATAGTACCTATGTAATTTACAGCTTCCTTAGCCAAAGGATAAGCATTGCTATCCAAAGAGGTAATGCTGCCAGCTTGTCGGGTACTTTGTCTCGTGGGGACGCGTTGGAAGACATATTCTTCTTGTAAATATGTATTTTATTCTATGTTTGTATTGTTTTTTAAATAAAACTTTCACTATTTACATACTCGTACCTATATTTAGATTATTTGAACTAATATAATGTTTAAGGCTTAACGCATATCGTTCCCCTATGGATGTTTAGAAATGTCACGTTATAGAGCAGTCATTCTAGCTCTACAATGTATGGGGGAACCTATATAAATTCACAATAAGCTAGAAATCACAGATATTGTTCGAAATGTAAATATAATTAATATATAAAAGTTCCCCATCATTCCGATGTCTGGATTTTTTTTTTATTCATGGTCAAACGATTGAAAAGAATAACCAAGATTAACATACTTACATCGCTCGATTCATCTATGAGGCGACTCATGAATGTGTATGAAGCGAAAGGGGTTGAGGAAAGTGCCTCTTTCTACCCCAACGGTGAAGAAACGATAGATATGTATGTATGTAAGACAATTTTCATTTAATTACGTAAACTAATCATATTTACAATAATCACTGAAGTACATTACCTAATAACCATCATCGATGTCGATGGGTTACATCCGTTGGTATAAGTACCACAACAACCAGTTCTTAATCGGTTATAATCGACAGCAAAGTCATATATTATTGGATGGTTAGGTGTATGTTGTGTGTTTTATGCCTAAAGGAGTCGTGCCTCTGAGAGGCTTGTTGACGTTTTAAGAAACTCCTATTAAAAAGTATCCATACGCGCGAAAGAAGTGTGTTTGGATCGTAGCAAATGCAGGGAAGTGGTCTCAGCCTACTCGGATGGGAAAGACGTGTGACGGATGTACCTATAACTGTATAGATATAAACGCACAAAGTTTTGGTTCAATTATAATGCTTATTAATTATTATTATGCTCGGATTGAGGTCTTAACCTCTTAAGTTCAAAGCTTAGTCTTGAACCCATTCAATTAAGTATTAATTATTTCTTCTTCTTCTTTATCAGCCCAAATATGTCCCCACCGAGGGGCACGAGCCTACTCTCATACAGAGAGTGATTAGGCCGTAATCCACCACGCTGGCCAATTAATTATTTACTGAGTCAAAAACGTAAGTCAACAATTACGGTATTGTACTACGAATAAAAACTAAGATAGGTACTTATCTTATTTAGCCTCTCATCCCCATACTTACTCTATGTCCGATCAGGCGGTTCAATGCTCAATCACTCAGTTTATGACAAGCGCGGCGCATGCGCCTACAAACACGTATTATACGTAAACAACTTATACTTGAACGCCATGTGGATCGAGTATCGAGTGCCAGAAAGCAAGCGAATGTTTAGGTATAATAAACATTCGTACATAACTTACTTATAGCATTACTTATTTTACGTACATTTATAATATATATACAAAACTGGCAGAAAAGGAATTAAAGTTATTTATCCATTAAAATCTTAGTGCTAGGTATCTTCTTCTGAATTGTGACAGTGATAGCTACATACTTTGAGTATAGAATATATAAGGAGGTGCCATACCGTCTGGATCTGCGTGCCTGGTCTGGCGAAATGACTACCTTTTTGTATGGAATTTCTTATCGTTTGACAGGTCATCTCCTAAGAAAACTATGAAAAACTTGCGCCAACCTTAGCACGCTGTCATAAACTCATTTGTATATGAAAAAAAATGGGGCCACTCCTTATACTCCTTCCTCAATGGCTACATACATTACATTATCTATCACGTTTCTCTCCCATTGGGATAGGTAAACACATCGGTAAAGACCACTTCCGTCCACTTGCTACGATCCAAACACACCCTTTTCGCTTCATCCACATTGATAAGTCGCCTCATACATGCACGTCGGTTAAATACCACAACAAAAGAGAAATTAATTACGTATTCTCATCCTTTAGTAACTCGACGCTCAAACAGTTAAAAAGGCTGATGCAGGATTCCCCTGTCACCACCTACTGATAAATGTCCCTCGGTAATTATATCCGAAATGTATTTACGACATTCGTTCACATAAAACACTCGTAAAGCATTCTATACTTTGATGTAGTGACAGCAGCGTTGGTTTCTAGTCTTATATTTCAATTAATTTATTATTATTACGATTTAGTATAAGACTAGAGGTTGCCCGTGAGTTCGTTCGTAGGTACGCATTTATCGTCATATCTTGGAAAATTGACACAAAAAAAAATACAATACAATACAAATATTCTTTATTGCACAAAAGATATAAGGTACAGACACAAACAAGAATATAAGAAGCAATAGGCGGCCTTATTGCTAGGTAGCAATATCTTCCAGGCAACCTTAGGGTAAGAAATAGCGAGAAATAGGTAATAATGGATGCGGGTTGTGCAAATAATCCTAAAATATTCCTTTTCAGCCATTTTAACGTCCCCACCCACGCGTCGTCTTAAAAAAATATAACCTATGTGTTATTCTGATGTATAAGCTACAATTGCCAAATTTCATCAAAATCTGTTTAGTGGTTTTTACGTGAATGAGTGACGAATATCCACAAACAATGACATTTATGATATTAGTAGGTTAGGATTATAGGGGATGAATTGGGACAGTCCACCAAATCCTTCCAACTTAAATACCTGGGGGCTTAGCACGGCGTGCCGCGACAATTATCTCACGCATGCTGTCCTTATCACAATTAAAACAATAGACAGAGTCGTAAGCGTGACATACGCATGACAACGTCTTGTCACGGAGTGCCATGCTAAGCTAGCATAGGTGGATATCAAATGAAAGTAGGTAGGTACCTAGATAATTCATAATAACAAATCGGTCCGGGTTTTTTTTAAGCCGTTGCTGACTCTACAGCATAGCGATTCCCGAAAAAACCTCGACCTAGAAACAGCGCTGAGCCAGCGTCGAGTCACGTGACTCGTCTTTACTCGTATTCTCTAATTTTCATTCGACACTAAATTACGACACTAGCGCCTCGTCGTCGAGCATGGTGTGAGTTGGAACTAGTCGTGGTCGAAAGGAGGGTATTTCTCATACAAAATTTGGTTTCCTCTATAGCGCCTCTACTCACTCGTCGAGCGAGAGCCTCTCGCCGCCGGGAGGCTCGGCGGCCGAGAACGCTCTCGTCGAGAGCACCCCTGTACACACTCGTTCTACCATTTGAACTGAAGACTTACGCAACAACGGACGTAGAAGTTGCTGCTGCTATTTGTCTTTGTGTAGTGAGCTACTACAATATTTTTAAGCATATATTTACTTATAAAAAAAAATTCGTAAATCATGGAGAAAAGAAAATTGTGAATGATTACTGAGCACTAGTAGAAATACGTAAACAAATCAGAAAAATATTGTCAGCGAGCAATCAAATAAACGAGTGTGTACATGCTCGCTCTCGTTTACCTCGCGAGAGCCAACGAGACCCTTTGACTGGGGCCAAAAGACATGTCCCTCTAGCTAGCATCCTCACCTTTGAAAACTTAAAGAATATAAATTTTGACGATGCTAAAATTTAGTGCTTAATTAGTCAAAATTAGTCACCATAGTAAAATAATTAGTCGTCTTTTAATTTAGAAGATATAGCCGCAGTTTACTGAGGATGCTAGCTTAAGGCTCAAGCTAGCATCCTCACCTCTCATGCTGCCAAACGGTGCGTCCTATCGATTTGGTTTTAAATTTAATCGCCTAATCGTTCTCAAGTTATTACTACAAGCCGCTGAGGATGCTAACTAGAGAATTTCAAGGTACGTCATATCTGTGGCTACGCTGACCTTTTCAGTTCAAAATTAGGGTCAAGAATTAGTCAACAATTAGTCGTCCCGAATTACATTCGATTTGATTTAATTTACGTCATGGAAGTACTTTAAAAATCCTTATAAACTTCTTCATACAAATTGTGATGGTACAGTCGTGAACAAAATAATAACCGAGGTGCGATTTAATGATTGTCGAAAGGTATTTACGCATACCATTTATGCATTTTGTAGATAGGTATAAATAATAATTATATCAAATTAATACTATACTTACCTATTATGTATAAGTATGAAGATAATGATAACTCGATATTCATATATCAAGAAAGATATAAAAAAAGCTTTTATATATTTTTAATGATATTTATTTATAAACAAACAAATTAAACAATTTGTAAATATGGTTTGATCACAATGGTTAAGTACTAAAATAATCACAGTTTGTTCTTATTGCTACGATTATGTACTAATACAATGCTTTGTTACCTATTTGGTTTTAATCACAGCAAAATAATCACAATTGGTTCTTAATGTTCTTTAATTAATAGGGTATTTTTAAAGGATAGGTACAATTCGTTTAAAGCATACAAACGCCCTTATAAAAACCCTCTCTATCATTAAATTTAATGTAAATCAGTCTTTATATGTTCCATTAGGTAAAAGACACCATTGGTTCTCAACTTAGTTTGATATTTTATTCAAATGTAGAAAGAAAGGTGTCACTGTAAAACATTTTTAATTTTGTTACAAATTAATATGACACTTGTGTATTCATCATAGAGTTCAATAGAGGCTACGAACTTCAAAAGTAACTTGCTGCTGTCAGTCAAATAAATATCATTAAAAATATATAAAAGCTTTTTTTTATATCTTTCTTGATATATGAATATCGAGTTATCATTATCTTCATACTTATACATAAAAGGTAAGTATAGTATTAATTTGATCTACAAAATGCATAAATGGTATGCGTAAATACCTTTCGACAATCATTAAATCGCACCTCCGTTATTATTTTGTTCACGACTGTACCATCACAATTTGTATGAAGAAGTTTATAAGGATTTTTAAAGTACTTCCATGACGTAAATTTAATCAAATCGAATGTAATTCGGGACGACTAATTGTGTACTAATTCTTGACCCTAATTTTGAACTGGAAAGGTCAGCGTAGCCACAGATATGACTAGTGTTGCCAGGTGTCCCGATCTGCGCGGGACGTCCCGATTTTCAGGGTCTCAGGACGCGTCCCGATTTGTACCTGATCGGGACGCTAAATGTCCCGATAAATCAATAAATTTATTAAAAACTCATTATTATTAGAATAATGAAGAATTACGCATCACATCACTTTATCGAGAGCGACAATGCGTTTAAAAAAGCACGCATCCCATCACTAACGCCACAAGGATAAGGATGAACGTTAAGTGACGATTGTAAAGGGCGCTGGTGTGTTCTCTCAATCAATCGGTCTTGATTCGTTCACATTGTTGCGGTTCAAACGTGTTTTGCAATTTCATCATCAGAAAAAATATTAATTTAGAAGATTCTTTGCAGTTAAACATACCCATTATTTAATTTTAACATTATTTAAATATTTACGCAAATACTTGTAACAACATTCGCATATTTAGTTATTTCTAAGATTCTATTTCGCGTCCGGGAATTTTAGGTTATGTTAGGCAGTTGGTTTTTATTGGTATAAAGTGCGACTGCAGTCCGCATTGGGCGAGGACGCGATTTTTAATTTCTACTAGTCCAACAAGTCTGACTATTATGTAGGATTAAATTCTGACATAGGCCTACTTATAATGTTAGTTGCGAAACGCAATAAATAAAAGTTTTATTTGAAAACGTTGTTTTTTTGTTTGTCCCGATCTACAACCCTAAATCCCGATTTGTTTTACCTTTTGCCCCGATTTAAAACAAATCAGACCTGGCAACCCTAGATATGACGTACCTTGAAATCCTCTAGTTAGCATCCTCAGCGGCTTGTAGGTTGTAGTTATAACTTGAAAACGATTAGGCGATTAAATTTGGAACTTAGGTGAGTATTAATGACTAATTGACGACTAAATGTTGGAATATAAACCAAATCGATAGGACGCACCGTTTGGCAGCATGAGAGGTGAGGATGCTAGCTTGAGCCTTAAGCTAGCATCCTCAGTAAACTGCGGCTATATCTTCTAAATTAAAAGACGACTAATTATTTTACTATGGTGACTAATTTTGACTAATTAAGCACTAAATTTTGGCATCGTCAAAATTTATATTCTTTAAGTTTTCAAAGGTGAGGATGCTAGCTAGAGGGACATCAAAAGACCGACACGCGCCCGAGAGCGACCAAATGAGGCCACGAGAGGAGACGAGAGCGCCCTGTACCCACTCGCGCTCGTCCTGTCTCGGGGAGTCTCGACGACTGTGTAGAGGCGCCATAACGAAATTCCGTTTCGACCGAGGGAGGTTTCGACTTTGCCTACCGCCTCGTCGACCACCTCGATTCTTTCCGTCAAATGTGTCTTTGGTTACTTTTGACATCTGTTTGTCGTGATCAAAAATTTAGTAAATAATAAAAAATATTCATGTGAGGTCGTTTACCAACGAAATAGAAGAAACTTGAAGATACTTGTACCAGCGAGAGGAAAAAGGAATAGAAAGAGAACTTTCTGTGTTGTTGCGAAGGTAGACATACTTCAAGAAAAGATAATCATATGAAGGAAGGAACTGAAAAAAACTTACCGTCCTCCGTTAGATCTGAAAGAAGAAATTGTTAATTGTTGCCAGAGATTCATTGGAACGGTTGAAGCTTAAAGACACTAAATATCGTTACCTATAATAAGCGTCCATGAATAGCTTAATGTGGTGTTCGTTGTTTGCTACTTTAGATATAATACTTGGGACGTATGTGATTCGCCAGTGAATGGAAAGGTAGTAAGTAGCAAGTGGATATTTAAATTAAAAGCTAACGGGATCTAGTTTTCCTAAACCAGGATGGTTCCGAAGCTATCGAGTCTCCAGTTTCACTTGATATAGAAAGTCAATCTAATGAAAATTGTGTACGTATCTGAAACTGTTATAGATCAAGAAGGGGCTGAAAGTCAAGTACGTTGCGACCAATGACCAACCTGAAGATATACTAACTAAACCTTTAAATGGAGAGTACATAACTAAGTGTAATATTAAAAATGTATTAAGTCTGAGAGTTAAGTAGGAATTTGTGTAATTTAGGAGAAAGCGTGTTATGAAGTAAGCATAATTAGTTTATTGGTTAATTTTTATATCTGTCTGTGTGTTTGCCGTGAACATTTCTACTAACTACCTATGTAATAATGGTTTTCCAATAAATTTTTTGAAATGTTAAAACAGAGTTTTCCTCAAAACACATGATTTTTATCATTAAAATGAGTGCCAGATTGTCTGTAATGTTTTCTTTGCTTTAAGTTATACGAAATGCTACGACAGGCGAGACAACTAAGAAGCCTTATTTATATATTTATTTTCTGTAATCAGGAAACAAAGATCAGACACTAATACAGTATTCAACACACACACAAAGTATACAAAAAGCCAAACAGTTTTCACAGAGAACAGTTTATTAGAAACTCTAAACTTCTGGTGATCTTGATAATTTACATCCTCGTCCACCACAGTTTGTTGCATATATTATCCTGCAATGCGGTGCTATCTCTACGTCTTGCGTGATTTGTCCATACATACTCAATAGCAAGCCAAAGCTGCAGCTCAGACAATCAAGCAACTTTTCTTGCTGCGACAAAGATAGGACAGCCGCTTCTGGACATGCTGGAAATAGGAATTATAATTATAGTTACCTACGGAACACGTATATCTGTATTATAAACACAAAAGATAAAAGGAACGATAAAAATTTGCTAAATGATGAATGATGTTGGTTGCTTGTCGTTGATTCGTCCACCGACATGAGCCTGGCTCTTAAATAATATGAATGAATGAAATGATTGAAAATAAACGTATACTTGTCCTTACATTTTGGAATTTATTGCGAAAAACTACATAAAATCAAATTTATTAGAAATATTTTTTTGTTGACATAATGTTGACATTAACAGAATGTCAAATTAAGTTTTCTCGATTTTGGGCTCGACGTCGAGCCTCAGAGTCGGGCTGCCACAAGGTTCGACATCGAGCTTAACGTGAGACTAACGACGAAAAAAATCGTATTCCCGAACACATTTTGCTCGACGTCTAGCCGTACCGCTGGCTCGACAGCTCGACGCTGGAATAGAGTTGTCTGACTACTCTTGAATTTTAAATCGATATAATATTTGAATAAGTATTTTGAGGGTAAAATTAAAATTTATTATACATTTTTAGGTCTGAAATCATGAAGACATGTTGAAAATCTAAATTTGAACGGTGAAAGTCTACTTTAATTTAATTTATTCCAGTGTCAGCTGTTGTAAGCTTTCGAGTTATATATGTTACGGGCAATGTGATTAATTGGGCATTATGCATAATGCCCAATATAAGCGGGCAATGTGATAAATACTATGCAATTAATCAAATTGCCCGGGCATTATGCATAATGCCCGTCACCTATTGGGCAGAGTGATAATAAACTGTTTCAGTACTTTTTTTTATTTAACAATGAAACCTTATCTCACCTAAACCTAACTGAAAGTTAAATAAATGTGTACGTATTATGAAACTTAAAATTCTCATCGTTTCTTCATAAGTTAAGTTGGGTTTTAGTTTAGGTTAGGCAATTCCGGACTCTGATTGGTCAAAGGGTGGCATGTGCTGGTTTCCCTAAAATACTTCCTAAATCCCTAAAATATGTGGAAAGGGTTGATGGCTGGCACATGCGTTGAGACCTGTGTGAAGGTGCTGCAGTGATGGCCGGTCATGTAGGTACCTATGCGGATTCTATCAAGCTTTCACTTTTCAGCTTCCCATTTTACCTATACCTTGTTCTGGATATTGCAGGGGCAAATTTTTTATTACTTGTTTATTGATTTAAGCTCTATTGAAATGTAAATTTTAATGTTTGTTTCTGTGTTTCAGCCTAAGAATTTGTAAAATTGAAAAGAGCAACCCAACAGAATTTCTTGCTAGGTTCTTCTCTATAAAATGAAAAAGAAAATGAAACTCTTGCGAATTTAGCATTAACTTTAAAAAATTACCCGTCTAGAGTGTTGTCAAACCTAACCTACAGGATTAAAAGAATTTTCATTTTAATATTTAATTTCAATTTCATGCCGAAATTATGAGCATTTTTTTCCTTTAGGTAGGTACCTATGCATGCAGCAGATACGTAAAGTTTCTAAAAACTTTATTGTATTGAAGTACTTAATAACATAACATATGAGTTGCCAAATTATTATTCTACTCTACTTCAATAATCTTAGTTGATAAAAATGCAAAAACCTAAATTCTACCTAAAGTAATGACTTAAAATTTCTGAAAAAATTGTCCACTAATATGTCTCTGACAACGTATCAAAAATTTGGCGACTTTAGAATTATCGCAACCTACAATTATCAAGTAAACGGACTATTATTATCAAATTGCCCACTGGTCTTTGTCATAACGCCCGGGCATTGTGATAAATAGCACAGATTTGAAAGTTATTTATCACATTGCCCGATACAGCTGGGCATTATTCATAATGCTCGGGCATTATGCATACTGCCCGCATTAATCACATTGCCCGTAACATATACATCATTCGTCATCGCCGGGTCGTAATAACCTATACCTTCAGCTAGATGCTTACTTGGTTACCGCTACCAAATCTCCGTTTCTATAAACAATCCACCAGTTAAATGTTACTGCGCCAGTATGTTTAATGTTTTATGAAGCTTAGTAAACGCCTCAGGGACAGTCTATCGTCGAACTCCGCAGCAGCCACTTTCAAAGTGGAAGAATTTAAAGAAGAATGTACGTTAACGTGGTGGTACCAAATAGGTACCAGTTATTCTGTTGTATCCCAGTGGATAAAGTGTAACGAGGAAGTTAATATTTTCTGTGTGTTGTTTGATTCTTAGTTTTCATTGTGTTATAAGTATAATAAAAATGCATTAAATATATATGATAAAATGTTTTATTAAACCAAACAACAAAGTCCTTTTAAAAATTAAAACCATTCACTAGTATTTCTAGTCTTAAAATATGGGCTTCACTGTATCTGGTGTCAGCAGTTATAGTTGGATTTAGGAGAAGTGGTAATAAATAAACTCTGTTTGGATAGGCCTGTCTTTGGAGACAGGCCTATCCAAGCATCTAGCGGTCTCCAAATTCACCAGCATCACACTGACCTAGAAAATGTATTTACATAATATTATTCCAGTTATGAATTGTTTTATAATAGGTATTTATAGATTGAAATTGTAAGGGTTTTATCTACGTTGACTATGGAACTCAAAAAGAGACGATAATGTAGGTATGTATCTATCTACAGAGTAGTTAAAATAGGTGAATGAATTTAAATGTTACCTTTTAATATTGAGTTATTGAAGCTAGTGGCATCATGTGTGGATCCAGCCATCGAGCCACAACATTCATCAGCCTCAAGTCTGCATCACAGACTCCTTTAATATTGATAGAAAAGCGGTGAAACTCCATCGTTCCTACAAATAATACGAGTTATTTTAACGGACAACTAGATACCTAGTACTTAGTTTCTTCATACCTTGAAGATGTTACTCGTATGAAAGACATTATTTAATTTTATAATGATTGCATTGCATAGGTAAGCACTGAACTAATTTTCTCTTGCAATTCTGGACGAGCAGCGTCTGGGCGTTTCTTCTTTATCGCTCGAAATCAGCAAGAAATCCACAATATTTCTTCTATTTGAAACATGTCAATACAGACAACGCCATATTTTGAAAGCAAAACTTCTTTCAAAATATAGCGTCAAAGAAACATCAAAATTTTACGCTTGTCGTCCGAGGGAGGTTCGAGCCCTCAATTTTCATACAGAGGACCGACCTCCCTTGGTCTTAGGACCTCCCATGGTCTAAGGATCAATTAAAACAAAATTTTTGAATGAAATTTAAATTTCGAATTCGTAAAAATAACGTTTTTTTTTACTTTACCAATAAGTTTGGATGCTCTCTATCCTTCCTTTAATTCTTAAAACTTTTTATTTACAACCCAATAAGTAAATAAACATAATTTCACCTTAAATAAATACAATACAATATAATACAAACTTCTCTTTTACTCTTTGAATTTATAATACTAATATACGTATTCTGTAGGTAACTATAATAATCATTCATATTTCGCTGTCTTGAGCAGCAGCGTTGGCTTGCTTTTGGGTATTGTAGGAAATAAGCAACAAACTGGACAATGATGGACGAGGATGTAAATTAACAAGATCACCAGATAGAGTTTATAGTTTCAAATAAACTGTTTTCTTTGAGAAACTGTACCTACTGTTTTCTTTGTTTATAAAAAAAATATATATTTACAACATGTCTTTCTGATTCCAGTCCTAAAATTATATAATTAATTAATTTTTCGCACAATATTTAGCCTTAGAACGCTTAGTCAAATATATCGATTAAAATTCCAGAGAAATAGTCAGTCAACTCTATTTCAGTGTCGAGCTGTCTAAGATTAGTAGTTCGACGTTGAGCTAAATGCGTTCAAAGAACACTAGTTTCTTCTACGTCGAGCTCAACGTCGAAATGATGTCGAACGACGTGGGAGCTCGACGTCGAGCTCGTCATCGTACTCGACTCGACCTTGGTTTTTTAGGGAATCACACTGCAGTTCGACATCCCGCCATTAATACGGTAAAGAAATATTTTGATGATAAACGACCGACTAATGCACTCAAAGTAGTTAACAAGTCGGGGTTAATACAAGACGTTCATAGTTAAAACGAAAGTATTTGGACGTATACTACAAAGCAGTGGATTGCTACTTGCTTTGATTGCAGTCAATTTTTTTGTAGGCCTTGTAGTTTTTTTTTCGGGCAGCTAATAGACAGTGAAGAAGAAGGAGTTTTTTTTAAATGAATGAACGAAGAAGTAACCTTGGAATGAGGTTGTCACTGTATCATCATCATCATCATGTCAGCTTATGGACGTCCACTGCTGGAGAAAAGCCTCCTCCAAAGATCTCCACAACGACCGGTCTTGCGCTGCCCACATCCAACGGTTACCAGCGACTTTGACCAAGTCGTCCGTCCACCTTGTTGCAGGCCTTCCTATCACACTCACAGATTACTAAATAAGTAGTTGTATTAATTCACGGAAGAAGAAGGTTTATGTTTTGTCATACTTATAATAGAGTCAAATTACTTATTGCTAGTAATAAAATTTAGTATTACATTATTGTATGTTCTTAAAAAGGTATAATATTACTAAAATGTCTGCCTAAATGTCTACACATATCCGGGCCGTGCGCGTCCGGTTGTCATGGCGACGAATTGTTTTCCCTCTTGACGGGCCACGGCCCGGGCACGGCCCGGGCACGGCTAGATAGACCTTAATCTGTAATTTTATTGTAATTTTCTACAACATGTTCTTTAAAGAACTTCACAACAGACGTGCTTTAGAAAACACATTAAACATGAAAGACTAATTGAGTAATTAAACAAGAAACTTGTTCCTCAATAAACGGCTACATTTCCAAAGAATGTCATTGTATTTACGAGATAGTTTTATAACTCTCTCGGACGCTGCTCCGCGATAAATCAATCGGTATCTTCCGCTCGTACTTAAATGTAAGGAATTTAACGCAATGATACTTAATTACTAGGTCTTTCTACATTTTACTTCATAGATTTTAAATAATTTTCAATAGAACATTCTTAAAAGAAAGGTCGACGTCACAGCCGACATGTATGTACGAATTTCAATAAAGAGTATGATGAATGTGGATGAAGCGAAAGGTGTTATTGAATCGTAGCTCTCCGTGATGGAGAGCAACAAGGCTTTTGTCCAGCAGTGGGACGTGACAGACTGACTGTATCTATATCTGTTGAATCGTAGTAAGTGGAGGGAAGTGGTCTTTGCCTACCCCGATGGAAAAATGTAACATATCTATGTACATTTGTAAAATGACAGATATTCGAGTATGGACGTCCTTGCAAAAACATTTGTCCACGTTATATTACTCAATCTCCATAAGACTTGGAACAAAAACCGCAAATCAAAGTACCTCAGTCTTCGTCCGCAGACCATCTAATCCAATTATGAGACACGCGATATGGAATTACTAACCGACCGCAAAAAGAATACTTCGTATTTTACGGCTGTCTTTTGTAAAAGGTACGTTTTAATTTAGACGGTTATAATTTAGTTTATACATCTGAATGATGAAGCTGAGTTTGGTATGATTTTAAAATTGTAAGTATTAATTTGGAGATGAATGAAATGAAAAGATGGAAGGATGCGGAGAGGCCTTTGCCCAGCAGTGGGATATAATACGCTATAAAAAAATGATAATAACCAGGTTACTAAAAAGGAATTTACTTTCATGGTCACATAGAAAGAGTTGTACGAAGAAGAAATTTATTAAACGCAGCTGTCTCAATCAAAAACTGCTGTAGATCCGACCATTCTGAAAATCTTATAAGTATTTAGATATCTTAGCTTTATCAAATACAAGAAAGATAAGACCTCAAATATTCCTCATCTAATTTAAAAGCAAGTCTCTTTGTCAGTGGAGTCCACACCATTCTGATCAATTCTCCACCCTAATTTACCTCCTAATACGACACAACTTCTACTCCCTCTTTTATTTGGTCTATATGTCTTTCTCTCTTCCTATAGTCTACATATTAAAGAGAAAGTCACCGAAACTAGGCAACAGCAATCCAAATAGGTCTAAATCAGTACAAACTCCATAGAAGGCCCTTGAGCCCAAGATACGGAATGCCCAAACCGAGGGTGTTTGCACGTTGGCCACACGCGTCGATAATTAGACGAGGGAAGGCGTTCAGGCTTCGTGTCTGGTGTTTGTTGACTAAACACTGGACTTTGGAGGTTTGGGTCATGTTATGAGGAAACAGCGGGTTTTGAAACGGTATTAAAGCCCTATTCAATTCAGGCTGTGGACAAGCATTAAAAGAAGCCTTTTTACTTAAAGAGCTTTGTATAAGGTTGTCTAAATCCTACTAATATTATAAATATCAATGTTCGTGCCGATGGATGGATGGATGAGAGGTTTGTTACCCGTTCATGCAAAAACCACTGTACAGATATTAATAAAACTTTACAATATTGTAGGTTGCACATCAAAATAACACATAGGGTATACAATATTAAGACATTTACGATTTCTTAAGAATGACTATGATTTTGCGGGCAGCATCTACGTATAGATAGACATTCCTATAAGAAATGTGCCGAAGATTTCCTGACTGAGGGAGAGGACCTGTGATCCCCACGCCGGGTCTTTTCTGCTGAAGCGGTTGTCCATCGCTATCCAGCGTGGAAACGCAGCTGGGGTGATGGGCACGTTTCCACCAGGAGAGACCAGGGGCGGATTATTCCTGGATTATTGTTAGTTAGGTTATGTTAATATTTACATAATGTACAACACAATAAATAAAAACAATACAATATAATACAAACTTATGCTACTTAAGTACCTACTATATACATATTTATATAAATATTTATACATAGGTAACCTATAGGTTTATGTTAGGTTATGTTTAGTTTAGTTTAGTGGTTATATTTCATTTAGTAGAGTATAGTATTTTTAATAACATATTCACATGTATAGTATTTTTTAAATATACTTAAATAAAAGTTTTTGATTGAAGAAGTTGTATTAAATCGCTCATCCCTCCCACTTTACTCCACCAACCAAAGCTCTGGTATTTGGTAAGTAAAGCAACGAAACTGCATTCGACACCCGAACGCATTGTGTGCGTACACCGTCCAACTTAGACGAATTGGTCGTGAGAACTGGACCTGTTTACTATTATATTTTGGAGCATCTTGTACAGGTTTTGGGCTCCCATAATTTAAAGTCAAAGTCAAAAATATATTTATTTCATAGGCACAAAAAATGCTCTTGAAACCGTTACATTATTATATAGGTATTTTTTTTAAAAGCTAGCGCTATTTTCGCAAGGTGCAGTTTCCCAGGTTGCTCTTTTCAATTCAAATTTATTAGGTTAATGCATAAATGTAGTGTTCTTTTCTTTAGTCTGTCCATCCTACTATAAATGTCAATGTTTGTGCCGATGGATGGACGTTTGTTACACTTTCACGCAAAAACTACTGAATAGATATAGATGAAATTTGGCAATATTGTAGCTTATATCAGAGTAACACATGGACTATATTATTTTGAGATATTTAGATGTTTTTTCCAAGATATGCCGATAAATTCGTACGAAGTTGCGGGAAGCCTCTAGTCTAGTATATGAAAGGCGCATGGGCGGTTATTGAAAATTGGTTGAAAAAAGTCCTGGACTGGAGTCGCCATGTTTATTATGAACTTTCTAAAGTCACATGGGCGCCACGAGGCACGAGTAGAATAAGTTCAAAATATCAATTCTGCAGTTTATTTACTTCTCAATCAAATAAGTTCCAATTAATTGAATCAACCATTTCATTCCGAAAACCAAACAAAGGACAATCGAAAAACAGTTCAGTTACAAAAAGTCTTAAATCCAAAGGTTTCCTATTGTTTTATTGACTTTATTGTCGTTGTAGAAGAAGCTGGTAGCCAATTAGTCGGCGCAGGAGTGGATAATTGGGCTGGAACCGGTTTAAGGCGGTTCTTTGGACTTACCAGTTGGTTCTTTGGACATCTTCGGTTGTGTGGAGTCTGGTTTAGAAGGTTTACTCGTTTGTTTTTGGGAAAGTTGACATTAGGATGAGCGAGAGAGGTCTCTTAAATGACATACAACGTTATATTGGACGAAGAGTACTCCTCCAAATGATAACAGAAACTGACTGACTTTCAACATCTAATGCTATCTACACACCAAAGCCGGGCTAGACCGGCGGCTTTTCGTCATAAGAAAGCTGTCAAAAAGCCGGCGGCATGCCGACGGCTTTGGTGTGTAGACAGCATTAAAGGAACCAACAACTAAAAGGAAAATAACTTTTCTAAGTAATTTCAAGAAGTTAGAACACGCTTTCAAAAAGTTTGTTTCGTTCAAAAAGTCAAATGTGGGCTCAATATCAATGTAAAGTTTATGAGTTAATACTTTATTTATTATGCCACAACCAAAGTTTACACACTTAATCAAAAAATAATAAAATTAATATGATGGATGTAGAAAAGTTGCTGCCTATAGTGCCTATGTAGTAGGTACTTAATAGAAACAACAAGGTACATTTTCGAATAAGAAGCAACAAGCAATGACATGACATATTGTAAACACATGATATTTATCTTGTCTTTACATAAGCTTTACATTATATCATGACAATTCATTGTCACGGTTATCTCTCGCTTGCGTCTCTGTCTATAGTTTGAATGTGGTAGAGACAAAATGACGCGAGTCAACTGTCACAGCTACTGAAATAATTCGACACGCGCTTTTTATCCAATTTCTTTTGTTATCAAAGTCATTGACCGATAGACAGACAGATTCATCTGAAGCGAGTCTGTGACAGTGAATCACCGGCGTCCCAAATCGGCGCGCGCGCACCCGAAATAAACGCCCGCGAAACAATACTGCTTGGAGACTATTTGTACTGATTTGTGTAGTGTTTAATTGTGGAGTGTGAAAAGTTTTAAAAAGATTGTAAGGTGAGTAAAAAATATATGAATATTGTGGTTAATTGGTGTAGCTATCAAGCTGATCTGATGTCTGACTCGAAAAGACAGGAAACGTGACATGCACCACTCTCCTACTTACCGAAGAAATGAGTGAATGAAGAACACATGGCTGATATTTCGTGCTCTCTGGGAGCTTGCCGTTTTTTAGGCCTTTTATAGGTAGATTTTAAATATCTAAGGCTCGGCGCAAACGGGCCAATGACCATAGCCACTGGTGGTCAGCGACGGTGACTAACACGCCTTTTCTGTGGCCGGTGGCCCGTTTGCGCCGACACTAGGACGCGAGTGGAGGGAAATGGTTGCCCGCTACGATGAGAAAGATGCGTGACAATATGTAATGTATGTTATAAATGTTATAATATCTATTCATGTAAGTAGGTATGCAAAAACGCAAACAAACTTGTGACAAGTCCAGAAACACTGAGATTTACCACGGCTTGCTTGAATACTACTCAATCAAATCAAAGCAACTAAAGACAACTTCAAACTTATAAGCTAGTATCATCTAACAATGCAACGCGCTAACAAGAAGCTACCAGTTTACAATCCACCGGAAACCCAGCCACTTCACGATCAGTGTTTGGGATACAACTGTAATGTAATTAACATAAACTTAGTGGGATAATAGGATAGGTAATTGGGAGGAATTTTGAGGGAGGCTGTATGTAGATGGTAGCTGGAAGGTGTTGATAATATTTTTGTTGTTTTTAAATCGGGAACGTTGTCCAGTCTTACGATTTGAGACTTTTGAATACCTAATAAAGTATAGTTAAGGTTACGCACCGGTGTTTGGAACCCTTTCGCAACTTGACGTAAAACTATGCCGCAGTTGCAGATCTAAAGAGACATTGCAAACGAAGGCGCGTTTGCGGAGCGTATGCGTTTTTTTTCCGCTATCAAAACGCGCCCAAACGCTACGCTCCGCAAACGCGCCTACGTCTGCAATGTCTCTAACTAGAGCTATCCTATCCAGAATAATTTTAATTTTCTATTATCAATAATAACGTGAAATATATTTTCAGGTTTTTATTACTAAATGGCAACAGATTCTGAGCAAAGAAGATCTCATATTCGTCAGTTAATTTTAGCAGCTGTAGCAGGTACGTACTAACTAATGTAGGTAGGTTATGGTATCTCCACACTAAAGCCGCCGGCTTCTTGACAGCTGCCATTCGTTTGACGTAAAGCCGCCGGCCTAGCCCGGCGACATGCCGGCGGCTTTGGTGTGTAGATAGCATTAGGGACTATGTATAATAGTGGTTTGTTCGCTGTCCTTTGCGGACAAGATCATTAAACTAAACACTCCATTCATTTAAATTATTAGATCTTTAACAGCGTACCTTAATTTTATATCTAGTTAAGTTTTACAGAGATATCCACAATACCATATACATACGGACCTTAAATAGGGCGCGGCAATGTAGCGCAAAGGTAGCGCAGTTACAATTTGCTAAAGGCCAAAACACACCGGATGCGTATGCGTTGCGTATGCGTAGACGTATGCGTACCTCTGAGTTGTAATGTATGGAACTGTCACCGCTTGCATAACGTAGACGTACACGTCGACGTGACGCGTAGCCCAGTGTCACATCAAGTTACACCGTAACTACGCGCGTGGCTACTACGCCGTGCTTACGTCTACGTTACGCATACGCATCCGGTATGTTTCAGCCTTAAATGTGTAGGTAGTAGTTACTAGGTTATATGTATTACCCACAGCATGTTCTCTCTAATTTCTGCTAGATGCTCTCTCCATCCACACACCGCGTAATATACAGAATGACAAGCCAAGAAATACTTTACTCAAAGACACGGCAATAAACATTAGAGATAATTCCAGACAAGACGTCACCAAGCAAATTGTAAATAATCGACTATTTTACAATAATTTATAATTTATAAGATTCATTTTCTAACTTCGCAAGGGTAAGTGACCGATGAGTCAAGCCAGACGGGTTTACATCTATTATCTTATGTTCCTAGATAATTTATACAAAATTGAGATCTAGGTCGTTAGATTAAGATTGACATTGCTATGTGGTGTAAAGTGTGTTACGTCGTTTAGTTGTAATGTTCGTGCTATATCGGTCTCGACGACATCCCTCATTTAAGGTTGGGACACACTGAATGCGATATGCAATGCTGTGTTCGCGCACGTGCGTAAGTAAGCGCTGGCTACGTCGCACTTATGTGTGAAATAGCTCAAATTGATTTGGACAAGCGGTTGATCCGCTTTTTGAAATGAAAAATGCGAATCGCGACATTGAGATGATAAATCTGCAAAGTCGATTATCAAACAGAAAATTGCCGACAGCTAAGGCCTTCTTCTCAACCACTAGGTACTCAAGAAGGTATCCAGCTCGTCCCGCCATCTTTTCCGTGGTCTGCCGCGACGTCGTTTGGCAGTTGGTAGCCATTGAGTAGCTGTACAGACTACAGCACACTATCTAGCTTTAATTTATACTTCCAATACCTTCTAAACAACACAAGGCCGTCGCCCCAGTAGGCAAACTGGCCGACTGAGTGAGCCGCAAATTTGTGGCGAACTGTTTGAGTTAGCTGCAAACTCAAATCAATGAAATCACCGGTTTTGGTGGGAGTCGGCCGCTGTCTGAGATAGTCATCGCGCGTGAAGTGAGCGAAAACTAGCTGACTGTGGACACTAAATTTCAAATATATTGAAGGGTGTAGTAGGTACTAAATCGATACGCCGCAAACTAGTCAGCCGCTAACAGTTTGCCTACTGGGGCCACGGCCTTACGCATACGCACTCAGTATACCCCAGCCTCAAAACTCGTACTATTTATTCCTGCCCCCTACTTTACTGGCTCATTGAGCTAAAGGGATCGTGTTTTCGGATTTGTTTCGCTGACAGAACGCATGGTTCCGGTCTGGCGGCAGACGTGGAAGTTATATGAATAGCTTTGTATATGTTTGTTATATGTATGTAAAATTAACACACTAAAGGGTTCCCGCGACTTCAAACACCAATGATTTTTATAGGTATAGATGTGTTACCTTTATAGTGATTGGCGTTTAAATCTGTGCCGAATAATGATTACAATGACATTAATGACAGCATTTCAAATCATACTCCAAATGTTTTCAGACTGACTGAGACTAGCTACAAGTTGTCTTAAATAGGTCTATTTACAGTCTTCGAAATGTGCGCGCATATAACATATCTATACCTATAAAAAAATCATTGTTTATATGTAAAATTAACACACTAGAGGGACCCCGCGACTTCGAAGACATTTAACGTCATATCTTAGATAAAAAAATTAAGTGCTATTTTGGTGTATAAGCAACAATATTGCCAAGTTTCATCACAATCTATTTAGTAGTTTTTGCGTGAAAGAGTAACAAAGATCCATCCATATATCCAAAGGCAATTTAAATTTGACATTTATAACATTAGTAGGTAGGATATAGGTAAGTATGTAAATATTAATATATTAATAATTACTCATTCATCAGTCGCCTCATACATGCACGTCGGTTTAGGGTTCTCCTGACTTGGCCTTGAAACAAAGGAAGTGTGTTACTTTTCAAGAAAAACTACTGAACAAATTTTGATGAAACTTGGCAATATTGTATCTTATACATTAGAACAACACAGGTTACTATTTTAGCCTGTGTGTCATTCTAATGTTCTAAAATATTGTCTAAGTTTTCCAGGCGAAAAATGCGTAATGGTATCTACACCCCAAAGCCGCCGGATTTTTTTGACAGCTGCCATTCGTATGACGTAAAGCCGCTGGCCTAGCCCGGCGGCATGACGGCGGCTTTGGTGTGTAGATAGCATAAGAAGTCGCGGGCAGCCTCTAGTATTATCTAATCTACATAAAGCGCAATACACTTGAAAGTTTGACTCCTTTAAACCCATTCACATATGAAACAAACAATCACTTATCTATTGTAAGATGGACGGATACTTCCTTTCTCATTCCATTAGATTCAGTTACTGTCTATTTAAAATCTCATAAACAGCTTATGATAGGCATTAAAGACATTGCAGACGTAGGCGCGTTTGCGGAGCGTACGCGTTTTTTTTCCGTCACCAAAACGCGTCCTCGCGTTTTACTCGCGTAGCGTTCGCGTTTTGACAGATAGTCCAAGAGCCTGAGAGCCCTATCTTCCTCACGTTCGGAAAGCTGAATGTTCTTCTGTGTATCCCAACATTGGTATGCTGTAATTTAGTCTGAATTTCCTTAAATACATACATTTTAAGATTTTTCATTGAAATAACTAAAATCTAAGATCAACGTGCTTTTGACGCAAATAAAAATTGTCATCTATATATATAAAAATGAAACCCGTTTTCCGTTGTCACGGCATCACGCCTGAACGGCTGGACCGATTTCGCTAATTCTTTTTTTAAAATGTTCATTGAAGTCCAAGGATGGTTCTTACGGTGAGAAAAATTCGAATAATTGCCGGGAAAGCCCTAAAACAGACCTTTTCTTTTTCCCATACAAATGTTTTCTTACTAAAATGTAGAGTCAATTTGAACTTTATTCCTACACAATAAAGTTCATTCTAAGGCGGGACGAAGTTCGCCGGGACAGCTAGTACTTAATATTTAGTAAAGTCTTAATATGGTTAGTCTTTGTTAATAGTTTACGCAAAATCATTGAAAAAAACACAATATTTTGCTATGATGCGTATCATCGCCCTTACTACTCCGCTCCTATTTGTGATGTGTCAAAACGCGTGCAAAACGCGCGCGTTTCTGTACCTAACGGAAAAAAGAACGCGTACGCTCCGCAAACGCGCACGTCTGCAATGTCTCTTAGATTCAGTTACTGTCTATTTAAAATCTCACAAACAGCTTATGATAGGCGTTAATGTTTCATAATGGTATTTCCTAGTTAGATCGGGTTACTTTAGGAATTTCAATTATTATTATAACTAGGTATAATATTCCTAGGCCAAGTCAGGAGTACCCTAAGCCGACGTGAATGTTTGAGGCAACTGATAAATATATTGTGGAGGAAACGAAAGAAGTGTGTTTGGATCGTAGCGAGTGGAGGGAAGTGGTCTCTGCCTACCTCGATGGATAAGAGATGTTACGAGTGAAGAAATCCAAACACACTTCTTTCGCTTCTAATCTCTTCAAATACATCAACCACAAAATAAAACAATAGCTACTTTAAAAACTAAAAAAAAATTAATTTAAATTTAAAACCCACCCTCTCAGTGACAAAGGGCGGGCAATGTTGGCCATAGTGGGCAATGGTTGCTTAATGGGATGAAACAATGGACTACAATGGACCGGGTTGGCCTTCCTCGAAGGGTCTACCTGTTTACCTGACATAAAAAGGTAAACGGTCATTTGAGAGATTTTTAGTAAGATAGAGTACTCATTGAGTACGTCGATACTTTAAATTTTTTATTTTTTTACTTTTTATTTTTTTACTTTAAATACTTTTAATTTTAATAAGTTTTTTGATAATTCTACTAATAGGTATTATAGATGTCAATGTTTGTGCCGATGGATGGATGTTTTTTTTTTACTTTGTCACACAAAAACTACTGAACAGATTTTGCTTAAACTTACCAATATCATACCTCATAATCAGAATAACAGATAGGCTTGTATTATTTTAAGATATCATGATTTTTTTCCAAGATATGACGAAGTCGAGGGCAGCCTCTAGTAACTTAGATACCTACATATATACATACATACATATCCGTCACGCCTCTCTCCCATTAGGGTAGGCAGAGACTAGGTACTTCCTTCCACTTGCTACGATCCAAACACACTCATCAGTCGCCTCATACATGCCCGTCGATTAAAGGGTACTCTTGATTTGGCCTTTCTTAAGCAAGTCCCCGATAGATACCTATAATTAAAATATTATTTTTTCCATTATTTGTTTATTGTAGTGACTATCCTGCTTTCATGCTATCACTTGCTCTGTGGGATCTGCAGGAAGAAATTTCTTTTAGAAATATGCTGTACCTTTTGTATAATTTCTCTTTTTTTCTGTCTCTATGTACTATCATCTTACATTAAACTGTTAAATAAATAAATAAAATATAAACTTAACTAATTATGTACTATTTAAAACTTATTATTCTTTTCTTCTATTGTCTAAATAACCGCCAGCCCTAACCACTTCCCATCAGGGTGCACACAATAAAGGTGTAAGTCACAAAATAGTAAATTCTTGTCGAGTCACCGCCAAATCTCGTTACTAAAGTGCGAGCCCGTTAACTTGTTTATAAAAAGCCCAAGTGTTTATACTTCACACCTCTGCGGCGATTGTGAACTAAGAATGCTTTACATCGAAATGTAGGCCTTTTTCTTAATTGCTTACGACATTCCTTTATTTGTTATTGTAGGTTATCCCGTTTTGTAGAAGCTTTGGGTCCATAATCTGTATTGAGGACTATATACATACATAGATATACATATCTGTCATGCCGTTCTCCGTGTGCCCATCATCGGGGTAGGCAGAGACCACTTCTCTTCGACACATGGCAAATAGGAACTACCTGTTACGGTATTTTTCATAGATTTTCTCTAATCCCTTTTTTAGGGTTCCGTTATTATGTACCCAAAGGGTGAAAACGGGATCCCATTGCTTAGGTTCGACTGTCTGTCTGTCCGTCTGCCTGACCGACCGTCGTCTGTCGGTCCGGCGCACATGGCCGGTTTTTACAAAAGTTTCTTAAAAAACCAGCCAAGTCCGAGTCGGACTCGCGCAGGAAGGGTTACGTACCATTCACTATTCATATCGAGCACAAAAAGCAAAAAACCACGTTTGTTGTATAGAAACCCCCTTAATTATTATTATTATTCTATTTTAAGTACCTACTTGTTGTTATAGCGGCAACGGTAATACATTATCTGTGAAAATTTCCACGCTCTAGCTATAACGGTTCATGAAATAAAGCCTAGTGACAGACGGATGGACAGACAGACAAACGGACAGCCAAGTCTCAGTAATAGAGTCCCGTTTTCACCCTTTGGGTACGGAACCTTAAAAAAAACTTATCGTAATATTATTTTATCCACAATCCCATAACCCAACTTTTTTCTCAAAATAAACCACCATAAACATTCAGCAACCTTACCAAATCATGTCATCGCGTACACTCTCCCACTCATTAGACGCGGCGGCATCAAAGCAAACTGTTTGACACTACCAACACGACGTGTAATTAATACGGTAGTTACTTGTGTTGCCTTGTGTAGCTTGTTGAAAGGCGATAAGCAGAGGGATACAAATTAATGTTTTAAAAGGATATTTTAATAATTTTATGTAACTAAAAACTACCGTAAGCAAGACTGTTAGCCAGGGGCCCAAGTCGGCTCATTTAAAATAGCCTCAGTTGTGTGTCGGCAGAGTGTCAATAGTATTTTTTGACACATTTGGTATTCTGCTAAACAATGGCTTAGGTACACTGATTGCGACCAAATATGTCAAAAAATGTCATTGACACTCTGCCTGTTTAATTACCAGACTTCGTTCGGCCCCTGATTGCTTGCAAAGGATTTCATATTATAAATGTCAATGTTTGTACCGATAGATGGATGAATGTGTGTGAGAATGTTTGTTACTCTTTCACGCAAAAACTACTGAACAGATTTTGATGAAATTTCGCAATATTGTAGCTTTTACATCAGAATAACACATAGACTATACTTTTTAAGATATCATGTTTTTTTATACATATAAACATGTCCGTCACGCCTCTGTCCCATTGGGGTAGGCAAAGACCACTTCCTTCCACTTGCTACGACGATCCAAACACACCTCTTTCGCTTCATCCACACTCAGCAGTCCTCTCGTTTTTTTTTGTAGATATGACGATAATACGTACAGAGTCGCGGGCAGCCTCTATATTCCAATAGACAAGAATATAATCTTGGATATCCAGCAGTCATAGACGTAACCACTTGACGCCATAAACGTGCGAGTTTACATTCTCATTCCCTCGGGGATTCGTTTAACTTGGGTTAGACAGCACCTAACTACTGACTTGCACTTGGTTAAACAGGGAGGTATTTTGGTAGCTGGTATTTTGCGCCCCAGTTGAAAAACGGGCCCCCAACCTCAGTCAGTATTTGCTTCTGAGATTTTAATAAGCGTCCCTAACTTTAGTTAGTCCGTTATAGTGCGATTCATAAAACGGAATAGGTACATAATGCAATTCTATCGCAATAACTCAAACTAAAAATGCTCTACTTTACGCATTTAACTTCTAAATCGTCAATCTACTAAAGACTGTAAGAAAATACATACCACGTGCTTTCGCTTGCGTGCACATTTTGTGCGATTTGCGCCCCCGCTTAACTCAGTTCCCTGGTACCTACAGTACCTACCTAAATAAGTGCGAAGTACAATGTTACTACAATTTAAGCCTCAAATAACAACTAGCGCCCCCTTAAAAATTAGCGCCCCCACCTAACTCAGTCCCTTAGTAGTACAGTACATCCGAATGCGAAGTGCAATTTTATCGGGATCGCGGTTGCTGTAATTGGTTGTAGTTGTACTCCACTGGGTTTCAATTCTCTGGCGCCTGCGCATGGGAAACTGTTTAACTCAGAAAATAAAGGATATTTCTTTTTCGCTTTTATTTTTAAAATTCTGAAAGCTGTAGAGCCGTTTCGCACTACATCTGATCCGTATCTGATCCGATTAAAATGCTTTAGCCATATTTAAATAGTTCTACGGCCATAAGTACTACATATTTCTATTTCGGATAGGTATACTTCCATACTATTTTGGATCGGATTCAGAGGAATCTCTTCTCTAAAGAAAACTACTACCTTGCGAATCTAGCTTTAGCTTTAAAACATTGTAGGTATCATACATTATCGGAATGTTCAAGAGCAAAAGATTTGCCTATAAAATAAAGATTTTAAAGACTTTGATGAGTTGGGTGGTTCTTTGGGGACAAGACTTTCTGAGATACAACCTTTGCACTTCTACACCTAAGCTCACAGATGGGCGTCCGAAGTAGGTACTTCCAATGCAATATTTACAATAATACTAATAACAAACGAAAGAAAACGTTTAAGCCTTCAAACGTTTTCTTTCGTTTATATTAACTCGATGTTTGTTTTGGTTTGCACCTACTGGCCGTGAATGGCATGGGTTTATTGTCCCATGGGATTTAAGAGGTACGAAAAATTGGGAAGGCTTATTCAGGAGTACCTTTAACCGACGTGCATGTATGAGGCGACTGATGAATTTGGATGAAGGGAAGGAAGTGTGTTTGGATCGTAGCAAGTGGAGGGAAGTGGTCTCTGCCTACCCCGATGGGAAAGAGGCGTGACAGATAAGTATGTTTACATGTATTATGAAAAGTATGTACGGTACAAACTAGCTTAAAAATAACACCAAATATGGACTCAATTGATGTGTTTACCGGTCTGCGCTGTACCACACAATCAGATAGAAAAAGGAAAGAAATTTCAAATAGCAAGAATAATCAAACAACTCCACGCATGCGCACGAAAGGGAGACCTAGGTAGTCTAAATTCTACCATCTAGGAAGTCTGACGTCCTAATTAGATGTTAGTAATATCGCGGTGCAAATTACAGGAAGCACGTGTGAACTAAATTACTTTATGTTAATCTTCATGTAGAGATAGTAGTGTGTGTACCAAACGATTGTGGTTACTGGTAGGTATATCTGGGACCCAAGACTGCAAATTTACTATATTCTCAGCAATGAGGAAGGAATATAAAG